>OX443561.1:130822326-131422326 GCA_949372485.1 Cheilosia soror | reverse complement strand
AGCAAACCATTCTCATTCAATCTTCTGACAGAATACAAATTGTAAGCACCACAGAAAACGAAGTTATCAACCTGGCTCTTCTTCTAAGATGACAGTAAATCCCTTGTTTTCCTCAAATGACAGATAACAATCCCCCCCCCCCCCTCATTTACCCACAACGTTTGAAACATATTAAAAACAATCCGCGCCGCACATCATCCATCTGCAGCTCACGCCACTTCACGTTTCCAATCATCCCCTTTTTGTCGAAGAACTATACACATCTTGGAAGACTCTGTTTGCTCCATTATTTCATGTCGAGCAAAGTCTTGTTGCAAATTTTAATCTTCAAAATGAACTCGACAAACAAATAACAAATCCTTTGTAGTAGAGTTCAAACAAACAGACACATCCCACCCCCACAGAGAGAAAGATGTAACACCATAACTTGCCAACCATCGAGATGGGATCCTACTCCCATTCAAACATCAGGTGTCGCACTACATCCTAGTGAAACAATATCTTCACAGCTCCTTTCATTCCCTTTTATTTTGTCTTTATTTTTTTTCTTCTCATCTTGTTCACTTTATATTGTTCATTTGGTACTACCACGAGCGTCGCGCAAATTAATGCAAGAGCTTCTCGACATATGCACCCCTTAGAAACACCATCCCCGCACCAAAAACGCTGTGAATTTTCATTACAAGGACTCGCGCAGTGATTACAATTAAAATGCTACCCAGCTTTCAGAAGCTGAGGAGAAACTAAGAAACAAAAGCACGAAAAACTAACTAAAGGTGTAATGACAAAGTAATTGCTGCACATGGTGTTCCGACATCAGGAAGAGACCATCCGCCCCTTTGCCGCCAACCCATTCGAATCGACAGAGAAACATCACACAGCAGGAGATATATTCAAGTGCACTGAAAACATTTTCATTTCGTGCAAATTCCTATGCTATCGCTTTTAGAGCCTTGAGAAAGATCTCATCGTTGCGATACAACCTGAAATATCTCCTTGACACCGTTGCAAGTGCACTGTGCGCAGCACACACACACCCCGCCTGTGCCGTTCGTAATCACTAAAGCGCGCAACGCCTCGTTGTTAGCATTGTTATTGTCGTTGCGCGCGATGTCGTTTATAGTTTTGCAATTTTACATTTCACAGAGCAGCAAAAAGGACATCTACAATCAGTTTGCCATCCAAACCCACCTGGCGTCCCCAAAGCACCATTCAGAATAAAAGAACAAAAACCTCGAAGTAAACTATCTCTTGAGGGTAGGTAAATTAAAAGAAAACGCAGATGGTGTTGGTTTGGCTAGCACAAACAAAAATAATTACGGCATCTTGTCTCAAAGAAGGAGTCGAAATTCATTGTTTTTCTTTTTTTTTTTTTTTAATCTGTACAGCGAACTACAAAGTTTTTGCATAAATGACGCTGGAATTAGTCATTCAGAGAAATAAGCAGTAAGCGTCACTGGATCTGCCCATTCATCCCTTTCGAAAAAGTCTACTCTTTTGTGGGTTTGTTAATTTGAATGAAAATTGTTCTGGGAGCAGTCCCGAAGTCTGTTTTAGGGTACGAAACAAACAGAACGGTTCCAGGACGTGGAACTGATTTTTAGATAAATATTGAGGGCAATACAATTTTCAAAAACATGCAGTACCTAAAGCTACGGATTACACGGCCATTTTTTTGAGTCATTTAAATGGCGCTGTGACGTCAGAAAAAAATGTCGCATTAGAGCGACATTTAAGCTACGATTCGTCATTGAAAAAATGGCCATCACACTATCATCGTTATTTGTGTCCCAAAATCAAATGACGGACACTGCGAGTCGTTTAGAACTTTCCGTTGGGATGCCATTGTCCTAGGCGTCATTGAAGAGCGATCACACGGCTATTTTTTTCCGCCGTTTAAATGGCACTTAGTTCATGTCATTTGGTGGGCCATTTTCCTAGTCATTTAAATGACGCTGCCAAAAATGGCGATCACACAGAGCGACATTCAAATGACTGCTTTGTGACGGGATTTTTACGCCAGAGCGCCATTTAAATGACTCGAAAAAATGCCCGTGTAATCGTAGCTTAATTCAGATGTGTAGGCCTTTCAGACAATATTTTTCAAACGACCTAATCCTTTTTAGGGTTCTTCTTTTACCAAGGCGGTATCAGTCGAGTCTCTCGTGAATCTCTGAATTTTTACATGACATTTAAGATGCTTTTTAAGAAATAAGAAAGACCCTTCAAAGTCTGGTAAGCATTTCAGTGGACCTGGAGAGTGGTAACAATATTTCAAAAAATTCTAACACAGTAAGGCTAAGGATTTAGGCCTTAATGCAGCTTCACTCTGTTTGATTTAGCCAATAGAATTATAGATCGCTTTTAAGATGTTCCGTGGACTTCACATTGCGTTGAGCTATGTCGAAAAAATAGTTAGGACTCACTATGAAGCAGAAGCTTGAGTATTGATGCGTTCAGCGGACTTTAGGAAGCCGGCAAGGAAACTCAATGGTGGGATGTATGTTAAGTTCAATGATCTACATCTGAATATACTCCCAGATCTAAAATCATCTGATGGTCTCATAAACTTACCACACCAAGCCAAGACACCAGAATGAAGAATATATCTTCATGAATTTATTCAAGTTCTACGACGCACCTTAAAGGATCGTAAAGCTCGCAGATTCGGACCTTATACTGTGTGAATTTTACAAGCAAGGTACCAATGAGCTGCCCCTTAGGCTTACATCTTTCTTTGACACCATCCTAGATTGAGTATCCCCGCAACGATTTAAGAAATCGTTAATTTTTCCTATCCATAAAAAAGGTTCTAACTACTAATCCAGCAAATGCAACATATAAAATATTTACAGCAATAATGCAAAGAAAAGAAGTCCCTGAAGTATTTCCAAGTCGGGTTAAGGAGGCCAGCATATTATTCTACTCCTGATCACCTGTTCGTTCTTTGTGGATTTCAAGGCAACCTTCGAAACGGTAGACCGCAAATCTCTGTTTTAAAAACTCTACAACATTCAAATTGAACTGTAAAGGTCAACAATTCCGTGCAACCGACCTGGACCATATTTATAAGCTTAAGTCCAACAATATCTTCGAATCCACACTCGAGGAACGGCGCAGTAGAGGAAGACCTCGACTCAGGTGGCGCACGCTAGTGGAAGGTGACCTTAACCAACTTAGCGTACGAAACTGGAGACAGCTGGCCAAAGATCATGCTGGTTGGAGACGCTTGACTGTAGCGCTATCTTAAGTAAGTAAGTAAGTAACATGGGTATGTCTTTGAAAATGTGGACATGTTATTTAGAACCTCTATAGTGAAACTGGGGCATCTGTTTGGAACGACGACGTATCATCGAATTTGTTTCAATTTTGGTCTAAATTAAGACAGGTTGTATTCGGCTTAAAACGATCGTCGATTCCAGTGCAGGATTTTAATTAAAATAAAAACCAAAATGGCTGGATTTGTAAAAAACTTTGTCTTTATTACACTTTGGCACGTTGTCGCTGTTGCAGTTTACAAAAGAAAGAGAGCGCTTCACCTGAAGTTGGTGGCATTTATACTTGAGCGGAGAAAAAAATTTACTAGATTATTGAATCATCATCTCCGCTCATAGATGGCGATTTCTTCTACTTAGGGTGGTAACAGATAGTAATAGTTATGCGTTTGAACACAGGTCTTTTCGCACTCTTCAAAGAGGACATAAGTGACTTATTGTCAGGAGGAGTATAGTGTATAATTCAGGAGTTCTGATCCTATTCGCAAATGACATAGTGCTATTGGGCTACTCTCCAGAAGCTTTACAGCTTATGATCAACCGCCTTAGTAATTTCCGTGGATTATGAAAATTAATTGTCAATTTTGATAACCCCAAGGTAATGGTATTCAAAAAAGAGGGAGGCAGAACCAATCCAAATGAGAAATTGTATTATAAAGCCGAACAGTTGAAGTAAATACCTTTGGGGTACTTTTCATCTAGAGGAAAAACTGGTAAGAATAAAAAACAGCTATCAATGAGAAGATTCTTTAATCATAGGCACCAAAGCCAAATAAAAACTTTTTGAGGCGGTGTCGGGGGCCATTCTCTGTTCTATTCAGCACAGGTATGGTAAAAAATATCAAACTGTCGGAAAACTGCTAAGATTTTATTTCAAAAGAATACTTCATCCCATAAGCCAACATGCTAAATGACATGCTAATGCACCTCTTTTTACGAAGACACTGAAACTCTAAGAGGATTAACTACCGTAAAGGTGCTTCTTATGCCGTATTACCGGCTTCCAAAAAAAGCAGCTTTACAAGCTATACAAAGTAGAACTGGAATTGTAATACATACTATCCATATTAATCAGGATGTAAGATGAGGTGGTGAAGAATCAGCTTTAAAAGTTAATTGAAGATACCGATGAGCAGGCTAGGTCAAGGTACTTAGAGGAAGCTGTGGCTTGAACCCGCCTGAACCACAATTACTTGCAGAAAAAATATTTCAGAGATGATCTTGAGGCTGTGGGGCGAACTTCCACAACCTAATTTTGCACTTCACAGGGAAGATCGACGTCAACTATGCATCAGCATGTGTTACTTAGCAGAAATCATTTCATTGGTAGATGTCCAATCTTGAGAGAAACAAAAAGGAATATCTTGGGAAGCGATATCCGCCCTCAAAGAATCAATACACATCACTCCTTAACGATGTTGGTTTGGTTAAAAGTGGCTGCCATCTGGGAAACGCCAACACACTTAGACCATCTTATTTCGATTGTTATACCACGAAAAAGCGGATCATGATAGATCTCCCTTCTATAGTTGAACTATTTCGAGTTCTTTTTGAATCGTAAGAGCCCTCTGATGATGTCTCTGTTTGTCAAATAACCTAGTGTCGTTGTAATGGAAGAGAAGGCTCCCAATTGAAGCACAATACAATTGTCGGAGAGAGAATATTATCTGGCAACTTTTAAAACTTGTTTAAACCTTATTTTGCAATGAATTTTAAAGTGCACAAATAAAAATGAAATCTAAAAATAGAGAAACCGTGTAGGCAATTTCTCAAGGCCTCCTTCTCAAGTCACAATCACAATCACGTACATCGCCCACGATTCATTAAAATACATAGCTGCTATATTCGCTGCCCCCGAGGAAATATCCTCATAAATCCCGTCGACAATAACTCCCCATTTATACCTACCCTATGCCAACACATGTAAAATATAGTATGCGTCTCCACTCCATCTATTTATTAAAGCTGTTCCATTATCCATTTCCATTCCATTTGGACGGTTTATACCCCTATTACCATAAAAAAAAGCAGGAAAAAAAAATCGCAAGCACAAATTTGCAAATGTATATCCCAACAGCGCATGTGATTTGAATCCCAACACCAATTCGAATTCGTATTTGCCCATTATTTATTCAAATCCTCATTTTAACCCTTTTAATAATAGCACCGAAGGCCGCACTAAAACCTGACTACCGATAGATACTCTTAAATCTAAATATTAATTAATATCAATTCCAATGCCAGGCCATTAATGTTAACAAAACAATTTAACATTTTCCATTAGAGTGAAATATACCAGTCAACACGTCTGCATCTGTAGCGGACAAGTTTTTAAAGCGCCCTATCGACCCAGCCCAATATAGTGCTGGTCATCATCGATTAAAGGGCAAAATATTGTTTTAATTATTCATTCGATAGATAGATACGATGTACTAGTGAGTATCTGTATACGAAATAAAATTTATAAAAAAAAAATCCTTTTCACCAGTTTATTGGCCGTACTCGTGTATCCATCGGATCTCAATCCAAGTGCATACATTTTAATAAAATTTACGCGCCAAATGATAATTGAAACGCCAAAGTGTTGGACAAATAGTCTGCATGCATTAATGATCGCGAATTGCTTGGAATGGGGTTAGGTATCTTGCATCCACTTTTTGTTTAATTATTCGTTATCCTGTGCAAATCCCGTTGCAAGCCATACACAACCATGGCTAACCACCATTTATATCGGGATTTTATGTGTTTTGCAATTAAAACAAAAGGAAAAGAGAAAAATGTGTACATTCCTATTTGCCATTGCTATTCCATGCACAGTGGCTATTACTGGCTTGCCGTTGCTTCTGCTGCTGATGATGCTGGTAGCGTTGGTAAGCCAGATCAACAAAAGTCAACAAGGATATGAATATACACGCGACTTACTCGCTTGTGCAAATGTATGTTATGTACCCGTACCAAGGTGAAATGGAGAATGCATTCGGCATCTGCAGGTACCTACATTATACACCCAAAGGGACAAGCACTATAGCTGTGCAAACAATCGGGTTTAATTCAAACACTGGCCGTAACGTAAGTAAAGAAAAATAAAAGAAATCGAAAAGAGAATAAAAAGGAGATGTGCTCTGGCTCAGCTCATATCCTGTTACAGAGGGAAGGGAAGGCATAAATTCATTTCTAACATTGAAACGGACCAACAACGATGACGACGACGAGCGACGACGACGACGATGATGATGACGATGGTGGTTCTGTGTAAAGAAAGGTGGTGGCCGTACAATATCCTGTGTGATCCTTGTGCTATTACTATACCAAAGTTTATCACCCATATTACCCTTTTTTCATTGCTACTCTGCTGTAGGTATAGGAGGTATACCTTTGTTTGGCTCCATCATTATGATGGGCAAGACTGTATTCGCTTTTATAGTCTGGATGATGTTCATTGGTTCGTCATCAAGGACTTGGGCGCTCTTTGGAGTAAGTATCAAATAAAAAGATATTTTCTTCGAATAAGGATTACGGTCCTATTTGAATTGTTTGTTAAATATTTTATGAATGTATCAGAAGGCTGTAAAGAAATATTATGTGCCAGTGTGAATTGAAACAAATTGTATCCGTTTTTTTTTGCAAAGGTATCTACAGCCAGAAAATACATCAGTAGCCGGATGTTTTTATAGCTCATTTACGAATTAGAATTTATTATTTGAATGATCTGTTTTAGAAATAGCTAGTATTCGATAAATTGGTTTTGTGTGAAATTGTATTTGAAAAATTGTTTAAATTAAAAAGGGTGTACATATGTACAACTTGGGCACTTTTTTTTCTTTTGAAATAAATTGAGCGAACATGAATCAGTGGTCGCAGTCTTAAGACAGTTGGGTAGCACAAGCGAGATAAGAAAAGGCCTTTTGTAGAAACCCGTGGTCTTGAGCTCTAAATTTGGGGTTTGCTATGCGAAATTATATAATTCATTGAATTTTCGAACGTTAGTCAAAAGCTTAATTGTTGAAGTCGAGCTTAAACTTTGACTTATCTTTGGCGGAGCTTTCCAAGCCACGCTCACTTAATCCAATTTGGTAGGTACTTTTTTGTATCAAATTTTCTAATAAAGGGTCCGCCAAATAACTTTTTATTTTTTTGACAATGCTATAAAAAACAACTACTGAATATTTTCTCAAATTTATTTTTTTATTTGAAAGTACAATCCTTCCGGTTAATACGGAAAATAATTTTATTCAAATGGCTGCCTCGGCTGGCCATGCAGTAGCCTACACGATCGGTCCAATTTTTAAGCACATTATCGATTGTGTGCAGCTGTATTTCACAAATGGCTTCACGAATATTGTCCTTTAAAGCTTCAATTGTCTCTGGCATGTCGGCGTAACACTTATCTTTTACGGCACCCCACAAATAATAGTCCAAAGGTGTCAAATCGCAGCTCCGCGGTGGCCAAACGACATCAGCTCTGCGGCTGATAATGCGATCTTCAAAAACAGGGCGCAAAACATCGAGTGTAGCTTCGGCTGTGTGGCACGTAGCGCCGTCCTGTTGAAACCAAATGTTGCCAATAGCTTCCTCTTCAATTTTTGTGAACAAAAATTCGTTCAACATGGCCCGATAACGATCGCCATTGACTGTAACGGCCACTTCTTGCTCATTTTCGAAGAAAAATGGCCAATTATGCCTCTGGACCAAAATCCGCACCAAACAGTGACTCGTTTTGGGTATATCGGCTTTTCAATGTATGCGTGCGGGTTTTCTGTGCCCCAAATGCGACAATTTTGCTTGTCATACCCGCCAAGATCAAAATGAGCTTCATCTGAAAAGATGATTTTTTTTTTGCAAAATCGGCATCTTCTCTAAGTCGATCGCAGGCCCACTTAGCGAAGCGAAAGCGCATGGTCAGTTGGCTTCAACTCCTGAACCAATTGGACTTTGTATATTGGACTTTGTATGGCGTCATACCAAGGTCTTTATGCAAAATTCGTCTCAATGATGTCTCTGAAATGTTCAATTGTTGAGAACGACGGTGAATTGATGTTGATGGCGCTTCATGCACACTTTCTGCCACAGCAGCAATTTTCTCGGGTGTACGCAGTGTTTTTGGCTTTTCACGCTTTGGTTTATCGATGATGATGCCAGTTTCTTTCACTTTTTTCACAAGATAACGAACATACGGAGCTGACGGTGCTTCTCTTCTTCCAAAATCCGTACGCAATTTTCGCACACACTCTGCAACATTACCATGATTTTCAAAGTAATGTCGCAATATTTCCCAGCGTTGTTCAAGCTTATACACAACCATATTCGTTCAGCGGAAGGATAAAACTAATTATCTGTCAAATCAGACATGAGCTAAGTGTTACCATTCGCGAAATAAAGACTAGTTGAAAAAAAAAACGTTAGATGGCGGACCCTGTAGTTTAGAAGTTATAGCATTTTAAGTGGTAACACCTCCAAATTAGAGGTCGCCTAATTTGGTGGGCTAGGTATAACGGGAAATACATATGATGAGAATAGACCTCACCCCTGCTATTCAATTTTTTGTTCGGCGGAACTTCAGGAATCTTCCTTTAAATGATTACACCGCTTAACTGGGTATTAATTTTACACACAAAATAAAAAAAAAAATTCCGGGACTTTTCGACAATAACACCAACGTATAGCATTTGCATACATCACGATCACAGGTCTTAGTTAACATAGTTACAGTGTTCGTTGTAAACAAATGACTGTCCTCCATTAAAAATACGTAAAAACTTGATATAATTCCCGGCTTAAGAGCGATTTCTAATTATGTGTAAGCCCCGTCTGACACTTTTTTAACCCTAATCGCACCATGTTGTCCAATTAGAGTAACAAAAAAAGCGGGTCACTTCAACAACACTCTTATTCTCTCTCCAGCAGCATTGCTTCGCGCAAATCCGCATCAGGTACCATTGCATCTAATAATTGCCAACTGGAGCATCGCTGAAACAAAAGCTGCAGCAGCTGTTCTTATACTTGAATCACATACACAGTTGTGCATCACTTGACACTCCATCAAGATACGTGATTTCTTTTAGCTTTCTCTCTGCGCCATTGGTTTCCGTTTGATTAGCGGAAAATATAATACATATACCGAGGGCGCAGAGAGTGTCGGGGAGCAAAGAAGAAATCACAATTTACATATCGAAGATACATTACACATTGGAATATCCCCAGGGCTCTTTCCATCTGTCTTTTTTTTTACGTTGATCAGAGCATCCTATATCAGGGTAACTCTAACTAACCACCCCCCAAGCTAAAAATGTCGTTCATTGTGAAACTCTACTTCAATTGCTTATTTTCCATTTTATTTAGGTACATGCATGTTGAAAATTGAAAGACCACATTAAGGAGGAATATCGAATGCGAATGGTAGGAGGTACTGGTACATCTTCAATGATGGGGTAAAACAATTTTTGTTTGTTGTACTGCATATGCCTACCGTTTCCAAGTGGTCACATCATCATCCGATTGTTCTGGCTGAGATGAGAACGGATAAGGGGATGAAAGTCCTTGTTTACTCAAACAACAGTGAAAGGAAAAAAAAAAAAACTCAAACAATACATCCAATGTTATGGGATAATAAATCAAAGTAAATGTTGCTCCCCTTGCAAAATATATTAAAGGAAAACAATACACTTGAACGGGGGGTTTTTGGTTGGCTATATGGTGGTCGCGCCGGGGAAAAAATTGAAAAATAATAATAAACGAACAGAGAACATACAAAATGTATACTAAACTTCCATGCAAAGGATGCGAAACACCCTTCGTGTGTATGTATAGTAGATGTTAAATCAAAACCATCAACCATGCTCATAAACATCAAAATCGCCATCACAAAATCATCATCATTGTTACCCATCAAGGAGAGCATCCCTTTTAGAGGGCGCAGACAATGAATGGCATCCCACACGCGCATTTTTTTTTTCTTGTTGTTGTTGTTGGTTTTAACATCGCCCAATATAATTGAGAAAACAAAAGCTAAAAATGCAATGCGATGGAGATGCTGATACTGATGTTTGCGAAAGTACATTTGTTTTAGATACATAGATATATAAGTACTCAAACAGGGGGTAGTTCAGTCATTGTTCTGTCTGGGTAATACCTATTTTAACCCTCGCATTCTGTTTGTTTGTTCAAATTGGCGGAATAAAAGTTTATGTAACAGGAAATTGAAAATAAACAGCAATAATGCGAATGTAACAGTCAATGGAGTGGGAGGGGTGGTGGTGGTGGTGAATCCTTTTGTGTATCTTCCACTCGTAGTGAATCAAAATAAAAATACAAGTCCTTTTCTAATGGTCTATCAACTTATGGTTAGAGGAAGCCAGGGCAACCATAAGAGAAAGTGCATTCTTGAGTTATTATGTCGTTCCTTTTTGGGGACGGAGCGTTTTACAATACTGTTTGGTGGCTTTTGTGCTGTGGATTTGGCGGAAGTGCACCGATCATAAGGATGTTGTTTAGGATACTGTATTTTGTGTGGAAGACATGAGTTCTTTTGGCACGCCAACCGAAATATGCTGGCAGGACTTTGGATTTGGATTAACTTTTATCAAATAACACCCTTGATGACTTAGTTGTGCTGGTTTCAGGAAAATATCTTCCCTCTCAGTTATGAAATCCGCTTTATTAGAATTATGAAAGTGGATGGAGAACAACGGTCTATCGGATAACCCCAATAAGGTCGAAATCATCCTGTTCACCAGAAGATATAAGGTACCAAAATGGAAACCACCAAAATTGAGAGGAATTCGTCTTAATCTCTCACCCAAAGCCAAATACCTGGGTATCGTGTTCAACTCCAAATTAAATTGAAAACGGAATACGAAGGAAAGAATGAAGAAAAAGGATCAAATGCTTCATAAAGGACTTCGGGAAGAAGTGGAGCTTACAACCGAACATAGGGCACTAGATGCACACCTCGATTATAAGACCAATTCCGACCTATAGCTCGGTTGTTTGGTGAGAGGCTGTTAACACTAAATCAAGAATTTGAACAAGGTACAGAGAATCGCTTGCATAGGTATTACGTGTTCACTAAAATCTACACCACAACTAGGCCCAGATACGTTGCTGAACATAAAATCCATCGAGCTATACACCAAGAATATAGCAGCCAAAGTTCGGTCACTCGCGCATACTTTACATCTTTGATCAGGCCAGACTTATGCACTGACGGACGATAAAAAATCAAGGTATGACTTTGACAACAAACTTAAAGTCTGGACAAAAAATAACTTAAGGCTATTAACCCCAGTCTGGTAAACTCCAAATCTGTAGGTCAGTCCCTCTCGGCATTGAGAGCAATAAACCATCACAGAGTACCGCTGTGCTGGGTTCCTGGACATGTTGGTGTGGAAGGGAACAAGGCAGCAGATAAAATGGTCTGAAATGGAAATACTATTAGCTGACAGAGAAATATTCGCAGCTATGCGATAATGTCACATTAGGTTAGGTTAGGTTTGTGGGCTGGCGAGGATTTTCTCCGTGCCACACTCAGGTCAATACTGACCCATTGTGATTCCCATAGGGGGAAAGAGGTTATCCCTTACCCATTATAACCCTGTATTCAAATTACTTACTGTGCTGCTACATACAAAACATCTTGTTGATTTGACGAAGTTCATTATCTTGTCGATTGATGTGCTGGAAAGCTCGTCTAGGTCGTTGAAGAAGTGACTCCCTAGGAATTTATGCCTGGTATGTTGGAGACTTGGGCAGTGACATAAGAAGTGAGTTGTATCTTCAAGAGCTTCCTCATCACCGCAGCCTCTGCAAAGTTCTTCTTCCGTTAAGCCCATTTTCTTCATATGGTACCGCAAGGTGTTGTGCCCTGTTATGATACCTACGAGGGTAGACAGGGATTTCCTATTCTTCCGCATTATCTTCTCGGTTTTGGATTCATTGAAGGACGGCCATAGCATTCTTGTGGTATTACAAGTGTTTAGGGTGGCCCATCTTGCGTACGCCTCACTTGTGGCTTTTTTCCCTGCTTCAAGCTTAAGTGTGCAAGGCGGGATGTCCACAGAGGGATCAACTTGTTCTGAAACAGCTGTCGAACCTTGTCTCGCTAATTCGTCTGCTTTCTCATTACCTGAAATGCCTTCATGTCCCTTCAACCCAGCAGAATGATACCTTGTGCTGTGTACCAAGAGCCTTGAGTTCTTCGCGACAACACTTCACAATGTCACATTAAACTTCGCTAAAAAAAGATGGAACAACATTGCCGGTTGTACCATAACTCGCAGCTTGTGGCCCCCAATTGACACTAAAATGTGAAAGATCCTAACATCTTTCGATAGAACACAAATCCGAGTGCTGTTATTGGAAACATGGCCAAAGGACTGGGCATCTTTACAAATGACTTCTCTGGAAGTTTCAGGGATGAAAGGGAAATAGAACATCTCCTGTGTCACTACTGCCCAGCCCTCCAAGAAAGCCGCTACTCTTGTATGGGAGCACAGTTCTTTGACTTGGCTTGGAAGATCTCGCAACGATACCTCTACCAAATTTAAGCAGATTCATCAACAGATCCGAATGGTTTTGTTAGTTGCATGTCTTATCATCTTCATATTATGTAAAATTGAAGGAATTTTGTTTATTACCTTAAAGGGCGAAAACTATTGGACAGATTTTAATGAAAATTTGTTGGAAATGTTTCTTAAGTATATTATCCTTTGGAATCTTTTTTGACCGAAATCTATTTTTTGGTGGCGTTAATACAAGTCAATTCGGAAATGCTTGTCTGGGGAAGTGCGCAGATGGCTGGAATCTTTGCCTGATATTATGATGTTTAGTTGCTATGATGAAGTAAGTAAACTAAGCTAAATTCCAACCTAAATTTCACGTCGCGTCGTTTGTCGGTTTCGAAGGAAGTTGCAGAGAGTTCACAATGGGCCTCAATGGCTGCTGGGTGAAAATTGCATATATTGCAAACTACCTCTCTGACCAAACCTATCCTTAACCTTTGTCATCCTTCTCTGAAAATTTTACTTTAGCTTCGATTGCTTTCAAAGCCTTTTGAAGGACATCCCTTTGGCTGTACTCTTTTCTAATAAAATTGTAAATTCAAGGATATTTTTCCACAATTTGTACGAATTTTGTATTAAAAAACTGGATCGTCCGACATACTTTTCAAAAATTAGTAAAACGTCTACTAACGTGTCCACAAATCGTAAATATTACTACTAAAGGGTGTTTCTTTTAGAGTTTTGGTTTTTAAACTGGCAACAATGTTTCTACATAATTGTCAATTTGACAGTTGAAAGTTGATTTGTGGGTCAGTCCGTTTTGCCATTTAAGGGTGATTAGATTAACGCCAGAACAACAAATTATGCAAAACTTATTTTGAAAACCATGGTTCGGCTCGCCAAACTAATCGTGTGCTACGTCCATTTTACGGTCTACATAATCGTCCATCTGAGCAAGTTATTCGGAACACAATGAAACGTTTTCACACCATGTACACTCTAGTGGATAACAGGCATCCCCAAAGACGACAAACAGTGCCAACAGAAGAAGTTATTGCCGTTGTGGAGCGCAGTGTTGATATGAATCCGAATGAGTCGATTCGTCATTGGAGCTATACCCCATTCACTTTGTGGAAGATTTTACGGAAAGTCCTTCGTTCCTCAGTTCAATGGAATTGACGTGACAGAGCTTTGGTTTGAACGAGATGGTGCTACGTTCCACGTGGCGAGCGATAGTATAAATTTTCGCGTAGTGTACCTGTGAAATGGCTTCCACGATCTTGTGCGACCTCACACCTTTAGATCACTTTCTTTGGGGATATGTGGACGTGAAGTCACTAGTCTATGCCGATAAACCAGAGACGTTGGACGATTTGGAAATCAACATTCGCCGTATTATTGCTGATATACGGCCCTAGTCGCTCGATAAAGTTGTCCAAAATTGGACTTCACGATTGCGCTTCATTCGAACAAGCCGTGGAACGAATATATCCGAAATCTTTTTCAAACAGTAATGGTATAAAATTGTCTATTAAATAAAGCTAACATTATAGACATTAACATTAGCTTCAAGTGTTTTATTTCAAATTGAATTTATATACCCCTGAGAAAACACCCTTACTAATCAATATTTTTTTTTTGCTTTTTCAGCATGCGCCAGTGATAAATATTGCCGCAATCAGAAACATTTTTCGTTCGACCGATATTCAATTGCTAAATGTGTATAGGGGTATAGGTAATTAATGCTCCTAATTTGCAGGGCTTCAGCAATATCACAGATCCCCGTTTACTCCACATTCATTTATTGGCGCTTGTAACCAATTAAATATCAATCTATCCGGCCCACGCCTTTGTTGCAGTTGAAAATGCCTTTCTTCTTAAAATAGATACTTTGTTTGAAATCACAAATTGAGTGTCGCTCGCGTCGAATTCAAAATAGATCTAGATGGCCACCTTTCTGGAATTCATTAGCTACTTCATCGAGTGATGGCTCACTTAAGTCGATGTAGGTAGCTAACAGAAAAAGGAACCACTACCACTACATACCAATTAACGAAATACACAATAAATAATTTCTACCTCTTATAACAAATCACCCAACACACACCGCCAGCATTCGTGTCAATTAATCATTATCACTGCCAAAAATAGAAACAATCCAGTATCAATAATCTAATTCGAAATGCAACAGTTCCATGTGCCTGTGTGCTATTTATCTGTCACATCTGTCGACTGTGTTTGTTGTATAGAAATGATTTATTCTTTTCTTATGCCTTTAGATATTTTTGAGATGCTTTATCATCTGAATCTTCCACTTGTATGCTTGTTCGGTATCTTTTAGAACATCGATGACGTCAACTGAAAATAACTATCTACAGCATCCAACAGTGGAATTTAACGAACGATTCTCGTTGACCCCAATAGGAATAACTACATACAAGGCTCAAGCCCAGAATTCGTCTTTTTTTTGGAAATTTCAATCAATTGATGCAAAATAAAAGAACAAAATACAAAAGATACAAATGGCAACATGTTGCGCTACTTTGACTTCTTGATCGTCTTGTGGTGACCAAAAAAAATACCAATTCATGATTAAACATTTTTTTTTTTTTACGGACGGAGGAACCTTCAGGTTCAGCTGAACATCTGCGTCAACTACAACATAACCGATGCCATCTTTGATTTTCTTTTCTGTATACGCTTTGTTAAGATTGTTTTTTTTTTTCGAAATGGCCAAAAAAGATACGAGGAAGGTGCAGGAGAGAAATACAAACCAATGGCCCCATCATCATACACTCGAGAAGGGTAATGAGACGATGACGACAACGAAAACATCTGCTGTTAGCTACGAGCTACGAGTATTTTAAAGATACACAGTAAATTTGGATGCGAGTGTGTTGAATTTGTGTATAGACGCGCATAGGCGACGACATTTTTATGTGTGCCCCGCATAGCATGCAGGTGATCAGGTCAAAGCAATGTGGTGGATAGTTGGCATGGAGTTCCTCAGGGCAGGGCAGTTAGTGGTCTTTTCTTTATAAGAAAAGAATACAAACAAAGATCGTTCTTTGTTGCTTGAAGTTGAGTTACTTTACGTTAATTCTTTTACATGAGTTTAGATACTATATCTGCGGTAAATAGTGAAATGGGTAAATATTGACTCCACATGGAATTATAGCTGAGATACGAGTAAGCTGTGTGTTGTCTAAATTTTTTTAGTATGAAGAGAGTTTAGTTTGCACCTCATATCTCTTACGTAGATCTCGCATCTTTCTCTGCTTTGTTTAGCTTTGTATGTTTGTATATGTTCGTTTTCATTTTCTTTTTCTTTCTCCTTCTCAACGGAAACATCAAATTTTGTTTTGTTTATTAACAACCTATTGAGATGAAAGGTGTGTACTACCTGAGATGAGATACGTAGACGATTGCTTTGTATATGAGTTTTACACTTGTCGACTGTACCATGTTAACAGATATAGGATGCTACATACAAGTAGGTAAATATTATATCTCGAATGGTATTTGAAGGAATTTTTGGAGTTTTTTTTTTTTTTTTTGTTTACTCTTTGAGTATGTGTGTGCCCAAAGTTATTATTATGAGATTTTCGGGAATGCAATGTTGTTTACCTTATATAGGAACATGTTGAGGAAATACCTATATTTTATGATATTTGAGTGGAAATAATTTTCCTTTGAGGTTTCTTCTCTTATATGGAATGTTTTGATACCTACCTAGATATTGGATTGGTAGCTGAAATTGTAGTTCAAAGAAGTGAAAGTTAATATATTTCATTGTATTGCATTGAATCTTACAACTGCTTTGACAAAGTTATTTGACAGACAGACTTTTAAGTACAAGACGAACTTTTAACTCAGTAAACAAACTGTCTGATGTTTGTTGAGGCGCCTAGAGCTAGCTTAAATGCGATTTAAGATACAGTCGCAAAATACTGTGGTTGTCATCCCTTAAAAAAAATACAGAAAAATAGCCGGCTAAGAGTGAGTATCACTCGCGAACCGAATGGTGTCTTGAAAACGTTAGTGTATCGGTCGTTCTTTGATTTTATAGACCTAGTAAGGTACCTACAACATTAAACAGTTTTTTACATGAAGGAAAATATGTTTTTCACCAAATTACTAATTACTCCAAAACCAGTCAATGTATCGCTATTACTGGTATTTGCCGTTTAACTTGATGTAATACCTGATGTTGTGTGCAAATTTCAGCCTTCTACGTCAATAAGTTCTTGAGATAGACTTAGGAACAAAATTGGCTTAGTGCGTTCGGATAGACGGAAAGACATCGTAGGGAAAACAATAAGGTCCCGTCATTATGTCATTATGGGAATTAAAAAAAATCAAAAACGTGTATTAAGCCTTTTTTGGAGGAAAAGATTCGACGATCGTTTGAGATGGTTATGTGTGGGTAAAAACACTCTGACTCGCAGAGTCTTTAATTCTGAGTTCTAACCCATAAGGTAAAAACATTAGAAGGAGACCCTTCTTGACACGCAGAAATAGAAAAGGTCCACTTGGAAGGCGCAACATGGAGACAGTTGGGAATGGACCGGGGCAACTGGAGGTAGTTGACGTCTGAATTGTAACTGAGATTCGCCGCTGCAGAAAGTGTTATGTAGTCATTGGGTTTGGTACAAATACCAACATCTGACCACGCCAGTGATTTAGAGGAGGAAAAGTGTCGTTGACAGGTCGAAGTGGACGCATAATTGTGGGACCACGCTGTCAATAGCTATTCACCGATGAATCAAAACCAACAGATGAAGTCGGGTGCTTTCTCTGGGCATCAACTTTTAGTTTGAACTCGCGAATCTTTGCAGCGTCTTTCAGACCGAAGTTACCAACATTCGAAAAGCGGCTGTTGGAGGTAAGGACGGAAACGCAAAAATATAATATAGTCATAAATCGAGACTCTATTTATAGAAGTCCTCGATTATCTGCTATCCTATCCTTAGTATCCTATGACGGACCCAAGTGCATCAGTTAGACGTACTGTCGACGTGGCTGCGCTTCATACGCACCATTTCGTCATTTGCAGCTTGTTTGTAGCTTGCTCGCAGTTTGCATATAAACACATGTAGTTCTGTCCAGAGTCCTATTTTCGTAGTCGCACAACGTGCGTATGAAGCGCAGCTACTTGGACAGTATTAGGCCTAATTTTTTACTAACGATGCTGCCATCATAAGTTAGGATCAAATCGTTCCTGCAACAAGCACTTGATCTATGTACGTGTATGAGTGGATGTTTTTTAGGAAAATAGGTATCAAATTAGTCCCAAAAAGATAGAATACCCTCACCACCCGTTCTCTGATCCACTCCGACCTAATCCAGACATTTATTTGAATGGAAAACTGATACCCAAGTGCGGAAAGTTCAAGTATCTGGGATCTATGGTCAATACCGAATCAAATATTGTTGACGACATCAATCACGGCGTAGGGTAGATTAAAAACTCTGCGATCTTCTGTAACCGAAAAATGCCCCCCAAAGCTGAAAATGCGGCTCTATACCGTAGTTGCACGTCCGGCGCTCACATTACTATTCGCAATTCATTCATTTTCAATGGTCCGCTTGTCCATTAAGTGGGTCGCGGGTGTAGGTTGCTCAAGTGGACCCTCCATAGCTCTCGTTCCTCCGCCATCGACTCTAAATCATCAAGGTGCGCTATGCACCAATAGGGGCATAAGTGGACTTTCGGTTACTATTCGCAATGCTTGACAAAAGTGCAATAAGTTTGAAAGAAAATTAACGACACCTGAAGAGATGAGATGAAGATGCTTCGCCTATGACAGAAGGAGTAAAAAAGATTGAATGAATACAAATTCGAAGATCCGAGGAAGCCTTCGCGTCATAGAATATATATCGAACAAATTGCAGCACAATCGGCTCTGGGAATATTGCCATGTTCAAAGGAGGGATCCTACGAACCCTGTCAAAAAGGCAATGTCAATCAAGCGCGAAAGAGGGGCATGGCAAAAACGTACAAATTCAAAAACTGCATCATTTGATTGACGAAGTGATCCGAAACCTGGAAGCCGGACCATTTAGGGATGTAGTTAAGTTGGAGAGTTATGATATCTACAATCCTGACCATTACCTCGTCGAGCAATGAATTTAAATCTCTCATATCCAACACAATATAAAATCGAAGAGTGAAAGACGCCCGCATATCTCTTAATGAGATTTACAAATTTAAGTTAAATGCCAACTTTTGCTAGACTGAATTTTTTTTTAATACTTCTCCCGCGAAAGGTATATTTATAAGTCTGCAACAGAATAGATGTTAGTTCTGCACTTAAATTGTTGTAATTTGCTGCGCAGAAAATGGGCTAGAGATGGCTTATCCGCTGTAGATAGTTACCCGCAAGATTTCACCACCAATATCACGGAAAGAGTTAGACTAGAGAAGATTCGATGGATTTTTAAGCCAGGTCATAGCGGAACACCATTGCGAATGGTAATTCATGTCCAAAGATTATGTCCTACAACGATATCTTTTAAAGTACCCAGGGGGCTTATTCCCAAATGCGCGGCGGATCGCTTTTCACGGCGGATTGATATTTTTGTATTTCCAAAAGCTGTCAAAAGCGATAGCTATTCAGGTGATGGATTGCTGGTGGATTTATTGCCAGCAATCCTCACAATAGCTATCGCTTTTGAATGGATCGAATCGCTTTTGGAAATATAAAAATACCAATCCGCCATGAAAAGCGATCCGCTGCGCATTTGGGAATAAGCCCCCAGAGATGAGAAAGAGTAGGAGTTAATTGGACACTTCTTATGAACATTAAGGCAAGTCGTGGAAAAAAGAGGAACAAACTTCAAGGCTAGATATAAAATTGTTTGATATATCTAGACTTCAAAGTCGCATATTGATTAATACTTAGGAGCTGCATTAGGGGCGAATTTGAAAGCCCTGCAAAACTGATCCAACTTTGTCGTGTGACGCTAGAAAATTTGTAATTTCTGAACTATATTCCAAAATGCACCAAAATAAGTCGTTTACATTGGCTTCTTGATATACCCACATGTTTTATGTACTTCAGGACTCGGTTCAATAGCGGGACAAAGGTCTAAAACTGGAAACAATAATTCCACCCAAATGCGTCATTTCGAATATTTTTGTGACTTTTCTTAAAAATTTATCTATTTTCTAATCATCTCCAGTCTCTCAAAAAAACAAAACCTTTAAAAGCAACTTTAAAACACACTACTCATATGTAGGTATCTATGTACATATTTGTATCTCTTCTTTGAATTTAAAATCCTTGTTACTTCAAATTTTCCAACAAATACAACAAAAAAAAAGGACAAGGAAGCAAAAATACGTGCTTAGAAAACTTTGTTTGTACTTTCGCTGTTTGAACTATAGAAAAAGACAAAAATCTTATCGAAACTGATATATATCAAACAGAAGACACTTCCTCCCTGGACATTTACTTGATATATCGATTGAAAGCAGACAGAATCGCTTGATTTTCCCTCCGAACAAAAGTGTCGGGGGAGAGGGAACCCTATGCGCAACAAGCAAAAATTCTTAACAAAGCTTCTTCCAAAAATCGCACCTCAGTGCTCTGTCGTCGTCCTTTATTGATATAGAACCGAATATACATATATAGGTATATATCGACAAATATTGCAAAACAAACTCATCGACTTAAGAGCAAAACGGAAGTAGATACGTTTACAGGAGGACAATAAAAAAAAAATATCTACCTACAAGCAAAACACAGTAGTTAAGTGATTTCTCCCAAAGACCATATACCACCCATCATCATCATCATCATCATCATCACACGAATCTATCCAACATCCAACACAAAGGCGAGCAGGGATAACTAAATAAATCGGGCGCCTCGAAGGAATACTACTCCCCCAATGGGCCGGCCTTATTTAGTTAGTAGTTTATAGTTTAGTTAACGTTGTGGGTGTGGAACATCGAGAGAGGTCGTCTCTTGTAAACGCAATGTCTTAGGTGGGGCTTCAAGTTTCGTCAATACTTTTGACAAGTCCTTGATTGATGTTTTAGATGGAAGTACAAATTCCCAATAAATGTTGTGAAATACACCCTGAATTTCTAGAATTTGTCAATCCGTACCTGTGGGTGGTTGTGTCAATTGTCCTACGCAATTATTTTCTTTTATGAAGATAACTGTTACATTGATTCGACAATTTTTGGGGGATCTATTCTTGGAAAGCTATTCTGTCTTACAAGGGTTGGCGAGTGCCGGGAAAATTTGCATCCCTCAAACGATTTATTATTTGCAATTACGCATTATGATGGTAGTCCTTGTCTGAAGACAAAATCACCCGCTAATTTGACATAATCATGTCAATAACGTATAACATTGGTAGATGCCATTCAATATCATCCCCTAAATTGTGAATGCTGTTCTATACTGGCGTCACTTTATCTTCTGTTTTTGTTATGTGTTTTTTTTTTTTTTTGCAATGTACAATGTACATGTTTGTAACCGTAATTGATACTTAGATTCTCAAAGAGATGTGATTCGCAGAGGGTTGTATTTTTAATTGTGAAAGGGACGTTAGTAAAAAAAAAACAACCCATACCACCCGTCTATGTGCTTAGTTGATGTCATTCCAGCGATCAAGTTACACAGAAAGTGTGTGGGGTCGAATTTTCGTCTTTTTTGTTGAAAAGGGATTTTAGATATTTTTTTTTTGTCCTTAAATACACATATCACACACACAATGCTCTCATATCCCAGGACAGGACCTTTTTTTTATTGGAAATGTATTAAACTCTTGTCATGGATGAGGGTTGATATTTCTCGGGTTCCTTTGTCATTCAAATGGAAAATCGAAAATGTGCGTAGCGAATTTTCTTTGAATTGACACGGTGGTAGCGGATTTTGCTCTGCATTTTCCCTATAAACAGTTTTAGGGGTGATTTATGGAAAATTAAACGGTTAAATTGGATGAATTTTTGACTAAACAGCTGCACTAGACTTTAAAATGAGCACAAGATAAAAAATGGAAAACTGCTTAAAAACTTTTGTTCAACTTGATGTATAGTTTTGGCAAATGTCTCATTTATTTTATTTGTATTGCGTGCAATAAAAAAGAAATAAATATGTAGTGCGATGGTTTAGTGATTAATGGTGGGATCTGTAATGATTTTTATGGTTGAAAGTGCTTTTTTTTGGGAATGAATTGGATATTTTTATGACACCGAAATGGGAGCAGATCGAACTGGATTAAGTGCGGTTCATAGGGTTTTAATATTCGACACACATCTAAGCACAGAGTTGAGTAGGGGGGGAGACATGGAAGTCATGACAAAAGTGAGAACGTGACACTCCAATTTGTTCCAAGACAAATAATAGATCCAAGAAACTGGGGAAAATAAATCTTTTTTTATTTTTGTTTCTGATTAAGTATCTATTGGGAGGATATCTAGAATAATTTTTTTTTTTCTGTCTTTAGTCAGGATTAAGTGGACCGTGAAATAGAATGTGTGAAGAAAAATATGGTATACATATATGAAATTAGTGGACAAGAAGAAGTGAAAGACAGATAAAGATAACGAGGGCTAAGTCGAAAAAACAAAATGTATTATATTTTTTAAATCAAGATTTTCTTGTGAAAAAGTTATAGATGGGCGGGGATCAGAGTGAAAATTGATTTTTGTTTTTGCCCATATTGTCCTATACTATTGGACAACACATAAAGGAGGAAACACTTCCCAACGATGAAGGTTCTTCAGTTCATAAATTAACTAGCTTCATACATTGGTACTGCAGATAGAACTGCATGAGTGTTGAAGTATATCCAGGACTGGTGTACTAAAAAATTGACCTTTTACTGTCATGGTTATACTAAGTATGTCGGCACTATGACACCCCAAAAGCCAATCCTGCTGATGATTGGCTATTATTATTATTCCTTAGGGGTATAAGTTTGGGTGCTTGGTCAAAAAATGTTGGGTATAGTTTGGTTAGTCGAGGCAATTCTCTTCGAAGAGGACGCTTAACAAAAGAAGGAACGTCACCAACAACGACAGCCTAAAAAAATGTTCAACTTATCGTCGTGACGACTGTACGCTTGGAGGCTGTTTACATTTTTCAATCTGATTTAACGATTTTTTTAATAAAAATGTCAGACGAAATTAGAAAATTCGTTCAATATTAATAGAAAAGTGATAAAGTCTATACAAAAACCACATTCAAGCCTTATATCACTAAAAGTGCTTGGAGCAGAATAGCAGATGAATTGGTCAGGTAAGTAAATACATTTTGACGATTGGAAATTGCGTAGTGTGCGGTTCAATAGCCGTAGGTATCGTTGTCGTAGCTGCACCTAAAATTCATGAAGTGACGATGACGCTACGATGATGATACGTATAGAAAATAATAGATCTAAACGTTTTGCGGGCTAAGTCAAGTCAAATAAGTCAATGAAAAGTTGTTTTAAATTTGCGACTTTTCGGACGTATGTTTATGCCCTTCATTAGGCGGCAAGAAAAAGGAAGATATACCTACATTAATGAGAGATATAGTCAAAAAATGCTAAAAATTAATAATTTAACCGAAGAGAAGGAAAAAAACTCCATCTTACATACAGTCAAGAGAGGAACTGGGGATTCGAACGAACGTATGTCTTGACGATTTGCGTGATGATCTGCTGTCTTCAGCTTACCAAGATTGCCATTCGTTTTGGCTATGAGGGATTCTTTGGCAACAGTAGCGAACAAAATGTGTCCATCGAGATGGCTCGAAAACTAATTGAAAGTCAACAGGCAAAACCCAATCCGTTGCGAGTCCGTTTTTCTTGTTCAATCTATGTCAATGTTTACAGATGAATTTTCGCTTTCGCTGTACAGATTTATACGTACTTGCATTCGCAGATTATTCTAAACTCAGAAACAGCATGTGTATTGTGTATATCTCTCAGGGCCGTTTGCTGATACGACTCATAAAGATTTAAGTTCCACATAAACTCTTTTGTGACAGTTTATGCCATACAAAAAGTACCCCATAAGAATTTAGGTAGAACTTAAATCGTTATGAGTCGTATCAGCAAACCTTTCACAAAGTTCTGCTAAAATTTCAACTTGCTTTTGACTGCATAATGTGCTGCGTATATAATGTGCGACAGATCAGTATGTTCCAGAAGTTGCATGTTATTAGATCCCAGCGCCTTAAGGGCAGCCTGGCTATCTATTTAAAAACCGACAGCCCTTGCAGATATTGATCCCATTTGAATTAGCCGGAGAGCAGAAAGAATTTCTAATTGAAACCGACTGTGTATAAAGTATCTATAGATACCTGCACTACCGGATCTTTGGAAAAAGATAACAGAAGCCGTTTCTCCTGCTGTGTTTGAGCCATTTGTTTCGACAACGGGGATATTTCATCAAATGGAAATTTTCCTGAGTGAAGCAAAGTGAAGTAGAATCTTCGGCACTCAACTACACTCTACTTGATACATCTCATAGCTTTAAACTTGGGAGCAACTGCATTTTTAGCGCCGGGGTTAATTTGCAGTTCATTTTGATACCATTCTGGTAAGGATCTGGTCATAACACTGCTCCTGGGACACTGTAAACTGCCAGTTTATAGCATTTTATCATAAATTGTTGCATACCTTGAGGCTGATCTGAATCAAGTCATTTTGCATTGTTTTATTGGAAAATTCTTCTACTTTACTTTGACTCGCTGAGATAGAACAAAATGTTGGATTTCCCGGCAATAGCTTTGTTAATATCCAAGTACATAGTTTCCACAGCTGCGAGATTTTCGAGGCCGAATGTAGGACTAACTTCCTGAAGATGCTATAAGAGATAGAGAAGCTATGACAGCTTTGAGCTCCCTAGATCTCTAAAGTGATGCTACAAGCTAGGTATAAGGGTCTTTCCTAAGAGGTTATAATAGCCACCAATGTACGCTCTATCTGCAAGTATTTTATACAAGCCTTTAGAAAGGCTATAAGGCAGCTTCTCTTAGCGGGTTTACAACCTCTCTAAAGAAGTTCTAACAGTTCTGTATGGGAACAAATACAAATCTACAAATCTTTTCAAATGCTATGACACTTCCGATGTAGCCTCACTATAGCTATCTGAAGACGTTATTACACCTGTTGACGTCCCAACAAAATGTAAAGTCATCTGTGACCAAGGCGCCGAACACACCCACTCAACGAAAAATGCCCATATGGGATATTTCGAAGCAGCTGTCAAAAATCAAAACTATGTAAACAAAAAAAAAATGTATATAAGCGATAGCTTTTTTGTTAATAAAATATATTCTGTATTATAACGTGGTAAAAGCGGTTGTTTTAGGGAACCGCAGATTTTTACGAGGTTCTAGCATTTCTGTATATGGTGTCTACTAAAAACCCTTTGAAATGCTATGTATGACAGCTTTAAAGCAGTTCTAACAGTTCTGTATTCAGTTACGACAGCTATCAATGGGTGTGCTAAAATATTGTTTGTTTCCGTACCTCTGTTTAAGGTGCAGTAGCTGTAATTATATCACTAACGGCGTAACAGCTTTATTTTGGTTATAACAGCCACAATGTTAAAAAAAATAAATAAATAGGTGGCGCAACAGGCGGGTAAACATAGACACCCTAGGCCTAGCTTCTCGCAACCCTTCGTTTTGTGTGAGTTTCTATTTTTGAGACGAATGGGAGGAACCTAAAATTTTTATGTAGAGTCCGAACCGCTGAATTGAGAAGCTTTTTTCATGACAGTCATACTCTCGGATGTTTGTCAGACGTTCGCGAGAGGTGGCGCAGTAGAAAAAACCTTAAGATGTAATTTGTGTTTGTCCGGGGATCGAACCTGGGATCCCTCGCACAGTAGTCCAGCACACTAACCACTGCGCCCACGAAGCCACAAAGTTAGGGGCGTTAATTCCGCCAATATTTCTTCAATTTGTATCGTTCGATGTTCAGTATTCTGAGCAACTGAGCGAAGGGTTTTGTAGAAGAAGGGTAGACATAGACACTCTAGGCCTAGCTTCTCGCAACCATTCGTTTTGTGTGAGTTTCTATTTTTGAGACGAATGGAAGGGAAGGGCAACTGAGCGAAGGGTTTTGTGTTCAAACTTCCGAAAACCCACAAAATAACACCTGCGTCACCTCTTTCGAGCATTTGCTAAATTTCTGAAAGTGGATATATAAATGTCCTGAAGAAGCTTCTCGATTTATCCTTTTGGATTATGCATAAAATTGTAGCTCTCGCCTTGCATTCGTCTCAAAAATCAGCCAAGTGTCTTCGTACAGAAACACCAAGCTAACAGCTAAACTTAGTTTTGTTCTACTTTTTTTTTTCATTATCCCAGTGCCTACTTAAGATGTTTGCTAAATTAATTGCTAAAGCGTATATAAGGAGATGCATTTTTAACTGCCAGTTTTTTCCCATCGAATTCTGCATGCCGACGACGCCTTAAGTGTTATCAATTGGGCTTAATTAGGAAGTCTGGCTGAGCTACCCGCTGTCATCTTCAGTGGCGATTAATAAGGAAAGTTTGCATTAATCAGAGGCCAGTGACCAGACCACCCTACCAAAGTCGACTCTATTAATGACTAACGCCTTGCATTAACTTGTATAATCAAATGCAAACCGATTTAGGTACCACAAAATCACTCCAATTGCACAAGTTTATCAAAACATGATACTTTCAATTTAAGGTCCTATAATGTCTAACCACTCCATCATTAACTATTTAGTATCCGAATTAATGTTATATAGAACCGAATCGGTTAACTAACCTTACCAAGAACAACCGACACTCATTTGTCAATTGAAACATCAAAATAACGTTCAATCGTCAACCAACATCAAAGAGATGATTACAAACGCGTAAACTTCAATTACTGCTATAATTCACGGTTGCGTTCGTTTTCGTCGCCGCGCACAGGTAGATATAACAAAAAAAAAACAGTTCATGTGAAAAAATAAAAGTAATTGCTTTAGGACTAGACGGAGACCCTAATGACGTACAAGCTATCGAACCTTAGGGTGAACGAAAGGACGACATTTGAATTTAATCCCCTTGCCCTTTGGGACTGTAATAAATTGCACCTTCTTCTGGATAAAACGCACTCTTAAGAGCGTCCGTTTATCGGTCGTATAGATTTCAACCACTTGTCGTAAGATAATATAGCACGCATAAGTGTCCGCACGAATGACAAGTCAAAAAGAAAATAATTCCATTCCCATCAAAGGATAATTTGATTTACCCAACCATGTGTCGGCATTTGTTCCCATTACCAATGTATTTACCATGCTTGGCCACGCAAGGTTATTCAATAAGCACATGCGTTTAAAAAACAATAGACAAAAGTAATTTATACCTACTTATAGCTAGGTATAGCAACTTTTGTGTTTTGCGCTCAGTCGAACAATGACAATGAGAAATGTGTCAAGTGCGACGCAAATTTTTTTAATTCCACGCCAAATATTTTCTGTTCTTTTTTAGCACATAGTAATTTGATATAATAATCATGGAGTAACAGCGATCAAAATTAATCATACCTTTGGAATTGCGTCACGGAGGTGTTGAGGAATGAAAATCCCCAAGGTGATGAAATGAGCATTAAAAATTATGAATCATCGCTTAAGATGTTATGGGTATAGGTACTAATAATGACAACGAATGAAACTAGTGGTCATTTTTTGAAATATGTTTCTATAGAAAATATAATCATCTACAAAATATTTAAGGCGAGAGGGTTAAATATTACAATTAGAAAAGTCAATTAAATACAAATCAAAAACAGGCTATCAAACCGGCTTTTTCTAACCGGGATAGGTATAAAAGTTGGGCTTATGGAACACACGATGGTTGAGAGGACATTACATTTACCCTGGGACTGGAAGGTAGTTTGATCTGAAGTCTTGTTGCCTGATAGGGCCGTCTATTTTTGGAAAAACAAAACGCGTTAAATTCTCTGCGCAATGGTCAATTGATAACCAATATTTTTAACTTTCTCGTTTCGTGTAAGATTCAGGGCATATTATGGCCATTATGGTTCCAAATTTGGCTCTTTTACACGGATTTTTTTTTTAAGTTCTTGTTTGATTTTAAAGTTTGGAGATATGTAGATATCAATTGGCAATCGAAATCCTACCCCGATGAACTTAGATCGTTTATATGGGGACAATTAAACAATGAAATATTTGAAAACCAATATCTGTGAAATTATAGCCGGACCAAATTGGCGCCCGGCCAAAGCAGTGTTAGCAGGTCGTGCGAAATTTACATTTTCGTGGGAATTTTGTAAGTAAAAAAATCATTGCTTGGGAAAACGGGAACCAATCGTCGTCTAGTCCAATTCCTTGGGATTTTTTGCAGTAAAAAAACCATTGCGTTCGAAAAACTGGAACAAAATTGTCCTCTAATACAGGGTTTCCCTAACTGTGCAGTGTGCAATCCTAAGAGCATCGCAACGCAAGTTTTATGTTTCCACTGCTGGTAAGACTCCAAACAAACGAAAAGCATTACGTTTCTCTTTACGAACACCAAGAGCAAGGTCGAAGCGAAATTCAATAGTTACATTGCAGTTGAAGATTTAGAGCGTTTGTGTTTCCCGCATTTCCAGTCAGACTAACTAAAAAAAACTAATCTTGACTGGTACTCAAAATGAATGCCCTATTGTGTAAGACAACTCAACTTAGTTGAGTTGAGTTGACTTAAATTCAACTCAACTTTCACATAAACCAAACTAACGAACAACTTATATACAACTACCGTCATCTTTCTTGTGTTTTGACAGACAACTTTTCTATCCAGGTTGTGTATGACAATACGGACCATGCTCAGGCACGTAGCCAGGGGGGGGGCTTGAGGGGCTGAAGCCCCCCCGAAAGTCTTAAACAAAAGACAAAAACTAAAATGTTCTAACTGATAGCTCAACTTTTTTTTAAATACTTCTCCTGGGAAAGGCGAACCTATAACGCTTCAGCAGCGCTCCGAGATGCTTGCAGATGTCTGTTAGTTCTGCACTTTAATTGCTTCAAATTGTAGTCTTCTGGAAATATATTTCCAGGAAGCGAGTTCCAAATTATGCTTCTCCTGTAACAGAAGGAGTTTTGGAAAGTTGATGTCCTCGAGGTTGTCAAGTGTACTGTATGGTCATGAAGCATTAGCAGCCTTTCTTGTGGGGCGAGTTGCATTTCGAGGGATAATGGCCTTGAGTTCCTCGGAACATCTACCATGGAAGTACCTATAGAACAAGCATAGGTCAGCGACTTGTCTTCTGTGCACCAACGGTTGCAGATTCGATGTGAGTGTAGGGTCTCCAATAAGTCGAACTGCTCGTCTCTGTATGCTGTCAAGTAGGTTAAGTGAATGTTTTGGTGAAGAGCTTCATATATGGGAGCAATATTCTAGGCCTGGTCTAACCTATGCTTTGTACAGCAGGAGAAGTTGCTTGGGGCTAAAGTACCTCTTTGCTCTAAATAGGTAGCTCAACTTAGCGGACGCCGATCGTGCGATATAGGGTATGTGATCCTGATAGGTCATCCATTTGGATCTGAGGACTTGTTGAAGCATTTTTTCCTAGAAAACGTTGTGAACTGTGTCTTGTTTGCAACTGAAACTGAAATGACCGTAATGGGGCTTAATATCAAATCTATAAAAATAAGGAGACTATCCCGGTAGGTATACATATACAGTATTCAAACGCTAGGTATGTACACTGTGCAAGCCATAGCTTTAACCCTGCAATGCCATGTCAACTCCTGCAATTCGCAATTGCCTTAGTGTAGTTAGTGAAATAGCTAATTTCTTCCGCAACTTTTCAAATGTATATTATGTAACTTTCAAAACTGTCATTAAAAAACACGCACCAGAGAGCCGAAAAACTCCTACGCCTTTGTAAAACAAAATTCATTGAAAGGCATGACAGAGCTCTTCAAATGCATCTCAATAAGTATTGAAAAAATAACGAGCAGAAAGTGGGTGAAGTCTTCGAAAGTATCAACACTTTTGGCAGCGGTTCAAAAAAGTCATTGCCTAGTAAGCCTCATTGTATACGAAAAATTATTCAGTTTAGCGCTGCCCTTATCAGTTTTCCTACAGAACAAATCCTTAGATTTCGTTTCTGCAATCGACCGCACAAAAGAAATTCTGAATTCTCTTAAGGACATCAGAGAAAATGCCGAAGATTTTTTTAGAGAGGCTTTTCAATCCGCATCCCAACTTGCCGAGGACTTATTTGAAGAACTTCATTGAAACAAACAACGCGCTCCAATCCAGAAAACTCTCCTTCTGAAGCCTATTTTAGAGTCGATACTGATTTCTTGTATAGATTCATTAATACAAAATCTTAGGGGCATATTCATGGTCAACGAAGACGTTGTATCATCGTTTCAAGCTGTTCTCCCATAGGTCTTGCTGAAGTTGAGCGAGTGAACGAAATGGAAAAGCTAACACGTTACTTTGATAATGCAATTTCGTTGTCAGCTGTGAAAGCTGAGTACATTCTTTGGTGCGAACAAAAAATCGTCGAGTGACCCTTCTACCGAAGTTTTGAAATTGCTTGATTATGTGACAAGACTTACTTTAGACTTATAAATTTCTTGCTTACGGTTTTAGCAACGCTTCCAGTGACCACAGCTAGTTTTGAAAGAACCCTTTCAGCTATGAAGCTACGCCTACGGTGTCTACCGACTGTAGCGTCACCTGTTTATTTTTTATTAGCTATGAAAAAGATTGAAACAATGTCCCGAAGCGTTATGGAGAATGCAAGGTTAAGTTCACTTGCTATGATATCTGTTCATTCGGATATTATTGTGAATCCAGATAAGGTGATTGATCTCATATCAAAAAAAAATCTAGACGTCTTTTGCTTTGAAAAAATGTGACTAATAGGAATCAATGAATTGGAATAGTTTTCTGTTTCGTATAAGACTTGGAAGCTAGCCCCCCCCGAACCAAAATCCTGGCTACGGCCCTGACCATGCTGAATGTTGAATTACATAAAACCAAGAGACAAGTCAACTCAACTCAACTGTAGTTACACAATAAGGGCATAAATAAAGGGTTTTCAATTGGCACGGTTCGTTGCCAGCCAGATTGGTAGCGAGGATTACCGCGCTTCATGAGAGTGTACAGGAGAACCCGAGGCAGTCAATTCCTCGCCGTGCACAAGAAATCGGCCTTTTGTAGATTCCAACATGACGAATTTTGCATCGCAACTTACGCCCCTAAAATATCCCACTAATCAAGGATCTCAACTATAGACAAAGCCGTTTATTCACTGACTTAGCTTCAGACAGTTTGGAAGAGGATCCCAATTTTAACCGAAAAATCATCTTTAGCGACGAGGCGCATTTTTAGATGGATGCAGGTATGTTAAGGAACAACATTTCCATAAATATGGGCCAACGATATTTGAACATCGCCCACCCGTCCTTATTGAAAACCCCTTTATATACTTCAGTAAGATCAGCTTCTACTCACATATCTGTGCTTTTAGAAGGGCGTCGCAAAAATTGTTCAACCTCTCTAGGGACTCGCTGTATGAAAAAGTTTAGTAACCCCTGCTCTAGAAAAATATTGTGGGAAATTTTAACAACATAAAAAAAAAACAATATTCATGTAATTTGTGAAATTTTCTTTGTTATTTAATCGAAAATTGACGGTTTCATGGGCTTTATCACCATGCACCAAAAAATACTTCCGAATTTCAAACTTATTTGAAAATAGTTTTTTTTATATGGGCTTCAGTGGTCTAATATATTCCTGATGCAATTCAAACAAGTTTAGTTCATCTTTTTCCCCTACGTTTCGTCGTTTTTTTTTTCGTCGACTTCCTCAGGGATATTCGTTTATTAAAGCTTTAAAAACCAAACATCATTTTATTTATGAATATGTAGTGTTTATTGAGGAGCTTATTTTGCTCAATGGTTTATTGAATAACTAAAATTGCCGTTGCAAAGAGACTTATAAGACAAAAGAGACTTAATTACGACCACAGAAATGCAATACGTAATGGATCACAGGTCCATTTCTTAAAAATGTGTGCCTATACAAATAATTTAAAAAATTTTTATAGAAAAAAAGGAAAAATACTTTGAAACTCTTGTTTGAAAATTATGGCCTCAAAACATGTCAGCAGGGACGTCTATTAAATTATTATAAACATGTTTTCGTTTTTCTTTTAAAATAACGTTGTGAAAAAAAAGGAACAAAATTATGTTCCGAGGAAATAATCATCCGAATGATAATAACAACACTTCCCAAGCATCGAAAAAGTGTCCGTGAAGAGATTTAGTTTTTATGCGATGTTTTTTTTTTAAATAAGCTATTTTTAGTTAGGATTTCTTTCTGAATTTTGGCTGTTACTCCTCCAAAAGGGACTGTAGAACTTGATTGTCGATTCCATTTGTTTCACCAATTTCATATGTATATCAAGTTCACCGCAGTAATCAGGAATCGATACTTCCGACACAACAATAGATATCCATACTTACTAACCAAATTAGGTCGTAGGGTTTATGAGAATTGTTCAGGAGTAAGGGGGGTCTCCCGAACCGTTAACCGTATAAACTTGAAAGTTTGTATATTAATAGATAAGTCAAGTAGGAATAAAATCTGAATGAATTTTTTTTTATAAAAAAAATTTAATACAATAGAAGTGACATATACATAACTCGCTTGACAACTTTTCTAAATTTGTCAAAACAAATTTCTTGTACTAACATTCTAAGGGAAACATTTTACTGTCTCTAAAACTCTTTTTTCTACGAAAAAACTACGAAATTTCGACGTACGAAAATAGGTGTTTACAATTTTTAGTCGAAATTCAAAATACCATACACAATACGTTTGGTCCCATAAACAACCGAAAATTTGTCTCCCAAATTTTTAAGCATTTTCGAAAGAATGTCCCGATAACATTTTTGTGTTTTTCTTTCAAAAAGTTATATTTCTATCCTCTTCTTAGTAGAATTCGTGAAATATCAAATTTGCGACGCGTATTGCTCGTTAACGGGTGAGGCGATTCAATTGCAGCTTGCCAAAGCATAATCCAAATGAGATTGCCGAACTATTTTTTTTTTAACATTTTAAATTTGTTATTTAGGTATTTACTTAGTTTGTGCAAGTGAAAAATCCAAATAGAAAGGGTTTTTGTTTATGAACCGTGGACACACTTTGACCATGATTCTTTGTTATAGATACCACAATGACCTATGGGTGGGGACGCTCCTTAATATACCTACTTAAAGCAGTCGTTACTACGAGCATACGTAACGTATATTATCAAAGTTCCCTAAACAATTTGTGATTGTGGCTGTCAATTTACCAAGATTACCAAGAAAATTTATCCGAGATGAGGCAATCTTGTGTGTAAAAGGCGGTAATCTTTGGCACGCGCCTACCTCATCGTCCCTTTTTTTATCCGTCTGTATAGAAGTGAACCGATTTGTCTTTAAGAAAATCCTCTGCTTCCCATTATCCCATTCCCAGATTGACTTAGAGGGTATAGATTTTGTCACAATCAAACTTGAGGATAGTGTAGGTAGTCTATGTCGAAGCAATTTCGAAATTATTATTAAGAATGGAAGCGTGTCTAAAATCTTTACTAAATGTGCCAGCAGCAATTAGTATACATCAAAAATGTCAAAGGGTAGGTGTGAAATGGAAGAAATGTCCAGTTCTGCAATTGTGCGAACTGTTCCACTTATGCACAAACAAGGTTATAGGTTTATCTATGGCAGTCCACCAGACCAACTACCACCTATAGAGGTTTATATCAGTCTTATGACCAAAATATAGAGTTATACAAGCTTGCATTGCAAGTCCTTGCCAATGATTTCTGCAAGAGAAAATTGCGACAGTAGGCATAGGCAGCCTTTCTGACTCTTTCTTGAATTTTTGATTTGGATGGATATATTTTTTTGCTTCCTTAGAGAATGCTATAGAAAGTGCATACCTGGTCAATAATTCGAGAAATTCTTGGCTAGATTTTGTCGGTACTATTGCTTAAACGTCAACTGATAAAAATGAAACCATTCACGTGATCAATATAGACCAAAAAAAATCAGACATCAAATCAACCAACTGTCAGATTTTATAAACTATTGTTTTTGAAAATGGGTGCCTTCAACGAAATGACGTCTAAAAATTTGACATGAGAATAAAAAAAAAAAAATAAAGAGCTTTTGATAGATTCGTGTCAAAAAGAGACTTTTGTCGACTGGTTTCAACATTTTACTTTTGGACCCTTACACCAGACCAATTTATTAGCAAGTGAAGTGTCAAAGTAAAGGGAAACCCCTGGAGGACCGGAATTTTTCACTTTTCCTTTATATAAATATTCACTGGCAGCCTAGGTATATCCGCGTCCTAATGGCTAGGCTTTGGCGGGAAATTAAAAATGATTTTGCTAAACCACCTACATGTTCTTAGTAAGCTTGCACAAAATATTGATATGTAGTAGCTATTAGTTGACCACGTTGGACTAGTCTCGAAACTTGCAGATATAAAATGTTAAAGCAAATGATTGAATTAAATCGCGCAAGGACATTCACGTAATAATTTTTGAACAACTACTGCAAAAGCTGTAGGGAAGTAGCTGAAGAGATATAAACTGTCCGTCGCAAAACCTATCCTAGCCCTTAAAAATAGTATTTTGTAAATCCTTTACAATATAGAAGTTAAACGACACCTAGGCTCTAAAAAGCGGATCATATCATTGTCCTAATCGGAATTCTCTATCTAACAAAAACAGACGCAATGGATCATAGTTTTCAGTCTTAAGTCAGCCGTGATTTTGGGATCTAGGGCACCCGCATCTACCTACGTATGTGTCGCTTAAAAGTTCTCGCACGAGAGGGTTAGTTGCTTTTTAGCCTTCATTATCTGATCGCATCCCCAGCGCAGTATACAAAAGTATCCAATTCGAGTAGGTAGGTACTACTTTTAGTAGGTAGGATAGGCAGATACCTACCTGACCACCCAGCATCTAATATGTAGGTAGGTGAGTAATCCAATCAGACATTCATTGCGACATCTTGCCCGCATATTCGACACAAACGTTATACATTTTCGTTTCGGAATAAAAGAAGAATAAATCAATGACAGTTATAACACAAACACACCAAAGACGAGACAAATTTGATGTCAACTTTGATATGTAGCGCGATTCGACACCACAACAAAAATAAACACAAACCAAAATCTACCCACGAAAGGACTCACATTCTCCTCAGCTCAAATACCATCATCAAAATCCGAACTGACGTGACATCAACTTATTTTTATCCCACATATTATATTGGCGGAGTGACTCGGTGTCCTTTGTCTCGGTCCTTACTCCTTATATCGACCATCATCACAATAGGGCATGATAATGATTATAAATATAATATACCCCTCTAATCGATGTTGAAGAAGGATATTCGTCGAAAACCATTTAGATACTCTATATATCTAGATAAATAACTTACCGATAAAAATAAATTTTGAAGTATCCATTGAGTTGAGTATTTCTGCTAAAGTCCTTGTGCTGGGTATGCGATGTTTTCCTTATGTGATGCAATAAAAACCGGTACAGAGGAGAAGAATCCCTTAATCCTTACACATAAATGTAGGTGTACCTGTTTTCTGTGACAGGTAGAATCAAATCTGAATGATAAAATATGTATTATCCTCTGTTCAAGGATTCGCGTGAATTTCAGTATGGTATACGATTTGGCGCGTTTCTTCTTTCAATATAATCGTAATCAAATCACTTAGCAGCACAAACAAGTTTTAAATCGTTGATCCGTTCAAAATGGGAAAAAAGGATATTTCCAGTTTTCTTTCGTAGAATTTCCGCGGAACGCGCGTTGCACAAAAAAAAAAGGATACGCGATAAAATTGCTTGCAAAAAAAAGAAATTAAAATAACCACACGATCACTGATCTTTTTTTGATCTTCTTCTCCTTGGCACTTAACTATCGGAATTTCTTTTACTGCTATTTTCTCACTATCTATACACACACACACTTATGCATTTTTTTTTTTTGCTTCACTTGAATTTTTTTTTTTCTTTTTCTCACAAAAGATCTTCAGCACAAGCACAGAAAAAAAAGAGGTAAAGGAGAGAGATGAAGGAAAACCGAGAAAAAAAAAACTGTCAAAGGTAAGAAAAGCAACACAGCAGTGATACGAGAAGGTAGGGCAACGGCAACGGGCAAGTTGAAAAGTAGAGAAAAAAAACCCGTCTAACAGGTATCAACGTAATTGTATTGTGCAGTGTAAAACAACAACAAAGGCGACGACAACGACGATGAAGACGGCAAAGGGGATGTCGATGACGGGTTATCCATGATGCTGGCCTCTAAAGTAACGCTTGATGGAGGCAAGTTTTTATTTTTTGTTTTAAGAATGTTGCACCACGAAAAAAGGAAAACGATTTGTTTGTTGCGTTTGGGGGGGAAAACGCACCCACTGTCACCACAAACACAAGCACAAGTCACCACAAACAACTGAATAAAGGATTTTTATAGATTTTCGAAAAATAATATTACGCTGAAATGGTATCGGTATGTGCATCGACTTGGTTTACTTTGTTGGATGCATATACAAATCCAACAACTGAGTGAACAAGTTTTGGGTTTTCGAAACCCGAATTTCGAAAAAAAAAAAAAATTCAAATTTTAGACACTCTATTTATATTTTGTTGTTATAGGTTTTTGAGTCAATAGCACGCTTTATAAAGTCCGACCGTAAATAACGCAACGTAGCTCCGCCGCAACAGAGATCTTTCACCGAACTGATTCGTACAGTGGTGTTGAAAGTGTTTGCAAGGCGACGGCAACATTTTGGTCGTGTATGTGAATACCGAGCTGAGAGGGTGTGTGTTGTTTGTGTTGCTGGGCTCTGATTCATGTTTACAGATTGTTCTGCAGCATGTTGGTGGGTTTGCTTTGGGGGTGTGCGTGCGATTTCGTTTTGATATCAAATTTATTCGCCAACCAAACGTACCGTTGGAGTTGGATTGAATTGGAATGGAATTGGATAGATGTTTGGGCGTGTGCGTGCTGTGCTCCTAACCGGTTGGACTGGTTTAACAGGTTCAGCTGCAGGCTTCAGGTTCAGCATCAGCACTTTAGCAGTTGGGATTGGGAAGCCGAAGCAGTATTCAGGTTAGGCATTGTATATAAACACTAGAATTCAATAAAATGTTGAAAAAGGTTGTTTTCATTTGAGGGTGTGTTTGTCGAAACATTGTTGGAATATAAAGGGAAATAGGATGGCGACAGATTTAGTGTTGCAGCAAGTTGAGAAACACTTTTTGTGGAAAGAATGGTCAAAGTGTTGCTGTGGGGCTAATGATTTTTGGTACAAATGTAGCAAAAATGGTACATGGCAATAGCAGTAGCATTGTATATAGACACTATAGTACTATCACTTCGCATTTATGCACTAGCGCCACCAACCACCTCTGAGACCAACTACTCACATCGAACATGGTAGTTGTATTGGATTATTTGAAACGAAATTAAATGATGCCTTCTTCTTTTCTTATTCGTCTCATTTACAACATGCAGATGAAAGAGAAAGAACAATTATTATTTTTGTTGTCTTTTATTCTCCAGCGATTGTATAGTAAGGAGTGGAAGAGGGTAGTTTTTGCATATACGATATACCTATACTCGTAGTCGTAGGTAGTTAGTAGTGGTGGTGTGTAGGTTAGGCGAAGTGTACTTTTAGCATTTATGGGAATAACAATATGAAAAGAAGGAATATGAAATGAAAGATCGGATCGATTTGTACTTTTCGCATATAGTGGTGGTGTGTGGGGAGAGTACTTTTAGCATGATGATGAGTGTGATGCTGATGACGATTGCAATAGATATTCAAGAGGATAACAATGTGGAAAGGAGAAATATGAAATCATAGGTCGGATTTTTAACAATGCCTACATATTTTGTATTTTTTGAATTTATGGGCAGCAGTGGTGTCATTGTCATGTTCATGGCTTTTGGACTTGGGTAGGTTATGATGATTTGAAAATTATGGGGTGGGTCTGGGTGAGCATATGCGGTGCACTAGTGGGGAAGTTTGGTTGGATCTTAGCAAATAAAATCACGTACCTAGATCGATTCAAATTTTCAATTTTCTCATATTGTAGGTAGTGGAGAAAGATATTGTTTTAAGTCCAAATTTGTAGATTAATTAATTATTATGATATTACAGCTCAAAAACCGAGTCTCGCAATCCTGTCTGCCTGTTTGTCTGCGTGGTGGTAGGTAGGTAGCTGTATTCTTAACGACAGGACGGATTCGTTTGTACCTCTAGTAGTTTGTTTCAAACTATGTATAAGTAGGTATGCGATTTGTAGGCTGACAGGCTGACCCAAAATTAACCTTTTGTATTTAGATACAATTATTTTAGGAGCAGCTATACACAGGTCGCAGTGCTACTATGAATGCAGCAATCATCCCTATACATTTAAAATATGGATTATTGTAGTATGTAGGAAATTGATGAATTATTATGTATTTAGAAACTTGCAGTTCAGATTAGATTCTTACTATGAAATTAAGTAAGCTATTGTTTGTTTTAAATAACTAAGTCGTCAACGCACAGCCCAAAACGGATAATCTAAGCCCGTTTTCTAACCATTGATCAACGATCACATGAAAGTGAGGGAAAATGAAAATCAAAAAGGAATAAAAATATGTAGGAGAATTTGTTAATGGTAACGAGCGAATAGCTCACAATATCTCCAGACCAGAAATGACAGCATCAGGCGGGTAACCCCAAATAACACAAGCAAGACCATCACGGGACTGCTAGTAATCTATTTTTATACCCTCCACAGGAAGGTATATTCACTTTGCCATTACGTTTGTAACGCCAAGAAGGATTCACCGGAGACCCTATAAAGTATATATATTCTGAATCAGGATCACATTCTGAATCGATTTAGCCATGTCCGTCTGTCTGTCTGTCTGTCTGTCTGTCTGTCTGTCTGTCTGTCTGTCTGTCTGTCCGTCTGTCTGTCTGTCTGTTGAAAGCACGATAGCGTCCAAACGAATTGACCTGGGCGATTGAAATTTGGTGAGAGGACTTCTTTTTACCGTCGTCAGGTTGGTATTGAAAATGGGCTATGTCGGTCAAGTAGTTCTGGTACCTCCCATACAAAACCATTAGTAGACCCATGTGTCTCTCCGCCTGTTGAAATCACGATAGCGTCCAAACGAATCGACGTAGGCGACTGAAATTGAATGACAGGTCTTATTTTTACGGTTGTCAGGTTGGTATTAAAAATGATCCATGTCGGTCAAGTAGTTCTGCTACTTCCCATAGAAAGCCAATATTCGACTCATGTATCTCTGTGTCTGTTGAAAACACCTTAGCGTCCAAACGAATCGACTTAGGTGAATGAAATTTTGTGAGAGGACTTTTTTTAACCGTCGTCAGGTTGGTATTGAAAATTGTCTATGTCGGTAAAGTAGTTCTGCTACCTACCATACAAAACTAATATTAGACACATACTAACTCGCATGGCAAACATTTTGCATGACTTTTATGCAGTGGAGGGTATCAAAGCATCGGCCAGGCCGATGATAACACTTTTACTTGTTTATATTCCGTTTATAACTCGAGTTTGGCTACACCGAATTTGATGATTCTTTTTTTTCTATAAAGGTATATTCTTCTGTAGCAGGTTTGTATGTTAAAAAATTGGACAAAGGACATTTTGATAAAATCTTTGTTTTTGTTACGAAGGCTATTCTGTGAAATTTAGTCAAAATTGGACAAAAGGATGTGGCGCTATTCTTCGACAATCACGGGAGCCAAAGTTTGTAAAATTTGTAACATTGGTATGCATTGATAGACAAGAATACTATTACGCAATACGATTCCTGGAAAACCCAAAAATGTGTACCATGGAGCATTACAATAAAAGCTGTTTATCACTTATCTAAATGAATTTGAAACTGATATTTTTATTGTTCTATTTTGCACAACGAAGTGCATGATAATCAAACTTAGAACTTCTTCTAAATACATAGTAGTGCCTACATTGTTAGAAAAACATACTTTTATTTAAATAGTTCCACATAAATCCCCTGAATATGTACCTATGTACATTATGTATCTACTCTTTAGATTTAATGCCCTATATTAGTTTTATTGAAATGATTATGTATTAGTGGTTATGGGAAGGGAACAATAATTGCACTACATTACATATAAGTATAAATAACCGGCTTTGCACTTGCCTAGGAATTGTATCTATACTATTGCACAGATATATTTTTGTCCATCAGCACAATGCATATTTTAAAAACTGTTGAGGAATAGCGTTCAAAATTTGTTGTTTGTATTGTATAATTTTCCACACTTCACAGAAATACCTACCTTTGGGTTTGGTTCGGGTGGTTTTCGAGTTTTGCGATCATTAGTGGAAATTCAGATTTTTTGCTATTTTTCGGCTTTTCATTTGGGGGTTTCCGAATTTTCTTTTTTTGCCAAACCCTGATTCAAGACGAACAAAACAAAAAAGAATCATCCAAATCGGTCTAGCGCCTTTCTCGAGTTTTGCAACCAATTTATTTTTTATATAGAGAGAGATGTAGACTCCTATAATAGTTAGCTGCTCGTTTTACCGACATAAAATGCTTCTACATTATATACATTATAAAGTATACACATGCCTATAATATTTTAGAATCAATTAAAACAAGTAAAAGTGTTATCATCGGCCTGGCCGATGCTTTGAAACCCTCCACTGCATAAAAGACATGCAAAATGTTTGCCATGCGAGTTAGTATGTGTCTAATATTAGTTTTGTATGGTAGGTAGCAGAACTACTTTACCGACATAGACAATTTTCAATACAAACCTGACCACGGTTAAAAAAAGTCCTCTCACACAATTTCATTCACCTAAGTCGACTTGTTTGGACGCTATCGTGCTTTCAACAGACAGAGATATGGGTCAAATATTGGTTTTGTATGGGAGGTACCAGAACTACTTGACCGACATAGCCCATTTTCAATACCAACCTGGCGACGGTAAAAAGAAGTCGTCTCACAAAATTTCATTCACCTAGGTCAATTCCTTTGGACGCTATCGTGCTTTCAACAGACAGACGGACAGACAGACAGACAGACAGACAGACATGGCTAAATCGATTCAGAATGCGATCCTGATTCAGAATATATATACTTTATATGGTCTCCGGTGAATCCTTCTTGGCGTTACAAACGTAATGGCAAAGTGAATATACCTTCCTGTGGAGGGTATAAAAAGAATCACTTAAATCGATGAATATTTGACAAAAATATAGGCAAAATAGTGAGAGTCTAGCATACATTATTTTATGCCCAATCCTCAAATCTTCTGCAACGACAGAAAGGAAGCCAAATTCAGTTTTTATTCAATTTGGCTTTCCCAGCTGATCACCCCTTGCATCGTGCACCCCTCTCCAAACACACAAATCCTCCACCACCACCATCCTATCCTTGCTCATAATATTGCACCTCCTTTCCTCTATTCTCCTCTCCACATGCTAAGAAAAACCAAACCAGTTGCAGTTCTCTACCCTACCCTGTTACATCACATCAGAAATAATTTTATACCTACTGATGATGATGGATGGAAATGGCGATATGAATGAAGAAAGAGAAGAGGCATACCAGTTTGACTTTGTTTTGTTTATTTTGGTTTTCTCTATACACATTTCCCCAATGCTCGGAGTTGGCTGGCAGTGTACAAACTAAATCAACTGAAGCGCCACCTGGATCGTCGAAGACGCGTAATTCAATGCGATGGGATGAGAGTACTATAGTGTGTATATACAATGGCAGTAGTCATAATCATATTCATTTCATAACTTTTGGATCTGTTGTGGATTGTGGTGTGACCATTGTTCTAAATGTAGCTTGTATCTAAACACAATTATAGAATGTGAACTAATTAAAACAAGGTGTTTTCGGATTCTAGAGGGAACTTTTTTTCAATACTTACTAAACTGATTGAAACGATTTTCAAATCCATTAAAAACAACACAACATTTTTTTTTAAAGCACAGTTTTAGTAAATTATTTATCAATTCAGAAGAAAAACGAATATAAAATAATTTTATTAATTAAAAAAAATAAAAAAAAAATAAAAAACATTTATATCGGCATATACCTAGATATTAGGTTAGGTTAGGTTAGGTTTGTGGGCTGGCGAGGATTTTCTCCGTGCCACACTCAGGTCAATACTGACCCATTGTGATTCCCATAGGGGGAAAGAGGTTATCCCTTACCCATTATAACCCTGTATTCAAATTACTTACTGTGCTGCTACATACAAACCATCTTGTTGATTTGACGAAGTTCATTATCTTGTCGATTGATGTGCTGGAAAGCTCGTCTAGGTCGTTGAAGAAGTGACTCCCTAGGAATTTATACCTGGTATGTTGGAGACTTGGGCAGTGACAGAAGTGGGTTGTATCCTCAAGAGCTTCCTCATCACCGCAGCCTCTGCAAAGTTCTTCTTCCGTTAAGCCCATTTTCTTCATATGGTACCGCAAGGTGTTGTGCCCTGTTATGATACCTACGAGGGTGGACAGGAATTTCCTATCCTTCCGCATTATCTTCTCGGTTTTGGATTCATTGAAGGACGGCCATAGCATTCTTGTGGTATTACAAGTGTTTAGGGTGGCCCATCTTGCGTTCGCCTCACTTGTGGCTTTTTTCCCTGCTTCAAGCTTAAGTGTGCAAGGCGGGATGTCCACAGAGGGATCAGCTTGTTCTGAAACAGCTGTCGAACTTTGTCTTGCTAATTCGTCTGCTTTCTCATTGCCTGGAATGCCTTCATGTCCCGGAACCCAGCAGAGTGATACCTTGTGCTGTGTACCAAGAGCCTTGAGTTGTCCTCATCGCACTGGTGGTGCCGATGCACGCTAGTCTTTGAACCTTCGTTAACGCTTTTAGGTAGGTGGCTTTATTGGTTGCCGGCCACCATACGAGACTGCCGTAGGTCAGTATGGGTCTTACTATAGCCGTGTACATCCAGAGCTTACCTAGATATTGGTATTCAAAATTTTTGGTAGGTAAATTTTGTTTAAAATTCAGTTTGTTTGAAATGGTCCAACAGCTTCTTCGAATTTAATTTTTTTCCTGTAATTGTTGACTTTGATATACCTACCATACTTTTTAGCTAATGCAAATTTAGGATGTCCAGCATCCATCCATCCAGCAGCAACAAATGGCAGTTGTTGTGTGACTTTTTATATAGCCTGCAGATACAGATGCATTTAAAAAATAAATAAATAAATAGGTGGCGCAACAGGCGGGTGACACCCAAGGCCTAGCTTCTCGCAACCATTCGTTTTGTGTGAGTTTCAATTTTTGGGACGAATGGAAGGGACCTACAAGTTTATGCCGAGTCCGAACGGCTGAATTGAGAAGCTTTTTCATGACAGTCATACTCTCGGATGTTTGTCAGACGTTCGCGAGAGGTGGCGCAGTAGAAAAAACTTTAAGATGTAATTTGGGTTTTTCCGGGGATCGAACCTGGGATCCCTCGCACAGTAGTCCAGCACACTAACCACTGCGCTACTGCGCCCACAAGATGCATTTACAACTTAAAAACAAATACATAACAGTTATTAGTCCCTCATATCGCACGCAAAAAGAGCAAGAGAAATGTAGAAACTTTAGAGAAATTCATATTATCGGTAATTCACATTATCGAGGGACTACTGTATTTATTAATTAGATAAATATATTAGATAACATTTTTAGTTATGCCGGTTTTCTTAAACAACCAAAAACTTCAAACCTGAAACATTAACCAGGCTCATTAAAAAAGGTTCACCTTACCAAATTTCATCTCTTATCGTTAGTGGTTCTTAGCATAGAGGACTTTGAAAATAGAAAACAAGTAAAAGTGTTATCATCGGCCTGGCCGATGCTTTGATACCCTCCACTGTATGGGCTGGGCACACGCGTGTGTCTAATATTGGTTTTGTATGGGAGGTACCAGAACTACTTGACCCACATAGCCCATTTTGAATACCAACCTGACGACGATAAAAAGAAGTCCTCTCACAAAATTTGATTCGCCTATGTCGATTCGTTTGGACGCTATCGTGTTCTCAACAGACAGACAGGCGGACAGACAGACAGACGGACATTACTAAATCGATTCAGAATGTGATCCTGATTATTCAGAATATATAATACTTTATAGGGTCTCCGGTGAATCCTTCTTGGCGTTACAAACGTAATGACAAAGTGAATATACCTTCCAGTGCAGGGTATAAAAAAAGCAACTGACTGACTCACTCACTTCTTAGATGATGATGGTCAAAATTATGAAACACCACCGGCCATCATAGAATGTTGAAATTTGGTTGAGCGGTAGGACCTGCATTGTACGAAAGGAGACCATTTTTTCTACCAACTATCAATTTTTTTTAACGTTTAACCTTCTTGAACTAAGAACTTGACGTACATTTAGAAGCTCTACGAACTAAGTCCCAACTGGAACTAACTTCTACTAGCCAAAACGAACTAACTCCCAGAAAATTTGGGATTTAGTTCAAACGAACTAACTTCCATGATTTTTCGCAACTATGACCCAACTAAGAATGAAAAAAGTCCCAATATAAGAATCAATTAAAACCCAACAGTGGGACTTTGTTCTTTATGCACTAAGTCGCAAATGAACTTACTCCCAACCTCCAAGTCCAACTGGGACTCCAAGCAGGGGGGTTAGGTTAGGTTAGGTTAGGTAAGGTGGCTGTCCCGAAGGGGACACACTTAGACCAGAATTTTGGTCCATTGTGATACCACGAGAGGGGGAGGGGGGAGGAAGTGGCATAAACAGTTTCTTTGTGCCGGGCATTACCTTGGGAATTCTGTTGCAATTTGCGAGATGTGGGTATCCTACCTGAGAGGTAAACTTTTATAACTTTCTTTCCTGGTTACGGCTTAGTCTACGGGTCAAGGTGGAGGGCGACCGTAACAGTCTGTCCCATGCCTATTTCCTTTGACGCGGCCTTCACTAGGGAGGGAGACTGGTGCTTCACAGAGGTGCCCGATTCCACCAGTCTGCCCATCTGCTTGACCAAAAGTCAGTGGATGGATTGTTTGTTGGAAAAAGGATGGGGGCAACCGTAGCAGTCTGCCTCCCTTTTATTTACCTTTGACAATCAGTCCACATGACAGATTGGTGCTGAGCAGAAAGGCCTGATTGAAATTCCAACCTGCTGCATGGCACCGAAAGTAGATGTCGCGATTTGTCTTTGGTAAGAAGGGGTGACCGTCTATAGCCTCTGACGGGGTCCTCTAATTTTCGAGTTGGGGTTGATTGGTGTATCGAGCTACTTCTGTTGGCGGTTAGTCTTCGGGGAGAGCAGAGGGGTGCCCGAAACAGGGGGGTTGCATATACCACTGTTCTTTCGGAAATTGATCTCCCATTAGGCACAGTTTTAATATATATGGGAACCCCCCTGTTTGGGGTCACTGTTGGATTTGGATTAAGTGCGAGGTTGGGTGTATGTAAGATCTATTTTTTTGTTTTTTTGTCAAAACAAGTTAAATGAACTAACTCCCACTTTTATCAAATTGTGACTTAATTCTTTGGGAATTTGTTCATAATGAACTAGGAACTATCTCCCAAACATATGAACTAATTCCCACCGCATATTTGGTGGGACTTAGTTCATTTGGCTAGTGGGAGTTAGTTCCAGTTGGGACTTAGTTCGTAGGGCCACATTTAGATCTCATTAATTTTTGTGCGCCTGACTAGTTACACACTTTTTTTTATATAACAGAACTTGGCTGTTTTTACATTTACGTTTTTGGTGTGATAATAATATTGCTTCAAGGCCTGTTCCTGTTCCCGGCGTAGAGCTGTTGCTGGTGGCAGTAAAAATGGCATTATTGTTCAAAGAAATGGACGCTCAAGGCTCGAATTTTCAAAGGAACATTTAAACTGGACTGTGGCTTTGGCCAAATGGGGAAAGGTGCTCTTGGCTCTTTGCTAAAGAGGCTTAGTTAAATTTGAAGGTATCTGACAGCTGACGGATTTCGGAGGACAAAATGAGTTTAATCACCCTTTCAAAAGAGGCACAATAAAGCATGCAGAAATTAACATTATTGTCTGGGAATGATTTTCTCAGCAAGTAGTCGAATCAATTTTTCAAGACTAGCGGTATTATACATACATGTATCGGCAGATCCTTCATAGTGTCATGTGAAAGAGAGAGAATGCTGGCGATGAATGTTGTAATATGACAAAACAATTTATTTACTTAGCTACTCAGGTGGCGCTACATTCTGTGGTGGACCTGGGCTTTAACCAACACGCCTCTCCAATTAGCACTATCTTTGGCTAACTTGTGCGCGCCACCTAATATAAGGCGAGGTCTTCCTTTATTGCATTGTCCTTCCCGATTGTTATATAAGACCCTACGGGCCGGATAGTTAGGGACGATTCGCTCTACATACCTATCCTAGATCCCTAGCCACTAAATCGACTAATACTAACTTTTCTAAATAGCCCGATCGCGCTGTACAGCTCGTATAGCTCGCTGTTAAATCTCCTCCTCAACGCAAACGGGACCGAAAATCAATCGAAGAATTTTGCATTCGAAACGACCAAGGACGACCGCAAAAATGGCTTAATGAAAATCAAATTAGAGCCATGAAAGGGCAAGCACAATCTCCTGATCACAAACCCACGAACATTTATGGGAAATTGTAGATCAGCGAATTGATCGTAGAATACTTTAATCCAATTGACTGTTAATAGGGTTTATTTACTGCGGTTTGTTTTCATTTGTACTCGTCTATAACAAAGTTTAAAAATTTTTTAAATTTGATATAAAATTTCGAGATCGGTTGCCGTACCTACTGTGAAATCGTGCTTTGGACAAAGGGGCGTCGCACCACCCATAAAAAAAAAAATGTGCAAAATCTTATATCTCGAAAACCACCAAATCGATTGAGCTCAAGTTTACAAATAGGTAATTTTAGGTATTGGCCTAGGAGTATGAGTGGAAGCCAAAGTTTTTCAAATTTGTAACATTGATATGAATAATGAAAAATATTGTCCTGAAATATTATCTCGGCGATACGATTTCTATAAAAGCAAAAAATGTTGTGTACTACAGAGCATTAGGTACAATTAAAACTGTTTATCTATTTAACTATTTTGCACTATAAAATGTGCACGGGCTAGATTCTTCAGCCAGCTGTTTCCAGTTTCGCACGCTAAGTTGGTTAAGGTCCCCTTGCGTGCACCACTTTAGTCGCGGTCTTCCTCTACTACGCCGTCCCTCGGGTGTGGATTCGAAGATCTTCCGGCCCGGAGCAGTCACGTCCATTCGCTCCACATGACCCAGCCACCGCAGTCGTTGGACCTTCACTGTACAGCCCGTACAGTCCGTCGTTGTATCTCCTCCTTCATTCACCGTTTATGCAGATGGGGCCAAAAATTACTCGACGAATTTTCCTCTCAAAACAACGAAGTGTGACCTCATCCGCTTTTGATAGAGTCCATGCCTCTGCACCATAGAGAAGAACTGGAATTATTAGGGTCTTCTAAAGGGTCACTTTAGTTGTTCGAGAGAGGGCTTTGCTACTCAATTGCTTTCTCAGCCCAAAAAAACAGCGATTGCCAAGAGTTATTCTTCGTTTAATCTCAGCGCTGATGTCAAGTAGCTTCTTTAACATAATTCTTGAAGCAATTGTAGGGAACTCACAAGCCAACATCAGAGGTAAAATTTTTCGAAAATCCGTTCAACTACTTGTATATGCAGATGGTATTGACATTATTGGGAGAACTCAGCGAGCTGTCAACGGCGCGTTTGCAAGCATTGAAACGGAGGCGGCGAATATGGGTCTGGCTGTTAATGAGGACAAAACCGAAGTATATGCTGTCATCAAGAAAGGACTATCAACATCGGACAAAACGTCACAGTGGACAGATATAACTTCGAAGTAGTTAAAGACTTTGTCTACTTAGGCTCTGCAATTACCTCCCAAAATGACATCGGCGTAGAAATCCAACGAAGTATCACTCTTGCCAATCGCTGTTTCTTCGGGCTAAGAAGGCATCTAGGAAGTAAAACCCTATTGTACAAGATCTTAATCTGTTAATCATCCCGGTCCTGTTGTATGGTGCAGAAGCATGGACTTTATCGAAAGCTGATGAAAACCTCTTGGCACGCTTTAAGAGAAAGATTCTTCGAGTGTTTTTCGGTCCAGTTTGTATCGACGGAGTGTGGAGGAGGAGATTCAACGACGAACTTTACGGGCTATATAGCGACGTTGTCATAGCCAAAAAGTTCAAAATACAGCAACTGAGATGGCTGGGTCACATGGAGCGTATGGACAGCAACGCACCAGCCCGACGAGTCTTTGAGTCAACCCATGAGGAACAACGATGGTGTGCGTAACTGGAGGCAGCTAGCTATGGACCGAGCTGTCTGGGAGGGGCTTGTTGGTTGAGGTCGTGGTCAACCACGGACTGTGAGCGCCATCTAAATTAAACAAGTAAGTATATGAGAGAGTTTATCTACTGCTACCCTGATTTACCTTGTAATTAGTCGTAATGTTCAATGTAGCGGTATTGAGCTTATGATTAGTTATTTCCGTCTCCAATTCTTCTAAGGGCGGTTAGACTGGAGTTTTAGCTCTTATTGTTCAAGTGGAATGGTTGTTGGTAACTGTCACAGACTGGACTTTCATTTTACTAAAACTTAGTAACTTTCTATTCATATGCAAGAGTGGCACACTTTCAGCAAAAGTGGATTACAAAAGCTAAATCTTGCAATGAAACGCTTTGCATAGTCTCCGAATAGATGGGTGCGCAAGCCGAGTAATAGACCCACTAGTGGTGATAAGTCCAATTACTTGAGACAATCCGTATTTTGAAAAAAAGAAACGTAAAATAGAAACGAAAAGCCTCACCGTGTCAATGGTTACGAACACTCTTTATGGCAGCTCTATATAAGTTAGCAACTACTACAATGATAGCTATGGTATCCTGAGTAGAGGCCAAATTAATACCATGCAAATTGAAACAATTCCATTCATAAGCGCCTTGAATTCACTTTTCCTTCTGGGCACAGGATCGAACCCACACAACATGACAGTGCGGAAAATCCATTTAGTAGACTCATTTCGGTTACAATACCCGTGTCAACAACACAAGACACAAGCCCTTTGGTATGGGCAGAAATCCGCCGACTAATCCTAAACATGTTTTCCTGCTGGAAACAGGATGAGGATGAAATATGAATATGCTTTCTGTTGCTCAACATCACCTACTCTCTAGCTTTTTTTTTCAAACTACCTCTCGCTCTCTCTCTCTCTGATTGACTCTCTGTCCTCTGACTCTATCTCTATCCAGGAGCAGGGTACAAATGCGGCGCGGATTATCGTTATTTTCAGATTTTCCATATTCCATGTCGTGTCGACTCAAACTACTTTCCCAATCAGTGTCACTGAAAACTACCAGCGACAACGTTGATGGCTTGGCTTGGCTAGGCGCAGTGAATGGCCTACACCAACTCCGACATTATAATAAAAACTATTTGACCGACATTCGTTGAGAAAATCTAGTAAAATATCAAGTAAACAAGCAAACATAGGGGAGGCGAGAAAAGAAAAATCACGCTGTCCCACAAAAGGATAAACGCTCGGCTATAGTAGTAGAGCATCATGTACCTCGGTACAGTGTATATGTGAGCTTTTGGGGGAAGCCTTTCAATGGCGTTTAGTACCATGTAATGTGGTTTTCGTGTTGCTTGTTTTTGTGATTAGATATTTGCCACGTGGGACTCTTAAAAAGCCAAACGGAGCGATATTTGTATTAAGCTCTTCGCTCTGCCAACGAAGACGGAATAATATATGACAATATATTGTTTGACTCAGGGATTTCAATTCGGTCTGGGTTGTGCATCAACCTTACCTACTTCTTGGGTGCCTCGTTTTCTATAAGGTTCTTCTCTGATCTCTATACTAATGGTGCTGCTTTTTTTTATATTTTTTGCTGCCGATGGCACATGGTGAATTATTTAAATTTGCTTGTACCTAGACTGATATAATATCTATCCTTTCTGTTTTTTGTTACAGTCGTCCTTTTTGTTGCCGTTTTCATGGAGATAGACACGACTTTGAAGGGGATGGTGTCGTGTAAGGGTAAAAAGTAAAATGCTAAATTACAGCAAATTGAATAGGTATTACGAATTCAGAGTAACGGGGCTAGCCTGTTTGAGGCTATAGCTATCATATCAATGAAATATTTTTATTCATAATGTATACACACACACTTGGGGTTAGTCAGGGCGATGCGAGGCATTGGATATAATTCGAGGAATATCCAGAAAGTTATTTGTTTGGCTGACCTTTTAACAGATTTTTGCTGAATTATGTTTGTGGCTTCTTGTGGGACTATGAATTGGGGGTTTTATAAATTGATATTCCCACAACAACAGCATCAGTCGTTATCAGGAAAACACTTACATAAATGATTCTAAGACATTGTTGTCCCATATCCTTACAAAGAAAAAGATCTCTGTTGGCAAACAGGAAACTTCATTAAGGAAGGTATATACCAAGCCCATTTGGCAGAACTTTATGAAGAAAGGAAAAAACTAGATAACTTCTTAATTTTACTATTCTGAGATGTTTGACTTCTAGACGAAATGAAGTTTGTCAAGCTCTAAGTTCCATGAAAGACAGACAGATAACGTTGAATGTCTAACAGTTCAATTGAATCGCTTAAGTCTTTCTCTTAGTGTCTGTCAGTGTCTTTCAGAGGAAATAAAAGGCTGGGCAGACTGCTTCAATAGTACACTCCGTCTGTGCCCGAAGACAAATAGCCACCAGGCCGGTGCCTCATCAATTTTACCAATTGACTACTGTTCAGTCACTCTCAGAGCCATTTAACGAGGAAGTATCCATATAGGTCTCCCTCAAAATAATGTCCCAGATATAGCAATACAGTTCCCACTTGTAATGTTCAGCCCATTGTTTTCTATCCACAAAATATAGGTAGACCTTCTGCGGGAATTTGGAAAGAATCCTTCTTTGACCCCCAAAAACTCTCGAATTTCAAATGAAGAAATATTCTTAAAATCCCGTAGACATCTTGCCAAAGGTAATTTCGGAAAACATGCTGTCGAGTAGCTATACTTCGCCATACAGAACGGTCTATGCTTCGGTGGTTTGATCATGTTAAACGCATGTCTCCCATTCATGGCATGGAATTCGTGTCATCAGACAGGCGTCGATGGCGGTGAATCGAGAGTTAGAGTAGAGAGGATCCACTTGATCAACCTATACCCGCAACCCACATAATCGGATAGGCTTGTCATATAATTGAATGAATGAATAACAATACTGTAAGAAAAGTACCGCATTATAACTATTTAAAACAAAAAAAGCAGCTTAAATTCGCAAAGGAATATGCCAACAAGTATACCTATCTGAGTTTCCGAAATCGAGTTTTATGGACCAATGAGCTTCATATAGAATCTCATAAAAACAGATTTGTTACCCGTCACAAAAGTGTTTCAATTTGTCAATTTTGTAGGTATTTTTAGAAATATTTTAAATGACGGTCTTACAATAGTTTGGGGATCACTAGGCCTCATTGTATAAAGCCAACAGAGCTTGAAACCCAACATCTTGGAGAGAGTTAAAAATACGATTCTGGAAACTTAAAAAATGTGCACGACTGGGTCGCACGTAATTTTCTCATTTATTGCGTGTCTCGCAGAATCTCAGAGTCATTTCAGCAAATTTTACGTTTAAAATCATACGCACTCAAGATGTACTCAGAATTTGAATTTCGATGAATTTCGAATTATATTGCCACTGAAGTTTTGAGCTTTTTAAAAATATATCGTGTGTGAATAAAGATCGGGATTTGGGTAGTCATTTACATTTTTGAGAAATATTCATAAAACGGCAATATTCGAGTTTTCTGAGGAAAAACTAAGTACGTGATCATGTTTAGAATGCTTATGTTGTCTTAAATATGTATTTTGATCAAAATCGTTAGAGCGGTTTTTTGTAAAATTATGCTGACAAATGTTACAATTTGGATTCGAAAAGCACTGTTATTAAACTGTTTAGCTAAAAACTGAGTACGACGTATTCTTCAGGATATAAACATTACTTAGCAGATATATTTTCATATAAATCGAAAATGGCGTTTTCGAGATATGAGCATTTTTTAAAGTACCGGTTTTAGCGATTGGGAAGGACGCATTCATGGTTCAAAAAACACTGTTTTTCAACTGTTTAGCTCAAAACTGAGCCAGTGGTATTACTATGGATTTAAGCATTACCTGACAGTGACATTTTTTATCATAATCGAAAATGGCGTTTTAGAGATATGAGCAGTTTTTTAAAGTACTATTATTAGGGATTTGGGTGGATATCAAAGGACGCAGTCTCTTTAGAGAAAAACTGAGTTTACTATAAAGTTAAGAATGACAATTGTACCTTAAAAATATTTTTTTTTTAAATCGTTTTTACCGTTTTCGAGAAAAAGCCAATTTTCAAAACTGCCGTTGCTGGACTTTTTAGCGAAAAACTGGGTATGCAGTCATGTTAGGCATGCTTACTTTAACTCAACTATCAATTTTGGTTCAAATCGTTAGAGCCGTTTTCGAAAAAATCTAAATTTAGACATATTTCGTCATATTCCGTAAAATTTTTATATGGGAGGTACCGTTAACATTAGGGCTAGCATAAAAAAAAACGTCCCTAGCGAAGCACAGAAACTCTAAATACGAAGTTTGAAGCAAATCCGTCCAAGCGTTTAGATTCCCCAGGGGTGGGACAGACAGACATACGGACTGACAGAATTGCGAGACCCACTTTGTTGAGTTCCCCTATCATCGTAATATCAGAATTGATCAAAATCTCGAGTTCGAAATTTTGTACGAAAGCAATATCTTTCTCTTACTACGTATACGAGAAAGTTAAAAAATGAACACTTCAGCCTTGAATCATATTTTATGCCTGTAAATGTATCCGTCGCCTTAGGCCTATACTTACATAAGTGTGATCGTCTGGCGGACTGCGCTTAAAAAAGCCATTCTCTACAACCGCCTTAGTCGAATGCATCTTAATTAATGAAGCTCTGAGGAGTGAGGACCACACCAACTGCGGCCATATGGACAGGACATATTATTCCTCATCATACCGCTAGATATAAATTTTTTACAAGTTGCAGTAAATACTTCCATTCGAATGAAAGCAATCCTTTTGTGGACCAATCGGCAAACTGAAAACTCGTCTATTCTAAAAAAAAGAAGTACATAGAATACATTCCAGAAGATACTGATTACAACCTCCCCAAGCTTCAATTTAGCATGAGCTTCGAAGCCTATATACCCTACAGGGCTACAGGACTGACTGTGAGAGTGATGTAGAGTTTCGCATGCGATAAGTATATCGGCTTCTATAGTCTATACAGAGACGGATCCAAAATAAACACAGAAGTGGGTGAACATTTTTTCTCAACAGTTCTAAGCTGTAAGATATTATTTCGCTTTTCGAATCCTGGACCTGGGCTTCAAAAAGTACGCCTCTACATAGTTAGCACGATCATTGGCTAGATCCACTTCCACTTGCGCGAGCCCCCTAAGACGACGTCTTTCTGTAATTCGTTGTCCCTCCGGGTTGGAATCGAAGACAAATCTGGCCGGAGAGTCAGCTTTGGTGTCCATTCGCTCTACATGTCCTAGCTATCTTAGTCGGCTAATGCATACTTTTCTGACCAGGTCTATGTCGCTATTCGTAGACTTCGGTGTTAATTTTCCTCCTCCAAAGCCGCTCAACGCAGACGGGACCGAAAATCGCTCTAAGAATTTTGCGTTCGAAGCGATTAAGTCCATGTTATGGATTCTGCGCCATAAAGCAGGACTGGGATGATGATGGTCTTATGTAGAGTCTCCTTGGTGTTTCTTGACAAAGCCCGCTTTTCGAATAGATTTAGTGTATTTCAGTCGGAAATCATGGCGAATAATAAAGCTCTGTCATGGCTGATGTACCTACCGATAGTCAAGACGCAATTAAATCCCTTAATTCGGTGACCTTCAATTCCAAAATGTTACTTAATTGTAATTGTAAAATGTTGTAAATTGTAATCAAGGACGTAAGGACGTAGTGAAAATTACACCCCATGTAATTGCCGGCGAACTCGCTAAAGGCATGGCACAGCTGCGATTCTACCGGAGGATGAAGAAGAAGAATCTCTAGTATGCCTCTAGCTACTTGCAAACTCTTAAATCAAATGAAACAAAATGCATCAACAGTTCCTCAGTACCAAATGCATGACCATTCAATCCATCCCAAGGACTCAATGCACCTTCTAGGAGTCACAGTCAATTCAGGAATCACATATGGCAGCACCACATGAGCTACCTATTTATAGCAAAGAGGTACTTTAGCCCCAAGCAACTTCTCCTTCTCTACAAAGCACAGGTTACACCAGGCCTGGAATATTGCTCCCATATATGGAGCTCGGCCCCAAAACATTCACTCAACATACTTGACAGCATACAGAGACAAGCAGTTCGACTTATTGGAGACCCTACATTCACATCGAATCTACACCGTTGGTGCACAAAAGACAAGTCGCTAACCTATGCTTGTTCTATAGGTATATCCATGGAAGATGTTCCGTGGAACTCAAAGACATTATCCCTCGGAATGCATCTTTTGGGCGCCCCACAAGACAGGCTGTCCATGCTCATGACCATACAGTACACTTTACAACCGCGAGGAATCAACTTTCCAAAACTCCTTCTGTTACAGGACAAGCAAACTTTGGATCTCGCTTCCTGGGGATATATTTCCAGAAGACTACAATTTGCAGCAGAACTAACATAGATCTGCAAGCATCTCGGGGCGGTGTGTATGTTCGCCTTTCCCGGAAGAAGTATTAACAAAAATACAATAGATACTACCCATGTCATCTATTACAAAACAGAATTGGTCCATGCTTATAACATAACATATCCTTTATAGGCACAGGAGTGGGTTCATTACGCGACACTTCATCATTAAGAGGCATGCCCTCAAGTTGGGTGTCCATGCAAACGATTTCAGCAGAAGCTGCATGGACAAAAAGGAGGAGATCTGCACCTGCCCAGCTCTCTGAATTGGAAAAACCTACATCTAGGGGAATACTTCTTCGACAATCTTCGCGAACTCACTCATAGAAGCATCAGCTTCCTCAAGCGATTTATTTTAAGCTTCTTTTGGTTAAACACGTATTTTTTTTTAGTTCATTAGATCCAACGGACGCAGTGGCTCAGTGGTTAATGTGTTGGGCTGCTGTGCGAAGGGTCTCAGGTTCGAACCCCTGAAAACACACAAATTACATCTTAAGGTTATTTTACCACTGCGCCACCTCTCGTGAACGTCTGCCAAACTTCCGAGATTATAACAGTCCCGAAAAAGCTTCGCAATTAAGCCATTCGGAATCGCCTTAATATTGTAGGTCCTTCAGTTCGTCCCAAAAATAAAAAAACTCACACAAACGAATGGTTGTGCGAAACTTGGCCTAGGGTGTCTGTCTGACCTAAAGGATAGCCTCGTATCTATTACGACTTCGATGTTATTGCATGTCGACTCATATTTATATTGATCATTTCCCTCCGTCCTCTTCCTACTACTTATAAGAAACACTCCCCTTTGGTGTTCCGCGGGCAGATTTGAGGGCAGCCGAACTCAAATAGTTCCGTACTATACTCATCGTGGAGCTGCTTCATTATTCCTCCTCTTGCATTAATTTTCCAATCATGACGATTGCAATGTCATCTACGAAAGTGATATTTTTTTGTCTCCAAGAAGTAGTACTTCGTCATACCTACCTATATAAAAAGCATTAGAGTAGAGGACCTAACACTGAGCCCTGTGGTACTCTGACTGTGATTTTATATTCTATGGGTTCAATTGTTATAAGAGATACGCTGGTTCTCGTAAGTCCCTGTCTTTTTGCTATGTGGCTATACATCGCTCTTTTTCTATTTTGACAACTACTTGCATGGCCAATTGAGTGAGCCACATTTGTGTTCCTAATAGTCCTCCTATACTGTTTCTATCGCTGCTCTCAATATATTGCAAAAAATTCACTCTAGCCGTGTCTATGATGCACAGCGGGTGGCTATGATGACAGCTCTTTCGGAAGCTTGTCCTCTTTGACGACTCCAGTAATTAGTCCCCAAAATAAATTCAGTTCAGCTCACAATAACGCAATTCGTACGGAAAATTCGGTCATTGTTCCATCGGTTGGGAAGAAGGCTGCTATAGTACCGGGCATTTGAGAAGTCTCATCCGCAAGTTGGGCAACATAATATTGGGACACGACACCTGAATCTGCCATGGCAAAAAAGGTGCCTATTTCCATAACTAAAATAGAGAACAATATCCTTGCACCTAACTACCTAACCTACTGTATACTTACTTTGCCTTTAGAATAACAATATGTTTCCTACCCTTTCTACTAATAAGCTCAATTGCCAGTCCATATCCTTTGCTCAAACACCTCTTCTCTGGGTAACCTCGGAGGTGATTTAGACCAGCCCACCCACCGAATATTATTAATAAAACTCCCTTCCGACAAGATGTTACATTTAATTAACCACCTCCTCCGGTTACTTATATAAACATCGGCAAACGCACATGTACCGTACAGCGGCAAAGCAGCAGCCGTTCAGCTCTTTCAGGGTGTGTTTATGAAATCATAAATCCGTCTAATCAACATTATTATTATTATTGTTATTATCACAGCCATTGACGTTGCCGTGCGTCGTCGTTCGTCGTTCCCATCGTCCTCGTCATCCCCCATTATTATTATCATCGGCAGCATCATTGCGTTGAGCCACTGCCATCGGCACCACCAAAAGCAATTGGAACTTTATTGTCATTCGCTTGGCCTCAAACCTCCTCCGGCAGCCAAGTCGTTATCGAAAAGGCCACCTATCCATCCGCCTTGGGCGGGGGGCTGCTGTCTCGCTGGTGGAAGGAAGAAAATCTCTGTGACAACACCTGCTTATGTCGCCAATTGAAAAACTCCTCACGTATGTGTCCACAGACCTGATTTCGCTCCTTCGACATCTTCACTTTAGCGCTCGGCACGTTATGGCCGCCACCAAATATTTGGCAGCTAACAGGACGAGGTTGACAACGGGAAGGAAGAGAACGCAAAAAAATAATCAAATCAAGGACTCCCTCTTCGTACATTGGCTGGTATGTTGAGATTTTTGAACATTCCTGGACAAAGTCGAGCCGACTATTACACATGTCACCTCGTAAAATGCATATATGCGAGTATCTGGCATTCGCAGTCCTTATGGAGCTGTGCGCGACTTCATATATATATTTTGGGCGTACAGTATACAGGATTTTATTATTGCAGGCCACATGCATTTTATGAGGCCGATCATTTGTAGGTATGCCTTGCCATAAGAATATTTTAATAATGAAAAGATATGTCCTGATGGGACAGGGATATACACACGGGTGTGAACCTGAATAGTGAGCACTAAGGACAATGGCAAAAAGAGGGGGGGCCGCAGCGAACATATTGTCACCTGTCGTTAATGAGTCATTTTCATTCTTTCCGTATAGCACAAATGAAATGGCATTATCCTCGGCAGGTGGGGCGGTAAACATAACCTCGTCTGGGTGTGGTGTTTCCTCTTTACGTTCTGTTTTCATCTTGATGCTCCAATATGCCATAGCCATCCTGCAACCTCCATTTGCTCTGAATGTGGATGACATGTTTTTTTTTTTTTATTTAATCGTCCTCCATGCGAGTACTGCTATCCTTTTGTATATACATATCCTCCGTTCTTTTTTTTTTTTTGTGTTTCTGTGAGCGGAAAATAGGTACATGACCTTTGCTATAGAATGGAATATTGTGTCAGTAGCAAACAGGATATAGGCTGCAAGCGGCACACAGTATGCACAAGCACAATCGTCATCCTCAGCGACCTAGAAAATGTATAAACAAAGAGAAAAAGCTTTTATTTCATTGTCCTCCTAATGAGGGTAACTTTTAGAGCAACTCTCTGATATTGCTCTCTATACATCTAGTGAAGTTGGTTTGGTATCTGCTCTGAAGGAAATGTTGCAAGAATGTTGAGGTGGTGAATGCGCATGGTTTTGTTGCGGGGTTGTGTTGTTGGTAGCTTTTGTTTAGAATAGGAGCACTTGTTAAGAGTGAAAATGAGGTCCTTCGAAATTAACAGAACAGAAATGCCGATACTATTGTTGATGGGAAAGAATGCATTTTGTAACTTGGAAGAAATGTATATAAACATTTATGGAAACACGAAGCGGCTGTTCATCATTTGAATGGATCCTTCTGACCTATAAATGCGAGCTAGAAATGGACGGATTATCTTAGTTGCTAGTTTGACAGGGAAATCAGTCTATTTAGCAAACTGTCGGCTTTTAGAATTGTGTTCGACTTTTGTCGTTAACAATTGATTCATTTGGGCCAGAAAATCTATTACATATCTACTTACAAACGTAAAAAAGCAGCGGTCACCTTTTTAGGTGCAAGGATTCAGCAATGAAGCTGTACAATTGTTGATGCGTCTGTTAATTATAGCGTGATTTCTGAACGTGAGTCCCACAATTATGTTTTGTCGATATGATGGTGCCTAGCTATGCTTATAGGCCATTATCATGTTTAACATTTTCTTAAGATACTAAATCTAAATGTAATTCAGATGAAAAAGTCATCGCACCTCAAGTTCAGAACAACGTCTGCTAAGCCACCTATATTCACCAATAAAAACAATGCAGGCGCAAAATATGCAACCTTGCCGGACCCCACTTTCGGATATAGATTCTGTTGACAGTCTTTGTCTTTGGGATTTTAAATCTATAAAAATTGAGCCATAAAATGTTTGTCGTCGATTAACGCCTTAACGCATTTACCGATTTTGACCAAACTTTCACACATCTTTGGTATTGGTCTATATATTTCTGTGTGAAGTTTGGTCAAAATCGGACAAAGGGGCGTGGGACTGCCCAAAAAAATGTTTTTCAAAATTGTATATCTCGAAAACTACCGAATCGATTGAACTCAAATTTACAGATATTCTTGGGTATTGGCCGTGGAGTGTTCCTGGTAACATTAGTCAAATCCGGACAAAGGGGCGTTACACCGTACATACAAAAAAAACATTCAAAGTAAACAAAACACCAAATCGATTGAGCTTCAACTTTCAGATAATCTTAGTTATTTGCCATGGAGTGCTCCTGTGAAGATTGGATAAAAGGGGCGTGGCAGCTCCCATACAAAAAAAAACATTCACAATCGTATAGCTCCTATACAAAAAACAACTTCTATGGGTTGAAACTTGATAACGTATCTCGAGAACCGCTGCGCCGATTTTCATGATTCTTTTTTTTTTGTTTTGTTCGTATAGCTGGTTAGGCAGAAAGATAATTCCAGCAAATCGATTTATTCTTATTTCTGGCATTTTATAAAAGAACATAATTGTCTAAGACCTAAGCAATACCTACAGTTCCTGTGCACGGGCAAAGCCGGGCGAGTACAGCTAGTACTTTAAAAAACGTTGCTATTAGCCATCGTCACACGAAGCTTATTGTTTTTCGGATCCTGCGAAAGACAAGCCAGATAAGGATTCTGTTGAAATACCGAAAGTCCTACCGATACCATGGGCCTAAAACAATTGTTGAAGTGCCCGCAGACTAGTTATTACGTGTTACTCAAATTTTTAACAGTTGTTGAATTTCACTTGTTTAACAAGCACTTGTTGTATTGTGTTATAGGCCCTTAGATCACAGCAGCGTCTATGCGTCAGGGATATGTTCAAATATACTCCACTCACTCCATACGCCCTAGCCAGTCACCCACCGCCGTTGTTAGTTAAGCTTTTTGACCAGGTTAACGTCGGTGTAGGTATAACCCGTCAAGATTCTCGTTGAAACCTCTTTAGGAACCTCTTAGACCGCAGAAACAACGACCGGCAAAATGGTCTTACAGCCTTGAATGCTTTTAAGAGGTTTGAGAGGAGTTATCTCGTCTTTACAGGGGCGTTATGGTTCACATTCACCACAGTAAAAGGCTGTTTTGAGCTGGTGTTCATGTCAAATAAGCACAGAAGTAAGATTTAATCTAAGGAATTTACCGTGTGGACATTTTTACAACACCTATGAGATCTTTAGTTATTCTGCAAACCGTTCTATTGGCACACCTCTCGGACACATGTCACACTTCTCCCATACTAGGACTAGATTCTCGCTACGTTGTTAACATTTTCTTTTTGATGAATAAAAGGGACCTCTTTCGTCTAATCTGAACTGATAACACCCTCGGATGTTTGTAAAACGTTCGCACAAAAGGTGCCGCAATGGAAAAAAAACTTATTATTTTTTTGGGGGCTCAACCAGAGATGGGCTCTCAGATGCATCGCAATCGCAAACCAAATTTACTTGCTAAGCGACCATGCAATATGATGTCCTTTTGTTAACTGTGGACTCTCTAAGAATCAGGATAGAGATGTCTTCGCCCAGTGCTTTCAAGTTCTACCCCATTCGTTGTATGTATTTTCTTTGAGGCCGTTCTTGGAACGTCCACCTCGATTGTACGAGTATACGACAAACAAATTGACACGTGATCTTGGGGTATATCCATATATTGATTACTGACTCTTCACAAGTATCTTTTAAAATAAACTGCTAGGTTCCACATTTCACTCGAAATGAAATCGAAAATTAATTTTTGTGTTCGACATTTCATTGTATTCGATTTCTATTTCTAAATTTTCGAAATTGAGACAAAGTGAAATCGTGATTTCGAAAAAAATTCGGAGTTTCCGAATCGCTCGAAATGCAGAACACTGGAAACGAATTCACTCGATTTGCAATTTCGATTTCACTCGATTTCTGGTGCTAGCTGAAAGCCACGAAAGTAATGAGCCTTAGCCGTTTCTTTTGTACTTGAGCTCGCTTCCATTAGACTCTGATACGTCTAGCGACGATGAGGCATTTAGCGGAACCATGCATCGTTCTTCTCCATTGGTCCAAATGTTTCATAAGTTCAGATAGGTATGGCTTCTACCGGCATCCATAATATCCTGCACCTGCAATCTTGTTTGGAGATGGGAAGCGTCTAAAATAAAATAAATAGTTGCCGCAAGGCAACTCGTGCGAGTTTTTATTTTTAGTTTTAGAACAAATGGTAGGGACCTGGTAGGTCTAGGAAGCTTCTTCAGAACAGTCGCATATCCTCGGATGTGTGTCAGACCAAACGTTCGGGAGAAGTGGCGCCTCAGATGTTATCTATGATCTCCCAGGGATCGAATTCAAGCTCCTTCGCTCAGTAGTTCGGCACACTAACTACTGTAGATGTACGTAGATGCTCTTTGACCTATCACTCGCACGAAAGGATCCAAACAAATTCAATTTCATATACCTACTCATCACGAAGCATGACGCTTATACATCTTCAGTCTGAATTATTCCACACAAAGAGCGACATTGCTTCGATTGTAATCCTTATATACAGACACAAAGATAATCCATCTTTTAACTGAAAATAAAACAGCTATCACGGTATTATTATGTACACCTACAACACCCCCACACAACCATCAGTAGCCTTACCAGCATACCATGCGAGGATTTACGAGATCGATGGTTAATTTGCATACAAATTCAAATTAAACGCGAAGAAGATGCGATTACACCAAAACAAAACACAAAACAATAAAGAAGCCCAAGACGCGTCGCGAACAAAGGTGTTCAAAACAACACAAAGGCAAATACAAGAAAATGAAAAACCACATGAAAATGAAAATGATGGCGATGGCCCGATGGGGCATCCGCATCATGGAAGATTGATGGGTAAATTCGTTATTTCGTGTCTCCCTCCTCGTCTTCTTCGCCACACCAACATGTTGCATACATGTATTACTTAAGCTGGTTTTCGTTTTTTTTTTTTTTTCGCAAGAAAATACAATTTTCCTTTGCACTGAAACTATGCTGCGATTTTCTCTATTTTGTGTCTTCCTTCGTTTTTATGTCGTGCTACTGCTACGGCTACCATAATAGCCCTAGAGAGCCCTGAAGCCGCACCACATACTATTAGACTATGACTCCAAGTGTGATTGTATGCATGCTTCGCATTTTATTGGGTTCCTTCGCTGGCTTGAAATAACCACCACAAGGAAATGCATTTCATAGCTATAGCAATAGCAGTGCAAGATAGAGGCCAAGAAAAATAAAGAAACAAGCCAGGCCCTAATTGCATTCGCCGTCGTCGTCGTCGTCGTCGTAGGTTTAGGTGTAAAAGCGGTACCACAAGTTGTGGAAGGTGTGCGCAGTGGCCAAGAGGAAATCGTGTTTGTTGATGGTTTTGTTTTTTATACTACTACTTTAAGAAGCATGCATGTTGGTTGCACTGCACAGCCAGCGCGCGTAGGAATATACCTACGTTCACAGAAAGTTGCGTGACCCGTAAGCCTATAGCCTCTATATGAACGGCTTCCATCGTAAAACGAAATGAATTGCACGTAAGTTGGCTGTGAGAATCTGTAAAGTTTGACTCTACGACGGATTATTGCTAATTTCACACTGAAATCGAGGTTTGCTTGTACCTATTTACGATTTAATGGGAGGAAGTCCTTTAACGAGTCCTTATTACACAGGTGGAATGGAATTTATTTAAAAAAAAAAATAAAAATAAAAATTACAGGAGAAAATTATAAAAATTTAATCACCTCTAAAGTAAACATGCGGTTTTATGGCTTCGCCTATTTTATTTTTATTAGTCCTGGTTAATTTTAGTATGTTAAGTCGAAAGCTAAAGGAAACGTCTTAGTGGTTGTAGGTGGACGGTCTTGGTCCTTTGGTTCGTCATAATTTGTATTCCGAGCTGACTTTTATATTCTGTTAGTGAGAAGTTCATAAATGTTGACCTCCATTGAGCGCGTTATCCCTTTTGCTATGGCCTAGGTCATTTATAATAATGGGTGGTAATAGTCATAAATGAAATGAGGATTTTGGCATATTCCACGAAATAATAACTGGTTTAACTGGACACGGGCGCCATTAAAATGTAAGACTGTTGAAAATTTAGTGAGTCACGGACGTTGTCTCATGGCCGGTATTGCGTCAGATTATGGGAGATTTGGAGGACTTTTGGCGCGAGAGAGATCCAAAAAATGTTGTCTTTCAAATCAGTTTTTTTGGAATAAAAAAAGTAACCTTTTGTGTGGTTATGTTTTTTTCCAATATCTTTAGACCTGAGTATTTGCCTAATTTTTGCCAGTAAAATTAGGTAAGTCGCCCTCTAGGTAGGTCTAGGATGGGATGGTACATCTCATTGTCGCGTTTTTATTATAGGTCCCAGTCGGCGCTCATGCCAGCTTAACATCCCACCCACGACCGACCTTGCTTAGAATTTTAAGAACTTTTACTTTTAACACAAAATTCGATTAAGCGAACCATCTCTGGCAAGCCTCCACAAGTCAGTAACTTGAATGCTCGCTGTGTCTCAGTATGGTCAGTGCGCTAGAGAGTACTGAACGAGAAGTTCCAGGGTGTCGTGTCCTATAACAGTTCGGCTTCATCAGCTCAGCGGGGCTTTGATCTTCTCTCCATTTCATTATTTTTATGAACAGTGCATCATTGACGAAGAACTTTCGTCAGGTATATAAGTCATTTGATCTTTGCTGATGACTTTGTCATTCATAGACTTCCCAGACTAGACTTAACTTTAGAGCGCACTCAATTGTTTTTTAGACTAGACGTTCCATTAAAGCTGCGATGAAGGTAGACCCAACCAAATCTGAAAAGATGGTCGTCTCCAGAACTCCTTTTCAAGCAGTCCCATATTCAATCAGCTGGAGGCTGGAAAATTAGAAAGAGAATACAAGCTGCCAAATGACAGTCCATCGTTGTATTTCTTGGATTTCGTAGAATTAGCTAGGCGTCGGGAGCCCACAGTTGAGAGGGCTATAGATCAAGTTCGAAATCTCTAATCTATGGTGGAGATTGCACTTGATGATTTCTAGTCCTTGGCGGCAGATCGAATGTTAGTGAGGCCCCACTAAAGCGTCCTGCAACCGCGACACTTGTAATAGATTTCAGACAAGACTGTGAAAATGAATGCATTCTTATGAAGTTCATATTGATTAGGAGGCCCTTTAAAACTGTTTACCCCAGGGGCCCTTTGATGTGCTAGCTCCGCCACTACAGGCTTCTAAATTTAGCAATTTGTAATGAAATTGTATGCCCCAAGAATAAAAAAAAAAATAACACACAAACGAAATGGTTGCGAGACCGCGAGAGTCGAGATGCTAAAGCCTCGAGTCCTGTATATATCGACCTAAAGAGTGTCCCATAATTTTGAAGAAGAATGGTCCGATAATGGCTCCAGCCCAAAATCCGTACCAAACAGTCAAGCGTCCTGGATGCATTTGTTTCTCAACAATTACTCGTGGATTTTGTAAACCCCAAATGCGACAATTTTGACGAATAACGAAGCCATCAAGATGAGAATGAGCTTCATCATCGAAGATTTTGTTTGAAAAATCAGCATCTACTTGTCATTGTTCAACGAACTCTCCTCGCGCTGCATGGTCTGGTCAGTAGTTTTTAGTTCTTGAGTCAATTGAACTCTGGAAGCATAAAGTATCAAGTCAATCGTGAGAATTTGCTGTAGAGAGCTTCTCGAAATGCTCAATTCTTGACTACGGTACCGAATTCATGTCCCTGGACTGTCAGCAATACTCTCGCGAACTGCTTCGATGTTTTCTGTTTATGAGGCTGATGTTTGAGAATTTTGCCTTGATGCGGATTGTCATAAGTCGTTCACTAACGTGCCGATAGCTCAAGACTTTTTGCCTAAGTCTGCTGCGTATGACAAATCCACATCCAAATAAACGTTGTCGCTGCTCTCTATAGCAATCGCCGTGGTATACATCACAGTTTTTCATACGTTTTTTGCCTGGCCCATCCCATCGCACTTCCTGTATGGCGGTTATGTCTGCCCTGTGGCAGTCAAGGGCCTCTGCTAGTTGTTCGGCTGCACGTGGTCTGTTTAGTGTGCGAACATTCCATGTGCAGATCCGAAGGTCATTGTACTTATTTCGTTTTCCAGGGTCGTCAACAGTAAATCCGTCCTTTTCCGAGTTGTGTTGCTGTTTCATAACATTTTATTTTTTCCGTGGTAGGGAAGTTACACCGACGCACAACCCCCAACCTGGAGTACCAGTTCCATATCATACCCCTAGGCACCAGTGACCCACTTCGGAGTTTGAGCGCTGCCGTTGGCCCATTAAGGGTTCTTCCGCCACCAACTCTTTTCCAATACCCTGGCGTAGTATTGGAGATCCCTATAGACCTGGGATCCGAATATGTCGAAGCAGCTCTTATAGGGATGTCACTAGATAGTTCAGCCTGACTGGAACTGTAGGCGCCACCGTTGGTTCCATCTTGGGACTTCGTCCGCTGCCGCCTGGAGACAAGAGGAAGTGCTTTAGTGAAGAGCCACTCCTCCCGCCCCTCTCTCGTCCGCTGCCACCAACGACCTTCCAAAGGGGTTGGGTACCCAATCTCCAGTCGAGGTACTAGGCACCCGGCTATCACCAACGTGAAGGTGAGAGTAGGAGTTGATAGTGAGAGGCTAAAGTGAGGACGCTTGTGTTCTCATATAATCGCATCACTACCTTTTAAAACACTATAGCGGCCATATTTTGTTATCGAAAATTGCGGACTGTAGCTGACAAACCTTCATTATTTTTAAAATATTGCTCAATAATGAAAATGCTTTGTTCTTTCGTATAGCGGTCCATTTTTACTAACCTCGAACTGTCAGCTCTCACATTGTTATTGTTTTCTTGAGTTGGCATCACTGTACTATTAAATGGCGCAAAATTAAAATTTTACGTGAATTATGGGACACCCTTTATATGAGGACTTATTGCGACGTATGTATTTAGAATTGCTTCTTTTTCTTGGAAAATTGCAGACGAAGCGTATTGACACCTTAATGAATTCATCAATAAAGTAAGTATGTGCGTCTCTGGGGTGCGGAAAACCTGCGAATGTTTTGGGACCGGCAGATACGATTTGTTAAGTTATCTCGGCTAAAAAGATCGTAAGGTAAGGTCCTATTTCTGGAGAGGAAGAGCTAACTTTTTGTTTGCATCTACAACTAATTTAACTATTCCAAGATATGCGATGACTATTCTCCGTGTTTTCAGGCCGAATAGGTAATCTCCAAACATTCAAATTTTGGCTCCATCTACAGACCCTACAGCTTTCAGGTTTCTTCTTATGAAAATAACAGCGAAAATATACCTACAACAAAGTTTCGGCAATTTCTTTTAATGCATTTAAGAGCTGTCAGTGTCAAAATATGTAGCTTATAGTTCAAAAATAAACCAATAGATGGCCATATTAGTTCATCGTTGAATTGTGTTGCCTTTCAGCCGCTTCAGGGTAAAAGTAATCGAATAATCTTATTAAACTTTTGGGACTGAATTATATACGAGTAGGTAGGTATATGACCAGCTCCTGTACATAATGTAAATTTCAATTTCACTAAGCTCTTCGTGACTCTTGAGTAAATGGATTTAAATCTTTTCAAGGGATAAAATGGATAAAATAAGACGCATCCAAGACATAAATACAAATACCTAATTGAAATTGGTTCTGTATGATTTAAAGCCATATGCTCTTCCTAGAATCTATACTTTCAGAGAGAGGTATAGGTCTGTAGCTATCTATTAAATTTTAAATTGATTTAAATCTCGAAGCACAGATGTACATAGATATTATTGTGCCTTTGATGTACAGCAAATTAATAATTGAAACTGCAACAATAGCCAGTAGGTATTACGACGACATGAATGTATGAAAATAATTCTATAATTTGTCCCTTAAGCGGATTTATAGCTATTACCTCTCTTCCTTGGAAACTGACAATTCTCCTAAATACACTCCTGGCACTCTGGCAGAAGCATTAATTCGATGACTTTACTTACAAATTCTCTTTCAGACATGATGAGGTCCAGTTCACAAAAAAAAGCAATTTACTTGGACCGACTCAGCCATCATTTGGGGGAATGAATCCTTTCCGTATATCGGGTCGTCCAATCCAATTCCCTTTCTTTGTGAGTGTGTGTTTTCAATTAAAACAAAAATTCATCCCCGAAAACTGTTCGACGAAAAACCCCAACGGAATGGCAACACACGTAGAACAACTTCTTTCACTGAATAAAACAAAGTTATTCACTTCGGTTAGCCAACACCGCATCACACATGTGTGCGGCGGCGGCATCGTTGGCGGCACGGTGGTTTCTACATCTATACACACGTGTGCTTATACGGATTCTCCACCCCCGGCGGGACACTTCGCCATGACATACAACCGCAAACTAATTAACATTCTTGTACGCACTCAAAGCACCAGAACCAAGAAGCAGCATCGCCGTCGCTGCCATCGCCACAGCCACAGTGCCCGCCTGATCAAGTCACACCGATTCGATTGCATTGCACACACGAAAACGAAGGACCGCAGCGTCACTCGTCTGCCTGGCTTGCCTCCACACCACCCCCAATCGCAGCATAAAAGCATAGCGCGTACAGAAAATTCCATCCGACTGGAGAGCTTGACCATGGCAAACAACGCAACATGCCGCCTCTGTACTAACACCAGAGTAAAATGTACTCGCTTCCACATGGCAGCGTTTGTAACCAAAGCAGTAGCGCGGCGCGTATGCCAGGTGGGATTTGAAGTGCCAGCAGGAACAGGAACTTTGCCAGCATGTCCTCCTTATAGTCACAAGCGAGAGGGAGTCTAGAAGCTCCCCATCCCCACTCTGCTCTGCACACCATGTTGGTGGATATCGAAAAACACAAAACCAGTAGCAGCACCAGCAGTAGGAAAGGAATCCAGTTGGCTACTTACTGCAACCTGAAAGAGCCAAGAGACTGTATAGCATACCATTGTGTTGTATCTGTGTGAGTGTATGTATGGCCAGTGTATTTGGGAGATACTTATTTCACTAGTCATGCTGTTTTGCCAAAGTGTGCACAAATGGATTCAAATTTATCTTGTTAGAAGGGACACCCTAAAACTTGATATCCTTCTTGAAGACCAGAAATTAAATTTCCTTAAAATGTGGGTACATCTACCCAATGAAATGATATGATTGTGTTTCACTTAGAAGCGACATTTGCAATATTTTTTTTTTAGTTTCTTTCGTCTCCTCATTTCAGGTTTATCACCAAGTTATGCGCAGTCTTTGCGAGTAATAATAATCAGTTAGGATGACGCTCAAAAACGAGACGGGAACTCTTAAAATATTAAGACCAAGATGGGAATTTGATAGTAACTGTTAAATAAAAAATTGCTTCTCTCTACAATTTAGATTTAGGTACAATTTAATGTAGCGCGACACGTGTTTGCATCAGATCTGATAAAATTTGCATCACGGGGTCGCTCTAAACTTTCTCGTTTATGTTTTTAGTTTTTTTAAATGACCTAAATTCAATGTAATCTTTCTGACAATTAATTAAGTCGGTGAAATATATACAATTTTGAAACTTTAAGACTGTTTTAAAAATGCAGCTTTCTTGCAAACACCGTTGAACGAATTCAAAACGGGTCTCCAACTCTAAAGCCTGTTGGTTTCCTTCTCACAGACTTTCTACAAAAATCTTTCTGGTTCTATGCCTATGTAATCTTCAAAAGCAATTGTCCACTTTTAACATAAAGGGTGAACCATGTATTATTTTGACACTGACAGCTCTTACACGCCAAACAAAATTGACCCAAGCCTTACAACCATCGACGACTTATGGTACACTAGGTTCAATAATCGTGTAGTCAGTCGTTTTGTCCATTAAAGATCTATAATATGCAATGCGAACCGCCAACCTAATCAACCATGTGCTAATTGATGTGATGCACGCATCCAACATCCTCGACGTGGACAGATTCCGAAGGGGGAAACGTCGACTCTGACCATATTCTTATCGCGGCTTAATTCAGAGCTCGACTGTCCAACGAAAAGAAGCTACGAACCGCCCAGAAGAAGAAATTCGACGTTGGACACCTTAACCTTAGCACACTTAGAGTAGCCAGAGCCTACAGGGAGCGCCTGAGTGTGAAACTCACCTACCACAGACACGAACAATCAGTGCGGTGCCAATATCGCGACATCATCAAGGAGCCGAAACCACTGTAGGGTAGATACCAGCCACCTCAGACAAACAGGAAAAAGGTGACAGAATATGCACACAAGAAAGCGATGCAGCACAAAACAAGGGCAGCGAGAAAAGAGTATAGAGATAGGAGAAGGGAGAAAAAGAAGATACTGCGTAGAAAGAAGAGGGCATATGCAGCTTTCCAACTCAAGGAAATCGAAGAGTCTTGCGATCGTAACAACAAAGCCAAGCCGGAACGCAGGCTCTTCGAGATAGCGAAGGAAACCTAGTCACGGAAACTTAGTTAAAAGATGTATTTAAGCAGCATTTCCAACAGCTGCTCAATGGGCATCATGTAGAGAGAGTGCGAGAACCCACGTTCAGTCAATGAAGAACTAGTTCCACCACTTAGTATAGAAGAAGTTGGCCTAGCTATAAAAAAGCTTAAGAACAACAAAGCCGCAGGCTCTGATGGACTACCAGCGGAGCTCTTTAAATACGGTGGTGATGTTTTGGTAGGGAACATGCACCGAATCATCAACCAAGTATGGGTGGAAGAAAACATGCCCGATGACTGGACTATCAGCTCCATATGCCCCATCTACAAAAAAGGCGATCCTATGTCTTGCAAGAAATATCGAGGCATATCCCTGCGTAATGTCGCATATAAGACCCTATCCAACGTACCTACTGTGTGAACGTCTTAAACCGTTGTGCAACACACTAATCGGCACGTTCCACTGTGGCTCCTGCCCCGGCAGGTTGACTGTAGACCAAAATTTTACACTGAGGTAAGTCCTGACAAAGACCGACGAATTTCAAGTCAAAACTCACCACCTATTCGTCGACTTTAAAGCTGCGTATGATAGCATACATCATCAGGAGCTCCATATGGCGATGGCCGAATTTGGAATCCCGGCAAAACTAATTCAGCTGTGTCGCATAACGCTGGAAAACACGGGCTACAACGTGCAGTTTGGAAGTATAGCTCCTCCAAACTATTTCAAACATGCACCGGATTTCGGCAAGGAGACGCTCTATCATGCGACTTCTTCAATCTCGTACTGGAGCAGATAGTGCACAGGGCAGGTGTCAACACGGAAGGCACTATCTTCAACAGGTCCGTCCAGCTGCTTGGCTATGCGGACGATATTGACATCATCGGTCGCTCCCAGCGTGCCGTGATATAAGCATTCATGGCGATTGAAGAACAGGCGAAATCCGTTGGCCTTAAAGTAAATGAGGACAAGACATAGTACATGCTATCAACAACCAAACAAGCATCTGTCCACCGCCTAGGACAAAACGTCACTATTGATAGCAATAACTTCGATGTAGTATATTCATCTACCTGGGTGTACACATAAACTCCAAGAATGACACCCTAGTGGAGATCCGGCGAAGAATTACCCTATAGGAAACCCGGCTCAAAACTCGTAACTCGAAAGGACAAAATGTGTGCTCCACAAACCCGAATGGAGGAGAAGACACAAAAGCGAACTTTGTGGGCTGTACCGAGATGTGGATATAGCCAAAACACGTCGCACGTCGAATGGACAATAAAGCTCCAGCTAAGAAGATCTTCGAATCCCAGCCTCCATGTTCGAGAAGACAAGGAAGGCCGAACCTCCGTTTCAAAGATCAAGCCATCGCGGGTGCCAGAGCGCTTGGTCTGATGGACAACTTGAAGCAAAGTTCCCGCGATCGCAGAGGATGGAAGGCTGCAGTGTCTTAGGCAGAGACCTGGTCAATCGAGGCTTGTTCTGATTGTATATAAAGCCTTTCACAAGCCCTGTCTTTGAATTGACTTCGAATGCAAAGGTTTATAGAAAATTTTATTTTTCATCAGACTTCTATTAAGTAACGTCGGCAGGTCTTTTATAGTACCTCGCCTTACCATACATAGTGTGAAATTTTCCTTAAAGAAGCTTTTACTAAAAATATATATTGAAAAATGTACATGCGCAGTAGCGCAGTGGTTAGTGTGCTGGACTACTGTGCGAGGGATCCCAGGTTCGATCCCCGGAAAAACACAAATTACATCTTAAAGTTTTTTTTCTACTGCGCCACCTCTCGCGAACGTCTGACAAACATCCGAGAGTATGACTGTCATAAAAAAGCTTCTCAATTCAGCCGTTCGGACTCGGCATAAAATTGTAGGTCCCTTCGATTCGTCCCAAAAACAGAAACTCACACAAAAGAATGGTTGCGAGAAGTTAGGCCTTGGGTGTCTACCCGCCTGTTGCGCCACCTATTTATTTATTTTTTTACATCCGTAAATAAGCTTTATAACAAGCCTATAGAAGTTATTAAATTAAAATAATGAAAATTATTGGACAATGTTTTTTTAACACCCTTTAGTTATAGGCAAATTTAACTTGGTCGTACCTGCTTTTAACTTTTATGATCCTCAAGCAAAATCACGCCCGTATGGCCAGGTGTGAAAATTTGCAAAGACTTTGAAATACAAATTCCTGCTCTGTCGATGATATGATTGTATCTATGTCCGGTCACCTGACAACCTGTTTTACGTCAGAATTGCCACCTGAACGTCAAATCATCTGCGCGGCCTAAACGTTTCACTTGAATCGTTAGCATACCTATACCAAAGGGTAGGTAATTAACTAAAAAATTATGTGATGTGACAAACGACTCAATCATATGCCCTCGTCATAACACAAGCCTTCCTGTATTCAATAGAAAATTAGCAACACACCCGACATACGACATACCTACACAGTCAACGCACACACGATGAATACGTAATCGATGGTCGTTCCAAGGTCCATCTCCGGCAAATGGCCAGCAGCATACCAGCACATAGGGTCTTTGGCACCGGTTTTCACCTTGACGCATTCTCGTTGTTTTGTCGTTTCTCTATATGCTGCTTGATTATAATCAGTTTTCCTTTTTGTTCTCTTTAATGTTGTCCATGTCCACTCTGCGAGACTGACAAAGACCGAAGAGTACTCGTATATCTACCTACCATCCATCAACGATGAAGACGCAGTCAGATGTCCATGTCGTCCATCTACTTCTTCTTCCTCTCCATTTACCTGGTTAGACATTATTTACCTTTTTGTTTTTTCCTTGCGTGCATATGGAGTGCTTCACTCCATACCATCATCTTCATCATCATCATCATAATCATGATCGTAAGCAGACCACTTATGGCGGTCGGTTTGGCTCGCGGTGCAAATGTGCACTTTTCTCTGGAGAGATATTTACCTCTTCTTTGGATTCTTCTTCTCCAGGTTTTTGTGTAATCATTACAGGTTACGAGATGCAGTAATGCGCGTCTCGGTTTCCTATTTGTTGATGTGCTCTTACCACCAACACAGAGACGCAAAGAAGCAAACCAAAGACGAAAAGTATATCTCAACCCTGATGTTATCTGAAATTTTATAGGACCACAGGCAACATGTGTTCCTCCGTATCCCCGACATATATGGCTACATGTGTGTTCTTGACTTTAAATAAGGAGGCCTATAGCTATATATATAAGTCGTATGGATATACCGGAGCAAACTCCTTGAGTGTTGGTACTCAAGTGGTTTCGCATTAAAAGTCCTCTTCTAGACCGGTCGCAAGGCATACGAGTGTGTTTGTTGTGTTTTTTTTTTTTGCTTTAACGCCCCTGCACATCCACATTATACACCTAGAGGTACATGGGACAAGCAATTCTATTGAGAACTTTTCAAAATGCTAAGCTATTAAGGGCTTAAGTTTTGAACAAAGATAAACCAGTCGATATAGAGTCCTTCTTGCTTGGTATATATTGGTGTGAGTGCTAGTGATGTGAGGGTTCAGTTCAGCTTTCTTATTATTTTGCATTTTTTTTTTTAGGCTTTTATGGTACAAAGGTTGAGGGTGACATGATGACCAGTGAACGTTTTGGAAAGGGACAGCCCTGCTCAAGGTATGTCTTTTTTTAGAGCTGTTAAAAAGACCTTTTGTAAACTTCGGTTAATGGAGTGGTGACCTTTGAATTAAAAATGATGGACAAGGCTGAGCAAGCTCATTGCGTCGAAAGTCTATGCCGGAGATTTCTGGTAAGCCAAATATTGCTGGCAAACACCTATTTGGTTGGCGAAATATTGAACCATTTTAGACTAAGAAAATAGTCAGATGGAGGCTTAACCTCTATACAATATTTCTCCTTCATTTAGACAGTGTCACCCCGGCAATGATGCAACATGCTCTCAGTGTAATATTGCCATGGCTGAAAGTAATCTTCAAAAGCTGCATAAGGCTCTAATCTGCTATGCACTGCACAGCAAAAGATTTTAAACCGATAAGCCTCTTCTAGTTTCTCTTAAAAACACTGGAGAAAATAATCGACTCATACATAAGGGATCTACTCAATGAACATAATCTACGCAGCACTCAACACGCCTACCTTAAAGGTAGGTCCGTGGAAACAGCTCTGCACGAAGTTGGGTCAATCATTGAAAAAGGCTTACACCATAAAGAATTCACTCTGGCAGCATTTTTGGACATTGAAGAAACATTTAACTATATTAAAACGGTGGCCATAAAAACACTGAGAGCAACATACGGAAAACGGTGACCAGGGGTACACCAGGGGTGCTCCTACTGGTCAATAAGATCCTTATGGCTCTAAAGTTAAAGGGACACAAATTTTAGCATATGGAGACGACATTGTAATCCTAATAAGTGGAAAGATTCCCACATGGAATCTGCGCTAAATGAATTATTCTCGTGGGTAGGACCAAACGGCCTTGGAGTTTATCCTATTTACTATGAAAAGAAAAATCAAGAAATTCGATCTGCCGAAGTTGAACGGAATTTGTCTGAAACTTTCGTCAGAAGCTAAGTATCTAGGCATCATCCTGGACTCTAAACTTACCTGGAAACGTATAACACAGAAGAAAGAGCAAGAAAGCACTAGTGCATTGGCCACTGCTGCAAAATTCAAAAATATTTGAGTATCAATCTGGCTAGAAAAACGTACTACATGATTCCGTACCAGAGCTTCAATAAAAACTACTATGCCTACCCCAAAGACATTATTGGATCACTAAACACGCACGGTGGGCGCAGTAGCGCAGTGGTTAGTGTGCTGGACTACTGTGCGAGGGATCCCAGGTTCGATCCCCGGAAAAACACAAATTACATCTTAAAGTTTTTTCTACTGCGCCGCCTCTCGCGAACGTCTGACAAACATCCGAGAGTATGACTGTCATGAAAAAGCTTCTCAATTCAGCCGTTCGGACTCGGCATAAAATTGTAGGTCCCTTCCATTCGTCCCAAAAATAGAAACTCACACAAAACGAATGGTTGCGAGAAGCTAGGCCTTGGGTGTCACCCGCCTGTTGCGCCACCTATTTATTTATTTATTTATTTAAACACGCACGCAAGTGTACAATAAATACAAATCTACACTCAACACTGACGGGTCGAAAATGGAAGTAGGTACAGGCAGGGGCGGACTAAGAGGCAGTGGTACCCGGGCCGGTAAAGCAAGCTTACATCCCTTAAAAATTTATGAAAGTATAGCCAGATTAGACAACCTATTTTGGCTCATTGTTGACCTTAAATAAGTCCCAATTAATTTTATTTTGAAAAGCGAAGAAACTACTGGAAACTTGGAAACTTAACATCGAAGAAAGAGTCAAAAAAGGAAAGGCTACAGTAGCACTCTTCTCTTGCAAAAAAGCTATTTTTAATAAATGGGGTCTATAACCTCGAAAAACTCAATGGCTCAGTTATAAGACCGATACTTACCTATGGTATAATTGTCTGGTGGACAGTCTTGGAGAAAGCCATAAAAAGCGACTATCTAAGCAAGGTCTTGCGCACATGTGTATAAGCGGTGCACTACGCACAACTCCCTCTGCGGCACTGGCTATATTGTTTCATCTATTACCCCTTGATATGCAACCCATTCGCCCTGAAGCTACCTCACAGCGGTCAAAGAAAGACTTTGGCCATGTCTCTGTTCTGAAGAACTTCGAAATCTCAACCGAAAACACTGACTACACTGCCCCATCTATAAATTTTGACAAGAACTTTCTCGTCACTATCCCTGCAGAGCAATCTGGAATAAGGATACTTTCGCAGAAGATGAATCAGTTCACTTTTAAACTGGCGGCTCAAAAACTAAAGACGGAGTTGGTGGGGGTGTTTTCTCCGAAAGTCGTAATCTTAAGCTCTCCTTCCGCCTACCTAATTTTTGTAGGTAGCGTGTTCCAGGCGGAATTAATGGCGATAAATTGGATTCGATCATTATAACTTCTCTAGTAGCCCTCGACTGGCGATCATCTCTTACGGAGATGGCCGTACAGTTCAACATTCAACTAATTTGGGTGCCGGGGCATAGAGACATTCCAAGGACGTGCGACGAAATCGCTAGAATAGGAACAATTCAACAAATCCTGCCGGATAAAGGCAGCCCAGGGATACCAAACGTTGCTTGCAAACAAAAATTAAAGCTGAATGCTATCGCGAGAGCAAATCTTAGGTGGACAAGTGGTACCTCTTATCTAGTGACAAAACAAATTTGGCCTGAGCTGGATTTGAAACGCTCTAAGGAATTGATTTCTCTCAATAGATTGCATATCGGAACCACAATTAATAGGTGTCATGCCGCAAGGCTAGGCGTTTTCGCAAACAATTTTTGCAGAAGTTCGGAACTGCACATTTTTCTTCCAATTCTTCCCACATATTTCTTTTTTGGATTTTATTTCCACTTCGATTTGGACTTTATTGCACTTTTGAAAATGATATAAAGCCCAAAGCTCGTTTTATTTGTGTTTTTATTTTGTGTAATGTGCAAAATAGTTATTTTGCTGCTACTGATGGCACCCCTTATTAGTCTGCCACCCGGGGGGACCATATCTACAAAGAATCTCGTCTCGACCCTTCTAAGATTACAATCTTCGTAGGCAGTCAGTCGGCCATTAAAGCTCTAGATAGCGCTACTATGAAATCAAAGACAGTCCAAGAGCCCTAAACGAAAAAGGCGATTCGTTTCCGAATTTTTTTTATTGCTAAACCACCCCTGAATCAGGACAAAAGACGAATCGTTCCAAACCAGTCTAGCCCTTCTTTAGTTTTTGCGAGACTAACGCCCAACAATTGATTTATATCCGGATTCAGTCCTACCCTGGCGAAACCTCTATCAGAATTAACGGAGGAAGACGCATTTCAGGTGCTAAGATCTCGTCTCGACAACTTTATGACTTTGAGGTATACAGCATCGGGCTGGAAGTTAACATGAATGCATTGTCGAGAAAGCCTTGTGGGGGTTTTCTGCATTGCGAGTGGAAGGTGGCGCAACAGGCGTCCGAGTCCGAAAGGCTGAATTGAGAAGCTTTTTCAACACAGTCATACTCTCGTGTGTTTGTCAGACGTTCGTTTTTCCAGTAGTCCGGCACTCCAGCACACTAACCCACGTCAGATCTTATTGGCCGCAGTTTAATTCGTTCTTGACGAAGGACGGTGTTTCGTTTCGAGCTTGAAAAACGATGACAAAGTAAATTGACCTGTACTTCCTCCATCGCTTGTGCTGGAGATTCTCAGACAATTCACTCAGTGGTGGCCATTTAAGTCAAGGAAGGACTCTAAATAAAATTAAAGAACGCTTTTATTGGATAGGACGCACTCGAGATGTAAGAAAGTGGGGTCACAATTGTGAATGGTGTTGCTCAAGAAAAGAACCCCACTGAAGATCTCGCGCCCCTATGAAACCATCAGCCGTCGCGTCGGTGCCCCTTTTGAGAGAAAAGCAATTCATGCATTAGGAGGGCCCCTTCCATGCTAACGCCGAAGAAACCGGTATATAGTCGTCTTTATGGATTACTTTTCAAAATGGCCGGAATGCTTTGCTCTACCGAATCAAACAAGCGGATTAATGCTAGATGGAGTTATCGGGACAACATTTTGCAGATATGAAGTGCCTCAGTTTCTTCATTCTGACCAGGGGCGAAATTTCGAGTCAGAGATTTTCACTAAAACAATCCAGACACTGGGAATTGGGAAAAAAAAATCAAGTTTTTCGATCGAAATCAACACGATAGGTATAAGCATCTGTCTTCAGCTCTGCTGAAGGAGGTTTTCTCCTGCTGAGATCTTTCAGGGGCGCAGGTGCCAGCTGCTTCTACCGGTTGATTTGGATTTTGGACCAACTAATGAATATTCAAAAATTCTCTCAGAGTATCTGCAGCATCTTCAAGAGAAAATGGAAAGGGTACATACAAAAAATGGCGATGCAGAATCTTTAAGATAAGACCAGTTATGATCTTTGTGGTAAACTTCCCTTCTCAGGCTGACGATAAAGTATGGCTGCATAATCCAAAACGACGGAAAGACGTATCTCCAAAGTTGCAGCCAGCTATAAGGTAATAGAAAGGATGAACGATCTCGTTCACAGAATCCAGCTGCGGGTAGCAAAGCAAATTTTACACATCAGCGCCTTCTTACAGGACTCACATGACACCTTGAGTCTCAAGGAAGGAGTAGTGTCGCGAAGCCACTGTAATCAGCATTACCGGCCTTCTCAATAGAGCGTTGTTTCTTTACGGAACATACCATCTTTTCCTTTCAACACATATAAACTCCCAAAAACGTCAAGCAACCACATGAGTTGTTCGCATATCAGAGCTGTCAAAAAAGGCGCGGGAAAAAAGAAAATGCGATCTCGGGAAGCAGAAAAACAATAATTATCGTAGCAATTGTTGGCTAAGAAACTTCCCCACAGAAAAAACAAAATTCAACAACAAAGAGTTAGATACCTATACCTAGATAGATGAAGATAATCTTGTGCCGATTGTGTTGCTTCTCGTAGTTATAGGCTCGCCGTTCACGAAAGAAGATTTTGTTTTTTACAAATGGGTAGGCAACAAATGCGAGTCTGTTCTTTGATTGTGCCTCAGTCCGGGCGGATTTGGGCAAAGTAGATATATTTCTGGTCATAGAAAACTTCCAATTAATTGAAGACCATACAAATTGGCTTCAAAGCTTTAAAATTATCTTCTAACTTATACGTCATTATGTCCTTGTAGATGGCTTTACAAATCGGAACTGCGATTGCATACTTACCATTGACTAGAATCCCCACCCCATCCGACATTATAAAACGTCACATTTAATAATTCCATCATCCGATTTCACTTCGATTAGGTGCCACACTATCAAACACAGGTTCGTTCAGACGTATGTGTATGTAGATAATCCACATTGTATTCCGCACGAACGACTTTCCTCATTATCCTTTAATTTAATGAATGCTTGCCGTTATTTACACTAACTACATATAAAGACATGTTATTATAATGCTTCCTTAGCTGTGCCTAATACAAGAACAAATTATCTGAATCTGTTCAGATTACATTTAACTCCTTATTTGGTGCAAAGAATCCTTTCCACTGTGCAATGAAAACAAAAAAAAAAAAAACAAATATTCAGTAAACTTGTGTAAAGTGTAGGTACCTTATTTCATATATGCAGATGCATTACGCCGGATTAAGTACATGCACGCACATCATATATAAAATCAGAGTTCCAGGCCGTTGTGGCTCAATATAAAACTTTCGGCCAAATTTTAGGGTTAAGAAAATCCATTAGACAGAGTTGAATTGAATCCATTAGTTACTTTCATTTCAAAGTAGAGAATGCGGAGAATAATTGCAATCGCTATAGGAATAGGAGTCTACGAATATAGTTCATAGGTGGATGTGTAATGCACGAATTCCCTAAACCAGGTTAGTGGTGTAGTATAAGGAGTTGGATGAAATTGAGCCAGCTAGACTTGTTCCTTGGTTGCCATCAATATTATTCTAATCGAACACTCTTCGACGAGGACATAGAGTCAGTCATATATGGGTGTGTTGTGGGTGTCATTGTCATGCTCATGGTTTCCAATTTGCAAGCAAATCGATGAGCGAAATGTCTTAAACGGAAAAAGAGTAGAATGAGGGAAAATGTTTCTCTTGGAGTACTTGAGAGAACAATAATTTGTTAACAACAACTTTAGTTGGTTGAAAAATCTATTTTGAACTACTCCATTAATTTATGGTCAAATTTTTTGTTTGAACAGTTAAATTCTGACAGTCGAATTGCTCAATATTCTCAGGGAAAGACATTATTTTGTGTCTTTTCTTGTCAAGAAGTGAACCTGCACTTCGCTTCACAGTCACTTAAAGAACTAACTACTTTGAGGAAAAGTTTCAAAATTAGTAGGAACACCATTGTTGATTTTAGGAAAATCAAATTGATTAAGCGGCGGAAGGTATCTATAGTAGCACGCATATCTAGGGTGCGCCATCTATTGGTTTCTTTTCGTACGATACGCTATTTCACTGACAGATTTTAAGCGTTAAAAAATAATTTACGGATTCCCAGTATTTTATTTTTGTCATCCGATATGGGTCGACTTACACTTTAACAACGTTGGGAAATATTAAAAAGTTAATTCCAAAGTGCAAACTTTTAACAGAACTGCAGCTGGTGTAAAGTAAGCTGCGATTGGACGCCGTTGGAAATTTTTTGTTGTTTGACATTAAACATTTCGAACAATCCGAAACCACCGAAAAAAATGTTGAAAATTAGATTTGACAGGATGACAACATACAGGCATAGGCACTTCGTTTTGTCCTCATTAACAGTCTAACCCATCTTCGCATGCCGCCTCCGTTTCAATGCTTCCATACGCGCCATTGACAGCTCGCTGAGTTCTCCCAATAATATCAATAGGCGTATTTTTTTGGGAATCTATAGCTAGCTCACTTTTACTTTTACATGTAAAACCAAAAGTGGGTATAAAAGTGGCTATAATTAACGCAGTAATAAAGTGGAGATAGGAAAGTTGGAAAATTTCATGCATAGATGGCGGTGTTGTAAATAAGGAGGAATTTTGTTTTTTCTTGAACGTTGAGAGCCTTGGACCTTGCACCCATCTGGAACTGTGGACCTTGCAGATGGGTGGAAACTCTTCATGTCGGGAGTAGCACCTTCAATGTCTGCTCAGGCATTGGAGTGGATACCATTAGGAGGGAGAGTTGCGATCTTAAAGCTTAAGCTTGAAAGATCAACTCTGGCTCTAGTGCAGGTGTATGCACCGAATCTGGAGCCAGGGTACGCAGCTTTCTTAGATGAAGTTGATGCAGCCCTTGAAAAGGTTGCAGACAGGGCCGGCCCAACCATATGTGCAAGATGTGCAAATGCACAGGGCGCCAAATTCTGGGGGCGCATTGCTAGGAGTAAGTCCTGCTGTCCACGTAGCTGCGCTTCATACGCACGCTTTCTTCATTTGCAGCTTGTTGTACGCTTGCTTGCAGCTTCGCCTTGCAGATTGCATATAAACAAACGAAGCTCTGTCCACGGACCGGCAAAGTCGCATGTGTGACTACGAAATGAAGCGTAGCTACGTGGACAGTAGGTATGCCTTAGAAAAACTAATTTTATCTTGAGTGAACTAATACTGCCATTTGCATTTTAAACAAAAAGCTTGTTCAAAAAATTCCAAAGTAACAATATTTACCTACCACACCTGTGCTGAATTTTTTCTTGCACATTAACTCACATTACTTGCAGTGTTGCAACTTTAGGGAGAATCTAACTCAAAATGTCGCAAAATAAAAAATCCCACTGAACCTATGCAAGTTCATTTCTTACCTACCTTATCTCAAAATAGTCCACCCTGTTCGTGTAAGTATATTTCTTGCACATCCACTTACATTTTACAAAAAAACCTGGTTCAAAAATCTCAAAACAAAAAAAGTTACACCCCGTATGTGCAAGTTTTATTTCTTGCACAGTCACTCGCAATATTTTCATAGGAAAATATGTCAAACAAAAAAATTCATTCTACCAATTCTACGCAATTGTTTGTGTTGAACGTGCAGGTTTTTGATTCTGCACATAATGGGGATGGGATTTCTCATCTACGAAAAAGAGTAACAAATTTCTCTTACAAAGAGAACAAGTAGCTTTGTACACGGTTGCCAGATTGGGCGCTTTGTCGTATTTTGGGCTATCTTTTTCCTTAAAAAACGATAGAAATTTCTTCCATGAGCGCCCAACACAATTTTGGGCTATATATCGTTTTTCAAATTTTGTCTTAATTTTGTTTGTTTTATTCTTTCACAAAACTAAAAAAAGCTAACTGCTGAAAATTATTAAATTTTAAGACAAATTCGGAATTTCGGTCCGAGTATCGTGTAATCAAACGTAAGAAATGGACCCAAATGAAGCAATTTTTAAGGAGTTGCGTTTTTGTTGCCCAAATACCAACACTTTCAATACGCATTGCTGTAGTAGAACGAGCGTTTTCATTTATGAATTCAATTAAGACCAAACCGCGAAACAGATTGTCAACGGAATCTCTCGATGCTTTGATGCGCATACACATCAATTCGACTGTTAAAAATGTTTGTTGTAATTATTTTATACCAACATTGACAGTGAATATTTTATAACTGAAGCAAGCAATAAATGTTTCAAAGGTTCCGGATAAAGTTTCGGATAGTTAGCCGACACATTACGCTATCCACCAGATAAAAGCTGCTGATATTTTTTTTTCCGTTTCATCGTCAAAGTTTCTGATGAACTAACTTGCGGAAAAATTTATCAGCCACTAAGTTTGTTTCGATTCACATGTAAATTTGTTGCCTTTGTTTATTTCGTGTTTTCTAATATTTTTTGTTATGTTCGGAAAGCCAAGAGAAAAAAGACCTTTGATAGATTATCGAAAGAAAAAATTGAAGCAGCAAAAATAAAAAAAAAATATTTTTAACAGAGGAACATGAGCAGGTATCCGCGGATACTCGGTTTTCGGCTGAGCTATTTTTTAAACTGGGCCCCAACTAGGCTGACTATCGGTACGTGTCGTATGACACCTTCGTCCAGCACAGGGGAAAGGGGTAAAGGATAAGAGTAGTTAGAAGACTTGTGGGTAGGAGTAGAAAAAGAAGGGGGAAGTAGATACGCTCGCCCGGCTTATCGAGCACTCTAATTAAGTTTTTAGGCAGTTCCGAATAAATTGAGCCATGTCCGTCTGTCTCTCTTTCTGTTGAAAACACGATGGCGTCCAAACGAATCGACATAGGCGAATGAAATTTTGTGAGACGACTTCTTTTTACGGTCGTCAGGTTGGTGTTAAAAATGGCCAATGTCGGTAAACTAGTTTGGTTACCTCCCACTCCCATACAAAGCCAATATTAGATACCTCAATAAAAAAATGCATTGAAAATCTGGGTGCCTATTGTTTTGTTTTTTTTACTTCGCATTTTGTTGTTTCGCTTTTCTTACAATTATTGGTGTTTACTTCGTAATACCGTAGTTTGTTTTTGTTTTACTTCGTTTTTCAATCACTTTGCCCTACAATAATTTCGCATTTCTTTCTTTCTCTTTCTTCTTTTCTCTTACTCGTTTTGCATTTTCGTTAAAAGTGCATTGAGTTATTTAGGTCAATGTTATCTCGCTAAAGGTTTATTTCGCATTTTATTTTTTTTAGAATCTATTGTTTTGGCGTGTGGTTTTCTTTTCGAAATTCGTTTTCGTAGTTTTTGGCGGTAAAATTAGGAAACACCATAATATAAACTTTGCATCTACCCAACCTTGCACCTACTCCAAATCCTACAGTGACCACAGGCAGGGGGGGCAGCACCCCCCCCCATACGTATCTTACTGTTTACGCATGTGTGTAAATATGAAAAAAGGGCGCTTTCTTTAAATCTTGCACAGGGCGCTAGTTTGGCTGGGGCCGGGCCTGGTTGCAGATATGGATTCTTATATCCTGATGGGTGATTTCAATGCTCACGTGGGTGCGGATTTCTCGACATGGGGCAGCGCGATTGGGAAACACGGTGACCCTGATTAGAACGCGAACGGAGAGAAGTTGTTGGACTTTTGTTGTTCAAATGGAATGTCCATTATGAACACTTTCTTTCCACACAAAGATATCTATAAATACACATTGTACCGTCGAAGTCTTCAGCAGAAATCGCTGATAGATTTCTTTGTGGTACCATCGTGTATTAAAAGGATGGTTTGTGATGTTCGTGTGTTGAGAGGGGCTGAACTGTCAACTGATCACCACCTGGTGCTGTGCAAATTGTATCTCAATGATCAAATACCTATCCTGCCAAAGCGTAAACCAAGGATGGTTACGCGCATACGGTGGGAGGGGCTGCAGAACGATGAGATACGGGAGGAATTTGCACGGCAGGTATCTGAAAGGTTTGAACAAATTCCAAATGTTCCATTGAATGTAGAGGAAGAATGGCAGTTGTTTTCAACAGCAGTTATTGCCTCTGCAGGACATGTTTGCGGAGTGAAGCGGCTCGGTGTGGCGGCTGGTGGTGAGAAAAGAACTGCGTGGTTTAAAACGCCCGGAGTTCAAGAAGCTATCAGAGAGAAGAAGAAGGCTTTCAAGGTGTGGATTCACTTGGGGGACTCTCCTTCTCGAAACCGGTACATTGAGGCGCGAAGAACTTGCAAATTGGCTGTTAAAGCAGCCAAAGAACAGTCTTGGAAGGAGTTCGGCGAAAAATTGGACCGTGATCACAGATCTGCAAGCAAGGTGCAAGGCAGACCATCCGCCGTCTCAGAGGAAGGAAGTGGAACATTATCGAAGGAGTCAAATCCAAAGATGGTACACTTCTTCCTCATTAGGAGGACATCTTGCGCAGATGGAGCGAGCACTTTTCCGAATTGCTCAATCCAATCCAGGGCATTGAGGATGACACATCCATCGCCTTAAGCAGGGCGGAAAATAGTCCCACGGTAGAGGAAGTCACTTTTGCGATCAAATCGCTAAAAGCTGACAAATCTGCCGGAGTGGATGAAATCCGGCCAGAAATGCTAAAGGCCTTAGGTGAAGAGGGAGTCAAATGGCTCTCTCGTGTCATTAAAGTGGCCTGGGAATGCGGCGAAACTCCCAGCGATTGGCAGATTGGGGCGATTGTGCCTCTTTTCAAGAAAGGAGATAAAAGGGATTGCTCCAATTACAGGGGTATATCACTTTTAAGTCTCCCCGGAAAAGTCTTTGCCAAGGTGCTGGAAACGCGTTGCAGAGCTGTGGTCGAGGCACGATTAGGAGATGAGCAGTGCGGCTTTCGTCCCGGCAGAAGCACAACCGACCAGTTATTAACTCTCAGAATGGTACTTGAGAAGGCTTGGGTGTATGCTGCACCTGTTTACGCTTGCTTCGTAGATTTGGAGAAAGCGTATGACCGAGTCCCTCGAGGGAAACTCTGGAGTGTATTACAGGTGTATGGAATTGATGGTTCTCTCTTGAGAGCCATTCAATCTCTTTACACAAACTGTAAAAGCTGTGTTCGGGTAAACGGCGTTAAATCAATACCTTTCACCGTGGGCGTTGGACTTCGCCAGGGGTGCGTCTTGTCGCCTCTCCTTTTCATTACTTATATGTACTGGATGTTACAGCGCAGTCTTGGCGAAGAACGTTTCGAATTGGGAGATCTGAGGATAAGCCATTTGCTCTTCGCTGATGACTTGGTCATCCTTGGGTCCTCTCAGGTAAATGTGAACAAATCTGAAGTGATGGTCGTCTCCAGAATGCCTGTTCAATGCACTCTGCATGTTAGTGGAGACCCATTGAAACAGGTGGAGAAGTTTAAGTATCTCGGGGTCTTATTCACGAGTGATGGAAGGAGCAATGCCGAGTTTTCCTGTAGGATTGGTCAGGCTGGGTCAATTTTGAGATAGCTTGGTCGTACTGTCAAAGCTAAGTTGTCAGTCTTTAATTCGGTGTTTGTTCCAACTCTTACCTATGGTCATGAGGTTTGGGTAATGACCGAAAGAATAAGATCGCGAATACAAGCTGCCGAAATGCCTCCGCTGTATTGCTGGTGTGACCCGTAAAGATCGCATTAGAAATACTAGAATACGTGAGCAACTCAATGTCAAGCAGCTACTTCTCCGGACGGAGCGGTCCATTCTTTGGTGGTTTGGTCATATTAAACGTATGTCCCCGACCAGGACGTGCTATGGAATCCGTACCATCGGGCAGGCGTCCCCTAGGTAGACCCAGGATGAGATGGTTAGATCAAATTCATAATCTCTCCTCTACTCTACCCGTATGGGGATTGCCCTTGATGATTTAGAGTCGATGGCGGAGGATCGAGAGCTATGGAGGGTCCACTTGAGCAATCTACACCCGCGACCCACGTAATGGACAAGCGGATAATTGAAAATGAATGAATGAATGAATGAATTATGTTCATTGATTGTTGTCTGAATTGGTAAATAATTTGCAATCCTCGTATTGGTTGAAATGCATTTATACTTTTTAATACTTTATATTCTTACATAATATTTTAAATACGAGGGAAAATGTTACATAAATTTTGTTGAAAAATGGATGTTAATATGTACCTACTGCAATTTGTTGTATTCAAGGTAACAAAATGCAACGTGAACATTTATTGGATGTAATAGAAGCGATTCCTTTGTAAATACTTTAAAGATAATCACCCCTGTGCTGAACCCTGTTTCTGTTTGATCAGTTCTCCTAATATTTAGTTTTTTACTAATGCTGACTTCATTTGTTTGAATTAAGAAATATGAAATTAGAAAACAGTTGTCAATGCAACTTAAAAATGCATATTTGGTATCTACATCGAAAATTCGAAATCCGCACGAGTTCAATATCACCCGGAATTGAGCACAGGGGTGAATGTATGCACATAATTATACCGCATTTTCCCGTAAACAGAGCCTATTCAATTTTGATGTTCATATTGCATAAAAAAAAGCTAATTTTAAAGCAATTTTTGTTTCGTTTTATTCCACCTTCACACAAGATATTTTTTAAAAAGTATAAGTAGGTAATTTAATTTCATAAGATGATATAGTTTGTTGTTTTAAAATATATAAACATTTGTCTAGAACCAGATATATGTCTTGGCCAGCAATAAAACATCTGCACCATCACCATTAGGGGTCGTAAACTAATTAGGGATTATCGTTACTGGCTACATGTGGGGTAAAACCCAGCGAAAGACAATACCTACGATCAGCATGCATTTGCATTTGTATTCCTGAACTCTACCAGCAGTATGAAGACATACAGTTCATTCAGTAGTTAATAAACGTTTGCAGTCGATACAATTTAAGAACGATTTTCAGTTTCTCCAATAAGTATCAATTTTTTTTCAACTATGTACTGTCTAGAAGCAACAAAAACAAAAAGCATGGCGAAAAGGTAAACAAAATACAATCAAAACAATTTTGATGATTTCACGTAATGTTTTTATACTTTTGAGAATCAAAACTTTGGACAAGAGAAGAAACATTGGCTTTCTTACACTTTTATAGTGCAAGGAAAGAAGAATTTTCGGCGCAATAGTGTCCACGAATTTGTTTATTTTGGTGTGGTTTTCATTCTCGAAAGAAGAATCACTTATTTCTTGTGCACCCAAGAAATAATCACTGAACTCATCATCTTCATCGCTTGATGATTCCACTAATTGCAATAAGACCTGCAGTTAAAAAGATTATTTAAAGCTTACAAACAACTCATTTTATGGTTTCGTACCTCTTTTATTTCATTATCCATTTTAGGTTAATTCGTTTACCCTTATTCAAATATGTCAAGTTGAAAACACGCGTACCAACTTCCAAATAAAACTAAAGTGAGGTAAAAGTGAGTTAGGGATGTTTTTTTGAGACTCGAAAAGTGAGTATAGTAAAAAGTCTCAAAAAAATACGCCTAATATCTTCTGCGTATTTGAAGGGAATTTTTTTTGGAAAACTTGGACCTTTGCTTCAAGAATGATGTCTTAAACCTTTTTCGACATCAAAGGGTTTCGTGGTGTTCTTTCCCACTTTGATGGAGCTGCAAGATTTCTCCATTGTCATCCTGCGCAAATGAACAATTTTGGCTGGGATGCTGAAATTTGACATGGCTTTCAACATTTTGTCCCTACGCTATCATATAGGTGACCTTGGAGTCGATAATGAGGTGCTGTGTGTATCGACCTGGAATTCCTGCTTTTTTAAGATCTTCCGGAGTGTGAAGATTTGGTTGATGGTTGACTTTCCTGTCCTAAAACCGCACTGATAAGGGCCGATCGGGTTATTTAGCAAAAGGTTTTAGGCGTTCACACAGTATCGCCTACAGAATTCATAGGCAACATTCCAGAGCTTATTCCTCTGTAATTGGCGTGACGCAGTTCAGAGTGTCTCCCTTCTTGTGGATGGTGCTCTCGATGATGAGGTTCCATTCATCGGGCATCCGCATACTTACTTCGGACCAAAAGTTTGCAAATAAGTTGGTGCATGCAACTTACCAAGTTATCTCCCGAGCCGCTTGAAACAGCTTGACAGGTAGACTATCTGCTCCATCAGGCTTGTTGGACCTAAGTTTAAGCTTTAAGTGATGTTTTAATAATATTTTTCAAAATAAACCAACAGATGTCCCATACCCGATATTATCTGGTGTATCTACCCACCCGTCGGAGAGTGTAAATCCACTCAACTTCCAATATAATGGTTTATAACAGAAAGAAGCAGAAAATCATTCTTTCAAGTGTTTGCCAATAGGAGCAAACTTTATCCATTTCGACTGAACCCAAGTCAACCTTTAAGCAGGCATATTATATCGCACTTTGAAGGAAGAACGATTGTCGACAATACTGTATGAGGTTGGTGAAATGTTATTGTTTTCATGGACGTATGCGGCGTTTTATTAGCCATCATGAATTCAAAAATGGAGCACGCTCTGCAAACGCATATAATGTCGAATGACTTAAGTGAACAATTTTTAAGCCTTACTGTATACCCATGCCTACATATTTTAAGAAGTGAACTTTTAACATTTTCATTAATGCATTCTACCTAATATATCTAGATACTATTGTATGTATGTTGCTCTGTATTGTACACGCAATCGAAGTGAAAAGGTTTTCCTTAAGAAGGATGCGAATGTAATGAAATGAGCGAGACTAAAATGGTTCTGAAGAAGTTTTCAGATTTGGGAATCACTTAACAAAAGCTTTCAACGTCGAAGCAGACATATATTTCCAAGGAAACGTGCACATTTTGATGGAAATTTGCTGATTGGAACTAATTGCGTGCCGAATGCATGCGGTATAGTGTTATCCTTTGAAGGGAACGGAATTTAAGATACTAGAGAGATTTAATTTCACTTGTGTAAGACTCTGGTGTAATTGTGATTTTGAAGAATTTGCACAATTGGAAGTGGAACAAGAAAATGAATCGAACGCATTTTCATGGTAGCGATATCTGGAGCAGAAATTCCGAAGGCTGCGCAGATTTGAAATTTTGTTTTATCTTCGTCATCATTGCAAGGGTTTTGAATTTTCTTGGTGTTCTGGGTTGGGTTGCTTGTATCAGTATGCACACTATTCTAAAACTTGAAAATGGAGGGAAAATGAAAAGCGCCCTTTTGGCTTGGTAACAACCCAAACGTTATGTAATTTATTTACGTAAACATATAATCGAAAACCCTCATCTTAATTCATTATTATGTTGCTTATGCCAGGGGTTCCCAAACTTTTCCATACTGCGACTCTCTATACAGGTTATAATATTTTTGCGACGCCGCCCTTCTAAAAGCACACAACGGAACAAAGCACAGATATGTGAATATAAGCTGAGCATACTAAAGATTCACTAAAGGGGTTTTCAATGAGGATTGGTCGACATTGAAATGGAAGAAAACAAACAGTGTGCAAGGTATTAACGAATCCCATGTATGCCATTATTTTATGGAATATAACACCATGCCCAAATGACCGCCGCAGCTTCTCACGTTGTCACGGATCCGACATCGGTAAGGACATCGGTCGATTGCGGTTTATTCGCATTGAGCTGCGACTTTAGGCAACGCCACAAGAAAAATTTAGCGAGGTTAAATCGCACGATCTTGGTTTACCTTATATTATTGGATGACGCCACCGCGCGCCGGTCTAAAATGTGCCCTTAAAAGCTTTTTATGGATTCATTGCCACCTCATGTTGGTTGACGTCATCCCATATATGGCAATAATTTGGCCATTCATCCAAAAATGCGGCCCGTCGCTAAAGATGATTTTTCTATGGTCATTACTCATTACTTTGTCATTAACTTTGAGCTCCTGGTTCAGTTGGAACTTGAACGGGTATAACCCAAGTGTCGACGCAAAATTCGCCAATTTGAAGTCTTATACTTTTTGTGCACGGCAAAACACAATGGCCAACATCGAACGAATCCGACCCGACATTTTTTTTTTCAAATCGAGCTCAAGCTGATGGAACGTCGTGTGCAGGCGACCTGTGCGTATCGTCTTGCGAGCCCCTAGGATAGCCCCACGACGCCCCAGGGCGTCTCGACGCACAGTTAAGAAACCCCTGGCTTATACCATTACTTAGATTATTTGTTTGTATGCAGGTATGAAGAAGAAGAATTTTATTCTAATGCTTGCTTATACTCTTTTTCCTTGAAAATAATTGCGCGACCGTTTTAATGATTTTACGTGGTGCGCACAAGTTGCATAATATTTATGTGATGTTTTTGGGTATTTTAAATGAGTTAAACATGGATTTACAAAAGTCACAAAAGACATTTACTTCATCCTCAGCTGCTGCTGGTTCAACGGGTAGTTGTGAGATCATTAGATCCTGTGGTATCACAATGGGCCTCCTCAGGCCTAAAGGCACCAATTGGCAAATAACAGAAACAAGAACAGAAACTGAAACAGAACATAAACCTTTTTCGTTCTGTAGTAAATTCTGATTCTGTTTACGTTGCTCGCTCAGCAACACAAAACTAAAACAGATCTGGCAAAATATGGCTGCCGTCTATTCTGTGCAAAGAACACCTTCCTCCCACGATAAATTGGCATTTCTGTCGTTCTGTCGTCAAACAGCCATTTTTCTGTCGCTAAATTCTGTTGCTGAAAAAAAAATTGTCCGTTCCTGATTCTGTTTCACTTCCTGCGGCCCGCCACCCTAACCTAACCTACTCAACGTTTAAAAATATGTATATGCGGCAAAAACGATTTGAAAAGAAGGAAGATTCTTCACCATTTTCAATACTAACTGAATTCTTAGCAACTAAATTCTTAGCAACAACAACCAACGATATTTTACCAGATTAAATTTTTCAAAGTTTTGTTGAACATTTCACTGAACTAAAAAAGAGTTTTTGAGAATACCTATTACCTAGGTACTTTGAAATTTCTGATAACAGCAAATTATGGACTGAAAATCTTAATGAAATAAGCAGCTTATGAGCTAAAGAAGAAAACCAGTTTATTAATATATATTGTGCTTTGCTTCACAATTGTAAATATTTAAAAACACCAATCTTTATGAATTCTGGTGAAGTGCTAGAAAGCAATATTATTTTAGATCCGAAAGGGGAATTCTGTTTTCTACATCATATTTATGTAAAAAAACTTTTTAACTCTCGTTTATACAAGAAATAAATATGTATAGAAATATATTAGACGTAGAACCTGATTTAAGATTTCAGTTATGTTCGTTTGATCCAAATATAAATAACTTGATAGCTAAAAAACACCACCAGCCATCACATTAATTACTTTACTTATTGATTACTAGCAACGCCCGCGGCTCCGCCCGCTGGTTTCTTTTCTATTAAATTAAATTCAAGCTTTTTAAGCTTACAAAATATTTGATCGGTATGCCTTTTCATAAATTATACCTACATGTTATTTATTTAATGGGCGCAAGTAGCTATGTATAAACAAATCACGCCTACAGCTCACACGCGAAAATTCAATATATAGCTGTCCATGTGAAAGACGTGGCTGTCGGAGGTCAACTCTGGCAATTGCCGAGTAGTTCCGAAGATAGCTCCTACACCCCCGTTTCCCCTTCCCTCTTACAAACCCTAACTAACCTATACTGATCCGGAGGATGTAGCCGGTACAATCTTGAAAGAATTTTTAAAATCGGCCAAATAGTTCCAGAGTTAGTCCCTACCACCCCTTTACCCTTCCTCTGTCTCCAACTTAGTCCTTACGTAGCCTGTACTGATCCGAAAGTCCTAAGTCAGTGGACATAAGATTTCACATAAATAAAAACTCGTCACAGGTATTATCTAACTATTTATATATACTACGCGATCATATCGTTACACATTCCATAGTTGCAGATCTCAAATAAATATGTATATGTAGATATGTATCTATCACTTACGCACCACAAACCATATATATATGTACGTGGACATTCATATATACATATTTAGTTTGTTTTATGCATATCCATTGCCTACATCAAATTCAACTACGCCATACATGAGTATGTACGTACAATGTGTATTCTGAATGCCAGTCGTGCGAGTAATCATATTCTATTTTGGGAACGTAATATAAAACTACCCCTAAGCACAACTGCAATCGAGAAACCATTTTTTTCGCACTTGACCAAATAAGATCTATTTTCAATTAATTATATCTCACCCTCTGGATGGACCAGAGAGATGAATTTTAGCTCAAAATACTCGGTGAAGTATTGGCTAACAAATAAAAGCATTTCTTGAAATGACATACGTAGATTTATGAGTATAATGACAGGTTGAGCGTAGTAAGGTCGAAATAGAAAAGTAGGGTGCAAACGTTTTTCAACCCTTATAGGACGAATTTTGAAAAATAATGAATGAGGTACGTAATTGTTTTGACTTATCTATCAACATACAAACTTTCAAGTCCATATGGCTTACGGTTCGTGATACCCCCCTTATTGACCGCGACCCCTTTACTCCTGAGCAATTCTCACCCACCCTACGGACTAAGTTGGGCACACATCTATAAATCAGAAAAAGAATCATGAAAATCGGACAAATGGTTCTCGAGTTATGGAGAAACGAACAGACGGACGTTGCATTTTATAAGTAGTATGGATGTATTTTCAATAACATTTTAATAAATAATATTTTTATAAAAACAATACTTTTTTTTCAAAAATGTAACATTTTTACTTATATCTGGGAGTTACGCTGTTTATTTAAAGCTTATACCGAATGTTATAAGTTTTATTGTTGGGAAGGGTCCGCCGACTGATAAATTCGTTGCTAGGGGTCCACACACGCTCAAATGTTGCGCTAGCGTATCATTTCTTGACGTACTGGGGTCACAAAAATGCACTCATTAGGTCATCATTATATGTTAGCGTTTCAATGCTTATGGACAACCGATGCACATTGTCAATCATGTGGTAATACACGTCTTATTGTGACCCAAAATCATGACGCGTTCGTTTTGTCATGCTGTCACAGAGAAGAATCAAGTAAAATAGTGAGTGACCGGTGCAAGACAGGCGATTACCAGCATGACAGGTTTGACATGATTGTACTTTGCACTTGTTTTGCAAGGAAGTTGGTCGGATTTAAACTAAAACAAAAAAAAACGAGAAAGTTAAAATGTGTTAGGTATTTAACTTTACACTCCATTTTCACAACACAGGTCTGCTGCGTGCTGTTCTAAAATGGAAATAGCGGTCATTCGCACGAACAACAATGACACCGTAGAAAATTGGGCGGTGGCACGATTGAGACGTTCTTAATGTGCGACACTTGAAAGTTGATCAGCATAAAATGTAGTCTTTGAATCCAGATTCCAGATGCTGACAAGGACAATTTGTATACCTACTCTCATTCTTCAAGTAAAGTATCCAGAATCGAAGGTGCCCAACGCTGCATGACCCAAACTTGACAAGCACGCATTACAAAGGAGTATCAGTTAAAGCAAGAAAGCGAATCAGTCAGTACAGTAGTCAGTTCTATTAGCAGGGGCAATGGTTACTGAGAGAGAGAAAGCCTCTGTAAAAAATGAAAATGGCTGAAAAGTACGGGAATTGTTTATAACAATTTTTTTTCTCATTTTCAGTTTTCAAGGCCAATTCACTTGTTCCATTTGACATATTTACGAAAATTGTCCAATTTTGCAAGGAAACATTTTTGATCTCTCTGTTCGTTTCCTTTTTATGAACTTTTTTCGTTTTATAAATTTAGGACTTTTTTCCTATTAATTAAAAGTCACACGACTATAATACTCAAACCCTTTTGGGTCCAAACTGTCGATTCTGCATTAAATCTCTCTTAAATTTTAAAACCAAGTCGCGCCATCCAAGTCGAACTGAAAAGCCTCATAATCTCCCCATTTGCAAATGAATTCCCTTAGCAGATAAACACTCAACTTAATCGGGACTCATCTATAGCAATGGACACCAGCAGATTAACCGAAAATCTCAAGAATGCCATTGTCACCTCATTATGGTCGCAAGACAGAACACATTCACAGATAGAATAGAAGAGTCGTCTAGGTATATCTTATGCCTGCAATCTAATCTCTGAAGCGTTGTCGGTATAATTGAAACTTTAAAGATTACAATTCAAATCCCAAATAATGTCTATATATGGAGAAACGGTCCACCATCTAATTGTCTAATCTGCCAACCATCCACCCGCTCCTTTCTTTCGCCCACCAACCGTCAGTGTTGGTATTCCCAATCACCACATCCAATCTTGCATGTGTAATTATCGTCATTTGCCATCATCATCCTTAATGCATTATCATCTGACGGACGGGGGGGGGGTGGGTGGTCTGTGATTGTGGAACTTTTCCAATTCATGGCACCATTATATCGCCGCCGCCCCTGACATGATAGAAGACATCAAACACATTAGCAGTGTTCTCTCGCTTCATATGTGTGTATCACACAACCACAATCATATTGCACTCGTAGTTGATAGGATACATGAGAATACGACAACACTAACGACAGTCAAGCAATCGAGTCTGGGTCTGGGTACTCCTGGAGCTCGTTTATAGGAAATTAAGTAAAACCAAAAGCCCTATGCACATGGTGGTCCGTGCGGTACCTCTTTCTATCGCAGCACGAAGAAGACCATCATCACAATCAATTTTGCTGCCAAACCTCAGTTAGCAATTTGTAGTCAGTTCCGCTGACTGACTGTCTACCGGGCAGCGTGGGTGGGCCATTTAGGAAACTTGAAGCTGGCTGGCTAAAGCCAAACACAATACCCCTTTCGGACACTAGATGCAGCTCATTAATATTTAAAAAATCCAAAGCCAGTGACTTTTGATGCCATTGTTCCTTGGCTTGTAGACTGGTATTTTGGAATTCGTTTGGGGGTGTAGCAGCAGCAGCAGTGAGTGGTGCATAGAAGCACATCCTTGCAGCCATTTTCACTTCCAAGGTTATTTTCTGATTGGTTTCGTGGGTGGAACAGACGAGTGGAATATATTTTAATTAAAGGGTTTCACAACTCAATCTGCCTGTGTGTGTGTATGTATGTATAGGTATATGGGAAAAGTCGGGCAACCGACGAGATAGCCACATTAGTAGCTGAGCTTCAGCCACAATTGTGTGTGCAATGTATATGTTGTTATATATGTAGTTGGATGCATCACCACAATGCAACCGCATAATAAATTACCTTTCGTCCGATAAATTGAAGGAACACTATACAGCAGCCACTGACATGTAGTGGTTTGACAGATTTGGTTGGAAACCGCTAAGGCAAAGGACAGTTGCGGGTCCTGAAAGTGAACTCTATAGGAAGACTGACGCCAAATTATGCCCGCTGCGTGAGACAGGATTTGTGTGCGGTGAGATTTCGTGAATTTAATCGCATCAAAGTGTCAATGCAAGTGTACGTTTAAAAAGTCCTTTCAACAGAGCAAACATTTACGAAAATCCAAATCATTTCCAGATGCATGTCTGGTTCATATCATTATTGGACCTATGCGATGAAATCACACACCTGATGTGATATCCATAATTTATCCGGTCAATGTGTCGAGTTATCATTTCATTATTAGGAGTGCTCATATACATAGGTACTCCAGGAGTGCTCCTGTCACAACCTCTGCCTCATCCCGAACTATACTCTTGGAACGATAATGTGTGAGGATTGTGTGTACATTTTCCGATGCTGATGAGGGAAAATTTTGAGGTAACTTTGATTGGTTTCAAAAAGGCCCAACAATAGCTATGTCTGATTTACGAAAACACATCAACATAATTAAACAGATTAGGTATAAGATGAGTACAGATCGTAAACGTATTCTGTTTGATGGCACAGGTGAATAAGTCGAATTATTTAGTTAGGTTGGTAGAAAGCCATTGAAGCTTTATCAAAGTGTCAACATGTTGTCCTTTGATCGGTTAAGTTGGCCTTAAAAGAGTCAAGAGCAGGTATTAAGCAGAAAATATATAAGATGGCTCTGATAAGACTGATTCCAGAACTAGAACCAGTATAACGCGCAGATACTTGTAGGCTGATAAGAAGAGTCACTTAAGAGGCCACTTCGAAGAAATATGGAACCAATACGACTGAAGGATTTTTGACCATATTATTTGGTCCGTTGTGATACCACAAGTGGGGGGGAACTATTTGCTGGGCATTGCAGTGAGAATTCCTGCGAATTTGAACGTATTACCTCGTTAAAAGGTTTTGATGGTGACTGAGGTAGTCAAATCTTATCTAAGTTTGCACCTCCTGGTTGCGGCATAGTCTTCGGGTAAGGACGGATGATGGCCGTAACAGTCTGCTCCCTGCCTATTGCCTCGGACAGACCATCACTAAGGAGGGAGACTAGTACGTGGCAGAAGTGGGTGATTAAATCAGTCCGCTTTCCTGATTGACCAAATGTCAATGGATGGATTGTCTGTCGAAAAAAAGGATTTGTGTAATTGTAGCAATCTGTAGCCGTCCGTTTATTTCCTTTTGACAATCAGTCCACAGGTGACAGGACAGAGACTAGTGCTGAGCTTGATTTTTTTTTTCTCCCGGGAAAGGCAAACCTATAACGCTACATCAGCGCCCCGAGATGCTTGTTAGTTCTGCATTTAAATTGCTGGAAATTGTAGTCTTCTGGAAATATATCCCCAGGAAGCGAGTTCTAAAGTTAGCTTGTCCTATAGCAGAAGGAGTTTTGGAAAATTGATGTCCTCGCGGTTGTCAAATGTACTGTATGGTCATGAGAATTAGCAGCCTGTCTTGTGGGGCGCCCAAAAGTTGCATTTCGAGGGATAATGTCTTTGAGTTCCTCGGAACATCTACCATGGAAGTACCTATAGAACAAGCAAAGGTCAGCGACTTGTCTTCTGATTGGAGCACTCCACCCTTCTGTTTGGTACCGAAAGAAGAGGTCGCGGTTTGTCTTCTTTGAAAATACGAGGGGTGACCGAAACAGTCGAAATTCTAATAATAATTCACACTACGACATCAGCTCATCCGCTTGCTCATTTCCAACTATACCGCAGTGTCCTGGTACCCAGCACAGTCTCACTCGGTTCTGACTGCATAATGCCTTAAGCATTGTGCGACAGGTCCTGACTAATTCAGAATTGATGTTCGTAGATTCCAGTGCCTTGAGTGCAGCCTGGCTATCGATGTAGATGGCTATATCCTTTCCAGATATAGATCTCATCCGCATTAGCTCTGCCGCTTCTGATTGGAAGACACTGCTTGTATCCGGTAGTCCTAGACACTTTTAGGTCTGGATCTACGGAGTAGATTCCAGCACCCGTACCTTCCGCTGTTTTTGAGCCGTCTGTGTAGACCGCTATTTCGCAATGCTTAATTACTTTATCCCTTTGATATTCATATCTTTCCGGGTATGACACTTCGTACGGAGTGTCGAAGTCGACCAAGGGGTGTATTTGCACCTGTTTGCACCTATACACCCGGGAGTAACTCCGCTAGTATTGTACAGTGTCCAAAACTGCCCTCTCTAAAGTAGCCCAGAGTTGTGAGCCGTAGTGCACTACTCCCCGCAAGTTGCTTTATGTGCAAGTCAAGTGGCAATTCCACTCCTTCCAGTTTAGGGAGGTTAAAGTGTGGTATCTTGTGCTTTCTGGTGAAGAGTACCAGTTCCGTTTTGGAGGGGTTGACGTTAAGTCCACAGCCCTTTGCCCATAAATTGACTTTTCTTAATGCACTGTCATCTAAAAAATAAATAAATCAATAAACAAATAGTTGGAGCAACAGGGGTGTAGACCTAGACACCCTAGGCCTACCTTTTGGCATCTGGGTTCAAATATTTTAGAACCTTAACTATTCACGATTTCGGTTGATCCATTCGTCGATTTTTGGGTATGACGCTATGTCAGTTTTTCCTTGTGAGAGCAAGTTGCAATTGCAACCCTTTGTGACAGAGAATTCTCTTGTAGGTATCACCTTTCTAATATAGGGAACTAACGCAAGATGACAAGACGTATAGAAATCTAATCTGTACTACTGGCAATTTTGCAAGATTAAGGTGCCCTTTGGAGTCAAGCTTGGGGACTGGCAGTTTGCGATCATCTTAAGCGGGGGCAACTGCCGAATGTTCGCACAGTATGTGTGTGAACTGTGGAGCCGTAAAATCAGCTCAACAGTCCAAATCAAGGCCAGTCCCCTTGAATAGTATATTTTAAGAGTATATCGATTGCAGTTTTATTTGACTTTAAAACCATCTCCAGCTCCAAGTGATATAAAAAAAGAATGGCTCTCCCTCGCGCTTCCTGCTCAAGGCTGATGTTACAACCGATATGGTCAATCGTAAATCTGCTGCCACAAACTCACCAGCATCCCTTCACGGATCAGACTATTTCCTGGCATATTTTCCGGAAAAAATATATGTGGATGCGTGACTTTGCCGTTTCTTCAAATTCGCACCGTTCGCGGGCTTCCAACAAGCCGTTGCCATTTTCGTTGGTTTCATTTTCTTCTGCCGCTTTTTAATTTTATGGTCGTTTGTCGGTCGACTGGGGGGTAGTAAATGCGTTCCAAAAACCCCAATAAATAATAAGACGGAGTGTACTATACTAACATTCGTCGAGGACACCAAAAGAAAGGGGAGTCGACTGCGTCTAGGTTTGGGACGCGACTTGTAAATGATGGAGGCCAGAAACCAACTCACATTATCGTTAAATTTACGACTCTTTATTGCCCCCTTTATAATGGGATAAAGACCCCGGGGGTTAACGGTCGCGCTCTCCTTTATCTATATAGAAAGTGCCTGTGATTATGAGAGCCTTTTTAGTCCTCCATTTGACACATGTGTATGTGTCTGCGAGTGTGCATTTGGGGGGGAAGGTCGGTCGTGCTCGTATCTGATTTGAAGAGTGAACGCATTTGGAAATTCACTCAGCCCTGGAATTGAATTGCCGAACTGGCTAAAAGGACTTAAAAAAAAAAAACTCTTTGCCAAAAAAGGATTTCCAGTCGCTGCGAGTGATAAAAGTTCTTGAATCGCATCGTTTGCCGGTGAAATGGCTTCGACGGCATTCCCAGCCCTATTTGCAGGCAATTTTTCCGACGTCTGATATGCACCCTCAAGGTACCACTGCTCTCGGCATGGTATAGTACAGCGCAGTAAGATTAACCAAGGATTATCGGGATGTAAAAATAAAAAATCAGAAAAAAAAGTCCATCATCATTTTTTATGGAGGGAAAAATGAATTCGCAAATTACTTCTTGATTATTTTTAAAGGGTTTTTGCGATTCATTTTGAATTGGACCGTAATACTGGTCCGGTCTCCCTGGGTGCTGGTGGTGCGCCGGTTGTGGGCTGCTGTTAATGGCTGTATAATTAATTATTACTTTGGGTGTGGGCGCGCTCTGGTCAAGCAAGGCCAATGCAAATGGAGAACATCTGCCTCGATTTAGTGTATATCAGTGATTGTGATGCGATACTTTGGCGGGGCAGTTTGTCAGTTTTGCAATTAGCCTTTAGGGACTGTTCTCTTGGCGTTAGGCGGCTGAATTATGTTGCAATTAATCTGGAGGTCTTTTCTAAGAGAGTACAAGTATTTTATTACTAGACGGCCATTATCTGGAAAATTATTTGTGTATAGGGTTAGTAGCTTAAATGGAAAGCAATTACACATTTTTAGGGGATGCGGCAGGCAACCGGACCTACATAAATGATGGAATGAGTAAGAGAGCGATATACTTTGGGATAATAACTATATTGATGGAGGACAGCAAGTAATCAGCGTAAATTGGCAGTGGGACGAATAGAATGAGATTTACTTTGATCAGCCGAAATGGTTTTAACTTCTTTTTTTTTTGTTAAGACGAAATGAAACGTAATTTGTATTTGAATATAGAAAGCTAAGCAATGTCGATGTCATTTACGTCTTTGGAAAAGAGATTTTTTAATCAAGCTCCATAGAATAGTGATCATCGTAGAGCTGACTGACAAGAGTCTGAAAATTCTGAAATCGACTTAAATAGTACAAGAATTGAACAGCTGCCTAAGAGACGTGACGCCTTACTGCACAAGGCCTAATTAACGATTGGGAACAACAGCTCTGTCTAAAGCACTGGGAATCTTTCGCGGGTTTAAGACAATCCAAAAGATTAATTAAGCCTTACTCTTACAAGATAGAGCAGGGAGAGGGGGCGGTATTAAACCTATATTAGGAAAAAAATAACAGAGGAAGCTGACCGGAGGTGGGCAGGCACTTTGACCGCAATTCTACCGTAAAAAATGTAGAGAAATTCTCAAACTAGACAGGGAACAGCTCAGGACACTGATCGGGATATTGTCGGGGCACTGTCTTCCTAGAAAACATACCAAAAGGCTCAGACTGGTAGACTCGAATACTTGCAGATTCTGTAATGACCTGCAGTCACAGGAAAATTTATAACACAGAATACTGTGTAAATGCGAAGCACACAGGTTTCGCAGGTTTCCTCGAGATCGCTTTCAGTACATTGTTTGTTATTGAGCAGTGCACACATGCGTCATTTTGCCGCTAAGATGCAAAGGCGGTGGCCTTGTACAGTAAGGCGTCACGTCTCTAAGGCAGCTGTTCAATTCTTGTACTATTTAAGCCGATTTCAGAATTTTGAAAGCAAACCATCCATGTGGACCGAGCCTTAGCCCCGTCACTGCCTTTGCGTCTTACAGTACTCTCAAATAAATCGAGTGGTGCACACACACACCTGCGATAACGCTGCGGCATCGAGCGTCATTCTTGCGGGTAAAAAGACTCGCAGGTTTCCGCGAGACTGTACTGCAGATTGAGTTCTGCGAGAAAAACCCGCATGAGTGCACTAACTAAATTATTACGTTGCCGCAGCGACACCGCGCGTTAAAATGACGCATGTGTGCACTGGGGCTTAGATCGATTCGTTTGGACGCCATCGTGTTTTCAACAGGCAGACAGATAGACAGACAGACGAACATGGCTAAATCGATTTAGAATTTGATCTTGATTCAGAATACTTTGTGGGGTCTCCGGTGATACCTTCATGTGGAAAAATTCTATATGAAAGAGACAGTATTGGAAAAAGTACGGGAATGGTGTCAATACAGAAAACAGGAAATTGTCAACTGTGCGGCTGCAGTTATTCGCTAAGGGTCGCTTATTTGCTTCATGTTCTTACTTAGCTATTTACTTAAGTGGCGCTAACCCACATGGCTTTCCAGGGAGCGCAGTCTTTGTTTAATTGGCTCTGTTGCGTATTCCAAGAAGCTTCCCTTCTTTTTATGTGCAATGCACCTGAGGCGAGTTTATCATAATATAATGCGTCCGTGTGTCGTTCAGATTGGATTCGAACACTATTTGGCCAGGATCGTTGGTTTAAACTGGTTTTACATCTTCGCACTAACTTAGAACTCCAATACGCAATTTTCCCACCAATTTTATGCCGTTGTACCGCTTGTATAGATTAAGCTATTAATGAAAGTGGGACCGAAAATCTCACTCAAATGGCAAACTTAGGAACAACAAGTAAAAGTGTTATCATCGGCCTGGCCGATGCTTTGATACCCTCCACTGCATAAAAGTCATGCAAAATGCTTGCCATGCGTGTTAGTATGTGTCTAATATTAGTTTTGTATGGTAGGTAGCAAAACTACTTTACCGACATAGACAATTTTCAATACCAACCTGACGACGGTTAAAAAAAGTCCTCTCACAAAATTTCATTCACCTAAGTTAAGTCGTTTGTACGCTATCGTGCTTTAACAGACAGAGAGAGAGACGTGTGTTCAATAGTGGTTTTGTATGGGAGGTAACAGAACTGCTTGACCGACATGGACCATTTTTAATACAAACTTAAAGGCCATAAATATAAGACCTCTCATAAAATTTCAGTTGCCTAAGTCGATTCGTTCGGACGCTATCGTGATTTCAACAGACAGAGAGAGACGTGGGTCTAATAGTGGTTTTGTATGGGAGGTACCAGAACTACTTGACCGACATAGCTCATTTTCAATACCAACCTGACGACGGTAAAAAGAAGTCGTCTCACAAAATTTCATTCGCCTAGGTCAATTCCTTTGGACGCTATCGTGCTTTCAACAGACAGACAGACAGACAGACAGACAGACAGACAGACAGACAGACAGACAGACAATGAATGACAGACAATGTACTTCAGAAGACAAAATGAAGATTGTGAAAAAGGATACATACTCCTAGCATATAATAAACACCGATCGAAACTACTTTCCATTTCGAATGGTGGAAAAGTTGAAGTAATTGACGCATTTGTAGAAGAATTCCGATTCAGTGGAAACTGCTCCATCGCCACCTTATCCTTCTATCGCCCCAGTTCAAAGCTGTCCGAAAACTTCAATCTCAAGAGGCTGTCGAGTAAAAAGTGGGAGAAATTGTCAGAAGAAGAGTCTATTACATACGGGCATATTATGCAGGAGGAGTTCTCAACTGGGTCTATGCCAATGGCTTGCACCTGAAAGTTGCTTGTCCTTTCTGGTAACCCGGGCGTGGTTTTGCTGATGGGAACACCTAAAAACCGTGTTAATTCTTCTTCAGTGACGACCAACGGCGATGGAATTAGTTATCTTGGAGCCTATCATCAGAGATGAAGGTCAGTGGACCCGATATAAAAAAAAGCCACTGCCACTTTCGGGACGAAAAGCCATTGACAAATGCAAACTGATGCCTGTCAAATAAAACTACAAGCTGTTTTAAAAGCGCATTTCGGCTAACTAACGGATAGATAGGACACAGGTCCATATTTAAAGGATTTTTCTCCACTATCCCTGGATAAAGCGGATGCAAATTTGGGTACACTTGACTTTGACGCACCGTACGAAGTACATACTATACTCAGGTAAGAAAGGCTGGCAAAATTATGAAAATTAAATTTCAATTTATACAAATGGGTTTAAAACTAAGGAGCGTACAGGGTCAGGAAGTGTTATTAAGACTTCCAGGCACATGGAGCGTGTTCCAGACAGAGGTTCTGGAAGTGCTTAAAGCTGCGGATCTACTTGATGGGATCAATATTCGACAATAATATTGCGATCTACGTTGATAGCCAGGCCGATCTAATAGCGCTAGAGTCATATACACCATCAAATCTGAATTAGTCAAAGGCTGCATCAGAATGCTTTGAGTATAATGCGCGCAGGACCATGTCGGGGCCGACGTACTGGTCAAGAACGGAGCAGAGCTTCCACAAATTGAAACTATTGAGAGCGTAAGATCACCAATAGCCATGAGCAAGAATTGTTGTCGAGAAATAGGGTCTCAAAGGCTTTTGTGGCCTAAGTTAAATCAGACAAAATCTGTACAATGTTTGGCAGTACAATGGACCAGTAGTTGTGTCTAAGTGCTCCATCGGATAGTAACAACCTCCGACAAAAAAAAAAAATAAAAATTATTAAAACACAGCAGACAAAAGCTACGAATGGCAATAGGGTTACTCTCCGGGCACTGTCTTCAAAGAATCATGTTGAACTCACACCCTATATTAAACCTAACCTAACCTAACCTAACCTAGTAATGGAGTTTCTTGGCTCTGCTTGTTAACGTATCTCTTTGTATTTTTAACAAACAAGCGCCGGACAATCGCTCGGAGGATTCTTCATCATGAGAGAGAGGGCTCATACAGCCGTCACTAGAAGCAACCAGGGCTCATCGCGACGCCCTAACAGGCAACCAATTGCAGTGACCTACAATGAAAAAATACCTAAACCAAATAGCCCTTGGGGAAGTGTTGCAAATTGTAGTCTTCTGGAAATATATCCCCAGGAAGCGAGTTCCAAAGTTTGCTTGTCCAGAACGAGTTTTGGAAAGCTGATGTCCTCGCGATTGTCAAGTATACTGTATGGTCCATAAGCATTAGCAGCCTGCGTCTTGCCCAAAATATGCATTTCCAGGGATAATGTCTTTGAGTTCCTTGGAATTTATTGCAATTTCTGAAGTGCAATAAAGTCCAAAATTACGTTTTGGACCTTTTTGCATAAGACTTTATTCCATGGCACCGTGCACCAATGGTTATAGATTCGATGTGAGTCTTGGGTCTTCAATAAGTCGAACTGCTAGTCTTTGTATGCTGTCAAGTATGTTGAGTGGATAACGCGCGTTGCCGCAGCGTCATCGCATGTGTGTGTGCGTGCACCACTCAATTTATTTGTGAATACCTACTGCAAGACGTAAAGTACGCATGTGTACACTAGGGCTAGGGAATGAAATTTTTCGTGAGTTGATATTGAAAATGGCAATCAGTGGCGTAGCGTGGGTGTCTGCCGCCCGGGGCGGAAGAAAATTTTGCCGCCCTTATATTTAGGTATTTTAATTTAAAAGACTATAATATATCTATATATCTATATAATCGACTTCCAATTAGAACCAGAACGACACTGTTAATAGTTATATTTTTATTGAAAAATAATATTATGAATTGTTAGAATTAAAAACAAAACTTCTGTCTAAAACTTTATTCGCCTACATTTTTTAAGAGCAAATTCTTTTATTGCACTATCAATGTCTATAGCATCGCACGCCTCCTGCTCAATACACAAGATATTGGTTAGCCTTAAACTACCTTACCTACTCATTGTAGATTTTAAGTAATTTTTGATCAATTTTAGTTTTGAAAAACTTCTCTCGCAACTGGCATTGCTTATGGCAAAAAAAAAAAAAAAAAAATAGGTGGCGCAACAGGCGGGTGACACCCAAGGCCTAGCTTCTCGTAACCATTCGTTTTGTGTGAGTTTCTATTTTTGGGACGAATGGAAGGGTCCTACAATTTTATGCCGAGTCCGAACGGCTGAATTGAGAAGCTTTTTCATGACAGTCATACTCTCGGATGTTTGTCAGACGTTCGCGAGAGGTGGCGCAGTAGAAAAAACTTTAAGATGTAATTTGGGTTTTTCCGGGGATCGAACCTGGGATCCCTCGCACAGTAGTCCAGCACACTAACCAATGCGCTACTGCTTATGGCAATAGTAAAGAATATTCGGAGCATTATTACAATATTAGGCAGACAATCTTCCAGCTTGGATTTCACAATAAATTTAAATAATTCACGTAAGTCCGCATAAATTAATTTATTTTCGTTGCCTGTGGCAGCAATGAAAGTCCGCAGTCGAAGTCGTTCCACCCTGAAATTCTGCTCGTCAATTTCTGTAGATGCGTAGTCTAGAATCTAGATTAAATTTAGTTTCGTACGAGTCGAGTAATATAGCCGGCGTTAGAAAACCAAACTTATCCGCCAAATTTTGTAGCTGCTGAAAACGCTCACGAATTTCGACAATGACACTATCTAAAGAAGAAAACAGATTCCGTCTCAACTCATTTTCCCAAGACAAGTTAGCATCCCTGGTACCATCATCAAAACGAATCTTTTTTGTTATGCGCCTCTGAGGTTCCATGGAAATGCCAAGTTCTTCACACATATTTGTTGCATAACTTATCAAAAATATTAGTAAAAAACGCACTTAAACACACTGCCTAAATGTCGGAACAATTTTCAGAAGAGTACCTCGAAGCAAAAATCCTCCGATTCATATGAAATCTGTGAATTTTCTGTTCTGACGGATATCTCGCTAATGCAGAATAAATAATAAAAGCACAAGTTGGAGTCGTAAACGAAACTATAACTTCACTGAAATTTACTTATTCTGATTTTTTTATTTTAATAAACTAAAGCTTCAACAATATAGCAGATAGTCAAACATACAATAATTACATAAATAGAAAACTTAAATAAAATATTTAATACTCAGAGAGTAGAATGTACAGTATTACGTACACGAACAATATAATTTTTCACGAAGTTTAATAATTTAAGAATTACAATTCACAGCAGGTACCTACTTATGAACACTAAAATCACAATCAAACCTTCATGGAATTGTCAAAGCACGGACTTCCTTGAAGGGGCTTACATATAGGTACTGTATAACCTAATTTGCAAGTGTTAGGTATACAACATTGAACACTATTCTTTATATGAAAATACGGGGAATCCACGCAAGTCAGTACAGACGGTGTTGCCAGTCGCCACAATGAGCAAGATCTCATTATTGTACATTGGGGATTCCCCGATTTCGTCACACTAATGCAAAATTTCGTGCTCATTTCAAGTGGTCGGACTCGGAATCATAGGTGCGACAAAAATACGAAATGATTCAAATGTGTGTTTAAGAATAAAAAAAATAGTTGGACCGCTAACCACCCTAGGCAAGGCTTCTCTCAACCATTCGTTTGTGTGAGTTTTTTTTATTTTTGTGACGAATGGAAGGGACCTACAATTTTATGCCGATTCCGAACGGCTAAATTGAGAGGATAAGAGGCTTTTTAAGGACAGTTATACTCTCGGATGTTTGTTAGACTTTGTGCAATTTTGCCGCCCCCAAAAGTGCCACCCGGTTCTGGCCGCCCCTGTCCCGTCTATCCATTACAAAAGTCGATTTAATTTCCGGATTTTAATGAAACAAACATACTTATACAGGGTGTCCGGTATCAAGTAACCCTCAAGCTAACAATGAGAATGGTCGATAATTTTAAATAATTCCACTCTCTGAAATAATATCATCTCCGATGCGCACTTTTCTTATCCTGGTATGCTATCTGATAATTTATAAATAATGCAATGGAAAGATGGTCAACCATTTGTTCGGATGTGACACTGGCACGTGTTGGAGATCGGCCGGATCCAAAATTTCTAAATTTGTAAGCCCTGTTCGACACAGTGCGAATATTTTTGCATGGTGAACAATAAATGTTTCTAAAACGATAAAAATATGAAAAATGCCAAACACCAAAAAAAAAAGCAAATACCTACAAACATAAACATTGAAAGACTCATCAAATTCTTTAATTTTAAAAATGAATTCCTTAAGCTAAAAAACAATTTTTTGGGGATACCTACACCTTGGTCTGTAAGCCTGGAGATAAAAAAAAATCGTGAGACCTTTAAAGTGTTATAAACCTTTGAATTTTGTTAAATTTTTGTCACTCCATTAAATTTCCATTTTCCTTAAAGTGAAAATATATTTTTTTTTTTTACAACTTCCCTTTGACTGTCAAACATGCACTGCATACAGATTGCCCCCTAATTAAATAATCGCTCGAGCTGTATATTAGTTAAGCCCGTAATGTTTTCTGAAAAATTGTTTAAGTAAGTTGCTTGAAATTTATTTATTTATTTTTAATTCGCCCCCATCCTTAGATAAAATCGGGAACATTCCAAAATACTTGTGATAAAAAAAAAACTTCTGAGCTTCCATTTTCAGTGTGATCCCATTAAATCATCCTGGGACATTTCAAAAGACGTCAAACTTTTCTTATTCCCGCTGAATAGCTTGATCCGGTAAATCCTTGTTTGCTCCACCATCATTACTTCATATGCTGGTGGTGGCGATGCGATGATGCTACCCTCCATCAGCCTCCACCTATTAGCGCGGCTTTTTAATTCTCTTCCAGCTTTTGTTCCGTTTTTCATAGATGCTACATTGATACGCTTCGCTCAATGTGAGCTGCAGTCATCTATGTAATTAGCGCACGTAGACATATATAGTCTTCTCATTCGGAATTGTGTAGAACGACGAAGGCGTTAGCGATGCCGCTCCGCATTATTGAGCGACTCCTGCTGACTGCGTGGAAAAGGATTAAAAAAAGAAAAACTTTTTTCAGCGCTGACAAAAGTTTACCTAACAACTGTTGTATGCGGGGGGTTGGGGCGGTTACAAGGAGTACATTTAATTAGCAGACATTTTATTCATTTCACACAGCAGCCTTATAATCACATCAATGTCCCGCATCGCATTTTTATGTTGGGATAAAAAAATAAATCACGTATCCTATGCGAGTGAGCGCATACGATACACATCGTCGACGATGCGTTTGCAAACAGATGGAGTGAGATAAAAGTATAAGAAAATTAACAAATGGATTGTTCGCACGCAAACATCCCCCTACCCCGTTGTAGTCTGCGAAATTTTAAATCCTTCATGCCTGTTGGTGGAGCTCGGCTGCGGTATGTCTACGCGCGTATGCCGTCCTTTTGTTGTGTCTCACGAGTGAAGTTTCTGAAAGAATAATTTTATGTCGTTAACTTCAAGCCAGTTGGTTTTGATTAAAACTTTGTATGAGCGCCTTCACCAGTCACCGCATTTATATAACCAAAAGATAAAGTATTTCGCAAAAAGTTGTCCTTGCCAAAAAAAAGATGACAATTTAATCGAATCCCTAACGGTTCAAGCTTAAGAAGAGACTTACTTTGGTATACGTAACGTATTTAGCAAAAGGAGTCGAAGTTTCCCCAAAGAACTGTCAACCAAATAATTTCCCTAATTTATCGGTGGTGTTGAGTTTGTTATACAATGCGTCAGCACTGTGTCGGCCATATATCTACGTATACCCTCCCGCGTCCCGCATGCACACAATGGTTGACAAATTGCGTAATAAAATGTAATTTGTCGCTGGTGTAGTTAGCTGATGTTGTGCGCTTGTATATTTTGCTTAATGGTTAATAAAGTCATTTTAAAACTGGCCGAGTGACGATGATGGTCATAATAGGAGGTAACATTTATAGACGGATCCATGGGAATATATAAAGTGATGGGTTGGCGGGCAAATGGAAATGAACTATGAATTCATGTCCTCACTCACTCATGTGTAGCATTAGAGACAAAGTTGTGTACAAAGAAGAACTTGTCTCATTAGTGTTTCTTGACAAATTCTATCTATAGAGAAGCCACATGCAGTCATAGCATCAAGTGCCGAAGACATAGCACCGACTACCGATGCCAAAGAAGTCACCAACGACGTCGCAACTGATGTGCTGATTTCACCCTCTGTTTTGATGAAGAGAACCGTCAAGTACATGCATCTAAATAACTCGCCTTCATAGCGATGCTGTCAGAAAATGACGAGAGCGGTTTGTAAGGTCTATACTAGGAACTCAGGAGTATCGGGCTCCTGAGACAGGGCAGCCCTCCATCATCTACGACCCCGGGCACGCAGCTTCCAGTTATCCAGGCCAAACGCTCTCACATCCGCGATGGCTAGGTCTTTGAAATGGAAATTAAGTCTTCCTTATTGTCTTCTCGCACCTAGGGTCTGAGATTTGAAGCCCCTCTCAGCCGGAGCATTACTAGCCATTCGCTCAATGTCGCCGAGCTAGTGTAGTCGACGTGTTTTTGATTTTTGGACTACATCCACATCTTGGTACAGCTTATAGAGTTCGCAGTTGTGTCTTCTTCAAAAATCCGCCGAAGTATTTTTCTTTCGAAGGAGCCCAGTATCGGCTCACCCTTCTTGCTTATCATCCAGTACTCGGTGCCATAAAGCAGGACTGGCAGGATGAGGGTTTTGTAGAGCACACATTTCGTCCTTCGATTTAGGAGTTTTCAACCCAGTTGTTTTGCCAAACCGAAGTAGCAACGGTTAGGGTAATTTTTCTAGGGTAATTCTTCGCCGGATCTCCACTAGGGTGTCATTCGTGCGGAGTTTACGTTTACTCCGAGGTAGGTAAACTCCTTAACAACCTCGAAATTGTTGCTTTCAATAGTGACGTTTTGTCTTAGGCGGTGGACAGCTTGTCCTTCTTTATTCGCCGTGAATTATTCACGCTGTAAGCGACCGATGATGTTAATATCATCCGCATATCCCAGCAGCTGAACGGACCTGTTGAATAAGATATAGTGCCTTCCGTGTTGACACCAGCCTTGTGCACTAATTGTTCCAGTACGAGATTGAAGAAATAGCATGATAGCGCGTCTCCTTGCCGCGTGGTGTGTTTCGACTTGGAATTCGTTGGTCTTTTCTAGCATTTACCTCAGTATGAAAATTTGGTTCTTAGTCGATCTGCCAGGCGTTAAAGAACGGTTGAAGATGTTCGAATATTTACCAAAAAGTCAAAGGAACATGCCAAGGCGACAAGACCCAAACGGAGGCCTTTGTAGATGATCAAGGAAACCTCTTTCCTACAATATTGCAGTCCGTGTTAAGGACATGGAAAAACCCACTTCTGCAGACTGTTAAATAGCGATGATGACCGGGCCAAGACTTCCATCTATGCCCGAACAGCATGAAGGAAGGATAGGAATATCTTAACTCAAATCCAACTATTTAAACCAGCGGGAAACGACTTTACCTTAAGCCTACAGCAACTCAGCTCCAGCATTTGGTTGAAAGAAAATATGTCTGATGAATTGAACTTCAGCAGCGTTTGTTCCATAAACCAGTAAGAATAGACCGTCGACTCCTCCCACATAACGGACTTTGCCTACAAGCTGCCGGCGGGTTCAGGATTTTTCATGTATTGCTGCTGTACAAAATCAAATGAGCGCCATTAACGCACGCATACTTGAAAAATCCTAGGCCCATGGTATAGCATGGAAAATCAATGCCGCCATTAATTTTGACATTTACACGTATTCACAGACAGGATCATTTTTCCCGGGGAGAATCGGGTAGGTGCACGGGAAGTCGGCGGTCTAGTTCTTACTGGTTTGTGGTTTGTCCAATCCATAAGAAAGACGACCCGCTCTAAACTGTGCCGCAACTATATCGGCATTTTCCTTATAATATGAATGTGAACGCCTTAATTTTCAACGAACTGTAGCTACCAGTGCAGGCTCGGTAAGCTGTCATTTTTGATCGCTTCTAAAGAAAGATGCTTCGTAAAATGCTAGGTCTCGTTTCCGTTGATGGGCTTTGTGGGAGGGGATTCAAAGATGAACCTAATCAAAAAATTGCGCATTAGTCGATAGGACATGTAGAGCGAATGGACGATAGTCCGAATAGTCTTTGACTACAACCCTGAAGGTACAATACAGTAGAAGAAAATCTCGCCTTAGATGGCGCGCACAAAATGGAAACGAACCTCAAGCGACTTAAAGTTCGCAAGTGGAGGCAGTTGGTCATAGACCGAGCTATAATTGGAGGGGCGTATGGGTTGAGGCTAAATCTCGATTCGATCAGAGCGATCTTGCAGAATTTTGTCCTTTCATCATTCACCTGATTTATCGCAACTTGTCCTCTTAAAAATTTTGCAAACAATTGTTAGTAGAAGTGAGACCGAGAAGGTCGTAACCCGTAGCTTTTATTTGGACAACGATTTCTTCATTTGCTCAGATGTTCTGTCAAGTGTTCTTGCTGAGAATATTAGGGTTTTTAACCTGAAAAGATTGATTACGGGTCATAAGTGAAGGGCTATTGGATGTTGTTACATATGGCTCCTTAGGCTTTATGATAAGCCATAGCTCGTGGCTGTTTTGAGAGTTTTCTATGCGTAAACAGTCAACGCTGAAGGTTGTTTTCATTGCTGTTTTAAGCTACTTATTCATGTAATCCTGATGTCTGTCGGGTATAAATAACTTAAATTGATTTTTAAATTCATAGGGCTGTGGGAAAAGTCAGCTTTCATTAAATTATGTCAAGTACCGGAGAGTGGGCGAAAGAACCAGGCTTCCAGATTTTTTTCTCTTAGACTTCCGTGTCTTTTGCAAAGGGAGTGTTGTTTTCAAATCCAGCTTTTCAAGGTCTTTTCAACTTATCCACGTTTTTTTACAAACGTTTTGTGTTGCGAAACATCCTGTAAGACGTCTTGTAGATTCAGTTACACTGGCCGGAGGACATTTTCTCTTCATTGTGCGTACATCTGAGTCTGAGTCGTATAAATCAACTGTTGAGCCTCACGTGGAGGTAGTGACTCAACATCACCCCCTAAGCACGTAAACCGCATTGAATAAGTCACGTTTCAGTGCAACGCCACAATGCCGAAGGCAATAAATTAATTAGGAAATCTCTGATATTCTACCAATACGCAACCACTTCTAATTTACTGCAGCATCATAACAGAACCCTGGAGGACACATTACCAATAATGCCGCCGCCCTCCACCCAACCAAATACCACTGATTAATTTTCGCTACCGACATTTCACACATTCGCTGTCAGTTACATCCTACGATATGACGTAGACAGCACACAATCATCCTCCAGCCAGTTGACCATAAAATCATCCCTTAGACACCTTTTCTAATTTAAGAGCAGGTGGAATAGCCGCAAGCAATAACATCAATTCCAGTGACCTAGCTCAACAGCCAACACTGCCATGACCACCGCCACAGCACTCCAACTCCATCTCCAACCCACCCTCACCGAGGAGGGCTGTCAAAAATCAACAGGTAAATGGTTTTCTTGCCTCAGCGGGTATGTAGTGAATGTGTGTAACAAAGTGCTTGACTATCTGCCCCTTGAGGATACCCCCTCGTACACTCACTACGGCTGCAGTGCACTAAGTTCGGGCAACAGTTTGCTATCAGGAAATAACACATAACATATCAACAAGCAACATCACAAGCACTACAGACTGACGACGACGCGACACGGCCCTACAAGCAGCAGCAGCAGCAACCCTCGTGTAAACGGAACCGAAAAGAAAATAACCAAACAGGGTAATCGTCGCTGCACATATATGACAGCCGGTCACTTGAGATGCGAAGAGGGTGAATCAGACACCACGATATAGGAGGATGATTTAGTAGCGACCGGGGACCGGGGAGTTCCGTTCCGATAATTGTGGGAAAATTGGAAACAAAGACGGTGTTCTCCTGCACCTGATCTCATAGTCTAGAGCGAAGAGTTGCCCTCACGATGATATGCATGGAAGACGAAAATTCGTATCTTCAATTAGTATACCTCTCTCTGCAGTGGTCGTCGCAAACTCGCCGCAATATCAAGGAGGTATAGTTGGATTGGAATGCACCATCAGAAGACGCTCTATATTGTGACGACGGAACCGTGACGGCCAAAAATGATGGAAGACGTCTCCAGCGGACCGGTGCGCGCTCTCCGATTATTTCCATATTAAGTTGGATGTGAGGGAGGACAACGAAATTGCTTTATGAGGTCGCCACAGTCACAACAAATACTTGGATGCCGTAGGCCAATGACTTTAGAGCGTCTAATTTATGGTCTTTCAATGGAGTGACTCACACCGAACGGAAGTCTCTGGGTCTGGGTTATAATGATGATGATGATTCCTTGAGACCATGTGTAACAATCTATTTCAGGGTTAATTTTAGGGACGTACTTGTCTAATTTGGGACGTCTTGGCGTTGAACTATGAAACAGAAGACTTTGGAGCATGTATTATTACACTGGAGCAATTTGACTTATGACAGCTCATTAATTAGAGAGTACGCGTTATAGGTGGGGGCACGCAATAAAATAAAATCCAACAAGTTGGTCGCGTCTAAGTACTGTGTGAAGTGAGTACCTCTTCCGGGAGTCTAATTATAAGTGTATCAGCCAACTAATGCGTGATGAAGAGTCATCTGAGTTGAGCCATTTGTGTTGCGCCCCATTTAGGCACACTTGGGCTGAGTTGCCGTACTCAGTGAGCTTGACCAATTGATACACATTTCAATGGGAAGTGCAAATTGACTCTAAAATTTGTATGCTACAGTTCTTCATGGACATATTTGGCTTTTGAGATTTAGGTAAACGGTTTGACCTCGCCAAAACATCCACCGGATACTGGTCTTGTCCATCTAAGCTTGCTAAACTTATAAGCGCGAGATTAGAAAAACCACAGAAAGTTAAACCGCGAGCAAGACCCAATTTTGACAATTTGGAAATAGCTTCCAACGATCTTCAAACTACTGCGGGCGTCGAGTCGACTTCGAGCCACCGAACTTCGTCTAATTCTCGAGGGTTTCAAGAAAATAATTTTTCGAACATATTCGGCAAGCGTTTTGGAGTTTAAAATTTAACAACCAAATATACGAGCTGTCCATCGACATTGATCTAGTAAAAAAAAGACTGCGACTCTAGTCGTTAGCTTTATTCAGCCCTCATAACTCGGCACGTTAGGCGCAAGTCGGTAAGAGTGACCCTCTTGGTTAGAATCAAATAATCTGTGGTCCGGAGGTTTGATAACGTAGTCATCTCCGAAATGAAGAAATGTTTCAAATACAACAGAACTTTATAGACAGCACGGTTGAACTACGTGATGAGGACATTAATCCATCTTTACGCGAGATGACATTAAAAACCGCATAACTAATGATCACCTGAGCAGATGCTATACCACTGCGGGGTGGAAATGAGACAATTTTTGTGAAACTAAAAATTAAATCCATGTCAGAGGTAATGTTTTTTTGAAGCCAAATGTCATCAGAGATTTCCGTCCAAGTAAATTCTGACAATCGTAGATGGCGACAGCAAAGAACTCAATACAAGAGTTCTTCGAAGATTGGACGAGAGACATCTCGCCTATACCTATGGTCTTTACCATAAATGACAGCTTCATGAGATGGCTTGCAAAACTAAAGAAAACGTTCAGGCTCAGGACAGGCTCAGCTGAAACCCAAACAGTGGACTAAAGCAGTAAAGTCAACTCGGGGAAAAACGTCGGATGAAGAGGCGAATGTGGAACTGTGGACAACACCAGTGCTTAACAGTGCAACATTTAGTACTGCTACCGAAAGGGAACAAACCGCCTGGAGAACCATCTTCATACCGTCCAATATGTCTACTGGACACAATGGGGAAGATCCTTGAGCGTATAATATACATTAGATTGCTCACTGTTGCAGAGGAAAAAATAGCATTGTCAGACTACCAGTTCGGATTTAGGAAATCGCGATCTACCGTAGACACCATGAAATCGGTAGTCGATATAGCTGCTAAAGCGATAGAAGGAGAAAGATGGCGATTTGGAACCAAAGAGTATTGTGTTGTAGTAACGCTAGATATAAGAAACGCTTTTAATTTGGCTAACTGGACCTTTATTAGGAGATCACTAGCCAGAATGGATACACCATACTACCTGAACAAATTGTTACAAACTACTTCACCAACAGGAAGCTAAGGTACGAAACTGAGGAAGGAGTGAAGTACTACAATGTCTCTGCGGGGGTTCCACAAGGATCGGTTCTGGGTCCCCTCTTATGGAACATAATGTACGACGGAGTCTTTCGACTATCACTACCTAAAGGAGTCCAACGCATCGGATTCACTGACAACATTGCTGTTGTTACCATAGCAAAACAAATACGGTACAAATACAAATACTACCAATGAAGCCATCGCTCAAATCAAAGAGTGGCTAATATCAGCAGATCTAGAATTAGCCGACCATAAAACCGAAGCTGTTCTTATATCTAGCCGGAAGGCGATAGAGCACCATCCAGGTTGAAAGCCAATCTATAAGATCAAAGGAATCAATCAAATACCTTGGAGTTATGCTTGACAATAGGCCAAAGTTTAAAGAACACGTTGACTGTGAGCAGAAAAGCGTCATAATTGCAGGCAGCACTCTCTCGAATGTTGCCGAACATCGGAGGTCCGGGATATGCAAGAAGAATTCTCCTATCCAGGGTGGTCATGGTCAGTTCAGTATTGCTATATGCCTCACCAATTTGGACAGGCGCCCTAGCAATAAAAGAGACAAGGAGGAAACTAACATCATCATATAGACTTGGTGCATTAAGAAGCAAGCTAGATGGGACAATACTACAAAAGGCAGATGGACCTACATATAAGTTGATTCCTATCATCGAAGTGTGGACAAACCGAGCATACGGCAGCTACAGCTACCACCTACACAGGACCGTAGGGTGTCGATTAGTACGCACTCCTGTCGATGAGGCGCACTCCTGGCATCGAGTTTTCGGGTTTGCGAATCGTTCATGTTGGTAGCACGGGCTACCGCATCTTTAGAAGATTACGACATCCGTTGGCGCAACCAAAAAAAAAAGTGCTTAACAGAAAAAAGTCTATTGCTTCAACACCGACAAGCAAAGTCGAAAAAGGTGCTGCAAAAGACAAGACCAATACCGACAAAAAACAGCTCCAGGTCAAAACTTGTCCATAAAGAAAGTTTCGGTAATAAATGAAGGTTTCCCGTGAAAAAGCAATTAGACCTCTCTCTACAGGGTATCTTATGACGTAGAGCTTATAGCAAGCCTCACACAATACGAAACCCTGAGCACGCTATATCGCTATTTGAAACGTTTCGAAGTGAACATTGCTCTCGGATTAATCCAGTAGCCATGGACAAAAACTATAAGACGTTTGGTTTAAAGATAGGGACATCTTTGACCAAGAGCTCATATTTCCGACTTCAATACCATGGACTTGGTGACGGTACAAATTGGGCGCAATAACGGCCGAGAGCTACATATGATCGTATGTGCATTGGCGTATTTTGCTGAAGATACTGAAAAAACGACTTTCACGTCTCAACCCAGCAATTCATCTGGTACTGCCAGACTCACCAATAAAAACTATCATCACCTGCATACCGTCAAGTTTGGGCCGGGGTCACCGATATACCAAACCAAAAGGGGTGATCCTTACTAAATAAGGACAATAAGGCCTCTCGTCTTTTGCAAATAGATGCATACCACACGGTGGTAAAGAGGCGCATACTATGGTGAAACGCATACCCAGAAAACTCACCGGTAAGTGAGAGCCTATCCTGGCCGAGCTACTGCGCAGACTAAGTGGCCTCAATTAACTTGAAATGCGCAACAAGATGCAGTTGGTTAAGGAGCGGGCTAACTTTTGAGACTTGATAGTTGAAGAAAAAGAAGGGTGAAACACATTCCTTTTCATTCTTCGTCTTCAAGTGGTTTTTCGATGCCCAAGTTGTAAGATGTTTTCACACCTAAAAGGTTGCGTGGAAGCTGTAGAAGTTACAGTTAAATTAAATATATAATTTTAAGAGATATTCGAATCAGACCACCATTGTCGGGTCTCTTTTCGTCTCCCTACCACTATAAACCTTACCCAGAGAGACTCTCTCAGATAATATGTTGATGTGAGATCTGTTTCATCCAATGGGTATCGACTCAAAGTTTTCCCAAGATCCTCATTCTTCTGCCAGCCAAAGCCGGACATTGACACAATATATGTGCCGCTGTCTCAGATTCCTCCAGGCACAATAGTATCATCCTCTTTAATTCCCATCTTCCTTAAATGACACCCGAAATTACCATGACCTGTAGTTAACGCCACAACCCATTTCAATGTTCCTCGACTCATGCTTAGAACCTTTCTCTGAGTGGAGCAGGTCGGCCATTGTATTTCCATTTTAGCTTGTCTACATTGTTGCACGGTTGACCACCTTCTCAGGTGTTCTGCCGTGATCCATTTGTCAATCAGCTACCATTCCTCTACCAATTGAAGAGAATGGTTCAGGTCCCAGAAACTTTTCAGTTGACCCCTGCTTTGTAAGGGAGTCCGCCTTGTAAGCTGCAGAAATTAACAAACCATAGAGACAAAAAATGTCAACCATCGAGCCCAAATTTGTTTGTATTTGGATCGCCGCATCCCCTCACTATACCGCCACCAGTTAAAGGCACGCCGCAACATCATTGATATACAATTTGTACATTATTGCTCGGAATTGCTACTAATTGTCCAGCAATCAATGGCCATCCAATGACAGATACACCACATCGGTGACACATTAATTTTTACAGTTTTCAGCCTTTCACCTCACGCCGCTATCTCGCTGTATCTATCTCATTGCAACCAACGATTTACATTAAAATGGACAACTACCATTATAGTTCAGCTACTGACCGACCGGTTGCACCACTACCGCTCAGATGAGCAAGTGAGTGCCTGCCAAAGCAAACAGAGGAAATAGGGTTTTTATGTTACTGCATTAAAACAATGCGTTTGTCCTCTTTTATTGTCTATTTGCGTGTCCTTTACTCGCCGATGGTGCTGGGCGCTATAAAAGCCGATGTGTTGTACTTTGATGGCAATCAGTGCACCCCATATCATCAAAATGAATCATTTCACTGGGTACCGTGCATTAAACTCTATCGCACACACACATACAATTATAGGCAATTAATTTATTTCATTTTTTTTTTCCTCCCTAGTGAATTGAGTCAGGACTTTGGCAAAAGGACCTCAACGGAAGTAAGTTCCATGAATTTTAATCGTTGCTGAATAATTCAATTATTTTAATTGTACTTTTCCGTTGATGTATAATTTTCGTACAAGGACATTCGCTCTATGAGATGTAACGGCAACTTTGCCTGATTTAATTCATCGAGTGGTATTTTTTTGCGGACTCCATTTTTTCATAATTGACTCATTAAGAGTGTCAGAGTATGAGGTTTGTATAGAACTCGAAGAGAAGTCTTTTCATCTTTATGCGGACATTGATAACGATTGAATACCATCGACCAGCTGCCACCAGATGGACACTTATTGGAATGTTGGGTAATTTACTACTCGATGTGCAGAGGAGGCGCAGAGGAAAATAAAAATGTTGGCCACAAGAGTGTGCCCTGATTTTGTAAGCAGAATTGCAGAGGAGGAAATATGATTTACAGCCGAAGGATGGCATGAAAAATCATTTAGGCGGCAATTATTTGCGGCAACGAGTATAATTGTTGTGACTTCCGGTCCGATGGTCGTCCTTGTTGGGTGTTGTAGAGAAACTTGTGGGTGGGGTTGTGAATGTTTTCTATGAACCCACTGCGGATGTTGTGGTCATACCTACAGTGTCTGGGAATTTTGTAGGGTAGATTAACTTTTATGCATTTGTAGTAACACAGATTAATCAGTTAGTTGTCATTTGTGAGTCCGAATGGCTTTGTTAATCAAACTGTGTAAGTTTCACCCCACCCCAATCGACGGAGTACAATTCGAAGTATCGGGGAAAAGTGTTTACAATATTTTGTTCTTGTATGGGAAGTGCCACGCCCCTTATTCGAAATTTGACCAACACTCCCGGGTCAATATCATAGATTGTCTGAAACTTTGAGTTCAATCGCTTCTCTGGTTTTTCTTTTTTTGGTAAGTGCCACGCCCCTTTATCACCTTTGCCCTTAAGTTTGTTATAGTGTTACCCTGAAAGAACTTTTAAAATCCGCCTGGAAGATCGTCTGGGTGTACGTGGCTATTCAGAATCTGAATGAGTTGATCAACAAGATGAAAGGTGTCTTTCGGCAATAGAATGAGTCCATCAACTATCTGAAAGAGGCCATTCAGCAATAGAATGAGTTGATCAACTGGCTAAACGAGGCCATTCAGCAATTAAATGCGTTGATCATCTAACTGAAGGAGGCCATTAAGCAACTGAAAGAGTTGATCATCTAGATGTAGCAAGCTTTTTAGTTGAATGAGTTGATCAACTAGATGAAGGATGTCATTCGGCAATAGAATGAGTTGATCAACTAGCTAAACGAGGCCATTCAGCAATTGAATGCGTTGATCATCTAACTGAAGGAGGCCATTAAGCAACTGAATGAGTCGATCGTCTAGATGTAGCAGGCTATTTAGTTGAATGAGCTGATCAACTAGATGAAAGATGGTCATTCGGCAATAGAATGATTCGATCAACTATCTGAAAGAGGCCATTCAGCAATTGAATGCGTTGATCATCTAACTGAAGGAGGCCATTTAGCATAACTGAATGAGTTGATCACCTAGATGTAGCAAGCTATTTACTTGAATGAGTTGATCAACTAACTGAAAGATGTCAATCAACATAAAATGTTGTAAAGTTTTAGTCGAATTGCGTTCTTCGACGCGACTTTGTGCCATAATTTATAACCATATTTTATCATCATTATGCAGATAACTCTCAAACACCTTGAAGTTGGGGGGGTCCCAGTCTTTCTTACTAAGCGAGGACTTTTTTTTCCACTGTCGGGTACGTGATTTTCAACCCACTGTCAAAGTCGTGCCTACGGTTAGGGTAAACTATATAAGCATCGCCAAAGAATCTACCCTAAAATTAAATCGAAAACATTTGAAAAATAATCACTTTGAAGGATACTGTACACATTCTGTTGTCCTCTTCAAATTTTACCAACAATTTCCGTATGCTTTTTATTGTTGATTGCTCCTGACTGTTTATTTACTAGAAGGCAATTTCCATCGTTCTGTTGTCTGTCTGTCTCTTCGTCTCTCTGTTTGGATCGGATGGAATGCCTGCCTGTCTGCATTGTATGTGATGAGCCAATGACATATGATTGCGACAGAATGCCTCCGGACAAGAGAAAGGATAATAATTGTTTTCTTCCTTTTATTGGCGAAGTTTATTTTAATTGTTGACATGTATGAGGGCCTGATTAACTGGTGAAATTTATTTATTGAAGGTTGAATTATTTTCCAGGCGGTTTAATTGACAATCTGGTTATTTATGTAATATGCGAGTGTACTTTTTGTTGGCACGATTCAATCAGGAAGTTTGCTGTTTTAATTTATTTTCGCAGTGGAAGGACATTATGCATGTTCATTTCTGTTGTACCTATACTCGTATAAGTCTGCTGTCTGCATAGTGTCAATTGAATTGAATGAGTGACAGTGTTTCCATTTGCATTTCAACTCTTAATGATTTTTATAAATAAATAATATAAATGCAAGGATTCAATTTCATTTTCCTCTCAATATCAATAAGAATTGTTTGGAATTATGTACTATGGAGATCGACAGCCTAAAATGAATTTAGGATATTTAGATTTGGAGGCAACATACACAGCTTGACTTGACACTAATTCCATTGGAACTGAAACTGAATGGTTTCGGTAGGTAGTTCTATGACCACAACTGATGTGCTGAAATTATGGATGCAGTATGGCAGATGAAACAGAACTTGAAATGCAGGCAGTGTGGCTATTCTCTGTCAATGAATTGATTTGATTTTTTGATTACATCAGCTGTGGCATTGTTTGTAATTTATTGAACAATACAAACATTTTTTCGCCGCTTCGATCCTGTTGTACAGATGTGCCGAGTGTGCTTCGCTACGCGCTCGATAGGATGAAAAAAAAAAAAAAAATTTCCCCCACTCAATTGAATCCTCATTTTCCCGTCGCAAATAACTCGGGCCCCAAGCAACATTTTTAAAATCGGAGGAATTGATTTTTTTCATTTTTTTTATAGTGCATAAACCGAGTTTGAACTTTGAAGTCGATCGGATGAAAAATCAGAATTTTAGTATTAGCGTCGTGTGATAACAAATTATATTTGTCAAAGCTAATAAACTGCGCCCAAACATTTTAATTGCACTGGCCATAGTAGATTCGATGCTGCTAAGATACATGTTAAGCGAAACTTAGCGCTAAAAGCGAATAAACTCTTCTACACAGTTTTTTAGCAAGAAATTCAAGCTAAAATGAAGCTGTCAATAGATTTGGGTATATAATCGAATACTTTTAATGACATTCAAAAGAATTCAGCAATTTTTGTCGGGATGTTTTGAACCATTAAATAGGGCTGAAATGGAACTAGATTGATTGTGGAAGAGCCTGGACAGAATTTGATAAGAACAAAAATTATTTCAACATGCAAATACAATAGCTTAAGAGCTAGCAACGTTTTTGCTCAAGTCATTTTAGCCACAAACCAGTAAGAATAGACCGCCGACTTCCCGTACACCTACCCGATTCCCCCCGGAAAGAATTTCCCTGTCTGTGAATACGTGTAAATGTCAAAATTAATGGCGGCAATGTTTTTCTATGCAATACCATGCGACCAGGATTTTTCAAGTATGCGCGCGTTAATGGCGCCCCTTTGATTTTGTACAGCACCAATACATGAAAAATCCTGGTCTCGCCGGCAGCTTGTTGGCAAAGTCCGTTATGTGGGAGGAGTCGACGGTCTATTCTTACTGGTTTGTGATTTTAGCAAGGCTGTAACTTTGTGAGCTTAGTTCGGGGTGACTACTGAACACGAAAATATATTTCTGGCACCGCTGCGTTGTTTTATATATTAATGCCATAACCTCAAAAGGGCAAAAAATTTAGGTACCTCATTTTAGCATTTGCTGATCAGATCACTCCACGATTCATGGCAAGTGGATCGATGTAAATAGCGGTTACCGACATCATTCGCGTATCAGCCGCTAGTGTATGTCGCATACTGTCAAAAGTATGATGTATGGCCTTGACATGTCATTTGGATGGATTTATTCAAATGCCAGCATCATTGGCAGAACAGGTGGCCGCTGCTGCATTTTAACGCTCATGTTAAATTGCAAACACCGAATTGGTGAGTGCAGTTCCATATGTGCAATAATAGAAAATAACTAGTAAGACAATTATCTTCGACTGCGTCGAAGCTCAAATACCCGGTACTATATTATTGTAAAAATAAAAAAATATTTTAGTATTAAAAAATTATATACAAGGTGGCGCAAAAATAACCTTCCGATGTTGTTTGGCTGTAATTTAAAAAAAAAATGAAAAACTTTGATTCTTCTTGTGGATTATTTTTATTTGGTCTTTTAATTTTTTTTAGTCGAGAATATGATGTCATGTAAATGGCACAGTTGATTGTCATTTGAGCCCTTTTTATGGCATTTTCCATCACTTTGGCCAAAACTTCCGGCGTCCTCACATTCTTGACGGATATTGTCTTTAAGAGCTGCAAGAGTCTGAGGCTTGTTGATATAAACCCGCGACTTCAAAAAGCCCCACAAAAAGAAGTCTGGAGCGGTCAAATCAGGCGATCTTGCTGGCCAGTGCAAATCGCCAAAACGGGAGATTAGGCGCCCGGGAAATGCATCCTTCAGCGTATCGGTTGTGGCACGTGCAGTGTGTGCCGTTGCACCGTCCTGTTGGAACCACATGTTTTCCAATCGCAATTCATCACGTTGCGGCAAAAAGAACTCGTTGATCATTGCTCTGTAGCGCTCACCATTCACAGTAACCGTTTGGCCCGCGACGTCTTCATGTCCATGACATCTTCGGCTACAGCAGCAATATTCTCTGCAGAACGGCTACTCCGGGGTCTGCCACGCCTGGCAGCATCTCGTGTTGTGCCAGTCTCTTCAAGGCGAGCGGCTAAACGTCGCAGTGTTTCACCAGTAGGCGTTGGACGGCTAGGAAATCTGCGACGAAATTCACGTTGTGCCAAAGTCACCGACCGATTATTGCTCAAATAAATAGTCACCAATATTCCGCGTTCTGGAGCAGTGTAGCGTAACATTGTTTATTAACGTATATTTCGCATGTGTTTACTACACAAATGTCAAAACAGAACTGACATTAGGGGCCAATCGCAAAATTTATAGCATTTTCTGATAGGAGGATTACTTTTGCGCCACCTTGTATTTGTATGGGAGGTATGAGTAGTTTTTATTCGACCAAGCTCATTTTTTGTTAAAAAATTTTAAATATTATTATAATAATATGTACAAAGTTTAAACTTGCTATCTTTACTGTAGCTATTTTAATATAATTTTTAACATCAAAAAATTATATAAATCCGATATTTTTGTATGGGAGGTAGTATGTAGTAGTTTTCATCCGATCTTGCTCATCTTCGAAGCGAACTTAGCCTCAGTTTGGTGGATAAAAGCTTACGTAACAAATTTAAAGTCGATAGCTCTTAAATTACGGCCGAAATCGTGCGGACAGACAGATGGACATCACTAAATCGACTAAGAAAGTGTTGCTGATCAATAATATCTATATACACTGGTCGTCATAATTAACTAAAGTTAATTCTACTCATAATTTGAACGAACTTCATGTACATTTTGGAAAGGTCATTTAAATTCCGTTTGAATGATACAAAACTTCCCTTAACCCATTACCTTTGTAAAAACTAAAAAAAATCGAGTATTTATTGATTTGGACAACGAGGCTGCTAATTCAGTTAAAATTTCTTAAGATCTTTTTAAAGAAGAACAATTAAAAGCTGGCGTTATTTTCCTGGCGTCAAGCTTATATATGATGATTCTAGCATCATTTACAAAACGGAAAACATGTGGCTTACCAGTTACCACTTGATTGTAGTACCAAATTATAAGTGATGCTGTGGAGGCAATCAACAGCATTAATAGCAAGACGACCATTATCAATGAAGTAAAAGCTAAAAAATCTGACGGAAAAAATACTAGTTTTCAAAAATTAAAATCTTTCTCTAGAGAGGATTTCGTAGTAGGTAAATAATTGAAAATTAAAAAAATCACCCTTATTGTCGTTATCGTCTGTCGAAAACGACTAGCGACACTTGTCGTATCGAGGCGATTGGAGTTTCGTATTGCATAACTGAAACGACACGACTCTCGGAACTCTTGTACATTCCACATACCTTCCACGAACTATGACACATATGGTTAAATAATAAATTACATAGAAAGTGGGTAGGTAATTTTTTGGATTTGGGTATTTACCGCTATCTATCGGAAAACTTCAAAACTTTTTTAAGTCACGTACATTTTTCACTTCATAGAAAATATAATGCCTAAGTTACAGCCTAATCGACCGAATACGTTAACAATACTTTTTTTTTTTTGTATGGGAGATGTCAAGTCCCTTTGTCGAAATTTGACCAAAACTCCCGGGCCAATACCTATGATTGTCTGAAATCGCTTCTGTGGTTTTCGAGATATCTACATATAAAATTTTGAATATTTTTTTTTCATGGTAGGTGCCACGCCCCTTTGTCACATTTAGTCAACTATAACGTTACCATTACAACGCTGAAAGAACTTTTATAATCTACTTAGATGATAATCTGGGTGCACGATGCTATTCAGATGTTGAATGAGTTGATCAACTAGGTAAAACATGCCATTTAGCAATTGAATGAATTGATCAAGGCGTTAAACATGAAATGTTGTATATTCTTAGTCGAATTGCTAGGTAAAGCTTATAGCAATTCTCTATCGCTATCCCTTAAAGCTTTCTACTGGTATATGTATAGAAGAATTTTTAAAATCGGTGCTACGAGTATCGTTTCAGAGATCATTTCCTATAAACCAATTTTTTTTAGGTGTAACCTAGATCTAGAAGACTAAATATTAAACCGATTAAAACAGCTGCTCAACTTCATTCTATTTTAGCGGCTAGTATAAGTAACAGCCCTTAAGAGAAGTACAAATTTTCCATTTAAAAATGTGGTGAAGAGGGGTCACTATCAGTCAATTTGCCAGCTGGTAAATCAGTTAGGAAACCTCTTTTAGTTTTATATAGTATGACGCCGAATACAACTGAATTTAAGTTTCAGTAAAAAAAAAAATTTCGCCCGCAGAATATTGGTAACTATTTATGGTCACGCTATCAGCAGACTTTGATTCCCTTGTGGATAGATAGGTATAATAGCCGCAGGTATAGGTTGCTTGCTACTTTCCAAACTTCCAGAACTTGACATGATCTGTGCGGTTACAGACCGCTTACAAAAGACACTATGCTTCAACAAAAGATTCTCTACGGAGATCACAAACAGAGAAGCATGGGTTAGCAATAACCCACCAAACTGCCAAAACGGCCTAAAGTGGTATACGAATGGTTCTAAAATGGACTTGGGGGTAGGAGCTAGTATCCATGGACCAAATCGGAACATCTCAATACCTATGGGAAAAAGCCCCAGCTTATTTCAAACAGAGCTCCATGCCATTAAAGAATGCGCAAACCTTATATACAATTCAGGCATCAAAGGCGCTAACATCCATATATTCAACGAAAAAGCCGATGAACTAGCCAGAAAAGGCTTAAAAACCCCTTTCATTGGACCTGAGCCATTCTGTTCGATTCCCAAATCAGCTATAAATCTGTCTATACAAAGCCGGGAACAAAACAAATGTATTTCATATTGGGAGAACATCCCAGGCCTAAGACAAGCCAAAAGAGCTATTCAGCACTTCAAATCAGATGCCAGTAAGATACTAAATCTTCGCAGGCATGATATCAAAAACTTAGTAGGCTACCTAACGGGTCACCACGGTCTGCGATATCACCTAAATAAAATGCATTTAGTCGACTCACCGGAGTGCAGACTATGTCTAGAAGAAGACGAAACATAAGATATATGTTATGGTATAAGAAGGAAATCATTTTTCAGGGAAGTAATAGGTACCGAAGAACTAAAGAAATCCTCTGCTGAATGTATTATCAGCTACATTAGGAAAGTAGAAGCACTATACTAACCTAACCACATATCTGAAGCCAAGCGCAATAGATCTTTTAGGTCGACGTGCATCCTAATGCTCCGGCAAGTCAGAAGTTAAAAAAAAAATAGGTTGCTTGCAAGTGGATCTCTATAAACTCTCGATTTTCCGCAATCGACTCAAAATCTTCAGAGGCAATCCCGTTTAATATTGGGAATGTTTTGAGGTTCACGGATGACACGATTCATTCCCTTTGCTTATACTAAAGCAGCATTCTACCTCATAGTTATACATACTGCCCTTTAACATACTTAAAAGGCGAATAAAATATCTCTTAGACTAGGACTGCCTATACCACGATGACTTCTAGCCCGATGGGAAAGTCAAGTCCGCTTAACTTACGTCAAAATCATAAAAAAATGAATAAAAAAATATTTCTCCTCATAAGCAAAAGTGTTCACATAAAATTATGTAATTTAATTGATTTACCACTAACTCCGGTGAAGAAAGTAGTTCATCGGCGCGAGTGCAATAACTTCCAGCTAATTAAATGTAATTAATTCCAATCGCCCTCCCAGAGTGCTACCTATGGGAACGGATTTGATGCGATGTTTTCACTTTTCTTCGAGTGAATTTCTCAGTGCGGCTGTTCGTCCCCTTTGTGGTAGGCAAATTAAAATGAAAACCCAAACAACCACGCGATAACCATCTTCCTGAATCACCCGCATCTTTGTTTTGGGAAAATGCTCATCAAACCATGACTTTCGGTGCTGATAGTAGTACCTGGGCGCATAATTTGTATTTCCAACTCTGAGTAAACCCACTGACAGAACGGCGGTGTCACTTCCTGTAAAAATAAGAAACTTTCTTCCCCTTAAATGGGATTAACCACAACAAGATCGAATACCTACATTGGCTGCAAGAAAACAATTTAACCCATCCCAAGTGACAGTAATTGCATACCGATTGGATGAGCTTTTGAATTACTAAGTCGGACAAGGCAAACGGACCAGACCAACACACCGAATGCACACTTTATTGCGGTCGAATGCCGTAATAGGATAATCGAACTACACTTAGCCGATTTGTAAAGGAAACTCGAGAAGGTGTGGGTTTAATCAAATTTTAGGTCATTCACCACCCAAAGTAGCTGCTTAAGAGCCCACTCTGAGGGCTGGTTAGCTCTTTTGTGGAATTGGATACCAAATTAAGGGTAATTTTGTATATATCACATGAATGTGTGTTGTGTGTCTGTGTCTGGCCGAGACATGAAGGGAATTGATGACTAACCGCTCAGTGGATGGGTATTGTGAACGCACATCTGTGCGGGGTGAAGCATGATGCCGACGATGTTCCTGCTTCAGGGCATCAGATGGCGGGTATCTGAATGCCAATTATTTGGAAAACAAATTACATTTGCATCGTCCTTTGTTGTCGGTTACTTGATAAGGATGCCCAGGACATACAAAATTCACTTGTCGGGTAAAGACGATGATACGTTAATTTATTAAGCCAGAATGTGTGTGGCAATGTAATAATACTACAAGTTAACTATGCGATAGCAAATGAATTCCCTACCGGATTTATGGATGTAGTCGAAACGGTGTATGTCTAGTCCTTACTGATGTTTTCAATATAATAGAGAAATAGTTTGTACGAATATTTGTTAACAATAAACAGGTATTCATTTGGATGCGGGAGTTGCACTGGGTTGCATTAAAACACTGCTATTTAAAATATTAAATACATCATGATTATAATTACCTTCCCTTTGTCAACCACACTTATGAACTAACGTGTCAAAAATCTGACAAAAATCGTTTAAAGAAATCCGACACAACGCACAAAAAAAAACAAGTAAAAGTGTTATCATCGGCCTGGCCGATGCTTTGATACCCTCCACTGTATGTACTATATAGGTACACGCGTGTGTCTAATAGTGGTTTTGTATGGGAGGTAACAGAACTACTTGACCGACATGAACAATTTTTAATACTGAAGGCCATAAATGTAAGTCCTCTCACAAAATTTCATTCGTCTATGTCGATTCGTTTGGACGCTATCGTGTTTTCAACAGACAGACAGACGGACATGGCTAAATCGATTCAGAATGTGATCCTGATTCAGAATATATATACTTTATAGGGTCTACGGTGAATCCTTCTTGGCGTTACAAACGTAATGACAAAGTGAATATACCTTCCTGTGGAGGCTGGATTTTGTCTTTTATTGGGTTTTTACATCAGACTAGAGTGGTTTTAACCATTTTTTTTAAATGAACACAAATAAGATACATGTAACATAAACACTATACAAGCAAATAAATAAAATTATCAGACAAGAATCTTATAAACAACAGTGGCCGGCATAAGTATTTTGACAAAACTAAAGTTAATTCTGCTCATAATTTGAAACTTACTATATGTAAAATTTGGCATCAATGGAAAGGTCATTTAAATTCCGTTTGAATGATACAAAACTTTCCTTAACCCATTCAAACGGAATTTAAATGACCGCCTAGGCCTAGCTTCTCGCAACCATTCGATTGTGTAAGTTTCTATTTTTGGAACGAATGGAAGGGACCTACAATTTTATGCATATAGTCCGAACGGCTGAATTGAAAAGCTTTTTTAGGACAGTCATACTCTCGGATGTTTGTCAGACGTTCGCGAGAGGTGGCGCAGTAGAAAAAAACCTTAAGATGGAATTTGTGTTTTTCCGGGGATCGAATCTGGGATCCCTCGCGCAGTCCAGTACACTAACCACCACCAAAGTGCGGGCATTTTTGAGGGCCATTTGCAAATAGCTGGGGCTGGGGCCACAGCCATAATTCACCAAAGAAAATTACCTATTCAAAAAATTTAACTCAAATTTAATAATAATACAGTAGTTACAAAAAAGTTATGGCTCCTTAAAATCAAAATTTGAAAATTTGTTGTTTCATTTTTTTACTTAAAATGTTTTTTTCTCAAAATTCTTACTTAATAAATTTTTATTTTTTATTAAATTCTTTATCCTTGAGAAATTTCCTAAAAAATTTCCTACGATCAACAGAAGTTGTAGTAAAAGCCATTTTTGTCAAACAAAATTAAGTCAGAATAATAAACTAACGTACCTATGAGCAATGGTTGACAGTTAATTGTCGAATATGAAAAAAAGCTTAACATTGGTGAGTGGATCTCCATAAAGTGTATCAAAGAGTGATTACGCGGAAATAGTGTGTGAATGAAAATGAATGCATTCAGTATCAGTTTCAGTATGCGAACTCGTTTAGGTTGCAAACACAATGCAATATTTGAGATAGACTAGGATTTTATTATTTATGTATGTATGAAATGCAATCATCTATGTTATCAAAAAATTAAGATTTACGGGCCATTTTGAGTTGGCCCGGGGCCAAGGGCAAAAATACAAAACAGTGTGCCAAATGCCCGATCGGGCACTTTGTGGCAACGCTGCTACTGCTACTCCAAAAGGCCCAAAGAAAAACTAGAAAACTTAAGAAAAAAACACTACCAAGTGCAATAAAAGCGGGTAAAAAAGAGACAGAAAACAAAAAGAAATTGTTCAGAAAAAACCGGTAGAAACACTTAAAGTAACGCGACTATGCAAATTTAATTGAATTTGAAGAACCGTCAAATCTCGTAAAAAATGTCAAGCGAAGAATGTAAGCCCGACAGAAAACACGCCTAAAAAGTTTGTACTAAAATTCAAATAAAGAAGAAAAAAGAAGACCTCTCACAAAATTTCATTCGCCTAAGTCAATTCGTTTGGACGCTATCGCAATTTCAACAGACAGGCAGACAGATTTACAGACGGACACGGCTACATCGATTCAGAATGTGATCTTGATTCAGAATAATATCTACTTCTAGGGTCTCCGGTGACACCTTCTTGGCGTTAGAAATCTAACGACAAAGGGAATATTTATTCCTGGGAAGGGTAAAAAAAAAAATTAAAAAGCTCTTTCAGGACAGTCATACTCTCGGATGTTTGTCAGACGTTCGCGAATCGCGAGAGGTGGCGCAGTAGAAAAAACTTTAAGATGTAATTTGTGTTTTTCCGGCGATCGAACCTGGGATCCCTCGCACAGTAGTCCAGCACACTAACCACTGCGCTACTGCGCCCTCAACTCAACAATACCGATACAAAAAATTTGTTGAAAACGAACAGGTCCTAAAATAGGTTGAAAACGTAAAAGGGGCTCTAGAAACGCGTAACAAATACATAGCTATCTGCATAATAAAAAGTGCCAAGAATGCGGCCAAATTTAAAAGTTAATTCTACCTAATAAATAAATATAGTTGAAGCAAGAGGCGTGTAGACTGTAGACACCCTAGGCCTAGCTTCCATTTGTGTGAGTTTTTATTTTTGGAAAGGATAGGAACTGTATGTCCTAGTTTTATGCCGACTGCCGAGTTTAAAACGGCTGAATTGAGAAGCTTTGTCAGGACAGTTAGTCTCCGTGGAGAATTTGAGAGAATTAGCACCTCCTGGTGGCGGTTTGTTTTCAGAGACGGATGGAGACATGTTCATTCATGACAGTTCATTCCGAAAAAGAGAAACTGATGCGTTGCAGTAACGGGGTGATTGAATCAATACTTTACACTTTCCTCCTTGACACCGAAAGTTAGTTTGACAGATTGTCCTGTAGAAAAAGACGAAGGGTAACAACCGTAGCGGTCTACTCCCCGTTAATTTCCTTTGACCAACCCCCACAAGAGAGATACTGGTGCGGAGCAGAAAAGCTTGATTGAAGCAATCCACTCTACTATGTATACTTGGTAACGAAAGGGTGGTCGCGTTTTGCGAAAAAACTAAGGCACTAAGGGCAACCGTAGCAGTCTGCCCCCCGCCTATTGCCCCTGAGAGAATGTTCGAAGCTCCTCCAGGTGGCAGTCAGTCTTTGGGGAAAGCGAAGGGGTGATCAAATCAGTCTAATCCCCCATTAGTCGCTTCTGACTATTTGCTTGTAAGAAGTGTGGCTGGTAAAAAGAAGTGTATTTGGAGAAGTCTGCTCTACAGTTTGACGTCGAAAAAAGACTGAGGTTAACCGAAAAAGTCTAGGGTAACATAAATCTGAATCTTTTAGATTTTCAGAAACTTTTCTTTATTCCCTGTAGTTAAAACTAGGGCAATAAGCTGCCCTTATACACCATCAACGTCAACGATTTCATCGAACTACAAATTTCACCCAGCAGCCAATACAAAATCCCTTCAAATCGTGAGATCCTGTTCAAACATGGCTCTCAGTACAGAGCTCTTGCACATGATAGTTAAGCCAGCAAAAAAAGGCGCATTAACGAATAAAAATCGTATGACACTAAGCAAAAAAGTCACACATGTAGAAATTTTGGGCAAAGGGGCCAATGGGTAAATAACAGATACGCCTTTATCTGAGAGCTAAGCATGGTAAATGTGGCCATTTGCATTCCTGATTTTAAGCAATTTGCAGTTGGAAATGCGCCTTTTAAGCTTCACACAAAAATAAGGCGGTGTTTAACGATTCTAAAAATGTCCAAAACTCAATTTTTGAATTTTGCTTTTGCGCCCTTTTTTCGTAGGACGGCAGTATGGGGTGTAAATTAAGTAGTCGTTACTTTTGGGTCATTGTTTTTAGCTAAAGTTAAACTGCATTCAATTAAACTGACGTTCAGATTACATTATGAAACCAGACGAGTTGAAATTCAAACTTACTTGGGGTAAGTGTCGGTGTTCGAAGGAGCCAGTTAGTCTTAGAAACGATACATCAGCTTTCATCTTAGCTCTCATTTCCCAATATGTATTTAAAAAATTGGACTTTGAAATAACGCCCTAAGCAATACGACAAAAAAGAGTGTAGGTAGGTACCTAGGTTAGGTAGCTTGTAAATGTAGATACTATGTATCTAATGATATTCTCAGTACCTACGTGACTCCTAGTCGTATTGATTTTATCGGCTGCGAAAGCTAAAGTCGAATCTGTTGAGTACCTACCTATACCTACCTTCTTACCTGGCAACCAATCTTACAGACAGCTAGACTGTCTACATAATAAAATTGATCTGAGAAATGTTGAGATTAATGCACGTTGCCGGTTATTTACTGTCAACCAACTTATTCCTTTCTCCTTGATTAGTCATGAATTAGATATCTAATATGTGTTCCTCAATTGCCGGCGCTTACCAAATCCATATACCTACCTATATCCGAATAACCCTCACCAGTTCGCAATCGTTCGTAACCCTCGCCTATAGACATTTCACATTCATAATCGTGTTTTGGCATCTTGTAGCCGCATGTAGTATCACCGTCATACATCTGTCTATGCCTATTCATTGCAAAACCAAACCATAGTCGGCTCTGTCATTAACAGACCTAACACCAAGTGCGTACGTACCAGTACCACACATGCGTCTGATGTCCAAACGACATGCATTTATCCCACACAATCCAAAAAACATAAAAAAGCAAAAGCATCCACATCCCGCCATTCCGCTGATGAACTTGATTGAAGGCAACGCAGTCCCACCAAAATTCCAAACGGGCAAGTGACCTACAAGAACGAGCATTCTAAGCTCCAGCTTCACATCGACACGCAATGCTATCACAATAACTATACAGCAACGTCACACACATGCCAGACGACATACGGCCTGATGCGATGTTCAGGTTTTTTTGTCCCGACGATATGAGGTCATGTAACGGCATCATGTTGATGTGATGACCGTAACCACTTAACGACTCCGTCGTCGTCATCGTCGTCATAGTCGTGCAACCAAAGCCCCACCACACAACAGTGATAAGTGGACTCACTCACATAGTCGGACAGCATCAGGCGCTGGCCGCTGGACCATAGCCGCACAACAGTTCTGCTTCAGCCCCCCTCCGCTTATGCATATGAGTGTCCATGCGGTTACATAAAATTTAAGATTCCTCTGCTACGCATAAATTAATGGCACTTGGCGGTCTGGCATACCACTTTTGATTACACTAAAGCGTTGCAGTCAGCCGAGGTGCGTCCGAAAAGTAGGCACAAACCCAAAAAAAAAGCCTCCAAACGGCTGCAAATTCAGCCGGCAAGCTGGGCACTGGGCAGTGATGCGCCCGGCGATAAAAAATTCGCAAAAGACATAGCACGACATAAAAAAAAGGTCCAATGCTGCAATCAAAGGCCAAACGAAAAGGAATGCCATGCCAATGCGTGGAATAAATTAAAATTGAGTGCCTGGGCTGGGCGGGCGTCCCTCCAAGCACAGCGTGTTGTTGGCCCAATTTTGTTCTTTCTTCTTCTGTGGTGTTCGCGTTTCGCTGGATTCGAGGATGAGATGGTATACCCGTATACGGCTACGGCTCATAAATCATCACCAGCTATTGCGTTCGAAAAATGCATGGAGAAGCGAGAAGATCGAGTTCCGTCCCGAGTCGAACGATTTTTTTTATAGGTACAAGGATTGAAAAATAAAAGGAGGCTAAATTGAAACTGTAGTACGTCGTACATATAATGTGTGTGCATTTGTGCAATGGCATGCAATTTATTGGAAATTGTTAACAAATAACGGAATTATTGCACCAGTGCGAGGCGATAGCACAGAATGGGAATGAAGGTTTAATTGAACGGTCCTCGATTTATTTAAAAACCATTTTTTGTGGAAAACAACAATTATGAGTCCTTGTTGAGTCAACGATATCGCATCTGACAGTAAATTGGACAATCCTCTTCACCGATTGTGGATGATAATACATATCTATGTATGTATTACGAAAAAAGAAAAGTCCATCATCGAAGTTTATTGACGAAAGCCGGTGTTTGCTAAAAACATGATTCTGTCCGTCCGTGGTGTAGGTACTTACGCTGTGTCATATGTGTCTTTCAAAAGTAATTTCCCAGATACCTAGCAAATTACACTTTTTTGGCGGTTTGGTCATTCGCAGAGCAGTGCGGTGCTTGACTTTCTCGTATAGGACGACGGACGACGTAAGCGAAAGATATTGCATTCGTACAAAATTTCGAACTCTCGATTTTAAGGTGCCTGTCCATTTGAGGATAAAAGTGCTGCGAGCAGCTCTCAAGCAGCTCTCGAGAGCAAACTCGCAAGTGGACATTGAGAGTAGTTCCTGGAGAGCTAATTTTTTACTCTCGAGTTTCGAGCCTTTTGAAAGTCGGCACATGTTGTGATCACTATCGGAGATTAGCTCGCAAAATTCCAACATGGTTCGTATTTTGCGAGCAGCTGTCGAGAGTCGACATGGCAAAACAATGGATATCGGAGGAAATAAAACAATTTATAGAATTGCCATACACACTCACAAGCCATACAAGGGCTTCCCTTATCCTTTAAAAAATATTTGGCCCAACAAATTGAATAATTATAAATGTTCTATTTCACTTGTTGTCAAACGGTTAAAATCCCTGAACTCCTGATGAGCATCTTCAATTTGAAGCCCTCTTGCAAGATCAGACCCTTCACCAGCATTTCTTTTTTGCTTTATTCTTTATTTTAAGAACAGTGCTAATAATTATTAACGCAGCGGCAACCTTTTGCTTGTAAGAATGATGGCTTTAACTAGTAAGACCCGTTTTACATGCACCGATTTTTGTCTTACGACTCGAGAATCTGAAGGTAAAGGGGTTGAAAAGTGCAGGGATAACCGAACACGGATGGGCCGCGAATTCCCATCCGATTGTTGTGTTCTCTTTTCGCTCTCTTTCGTAATTTTCAGCGTTGCTTTATCTATTCTTAAACCGTACTCGGTCGCGTTAGACGTCTGCATTTGCTCTATTTTCGAATTGTGTGCGGCCTGCGCTTCGAAATTGCAGCTACCCCCGCGAACGACGAATGAGAAAAAAAGGAAACAAAGACAATTTGACAATCAAGGCACTAAAGTGAAAACAATGGACGTATTAATGCACCATAAGTGCCCCAAAGAGAATTAAGAGTGCCGTAAGACAAAAATCGGTGCGTGTAAAACGGGTCTAACTAGCAGACGAATTATATCAAATGGACACGGTTATGAGAGTACTCTCAGGGAATCTACTCTCAAAATGTTATCAAAGAACTCGCGAGTCGCGAGATTAAAATCTCGAAATTATTACCTTCAAATGGACAGCCACCCGAGAGTAACTCTCGAGAGTTTAATAGCGAAAGTACTCTCAAATGGACAGGCACCTTTAATCAACTCTGATTTCTGCGATTACGAAGATAGGTCTCGCAATTCTATACGTCCGTGAGTTCGTTTGTCTGTCTGAACGTCTGCTATTGAGGCCTACATCCTAAACGGGTGGACGGATTTGTCCCAAAACTTCGTATTTGGAGTTCGTGGGCTTACAGTTCGATGCTAATTGGTTGTCAACGAATTGGCTATAAGAGCGCTTGTCAATAACTGACAAAGAAACAACAGGACAAGTGGAAATAGCTGACTTGTCAAAACAAAATGTCACTATGTATTTATTTGACAACGAAAACTAATTGGCATCATGTTTGTCAATAAATAGACAAATTTTGATATACAATGTGAAGGTGTAGGCCAATCTTTTTACAGAGCCCAAACCTTTTCGCATAAATGTTTCTTTTATTTTCGTTGAATTATGGTTTTACCTTAACCCTTTGCAAAATAGATATAGGTAGCTTCTTGTGTTTTGTTGGTCGAATCTGAGCTGAAGCTGCAGGGAAAAGACAAAGAAAGACGAAAATTTTTCACAATACGCAAAATGCTAAATGCGTATGAAATGAATAGAACTGACTTTAGGTACGATTCATTTATCATTTCTTTTTAAATTGTTCATCTATAAAAATGTTATTGTTTTGTGACTCCACAATTCACATGACATGATTGGAAATGTCATTGACAGCGCAAGTGGAAAGAGCTTTCACTGAATTGACAAACACACTTCTTGTCAAATTTTTTGCCAATAATTGATATAAGTGGAAATGAACTGACAGTGGGTGTCGTTCAATAACATAAACGAGAGCTGTCAAACTTTGTCAATCAACCGACATAATGGAAACCCACCTTTAAGAGCAATTTTTTTTAAATGCCCGTTTCAATAGTTTTACATGAAAACGGGCGAACCGATTTTTATCAAAATATGTACCTATATAATAATTGCAGTCAAATTGACGTTCCCAAAAAAATCACTGCATTCCCCGTTTTCCATTTGAATTACTTGTATTTAAAAAAACTGCTCGAATCTTGAAAACGTCTTTTTACACAAACTGAAATTGAAAATTTTGGACAACCTGTAGTACTCAGTCTTTATACCATCCACAGGAAGATATATTCAATTCACTTTGCCATTACATTTGTAACGCCAAGAAGGAGTCACCGGAGACCCCATAAGGTATATAGGTAATTCTGAATCAGGATCAAATTCTAAATCGATTGAGCCATTTCCGTCTGTCTGTTCCTCTATCTGTCAGTCTGTTGAAAACATGATCGCGTGCAAGCGAATTGACCTATAGGCGAATAAGGTTGGTATTAAAAATGAGATAAGTATGTATGTCGGTAAAGTAGTTCTTAAAAGGATCAAGATTCCTCAATAATATTGTTTTTGCTGTCTTGTCGATGACAACTATTTCAGTTTGGATGACGGTTGCATTCATTGGGGAGTTTGCATGACTCGATTATGCATAAGGACTTGCCACTAAGAATATCCTCGTATCGCTATATTATAGTAGGTCTTAAATATTTTTTTCTTCAGTTTTTTTTTTTTTTTTTGCAAGTGCTTACATAATTCTTTGCTTGATTTCGGAGGTAATGTGATTTTCAAATGTTTATAGCGGAGTCAAGGTAAATAAAGTCCCTAACTACCTCAAAGTTATAAATAGCTGTCAATTATGACGATCTGTCCGATTCGTCGATGTTGTGTGTTGCCCTTTTTGTTGACAGCACATAAATGTAGGTACTTGGTGTTTCGTTTCGTACCACTTTTGCTATCCATTCTGCATTACCTGATGTGCTTGGCAGGGATGCCAAAACTAGACATGGCTATTATAACTCGTCGGTACCTTTAAATGCTGTCATATGCGGCCTTAAAGTCGATAAGGAAATGGTGAGTATTGATTTGCGTTTCCTGAGTTTTCTCCAGGATTTGGGAATATTTAGACGATTGTGCTGCACCCTTGCAACCCCCTGCTCGTTTTTCTTTTAAATAGCTGAGTGCAATAATGTTCAATGAGTTTATTGCACTCTCAAAAATGAAATAAAGTCCAAAACTCGTTTTTGATTTTATTGCAATTTCAAAAATGCAATAAAGTCCAAAAAAAGCCCAAAATTACGTTTTGGACCTTTTTGCATAAGACTTTATTTCATGGCACCGTTTCAAACTATGGAGACAGTATCTTGTATGGGATTTTAGGGAGACCGATCCATTTGTAGTTGGCGCAGCTTAGACTGGAACTTGTGGACTGAAAAAACGATGCTGGAGGTTCAATTCCGCTGCTTTTTTTTTTGTAGTCCAGCCGACTTGTTAAATTTGAGTTTAGCTATTATACTATCCTCACTTTAGTTTTATAGGGTATCCTTCAACCTGGGCTTTCATCGTCCATATTGAATAGTTTATTCTGTCCATGTGTAAATGTGTAACGGTTTGTAAGAATTCACTTGGTCTGCAAATACTTTGTCGCGTTTCGTTATAGGACACAGGTCTGTTTTTGGGACTTGTTTCCTTGACAAGTTCTTTTTATCAATTTGTAAAACTTCCGAAAATTGCTCCTTCATCGGTAGCATATTTCTATTTCATCAATCGCGCTCTTCTCGTGTACTTTATTTATTTTTTCCTCCTGAAGGTCCCTAACCCGAATTTCAAACGTAAGATACACCCGCTGTGTCTCCGTTGCTGTATACCTTTTAACTTTAATAGAGATTTATAGTTTACCTTTTTATTTAGTGTGGAGCAGATTCTTAGAATTCTTAGTTCCGAAATTAGTGCAATGTGCAACCTTACCTTAAACATTATGTTTTACGGTGATGAAAATGAATTTGCACCACCAGCAGCTTTTGTAGCCTTTGGCTCTTCATTTTCTTCCAGGCCCACCCATGGCCTTACTGCACCTTCAACTTCCTATTTGGGGTCGCTGCAGAAGACTGGCTGGTTGGAATGCTTTCATTTTGGCCTGCGAAGTTAACCACATTATATCCGTCCTCTTCTTTATCGAAGGACTATGGTGTCATTTTCAATTTTTATCTTAGTGCAGCCCTTTGTACATGCAATCTTAAGTCTGGCTATAGGTGTACTAGGTAGGTGTCCCTCCATAGTAGGTCTATAGCGCAAAAAGACTTTGGTGTGGAGGCCTTCTTAACTCGTTCGATAGTACATAGGTATGTAGAAACACCCATCTATTCTGCTATTATCTCTCCGGTCAATTTAAGTTTATGTTTCAATCAATCCACACAAATACGGATGCACCCTATTAACCGAATAATAATTAAAGTAAACGAGCGCAACACTGTTGTTCCACTGAGCCTGTGTCACCCAGCTAGCTAGTGCCTTGTTTGCATTTTTTTTATGTTGGCAATATTTATTTTATTGTATAGTTAAGAGGATGTGGTCATGGTCATCCAATAGCGGCACGAAATGGAACTGCTTTCCCCGACACCAGCCGATTTGGATCAAAGGATTCAATAACAACAAACAATTACGGAGCTCGCAACAACGCTCCAATGTTATAAAACAGTGGCAATTACGATTATTGTATCGAATTTTTTTTTGTGAATAGCTCAAGCGGCAGCGGATTTTATGGGCGAACATAGTGACCCATAATTGCATTTCGTCCTATTTGCCTTTGGCCGTCTTTATTTTGTTTTGTTTACAATATTGTTCCATTCACAATCAGATAGTAACAAGCGTTTTACAAACAGCCTATAGTTAAACAAGAGACTGAGGCACGGGATACCTGACCCCTGAACCTTGTTCTGTAAGCTCATCGTCCTTGATGGTGCGATTTCCCAGTTTGCAGTTTGTATTTGTGGAATTGTTGTTGCAACATTGGGGAAACAATCATAAATCGATGAAATGAATGTGCAATTATCGGCGCGAGGATTGAATTGCCGGCCGGACGGTTTTCACTGTCGTAATGAGCATAAATTTTGAACTGTTAGTCTGATTGAATGTGCGAAATAATTGAGAGAGTTGATTGGAAAACGCCTCAAAGGGGAGGCTTTAATTGCTTTTGTTCCGGTGATAAAGAGGACCACGCAGCACGCAGCACCATTGGGACAGAAGGAAGTTTGTTTTGGAGATAGATATATTTTTTCCAAGAGGAGGACATCGACATTATGTTGGTGTTTGCTTCGGATTGTGATGTGATTCTCCAAACGTAGATAGATAATGGATACAAATTTGGTTCAATACGGGAGCTCAGGAGAACGATTTTTGGTACTTTTTGTAGTTTTTTTTTATGCATTTTTTTCCGTGCGTTACAAGTAATTTAAGATGTGTCACATGTGTGCCTGTGCAATAAAAAAAAGCTAATTTTAAACTTTATTGGTACTAAAGTCATGAGCGGACCTTAGTCTCAGGCAACACGTCACTCCAGATAACTCAATACACAGTTTCGTATAGACAAAGTCGGTTGAGATCTCCGTCCAAGCGGATCTTAGGTCAAGCCATCCTTCCGTCTGATGTCGAAGATTCTGCGGGCCTCAATATTCTTTTATGTCCCAGCAATGTTAAACATTTAATTCGTATCTTCTCTTCTGTATCATTGTACCTACTACTCTTTCAGTTCTTCATTGTCCTTCCTTTAAGCTGAACCGAAGATCACACAACTGAGTAACCATAAGAGGGGCTTGCCACTCAATTGCTCGGGTTTGAGTCCAGTATAGATCAAAGTCCTTCTTCAACTACCTCGAAATTCGATCTATTCATAGAGAGGTTCTCATGAAAAAGCCAATGAAGAAAATCCTTTCTTATAAGACAGCTTATTGAGAATTTTCCAATAGTGCAGGGTAGAATTTGACAGTTCCTGGCAAATGGCATGGCACCCATGTTGCTAATATTTAGTATTTTTTCGACACGAGTTAGTTAATTTAGAAGCGCCTTTTGATGAGAGAAACACTTAGGCGGTTATTCGGCCCATTGTTTATATCAGTGGGATTTGGGGAGCTATTTATTAAATGGCTAATCTTGCTGCCGGTTATAAAGCTAAGAATGTTAGCGGAGCTGTTATTACTTATTACCTAGATCACTGAGATCGTTGAGAAAGTAGTTTCCTAATTGAGCCTCTCTTCATCAAGAAAGTGAGTAATGGACTCATCCTCCTCTTCATCTCTACAACTTATGGCAGATCGAGCCTTTGAGCGTGTCTACCTAAATTGCAGATACACCGGCAATCTCCCACCGCCTTAGATCTTATTTCGCTGGGATATTGTCATATTATTGATTTAATTGCAGCTGGGCTCTCAATGTATCACGCTTTGTGATACCCAAATAATTGACAGCTTGACGAATAGCTGTATTTTCAACTTGGAAGACACTGCAATGTTTCGGAAGACAGAAGGAGAGGCAAAGATTCAGGTTTTCCGAAAAGACCCCGGCGCCAACTCTCTCCTGTGGCTTGAAACCGTCTGTGAATATTGACAGTGATTTGTCATATAGGACTGGTATTTCATGGGTGCAGCCTTTTTCGAAGTTGGTTTTTGTAGGCAGGTAATCTGTAGTAATGGGCAAGGGGATCGTCTATAGAAGGATGCTGGCGTGCCCAGTCGACACTAAAGACTTTCCCTTTATGCATACATGGCTCTTTATCGCACTTCCTTTTGACGTAGCCCTCGCTAGGTACGCTTGCCTTTAGAGACCATTTTACGCCTTTTATCTTCACTGTACTTAATATAGTCCAATCTGCTTTTTAGGATTCCTATAAAAGTGACATACTGCGTAGGCGGAGCTACAGTCCGGCGAAGACCTGGGCCTCAACCAGTATGCCACTCCAATCAGCTTGGCCTTTGGGTAACTGCCTCCAGTTCCGCACTCCAAGTTGATTGAGGTCCCCTGCCACTTGTGCGCGTCACCCAAGGCGAGGTCTTACTTTACTGCATTCTGCATTGCCCCGCTTGATTGCAGTTGAAGACTCTTCGGACCGGAGCGTGTATATTGAAACCCTACGTTCAATATAAAAAGATAATAAACAAAATTTTGGATTTTAAAGTAAAATCTAGGTGAACCGTATAAGAGGACTTATCAAAGTATGTTTAAGGTTTCAATATACCTACGCCACCAGAAAGTCCTAGCCACCTTAGATAATTGATTGACAATTTTTTCACTTGGTCGAGGTCGCCCTACAGCTCGTATAGTTTGTCGGTAAATGTCGTCTTCCAAAGCCCGTCAATCCAAACCGAAAATCTAACGAAGAATCTTTCTCCCGAAGTGACCTAGGATATCTCTTCATCCGTTTTAGATAGAATCCAAGCTTAAGTGTCATAAAGCAGGACTGGGATGATCAACACAGAATCTCCTTATTTGTTCGTCCTTCTTCGCAGGGCCACTCTGTAGGCGAGGTGCTTTGCTGCTTCGGAGTGTTAGAATACTCTTCATCAAACCAGGGTGAACCCTGTCTCGTATGCGTCTCTGCTGGCCTCCTGTCATCGATGTCATTACTCATTAGTCTACGGCACGTGATGAAGGCGGCATAAGACTTCTCGATATAGATTGAGGGATACGCGATCGGCAAAGGTTCTTGCAGTAAGTTGCGGTTGCAGTCTTTCAACGTCAAATCTCCTCACAGTATTTATCGGTTTTTGTGGCGTTTAAGTTATCCGCATTCATTCCTTGGACTTAGACACATGGAGGTAGTGGTCCAAGTCTATTTTGCTCACTCAGAATGTTCGGACATTTAGAATACTGGAAGAGTGCCTTACTTTGATCGCAACATGATGAAACTGTGATATAATCTAGTGAAGACATGTTTCTTTATGAATATCGAGGCGAGAAAAATATGCCCTATCTAAATTAAGGTCACCCCCCCTGCAAAGTCAATTAGCCTAAGTCCGTTTCCATCAGACGCGGTGGCATGTACCATACTACCAAAGATGTCCTCCTTGCATATTTTGTTAAAATTACTAAGGGCGACTTTAACGGCATGCTTAGGACATTGCTCAACGAGTATTGGTCGACGAGTATATAGAAACAGTCTTTGGTAGCATCAACTTTCTCGTCTGTGGCGGCGTGGTCCTGGTCACATATCAGGCTGATGTTGGCGAATTTGGCCTTGATGCGGATTATCATAAGACGTTCACTAACGTCTTGAGCTATAGACGCGAGAATTTTTACCCAAGACTGCCGCATATGACAAATCTACATCCAAATAGAAATTGTCCTTGATCCCTATAGCCAGTCACCATAATAAATGGCAGTTATGTGTCCTTTGTAGCAGTCTAGTACCTCCGGCTGTCCACAATAAAAGTCAGTGTCCTTTTTTCGTTTTCCTCATATAGGTATATGTATGTTCATTGCCACGCCTACTTTTAGCTATGGCTAACGGCTTTGCAAGACGCCACGCACAGGTCGCCTGCACGCGTCGTTCCACCAGCTTTTAAAAATATTTCAACCGCAGTTTACAAAAGATTGGGAACCCCTGTAGGTAGGTAATGGCATTCGAATTTAACACCGCGTCTTCACGAGCAATTTTTCATAGAATACCATATAGCATTCTATGAGAATTGCTCGTGGAGACCACAAATAGTATTCTATGAAAAATGGTATTCTATCTATTGCTCAGATCATATCTTGCTATCGATATTATTCTATGGGGTGTACTTTTTGTTGCAACGCAGGTGTTTTCGTGGGATGGCTATGGAAATTGTAAGCTATGAAATGCCCACCCTACATTTTATTGCATACTATCGTTATTTCTTTCTATGAGAAATGACAGATGGCATTCTATGAAAAATTGCTCGTGGAGACGCGGTGTAAAGTACCTAATGTCAAAGACAAATGCTTGCTCATTTTCAGGTTAAATGCTCAGAAGAATTGGTGATAGTTTTATTGGGCATTATTACATTTGTCTACTTTATTTTACCTTGTTGAGATACCTAAATGTTCAATAAAATAAAACTATTTATATTCGGTTTGCAGTTAAGTTTCCCAATTATTCCCTTCCCCCAATAACCTATCAAACCGCCGGCCGTCTGCATAACCAGAGCCGATTTATGCACAGGAGCTGAGCCTACGTGGGATATTTCGTTCGTCGTTGGCGTTCTGTCGAAAGTGGTCCAACCAATTCAAAGCTTGAATAAAACATATTTCAGGCGCGCCACCATATCTCAAATAATAATGGACTTTTCGGTGTAAAAAAAAACCATCCACTACATCCACCTCGATCCGTTTTGTCCGCAAGTTCCAAAAAAAAGAAGGGAAAAACCAAATCCTTTGTAAATTTATTATTAATTCACACTCTCTCGTAACAACGTTTCATAAATTTTCAAATTTATTGCCATTCAATTATGTACTTCTTGAATACCCTCCAAAAGAGGGAACAAAATATCTGTACCTGCGTGGTTGTTGGAATCGCATCGCATCCTGGTATAGAGTTTAAAATTCACCATAAATGTAAAGAGATTCGAAGGGAGCCCTCCACGGTGGGTTCACTTTCAGAAACTGCAACATCATACCGATGTGGCGGTAGTGGTATTCCAATATTCACCGCACCTCCTTCCCTTGTAAGTGTCATGCAAAAATCATAAAATCAACAGATTGCTGCTTCAACAGTGTCTACTGCCGCTGCCGTTCCCGCGCCCAGTAAAGTGACACTTCTTGGCTTTTGCCTATACATCCAATCGAACCATGTGCGCCTCGTTTTTATATTTATACACATGTTGACGATGCAGCCCTCAATTGGCTGCAATCAATACCAGACGTCGGTGTCGATGATTGAATTCGAGATGCTGGAGAGAGGTCTACTTCATCCGTCATTACCAGTGATGTATCTTTATATAGCTGTAGTGAAATTTGCTCAATTCAAGTCGGTCGGTGGATGAAGCAGTTGACCTAGAAATACGAAGAAGATGTGTTATTTGAGAGCGAAATGAATATAGTTACTGAAAGCCGGTCCATTAGTGAGAGAATGGAATACTTATATGATCTTCATCTGCATTTGAGTTGCATTGTCTCTAATATGGGGAAATAGGGTCATCGCCCCGATTGATGTCTCACGATGGCCATGACAATCGATGCGCAAGATGTTCCGGACTGATTGTCTGTTTGGAGATGATTCATGAACATGAACTTTCGCCATAGAAGAAGTGGCAATTGAAACAGAGATACAAATTTCTCTCAGTGAATTCATAAAGATGTACATTGTACAAGTCCTTTTTGGACCCTATACGCCTAGCATCTCTTTGGTTCTATGAGAGAGAACTTTCATCCTTTTAACCCCACAACGGAATAGGAGACTCTACTTAATGCTAGACTCCTAGACCTTTCCGTGCAGGAATCTGCTGCAAACCTTGTTTTTCGGGTTGTTTGGTTGGTTTATGTGCGGCTGCTTTCCAGTAGACACCCTGTAGTCCGCCACAAGCTTGTGCGTAGACGTGGTCGAATCGAAAGTACTTATGGCGGCCTGACTGTCGCAAAGATGGCAATCTTCTGCCTGGATATCGTTTTTTTTTTTTCAGGAGCAGTTTGCACGCCTCCCTGATTACTAGAATTTCTGCCGAAAAGATTTGGTTACATTTATAGTTCAGTTATTTAAAGCAATCTATTAATTTCTTGTTTGTAAAACTTCTCGGAAATAGAAGAACATGATGATAAGGAATATTGGTATAAAGCTATCAATGAGGAATTGATGTTAATGGAGAAAAATAAAGTTTAGACAATGGAGAAACCACCTGGGAAGATAAAACTATATTAAGGTCTAAATGGGTATTTTGTGTCAAGACGGATGAAAATGGAAATCCTAATCGACACAAAGCGAGACTTGTGGCTAAAGGATACCTACAAAAATACGGAATCGATTATAATGAAACGTATTCTCCCGTAGCCAAGCTAGCAACCGTAAGGATAATTATCGCAGTTGGTCTCCATTACAAGATGAAGTTGCACCAGTTGGACGTGAATACAGCTTTTCTACATGGGACTTTAAAAGGAAACATATGGCTGTTCCTGAAGGAGTAACCTCAATTGATGGAAAGGTTTGTAAACTCAAGAAGTCAATATATGGTCTCAAACAGGCTCCAAAATGTTGGAACAAGAAATTCAACGATTTTTTACTTCAACTTGGATTTTCAAGATCGAAACACGACTACTGTCTGTACACTAAGAATTCTGGTAAGAGTGACAAGATGTTCTTAATTTTGTATGTCGATGACGTCTTAGTAGCTGGTATTGATGATAGATCTATAGAGAAATTGAAAACAATTTTGTTCGAAAAGTTCCAGATGTCCGATTGCGGAAGACTTCGTCACTTCCTTGGTATAAAATTTCGAATAGAAAATGAGACTGTTACTATTTCTCACGAAGCTAGTGTTAAGAATTTACTTCGTAAGTTCGGAATGGAGGAATGTAATCCTGTCAAAAGTCCAATGGAAAACGGTTTGCAGTTGAAGCATAATCAAGACTTAGAGCCAATATATAAGCCTTATCGAGAGCTTTTGGGGAGCTTAATGTATATTATGCTGACAGTTCGATTTAATCTGGTACTTAGGACGATTTCAAGAAAAACCATCGGAAGAACAGGCTGAGTACATGGCCCTGAGTGCAGCTACTTCCGAGATTTTATGGATCAGAGGAGTTATGGAGGATCTTCAACAGATGGTTGATAAACCAATAGTCATCTATGAAGATAACAGAGGACGCATTGGCATGTCAAACAACCTCGAGTGCAAACGTGCCAAACACATTGATATTAAACAGCATTTTATTAGCGATTACATCGAAAAGGGATTTATAAAGATCGAATATATTGCCACTGAACAACAACTGGCGGATTTATTTACGAAATCTCTTGATGGAGTCCGTTTTCAGAAATTATATAAGAAGTTGGGATTAATGGATTGAGAAGGGGTAGGTTCTTGTTTGTCTAAATATTTAATTTTCTAAAAACTTTTGTTATTCTAAGTTTGAACATTGAGAAATACACATCAAAAATATTTCTCCGGATCTTTTGCTTGCCTCTGCCTCCCCTTGAAACTCTTAAATATACTCCAGTCTCCAGCTCTCATTTCACTTTCGGTGAAAATGGACATGCCGAATTCGTTTGTATAATTGTGCCCTTCATGTAAGGTAGATTATAGGCTGAAAAGGTAACCTCACGGATCATGGCTAAGTCTTAAATAAATATACAGACAAGGACTACACAATTTTAAGTCTAGGGCTCAAAAGACACTTTTCACTTGATTCTTTAGAAGGGATAAATGACAAGAAGACCAACCATATCCATCTAACACAGATTAATCTAAGGCGAACGTGAAAGTTGGGGCGGGATTTTACTCAGAAATTCTTTGACTACGCAGCTAAATTAGATTTCCTGATTATAGCAGCGAAGTTTGGTCCTAGCTTAGCTATATACCAACAGTTACAACAGCTGCTAAATAGGTTGCAATGCGATAGCAACGCCTCATGCAGATATTACGTTTTCCATTAAAAGCCAAGCGACTAACAAAACTCGGTTAGAATCGAAGCCTGTAAACCGCAATGGTTTCTTGGCGATCTTGTGTTTGCAGCTGGGTTCCCAAACACAAAGGTGTGACGGGATATGATATAGCTCATGAGCTAACAAGAGTCCTTGAACTAAACCCTTCGATTGAGAACAATTTCAGACAAGTCTTACAAAAATTCTCTGACAAGTCCATTAATGACCTGTCGAAAATTCTAAATGCCTCGGGATAGGTTTGCCAGGCTTTCAAAGGTTTCCATACTATTTGGGAGTCAAAAAGCCCTTAGAGCATCACATAATTGATCAACATTGACCTAACTGTTGACTCCCGTCTCGCCAAACCAAGTTCAAATTTAAAGTCCTTTCACTCTTAGTCATAATGATTATCAGCGTGAGCTAAAATTGCAGTTCTGGTGGTGGCTTCTGAGTTTCGTCCAATTGCTTCAAGAATTATGTTCAAAAAGTTACATAAGGTGTTAAACACCATCTTGTTTAACACCTTTTTTCCATATCAGGGGCTGCGTTCTTGTTAAATTTGATGCAGCAGTGAGATTTTATCATCATTCGGCAGGAACTAGTTTGTAAGGGATGGTAAAACTTGACGGGTTTGCAGAGGTCGTTCGTACCTACCCTGCCGTATAGGAGATTTTACTGTCGATGGTAGGTACATATCGGTCTAGAAATCCTGATATTAGGCGAGTTTGCTTTTGTTTTTAAATTGTTTCATTCATTTATTAAGCGGAAAAACGGATGTAGGCTGGTCAAGTGAACCCTCGATAACTCTCGATTGTCCGTCATCTAAATAATTCGGTCATTACGAAAATCTCATGATCATGACCATAGGTTAGAGTTGTAACAAACACCGAACTTACCTTTGACACCAAGTTCATTCACAGTTCAGACATAGACTGACCAAGCTGTCCTAAACCATTCTGACCAATCATACTGGAAAACTTGGTATTGCTAATTCCATCACTCGCGAATAAGACTCCGATATACTGAAACTTTTTCACTTGCTTTAATGGCACTCCACTAACATGCAGAGGGGGGGTAGAGACGATCATCACTTTAAATTTCTTCACGTTTACTTTAATCTTAGATTCAACACAAACGAGAGCGCATTGAAGTTCAGTCTGAAAGGACCAAAGGATTACCAAGTCATCAACAAAAAGCAAATGACTTATGCTTAGATCTCCGAATTTGAAAGATCTTTCGCTAAGACTGCGCTCTGTAACATCCAGACCATAAAGTAATGAAAAGGAGAGGAGACAAGATGCACCCCTGGCGAAGTACAAAGCTCACGGTGAAAGGTATTGTACAAGTTGTGTTATACCCGAACTTGGTTGTATGCTTTCGCCAAATCTATGAAGCATACGTAAACAAACAGGTGTGGGTGTGGTATAGGTTATAGGCTAGGTTAACGGGTTGACAACTTCTGTGCCACACTTAGGTCCTTGTGGACCCATTGTGGTGCCCTTTTTTTGATGGGGATGTTGGGATGGTTAGCCTCGTGTCCCTTCTTCTAGCGATTACTCGACGCTGTCCTGCCATCCTGATATCCTCAAAAACCTGTAAAGATCAGAAAGTGAGACATCAGAAAGTTCATGTAGGTCATGGAAGTAATGACTTCCAAGTGTTCTGGTCCTCAAGTGACAGAGGCTCGGGCAGTGACAGAGGAGGTGAGGTGTGTCCTCATGAACCTCTTCGTCTCCACAGCCTCTAAATATATCGTCATCTTTGAGATTTAGTTTCATTGTATGATTTCTTAGGAAGTTATGGCCCGTTAGAGCCCCTACCAATTTAGACAGCGATGACCTGTTAAACTGAAGAAGTTTGGTGGTTCGGCCACTGTCGTATTTTGGCCAAAGCTTCCGTGATACTCTGCAGGTAGTTAGTCCTTTCCACCTGTTGCTGGTTTTCATGCGAATTTTATTTTCCACTCTCTCTCTAAGATTACAGATCCATTGCCGACCCATTTCTCGCTAGTTCGTCGGCCCTCTCATTGCCGGTTTTGTCACTTTGTTCAGGGACCCAGCAGAGGAGCGTGGAGTGCTGCGAGCAGAGAAGCTTTAGCTCTTCGCGGCAGCGTTGAACTAACTTTGATTTAATTTCAATAGCAGAAACTGCTTTAATAGCCACCTGGCTGTCAATGAAAATGGTAATATCATTTTTTGGTATTGCCAACAATGACACCTTACGGGCCGCTTCCGCGATTGCCAGAACCTCTGCTTGGAAGACACTTGGAAGCCTGATTGAACAGTGCATATTTAATTCCTCCGAGAAGATGCCGGCACTGGTTCCATCTGTGTAGATGGATATCGATTTCCTCTTTGTGGGTTCATCTGTGTTCCATTCATCTCTACTCGGGAACGAGCAGGAGAATGGTCTATCAAAGTTTAAATGTGGGATCATATAGTCAGAAACAAATGTATTTCCCAATGTATTTCCCTAGAATCTGTGCGTGACCAAAGTTGCTCGGGTTCCAAGTGGGAGTGGTATACTACCAAGCCTTCTCCAGGAGATAGCCATAGGCACCTAAGGCATTAAGTATTTTTGCATTTTTGGCCGGATTCCATCCACTGCGACGGATTTCCCAGCCTTTAGCTGGTAGTAATATTCCACTTTCTTCCTCTAAGACGGCGGACAGTCTGCCAGAACATTAGACTGTGATCTGATCACGGTCTAATTTTTCGCCAAACTCCTTCCAAGGTCAATATTGCTTTTTTGCTTTAACAGCCAATTTGAAAGTTTTTCCCGTCTTAATGTACAGGCTTTGAGAAGGTGAGTCCCCAAATCCACACCTTGAGAGAGCATTCTCCTCCTTTAAATAATTTTTAACAGTCCAGTCCCAGTCCAGTCGAGTATTATACGTACTAGAATGAAGATTCTATTACTGCACTATTTTGAATGGAATTTACAATGGAGGTAAAGATTACCATTGAATTCGATTAATATAGTTATCGATAAACCAATAAACCGCATGCTCATGCACGAACCACAATGGAATTGTGCACAAACCACATTCACGATCGGAAAAGCAAATATTCTCAGTATTGTATTGCATACTTTCAGACGGTGCAAGTAATATTGTTAAACTCATCAAAGTACTACCATTGAGTTTATATACATAGAGGAACCACCTCAACGAAATGAAAATAGTTGGTAAACTCCTCGCCAGATAGCGTCTCTATTTGCCCCTGAAGCTGTGCTACTTACCCCTAAGGATATGCCTATTTTCATATCCAACCATGTGGATTCTGGATTGTGGATAATTTGGAATGTGACTTAACGCAACCACACTTTCACTCAGCTGTATACTCATAATTCATATCATAAACATGAGCACAAATTATATGTATATAGATATAGCTTGTTTGTGAGCACGAGCAGCAGAGCCGGCTGGACGTACCGTAAAAAACCAGTTTGGATAAGGATATGTCACTGGAAAAATATTTTCTGAGGCACGCGATCGAAGATAAATGATTACATAATTCGATTTAGATAGGTATGTAAAGGGTTTTTCAATCATGATGCGTCGATATTGAAATGGAATAAAACAAGCAGTGTGTAATGTGTATTAACGAAATTATTATTTTTTAATTTAAATAGGCACATACATGTAGGTATGCCATTATGTATGGAATATAACATCGTTGAAATGGCTTCTGACAGTGACACAAATCCGAGTAGTCCTAATTTTGGCTGACAATTCATCTTTAGAGACGAGGCACATTTTTTGAGCCAAATTGACAAATATGGGACGCGGTTCACAAGGCGGCAATGCATCAATCAATGCGATTTTGGGCCGGCCGGTGCGGCGTCGGCATTAATCCGCACTTTTTTGAAAATGACCTTGGTGATGCCATCACCATCAACGAGCGCTGCAGGTCCATTCTTTCAAAATTTTATTTTCATCAATCAATCGTTGTAATACATCAGATATACCTATCAGGAAAATGGATCTATAAAAACAATAAACAGAACAAAACTGAAACATTTAACCCCGGTAATTCGTAGGAATTCAGTGGGTCATGTTTTGGAGTTGACTGAGAAGTTGAACAGAGAAAGTTTTAAGCACGGAAAAATTAATAAATGGATTTTCTAGGAAATTTCGAGTAACTTTTTTCTTTAACTTTTTTTTGTGAACTAGGTATCTTAGTAATTCTTGTTTTAAGTGAGTTCCCTTCCCCTTGCGGCCTTGCCTCTCACTGGGGTGTGAGAAGTTGAAAGTTGTTGTGCTGATTGCCACATTTTTTTCAGCTTCTGTAAAGAAGTTATTGGCAAAAACCGCGAAAATTGCCATTGCTACCTTGCAACCAAATATTTGTGTTACATACCAATTTTACATAAAGCTTCTGAGCATTTGGTCGCAAGTGTTCTTTTGTAAGCTTGTACAAATGTTTTACAGTGCAGAATTAAATAATTTTTCGAGTATTTTCCAAGAAACTCGATCCGGAGTCAGAATGCCAGCCTCTAAAGATCTGTCTCTTACGCTCTTAATAAAGTGTGGTACCTACATCATGTAGTAAGAAAATTTGTTTCTCAGATTAAAATAAGGCTGTTTAATTGTCCCTCCTAAAATTCTGTACGCACTTCTGTCGTTGCTTCCTTGGTCGGTGCTTCCTGCATTAACTTCAAAGCATAAAGATGTTACCTTAGCTATGCCTATGCAGTCCTTAATAATATTGCTTAAGAGCACTCCATTTACGTTTCCTATAAAATTGACTACATATATATGTAATTTGTTTCCAATTGCAATTTAACCCTCTCAACATAACAAGAAGGGCATGTGTAGCGATAACATTTTTCCGACAAAAATTGCCATGATCTATAAAGCCATTATATGTATTATTATATTCCAATCCATTTCAACAGCACACATTTGTTGTCTATTGTTGAGAGGGAAGTGCTTTTTTTTTAACAAATCAAGAATGCCTTCAGATATTCCTGGTAAAAACTTTATATTTGAATGCCAGTGCCACCTTCGAATTGTTGATATAGAGGGTAAAAAATCCAATCTCAATTAAATACATTACCGGAGATTTATAAACAAATTTTAAATATAAATCTTTTTCATCATTATTTTTTCCACTGACAATTTTTTAATGGATCTACTAATTGAGATAAAATAAATGCTTAACCCACAGCACTTGTAATCAAATAAGAACCACCAAACATCGACAAGTAAACACAATGCAAATACAATTCCCTTTTTTTTACTTTGAGAAAACCCCTCACCCGCCGCACAAGGTTAATGGTGCATTACATAACATAGAGATATTGGATATTCATTATGCACATGCTCTTTGTATGCTTTCCCACTACAAGTCCTTTTGTGTTGTTGTCAATGGGTTCCACCATGTTCCACACACATTTTCGATCTCGATGTAGTGACAGTGTACGTGGTGCCATCTACTGAGGTTGTTCCAAGCTCTCGTGGTTCCTCTATGTATATAAACTCAATGATGCAAGTAGATTATATGAGTAGGAAAATAGGTAGATAAGAAGTTTGCATTCAATGAGAAAAATAGACTACTATATGTAACTACAGCCGGCAAGCACATGCAGCAAAGCAACTGGCCTACAAAGCGGCGCTGCAGAGAAGGACGAGAGCAGCTCGTGAGCTCTACGAGCAAAAAAGGAGGGAAGAACACCGGCTTCTCCGGAGGAAAAAGAAAGAGCATGAGAAGCGCGCGATCGATGAAATAGAGAGGTGTTACTCCAGGAAAAATGTTCGGAAGTTTTACCAAAAGGTAAAAAGAACGTGTCACGGGAACAAGGCCCGAACAGAGACCTGTAGAGACGAACAAGGAAACCTTGTAGTAGAGTCACAGTCGGTGCTGAGGACATGGAAAAACCATTTCTGCAGACTGTTAAACGGCGAAGACGACACAAATTCCGCTGTCAGGCAGAATAAACCATTCGACCTGGGCGATAAAAGCCAAGACTTCCGTCCACCTGACCAAAATGAGGTAAGGATAGCAATATCCAAGCTGAAGTCCAACAAAGCTGCAGGACCGGACGGTTTATCGGCCGAGCTTTTTAAGGCAGCGGGGGATGACTTGGTAGAGAGCATACACCAACTCGTTTCTAAAATTTAGTCAGAGGAAAGTATGCCTGAAGAATGGAGCCTCAGCATTGTTTGCCCGATCCATAAGAAAGGAGACCCTCTAAACTGCGCCAACTATAGAGGCATCAGTCTCCTTAACATCGCTTACAAAATCCTGTCTTCCGTACTGTGTGAACGACTGAAACCATTTGTCAACGAACTGATTGGACCCTATCAGTGCGGTTTTAGGCCCGGTAAGTCCACAACCGACCAAATATTCACACTACGGAAGATCCTGGAGAAAACCCAAGAAGTCCAAATCGATACTCATCACCTATTTATCGATTTTAAAGCCGCATATGACAGCATTTATAGAGACGAGCTATACAGAGCCATGTCTAGTTTTGGCATCCCTGCCAAACTTGTCAGATTGTGCAGAATGACGATGGAGAACGCTCGCTGCTCCGTAAAGGTCGGAAACAGTCTCACCGAGACCTTTGATGTCAAAAAAGGATTTCGACAAGGTGATGCGCTGTCATGTGACTTTTTCAACATCATTCTTGAGAAAATTGTGCGAAACTCGCAAGCCAACACCAGGGGCACAATTTTCCAAAAGTCTGTGCAACTACTTGCATACGCTGACGACATCGACATCATTGGCAGAACACAGCGAGCTGTCACTGGTGCGTTTGCAAGTATCAGTACAGAGGCGGCAAAAATGGGTTTAGTGGTGAATGAGGGCAAAACGAAATATATGCTGTCAACAAGAAGGGACACACAACATCGACGAATCGGACAGAACGTCACGATAGACAGCTATAACTTTGAGGTAGTTCGGGACTTTGTCTACCTCGGCTCCGCTATTAACTCTGAAAATGACATCACATCAGAAATCAAGCGAAGAATTACACTTGCCAACCGCTGTTACTTTGGCCTAAGAAGGCAATTGATTAGTAAGGCCTTGTCGAGAAACACCAAGGAGACTCTATATAAGACCCTCATCATCCCAGTCCTGCTTTATGGCGCAGAATCATGGACGTTGTCAAAAGCGGATGAAGATCTCCTTGGGCGCTTCGAACGCAAAATTCTTCGAGTGATTTTCGGTCCCGTTTGCGTTGACGGGCTTTGGAGGAGGAGATTTAACAGCGAACTCTACGAGCTGTATAGCGACATCGACCTGGTCAGAAAAGTGCGTATCAGTCGACTAAGATGGCTAGGACATGTAGAGCGAATGGACACCAACGCTCCGGCCCGAAGAGTCTTCGATTCCAACCCGGAGGGACAACGCAGTAGAGGAAGACCTCGCCTTAGGTGGCGCGCACAAGTGGAAGGGGACCTCATCCAACTTGGAGTGCGCAACTGGAGGCAGTTAGCCAAAGATCGTGCTAACTGGAGAGGCGTGTTGGTTGAGGCCCAGGTCCACCCCGGACTGTAGCGCCATCTAAGTAAGTAAGTAAGTAACTACAGCTATATCAGAAATCAGACTGTCCTGAACAGTCTATCGTTTAGCACAATGACAAACTTGTGAAATGGAATAGATTCGTTTGCTTCTCTGCAAGCTTCTTAATATTAGTCAAAATTAAGTTTAAAGATTGTGGACTGTGGACGTGATCTAAATTAATCGAGATAATCTGAAAGCAATTTGTGTACTTTTGCAAATGTAATGTGTGTCAATTGTCATATTGAGCAATATTTTGACAGTCTAGCGTCTATTACAATTTTCACTAACTTTTGCGGGTGTTATTTGTTTGTCTATAGATACATTTAAAATGCAAATCACACATACATAATTGGACAAATTGCGTCATTCGGTTTTCTGAATAATATGTCAAATACAGGTGAATTATTTTGCATTGTACCTCACGCTTCATTCATTGCTTTTAGTTGCAGGAGATCTTTTTTTGGTGATTAACAATAAAAGCGAAACAAATCAACGGCATAGATGAAACTTTAGCCTAGGTGTACCACAACGTAAAGGATTTTCAATTAAATTGATTGGGTACATGGTAGCGAAATTTATTTTGACCAAAGTCCTCAGTGAAATTTGCAGGTAGGTATGCTTTTCTACTGTCCTATTTCGGCGGCTTCCTTTGTTGTCGGACAACAGCAACAACGACAACAACAGCACAACAATATTCTGCATTTGTATTTGGTGTTTATACTCCTGCTATGAACAACAAGAGAAACCATTTGACAAATTCATTTATTCGCATGTCCTTTTCGGTGCGGTTCGTACAATATAATGGTACAGACTCACCTATATCTATACCTGCCATGCCGTGCCGAACGTGCACACATTTGTTATGTCACCCACAGCTTGCGGATGTCACAATTAGTTGAAATCGATGTAATTGAATTTCATAACACAGGAAAGCTATTTATAAAGCTTTTACCGGTTTGGGCATTGGGCAGCGCCGGTATGCAGTTGAGTAGCAGTAGAGTGCATTGTTAAGATCAGTGCGACCGGTCGCTGGCTGGTGCAGTGGTGGATATTTGTCTTTAAAGAAAATATATGAAGTGATGCTAATAAAGGGTGTTTTTTCTAGAGGTATAGAACTTTAATATGGAATAAAATAAAGATTGTTTTTTTAAATTGACATAAAATTTTCGTTTTTCGAAAGATAATTTTCTGGCATAATAATTTAAATATGATTTCTCGGATATGAACACCACGACTGGCTCGGACGTAGTTTAATCTGGAGGTCAAATTTTGACTTTTTCCAACATTTTTGGCCGTATATCGGCAATAAAGCGGCGAATGTTGTTCTCCAAGTGGTCAATCGTTTCGGGCTTATCGGCGTAGACTAAAGACTTCACATATCACCACAGAAAATAGTAAAACGGCGTTAAATCGCACGATCTTGGAGGCTAATTCACAGGACCGCAACGTGAAACTATGCGCTTTCCTTCAATAAATCAATTGTGCACAAGCTGTGTGACATGTTGCGCAATCTTGTTGAAACCACAGCTCCTGTACACAAGGGTTGTTCAATTGATGAACGAAAAAGTCTGTCAGCTCACCAAACAGTCAGTTTTTGTGGATCTAACGGTAACTCAACATACACTTGAGAATTATCATCACTCCAAATACGGCAGTTTTGTTTATTGACCTATCCATTGAACCAAAAGTGAGACGATTATATTGACCGTAAAATGGACGACGTGCGCGATACGTATTTCGAACAGGACCATGATTTTCAAAAAAAAATTGGCACAATTTGGAAGCGTTGTTCAGGTGTCAGTCTATTCATGTTGAAATGCCAAACCAAAGTAAAAATAAATCACTTGACAGCTGACAAAATGGTCGCCAGTTAAAATAGTGTTGCCAACTTAAAGTTCTATACATCTAAAAAATAACACTCTTTATAAAGTAGAAAGGTATTGTTTTTATTTTTTGAATTTTTGGTGTCTTTTGTATGAATTGTGAAAGCCTGAATTAAGAAGCTTTCACAGAAAATTGGAAAAGCTCAAAATTACCGTTTTCCCGAGGCTTAAGCCTAAAGCTCCTGAATCGGTATAGTCCAGCAAAATAACCACAAGAAAATTTTAAATTAATTTCCTATAATTTCTTCTCAGTCAGAGGCCAAAACAGATTAATTCCTCGCACCCTTAAAACGTTGGTTAAGATGTTCATTTCGATAGTTCATTTCGAATGAATCACAAATTTACACGAGCTCGGATTCTATTCGCTAAGGTGCCTCATCAAAGCTAACATAATTTAGATAACTGGTTAGTAAGTATGTACGTTTGAACTCTGTGTGCACGCTTCCGAAAGGTAAAAATGTCTTCATGTTCAGGGGGTGTACAGAGTTCAAACGTACATACTTACTAACTTAGGTCGGGCTACAGTCCGCAAGTTGTAGATTTGATGTTAGTGCGGATGTACTCAGAGCATGAGAAGCGCACGATCAGGGAAATATAGAGATGTTGCTGAAGAAATGAAGGTCGGAAGTTATACTAAAGAAAAAAAAAAGAGACCAAGGCCAAGGCCGCTATGAGCCCGAATCGAACCCTGCAGGTACGATCAAGGGAACATCGTAGTAAAATCGCAGTCGATTATGAGGATATGGAAGAACTATTTCTGTAGACTGTTTAACGGCAATGACGAACTAAATCCCGCTGTCAAGCAGAATGAACCATACAACCTAGGCGATGAAAACCAACAATTCTGTCCACCCGACCTAGACGAAGTGAAGATAGCAATATCTTAGCTTAAATACAACAAACCCGCTGGTGCAGAAGGCCAAACCGACACTGGCTGTTCAAAGTAGCAGGCGATTACTTGACTAGGAACATGCACCAACTCAACTGTAAAATATGATCAAAAGGAAAAAAATACCCGATGAACCCCAGCATTGCTTGCCCGATCTACAAGAATGGAGACCCTCTGAACTGCGCCAACAACAGAGGTATTAGTCTTCTACACATCGCCTACAAGATCTTATCTGCCGTGTTGTTGAACGCATTATGCCTATCGTCAACAGCCTGGTCCCTATCACTGTGGCTTCAGGGCAGAAAAGCCCACCACCGAACAAATATTATTGGAGAAAACCCGGGAACTTCAAAACGATACCCACCACCTTTTCATCGGTTTTAAGACCACCTATATGACAGAATTTATAGAGACGAGCTATACAGAGCAAAGTCTATAGTATTTGCATTCCTGCCAAACTCGTCGCGTTTGTGCAGGATGACGATGAAGAATGCACGCTGCTCCATCAAGGTCGGTAAAGAACTCAGACCTTCGATGTCAAAAAAGGATTTAAACAAGGCGATGCGCTGTCAACTGACTTCAACATCGTTTTTGAAAAACTCAAGCGCAAAACTCAAACGCTAGCACCAGAGATACTATATCTTTCAAAAGTCCGTCCATCCACTCGCCTACGTCGACGACATAGAAGCAGCAGGGAGAACGCAGCGTGATGTCACTGGCGCGTTCGTGGGCATTGAGACGGAGGCGGCGAAGATGGGTTTGGCGGTCAATGAGGGCAATACAAAGTATATGCTGTCATCAAGAAAGGACACCCAACACCGACGCTTGGACAGAATGTCACTATAGACAGATATAAGTTTGTGGTGGTAAAGGACTTTGTCTACCTAGGCTCCGCTATGAACTCAGACAATGACACCAGCGCTGAGATTAAACGAAGAATAACTCTTGCCAATCGCTGTTTCTTTGGGCTAAGAAAGCAATTGAGTAGCAAAGCCCTCTCTCGAACAACTAAAGTGACCCTTTATAAGACCTTAATCATCCCAGTCCTACTTTATGGTGCAGAGGCATGGACTCTATCAAAAGCGGATGAGCTTACTCTTGGTTACTTCGAGAGGAAAATTCTTCGAATAATTTGCGGTCCTGTCTGCATTGACGGTGAATTGAGGAGGAGATACAACGACGAACTGTATGGGCTGTACAGCGACCGAAATAAACGGGAAAGATCCGGCCCGAAAAATCGTCGAATCCACACCCGAGGGATGGCGGCTCAGGTGGCGTCCGTAAGTGGAAGAGGACCTTAACCAACCTAGCGTGCGAAACTGGAGACAGCTGGCTAGAGACCCATTTTGGTTGAGGCCCAGGTCCACCCCGGACTATAGCTTCACCTTAAGTACGTGTGTCTAGTCGTGAAGCAAAAATAAGTAAGAATATTCTATTAGTCGAACTGCTTGTCTCTGTACACAGTCAAGTATAAATAGTGAATATTTTGGGACCCAGCTCCATTTGTGGAAGCAATATTCGCGGCCCAGTCTAACATGACCGTGAGCGCCATCTAAGGTTCTATTCGCACTACTCCAACATTGTGGTAAGAAACTGAGCAAATATGCGGCTGATCTGACATTGGAAACAGTTTCGACATTTCCTGGTTCGGAGCCAGTCACTTCATTCTGTAGAAGATTGGTTAACCCTGGAAAAGTTGCTCAGAAGTGAAACGTCCGCCTGGGAGTGGGAGCTTTACTTACACCAACAATCAAAGAAATACATTCCTACATTCGCTTCATTCTTTGTTGTTGTTATAACAACATCCGAATGAATTTTGACAGCTTATCGACATTGAAATGTGGGAATTTGTGACGTATCTGCACACAGTATGAGAAAATGCAAAAAAGCTGTGACGGAATCGTTAATACAGTACAACGCCATTTACGTCTTTTACGCACATTCGCATAATATGCCCCTGATCGGCTCCACTTTCCTAGTTTCTGTACGGCACTATGGAGCGTAAGCGTAACCATAAAATTGTAGTTCAGCCAGGCCTTGAGGGTGCAGTGTCCAGATATCTTCGCGTCACTATACACTCCACATTTATAGGTAAACTCCCAGATACGATAGCCGTATGTGTGCACGTTCCAAATGAATCCTACCGTCACAATGTTCATCGATAATTGTTTGCGTTTGAGTTCGAGGATTGGTTTTCGATGTTTTTTTTTTTTTTTTTTTTTATTTTTTTTTTATTTTTCTGTCATCCTTCCGCTTTCATTTTACTTTTATCAATGCGGCATGAGTGAAGGTGGGTAACACTGATGGGTGCGCCCAGCCCGCCATACTGAAAGGACATTGGGTTAATTCGGGTCATCGATTGGCGTAATTGGTTTTTGTAAAGAACGCTGAGTATTTCCTTTTGATTGCGATAACCAGCAGGACATCGCATGTACGAGTGGTGCTGATGGTAGTGCCGTTCAATGTTCATACAGTGCGGACGATTGTGGACAGTTGCTGCGGGTTAGCTTGTCTATATATCTCTATGTTTGCCTTTGGTTTGTATTATTTATCGCTGGCGATAAGTGATTTTTACCAATCTTTGTGTATAGGGAGTTTGAGAGCAGGTACAGTGCAATATAAATGCACTGAAAGGTTCTCCAATTTTATGTTGACGGTGGTAGAATTATAAAAAAACAAAATATAGTCCCATTCATTGGCTTCAGTTCAAAAAGGGGTTAAGTTCGGTTGGGTGTTGTTTTCAAGTTTTGGGGGCATGTGCTTACCTTACCAATAAAGCTGAGGGGTTATTCTTTTCTGATGGCTACAATCTGCTGATACCCCTAGTTCGGAGGTATATAAAAAAATTGGAAAGTACGTGCGTAGAAATTATGGTTGGTGGCGTGTTTTAAATTAACAACCTATGGAGAGAAACGGTTTTCAAATACCATTGTATACATTGGTCACGAGTCGCAATTACCATCAAAGGATGTTATTTGACAAAGGCAAAAAAGTTGCCAGTGTTTAGCAAGCCATTGGGCTCCTACTCTTAGGCTAAATTTATTTGGTATTACATGACATTTCTTGACAATGTTGGGTAGCAAGCTTCAGTCCAAACTTTCCTTACCTTTTGGGGGCACTTACACTACTTACAGTCCTGGGTGGACCACGGCCTCAACCATCACGCCCCTCCCGACAGCTCGGTCCATAGCAAGCTGCCGCCAGTTACGCACACCAAGTTGATTGAGGTCTGCTACGCTGACCCTCAGGGGTGGACTCAAAGACTCGTCGGGCTGGTGCGTTGCCATACCCTCCACGTGCTTTCAGCTTTTTGACCAGGTCAACGTCGCTGTATAGTCTATAAAGCTCGTCGTTAAATCTTCTCCTCTACACTCCATCGATACACACTGGACCGAATATCGTCCGAAGAATCTTTCTCTTAAAACAGCCGATTTCGCCACAGTCCATGCTTCTGTAACATACAGCAGGACCGGGATGATTAGGGTCTCCTTGGTTCTTTGAGAGAATGCTTTACTTCTTAGATGCCTTCTTAGCCCGAGGAAATAGCAATTGGCAAGAGTGATTTTTCGTTTGATCCCCGAGCTGATGTCGTTTTGCGAGCTCATAGTGGAGCCCAGGTAGACAAAGCCTTTAACTACTTCAACGTCCATCGTGACGTTTTATTCAAGTCGTCGATGTTGGGACTCCTTTCTCGTTGACAGCATATACTTCGTTTTGTCCTCATTTACAGCCAGATCCATCTTCACCGCCTCCGTTTCAATACTTGCAAATGCGCCACTGACAGCTCTCGCTGCGATCTTTCGATGATGTCAATATCGTCAGCATATGGAAGCAGTTGAACTGACTTTTGAAAAATTGTACCTCTGAATCTGGCATTGGCTTGTGCGTTTCGTATACACTTGCGTTAAGTATGATGTTAAAAATGTTACAAGATAGCATCGCCTTATCCTAAACTTGTTGGATTTGTTGGTTACCATCGTCCAGACTGAATGGGTCATTGTGGCTGACAGCGGTTTGTTGATCAGAAGTGTTCTTTCCAAATCCTCAGCACCAACTGTGAGTCTACTACTATGTTCCCATGTTCATCTCTGTTCGGGCCGTGTATCCTTAAGTGGATCGTTTTTCCCTCTGTTAGAACTTTCAAACATTTTCCCTGCAGTAGTACCCCCGATTGATATGACCGCCCGCTTTTCGCGCTCTTTCTTTTCCTTCTGAGAAGTCGGTGTTCCTCCCTTCTTCTTTGCCCGTAGACCCGGAGCAGCTCTCTCCGCCGTTTTGGTCTTCGTCTGCCGCATTGCTTGGTAGGCCTCGTTTTTTGCTACATGTGCCTATCGGCGGTCTTTGTCGAACCAGACGAAGAATAATTGAATACACATTTTTTCCTACTCCCAAGTCTCCAACATACCAGGTATAAATTCCTAGGGAGTCACTTCTTCAACGACCTAGACGAGCTTTCCAGCACATCAATTGACAAGATAATGAACTTCGTCAAATCAACAAGATGGTTTGTATGTAGCAGCACAGTAAGTAATTTGAATACAGGGTTATAATGGGTAAGGGATAACCTCTTTCCCCCTATGGGAATCACAATGGGTCAGTATTGACCTGAGTGTGGCACGGAGAAAATCCTCGCCAGCCCACAAACCTAACCTAACCTTTCCTACTCCACGCAGATAGGTTCATAACGTAGCTGTACTGTTATACATATCTCATGAACATGTACCATTTCTATGCCTTTTTCACTTCTTTCTAAGTTCGGTACCAGAGATGGCATTGGCTCAGAGACGTCGTAACTTTTGAAGCTCATTCTAATACGGAATTTATTTGTTTCCAGCGAGTGCCAAATGCTTCACTGGCTTTCCTTGTTATTGATGACTTCAGGATTGATTTGGAAATCGAAGTCAAAGAACAGTATTCATCCCCCAAAACCTCACCCTTTTCACCAACTGTCTCAGTTTTCTTTGCGTTGTACGAGTGTCTTTTGCAACAATTACCACAGCGATGTCAACATACCCTTAAGACGCTTAAAACGTTTCAATACGAAGTATACCATCGTGGAAATATTTTCAGACGTTATAGGTCCTAATATTGCTTTGGCAGTGATTTCTTTTCATTAAAGTCCTTCATCAGCTCCTTCAGATAGTCCTTTACCAAATGCAAGAGATAACCTTTCCAGCATATTCAGCATATTCCTTCATCTGTATGATTATGCTTAGGTAGAGTTGCCAATTATACAATATTTCTTGAGTAGTGGTTTCATGGACTTCTGGATGGTCTATAATAGTGCTCTTGCAAAATCACTCTTTCTGAAGACATACGGTTCCTCAAACGAGTTGATGTAGACAGTAGCTAAGTCCGCTCAACCCTCTCAAAAGCGAAGGTACTGTTGAAATAAGATTAAGATTAAGATTCTAAAAATTCTGTGCTCATTTTGTGAGGCTTCTCGTGCACGGTATACTTGCTCCGATCCTGGTCAAAGTCCAGCCTTTTGACCAGGATCAGAGCAAGTACAGAGCTTTTTTTTTGTGGACGCGACTTGATCAAAGGGGTCGCTAAAAACACCGTAGTTGGCCAGCCATCACGGTCATAGGTTGGGTTAGGTTGTATAGGGTGTGAGCTCAGGCTTTACGGCCATATACTGTCCATGAAAAACAAGTTCCACCAGACCAATATGGAAGAGGCTAGCTACGTCCGTTCCTTTTAGTAGTATCAGTCTATAATCGGGTGCAGAAGGTCTACCGACTTGAACATTCCAAGAGCCTATATAGACTTTGACACAAATGCGGCTAAATTCATCGCAGATTTAGCAAAAATGTTAGTCATTGCCATAGGTAAAGTACCTATTACTAATTCCAATACTAATTCCAATGAATTCGGTACTACCACACAAACACCGAACGGACGAAACGAAGAAAAACTTTGCATTGTCACCACCGTTTTTTTGCAAATGTATAGCTATCCACCACAATAGCTTCCGATATGGTTAAAAGAAATCCGCTAAAGTTGATTGACGCTGATATCCTTCTCAAGAAAGTAACGCACAGTTTAGACAGAAATCTCCTGTTGGTTGGCTTTCCTGCCCCATCTGTGTCCATCCAAAAATATTCAAATGATCGTCATGATTTTCTTTTTTTTGTTGCAGGCGCGTGTTGTCCCAACGTATAATTTGATTGACACCTTAAGTACACCGGACCTCGAGTAACGCCTGTCTTCCTGACTGACTGAATGACTGGCGTCTATATTTATTTTTCTACAGCACACTTTAAGGAAAACAAGCTAAAAAAAGAGAACGCCTAGTAAAATGACATGTCTGTCATGTCGGATTGGAATATCCCTCAACGCAATTAATAATAATTTATCTCCCCAGACAAAGAGAGAGCGGGGCGGTGAAACACACAATTTTAGTTACGTATACGCCATACCTTGGGCACACATAATAAATGGTCTGATGTTCATCAACAGTCAGCATGTTCTCGCTGCCACCCTAATATGGCTGTGAAATATTATCCACTTACACACTGAGATACATGGGTAAATAAGAGCTGGCGAGCCTCGGCAAAAAACCGCCCAGCCATTCGTGGCGGAACTAGCTGATTTAGCTAACCCTTAAATTCGAGCTGAAATTTCCTTCCGGCCAACATTATGGCAGGAGAACATAATTTTTTGCCGCCCACATCCCACCCTTCGAAACAGCTACCTAAATTAATTTGCATATCTGGACAGGCAGAACTTTACCATACACTCTAAACTCGCATAGCATGGAGGTCGATATTTTGTGCAGCTTGCTGCGAAGATATGCTTTGCTCACCGCGAATCTATTGAGCAAGAAATTGTTTCGGCGAAATCGTTGGAGAAGTGTGCTGTTGATGGTCATAAAGTATCTCATGTGGCATTATGGCATTATAATGGCTTCCTGAAGGCATTTATGCTTTATGCACGTGCAAAACTATCATTAAGTATATAAAGTTGCAGTAATCGTATATCGTGGCCCCTAGGGCGGTACTTGTGCATCGACCTTTATTTTAACTCTTCTATGGCGGTTGGTTTCATAGTCGGCTCGGTTTTAGTTTTAATTTAATTAATGCATCGCCTTTGGGTTTCGATTAATATATACACACTCCTCAGGCACTATATCCTTGCTACTAGATTGTATCACAATGGTATGGTAACATTTTGCAGCTCGCATTCAAAATCTGGATTGCATTTTAAATGGAGGTACATTGGAAGTATAATGTACTCGTATATCCTGTGGTCTATAATAATGGAGTGTGAAACCTTGTACGGCCGACAGATACATTTTTGTAATTTTAGGATTTTATTAGATTAGAACTGACATATCATCAGCCTCTGTAAAACTGATGACATTTCCAAAAAAAATGTAACTATAATATGACGAAAATATAAATAAATATTTTTGCTCTCAAGAACTGACTGCTCAAAAGCAGTTTCAAAAGTAAAACAAAATGTGGCAGCAGTGATTGGTTGAGAATGAACCATCAACCATGAGCAGTGTCAATGCAGTCAATCACCCGCAGCAGTATGTCATCTCAATCAATGGGAGAGATGTCGTCATGGAAGTTGACACGGGAGCAGCAGCATCTACATTAAGTGAACCCTAATCTAAGTTTTTTAAAAATATTCATTCATTTCATTCATTCATTTTCAATGGTCCGCTTGTCCATTAAGTGGGTCGCGGGTGTAGGTTGCTCAAGTGGACCCTCCATAGCTCTCGATCCTCCGCCATCGACTCTAAATCATCAAGGGCAATTCCCATACGGGTAGAGGAGAGATTATGAATTTGATCTAACCATCTCATCCTGGGTCTACCTAGGGGACGCCTGCCCGATGGTACGGATTCCATAGCACGTCGTGGAATCCTGGTCGGGGACATGCGTTTAACATGACCAAACCACCGAAGCATGGATCGCTCCGTCCGGAGAAGTAGCTGCTCGACATTGAGTTCCTCACGTATTCTGGTATTTCTGATGCGATCTCTACGGGTCACACCAGCAATACTACGGAGAAATCTCATTTCGGCAGCTTGTATCCGCGATCTTATTCTTTCGGTCATTACCCAAACCTCATGACCATAGGTGAGAGTTGGAACAAAAACCGAATTAAAGACTGACAACTTAGCTTTGACACCAAGTTCAGTCCTCCTAATAACAGAATGACCAAGCTGTCTCAAAATTGACCCAGCCTGACCAATCCTACAGGAAAACTCGGCATTGCTCCTTCCATCACTCGTGAATAAGACCCCGAGATACTTAAACTTCTCCACCTGTTTCAATGGGACTCCACTAACATGCAGAGTGCATTGAACAGGCGTTCTAGAGACGACCATCACTTCAGATTTGTTCACATTTACTTTCATCTCAGCTTCAACACAAACGGCTACAAACCGATCGAGTGCGCGCTGAAGTTCAGTCTGAGAGGACCCAAGGATGACCAAGTCATCAGCGAAGAGCAAATGACTTATCCTCAGATCTCCCAATTCGAAACGTTCCTCGCCAAGACTGCGCTGTAACATCCAGTCCATATAAGTAATGAAAAGGAGAGGAGACAAGACGCACCCCTGACGAAGTCCAACGCCCACGGTGAAAGGTATTGATTTAACGCCGTTTACCCGAACACAGCTTTTACAGTTTGTGTAAAGAGATTGAATGGCTCTCAAGAGAGAACCATCAATTCCATACTCCTGTAATACACTCCAGAGTTTCCCTCGATGGACTCGGTCGTATGCAGGGGCGTAGCGAGGGTTCGAGCCGTGGGGGGGTGACTTTCATTGAAATGCCGACTTATTTCAGGAACTTGCCGACTGTATCGGGCCAGCGGTTATCGAGTTATAACGTCATCGAGTTTCACCCCATAGAAGATTTTTTTGTATGGGAGGTGCCACGCCCCTTTGTCCAATTTTGACCAATTTTCACAGGAACAATCCCTGGCCAATACCTAAAATTGCCTCAAAATTTGAGACCAATCAGTTCAGTGGTTTTCGGCAAATTCAGCGATGCCGACAGTCTTTTTTTAAATCGAATAGAAACTCGCTAAATTTTATTATGTTCAGTTGGCAAATTCAGCTATGCCGACAATCTTTTTTAAAATCGAATCGGAACTCGCTAAATTTTAAGGATTTCAGTCGGCAAATTCACCGATGCCGACAATCTTTTTTTAAATCGAATAGAAACTCGCTAAATTATAATGTGTTCAGTCGGCAAATTCAGCGATGCCGACAGTCTTTTTTTAAATCGAATAGAAACTCGCTAAATTTTATTATGTTCAGTCGGCAAATTCAGCGATGCCGACAATCTTTTTCAAAACCGAATCGAAAATCGATAAATTTTAATGTGTTCAGTCGGCAAATTCACCGATGCTGACCGTCATTTTTAAAATCGAAACTCAGAAAAGGTACATACAGTCAAAAAAAATATAAATTCGCATTTCCGAAAGGTGGAACCTTTGAAAATGTCGTCTTGTATACATTTACGAGTTTGAAAACATATACCTAATGAAAATCCAAACTCACTTCTTATTTTTTAACATTTTGTTCGGAGTCAAATTTAAAAATTTTTTTAATTGTTTTTGAAATTTTTTGATTTTTTTTTTTTTTAATTTTTAGAATTTTTTTTAGCTGCTCAAGTTAAAATGTTACTTCCTTGATTTGCCGACTCTTAAAAACGGTGGGGGGGTATCGCACCCCCCCACACCCCCCCCTCGCTACGCCCCTGGTCGTATGCTTTCTCCAAATCTACGAAGCAAGCGTAAACAGGTGTAGCATACTCCCAAGCCTTCTCCAGTACCATTCTGAGAGTGAATAACTGGTCGGTTGTGCTTCTGCCGGGACGAAAGCCGCACTGCTCATCTCCTAATCGTGCCTCGACCACAGCTCTGCAACGCGTTTCCAGCACCTTGGCAAAGACTTTTCCGGGGAGACTTAAAAGTGATTTTCAAAATATAGCCTTGCAAAACAATTTGTTAATCTCGTATCAGTTACAGGTAGCTTGCCGGCCAGAAATATTGTTTACCTGTTGTCGTAGTCAAAGGGGATAAACCAAAAGTATGTTAAATGGGTCGCGATTGGTTAGAAGCCATTTTCCCAAATTGGAGGAGTAATTTTGAAAACCAATATCATCCTCTTCAATTTTTGTGAACAAAAATTCGTTCAACATGGCCCGATAACGATCGCCATTGACTGTAACGGCCATTCCTTGCTCATTTTCAAAGAAAAATGGCCCAATTATGCCTCTGGACCAAAATCCGCACCAAACAGTGACTCGTTTTGGGTATATCGGCTTTTCAATGTATGCGTGCGGGTTTTCTGTGCCCCAAATGCGACAATTTTGCTTGTTTACATACCCGCCAAGATCAAAATGAGCTTCATCTGAAAAGATGATTTTTTTTTTTGGCAAAATCTGCATCTTCTCTAAGTCGATCGCAGGCCCACTTAGCGAAGCGAAAACGCATTGAATGGCCAGTTGGCTTCAACTCCTGAACCAATTGGACTTTGTATGTCGTCATACCAAGGTCTTTATGCAAAATTCGTCTCAATGATGTCTCCGAAATGTTCAATTGTTGAGAACGACGGTGAATTGATGTTGATGGCGCTTCACGCACACTTTCTGCCACAGCAGCAATTTTCTCGGGTGTACGCACTGTTTTTGGCTTTTCGATGAGGATGCCAGTTTCTTTCACTTTTTTTACAAGATAACGAACATACGGAGCTGACGGTGCTTCTCTTCTTCCAAAATCCGTACGCAATTTTCGCACACATTCTGCAACATTACCATGATTTTCAAAGTAATGTCGCAATATTTCCCAGCGTTGTTCAAGCGTATAAACAACCATATTCGTTCAGCGGAAGGATAAAACTAATTATCTGTCAAATCAGACATGAGCTAAGTGTTACCATTCGCGAAATAAGCACTAGTTGAAAAAAAAAAAACGTTAGATGGCGGACCCTTTATTTAACCAGTCTACAAAAATCAGCTATTACTTTGTGTCGTACTCGTACCTACTCAAGCTGACTGCTGCGAAACAACCTCCGTGTTAGAGCGTGTAGGCCGTCTTGGCCCAAGCAAGCTTTCACCGAAAGTCGAAGAAAATCCAGTAAAATGGGTAATACTGGATTTCCTTCCTGGTAGTATAAAGGACCGGTTGCATATTTGTCAAAATACAGATACAGATACAGATATAGATACAGTTGCCAGATATGAGCCCGATGCCAGGAATTACATTTTTTCCCGCTAATTTCCGTAGAAGCCTTATCCAATGTAGCCCTCTTCAGTACCTATAGTTTCCGATTTTTGAAAGTTGATTTTCAATACAATTCAACTCAGTACCGCATGCCAATTAAGGCACTCTTAGTCTGAAGTCTCATACAAAGTTTTATTTGGTCAAACGATACCTTCTGAATTTCTGACATTTAATGGTGGCAGGTAATTGGTACTCTTTTTACGAAGTCAGGCAAAACAAATGTTGCCCTACAGGAGTAGTAAAATTAAAAAAAATTTCATAATATGCAATCACCCTTCAAACTCGACCCAATTTTCTTAAAGTAGTTCAACCGTATAATATCCAAAACGTAAGCTGATTTTTCATTCTTCAAATATATATCCTCGTCTAACAATTACAATCGTACAAGGCAACCTTCAACTCACTTTGTCAGCTAAATTGTGTCGGCCGACTGAATTTTTGACTTAAATCTGTCAACTTTCACTAGAAATCCACTAGAATGGAACCAACCCATGTCCGCCCACAATTAAAATAACTACTCTTAAGCCTCTGCCCAGTCTCTTAACAATAAAAAGTGCAATTAAAAGAATTAAAAGAGGACAACACTAAATCACTCAACTTGCACTACACAAAACCGTTCAATGGAACAACCTTTAGCCTCGCTCACAGTACAGTACGCACGCAGTGTAGTAGCTTTTCCTCTAAATGCGGTTTAAATTGAGAGCAACACTCGGAAGCCTACTTGCAAGAAGCCCTGGTGCATTTCAATGGTATCACTTGACCTAATTGCCATTGCCTGGGATTCAACATTCTATACGAGCCAAAAGCACCCACCAACGCAACCCCTATATAGAGGTACGTGCAACTAAACGATGATAGAATTTATGCTGTATCTCCAACCTCCAAGCACGACGACAGCATTCTTCTTCTTTATGGTCTTCGTCTCCATTTGATTGTTGCTTTCAAATGCATTTTGTTGTTGATAGTCTGTTTCCACTTAACGTCGATAACATAACAGTGAAGATAAGGGGGTGGCCAACAAAGGGGGTACTGAGGAATTGTTGCAAACAAAAAAATGTGACGAGGAAGGGCGCCTAAAGCAATTCAGAGAGCAATCATTCCTAAGCCTTCTTACACACGGACAGGGACACACTATATAATATAGTGAGACTGACAATAAATGGTGCGGCAAACTATAATGCTTTGTGTCGTTCGCCCCCCCAAACCCCACTGTCAAGCCTGTCTGTACATTGAGAGGGTAAACACATTCATTGGAATGCCGCCTTAACAGGAGGGGGATGATGATAGTTTCTATATGCAGTAACGTAAACGTACCTATGTACCTACAACATACATGCCCATACTATTAGAGAGAGTGGCAATAAATTGAAAGCACACGACTTCTGAGTTCTGTTGTGTGTAAACATAATTGGACTTTTGCTTAAATTCTTTGTGAAAGGGTTGTTATATTCACTTCAAAGTTTGTGCCTAAAAAGCGGAAAATGTCTGGAATTTACTCACATTCGGCACACTAAAACGTAGACATCCTTGGTATTAGTTCGTTTCGCTTATAATGGTCTTAATTACTCGTAACATACTTTGACACCAAGTATGCTGCACGGTAGGATTGCTATAAGGGCCTTTTGGTGGCCAGTGCCGTATGAAACCTTTCACTTTTATACCCCTTTTTAACCTAACCTAACTTATGGGGCATATTATATTTTCGAAATAGATACATATAATCCTAAGAAACGGGTTAGGTACATTATACATATAAATATTTAGAATTTTGGAATGAAAACAAAATAGTGAAAATATTAAATTGAAAGTAAACTCCTTCTTCCACTTTATAGATGGCGCTATACAGTTTCGCTGAATATTCACCTCTGGTTAGCCTCTTAAAAAAGCCTTCAGTTTGGCATGCATTTTGTAGCTAATGCGGAAGAATTAGAAATCTTGATTAAAGGCAAATTCTTGCCAACAATCGTTAGTTAAATGTCAAGAAATCTGAGATGAAATTGTTGACTAAAAATAGAGAGAATGATATCTGTCTCGTCGTCATTCTAGACTTTTGAAAATAATAATCGACATAGGCGAATGAAATTTTGTGAGAATTTTAAATGGCAGGTAATATGAGTGACAGCCACGAAGCAAATCTGACTGGAAATACGGAAAACACAAACGCGCTTAATATTCGACTATTAGATTTCTGATGCATCATAACTGGTGTAGTCATCATTGCCGGGATGGGACACAGTGTCATTACAGTCATGCTCGTAATTGGTTTATAGAGTCCAATGATCTATGCCGAAGTTGCGGAGATAAGGTGCAGATAGAGCCAATCCATCGTTTGCTGTGCCACTACTAAACTCTGCAAGAACGACGCCTTCAAACCTTAGGATATAGATTCGCAAGCAGGAGTTCAGATATTGGATCTACTGAACATAGTGCACAAGTTCCCAAGCCAACCAGTAAATTGATGGATTTTTGGGTCTGTTCTCTATTTTTCAGTCACTTTACTCATAATGAATCTAGATGTAGTTAGATATAATGAATGTTCATCTATCTCACACATCTTCATAACCTAACCTAACCTATTATGCTTTAAATATAGTCGTTATAAAGGGTCCGCCATCTAACGTTTTTTTTTTTTTCAACTAGTGCTTATTTCGCGAATGGTAACTCTTAGCTCACTTTGAGCTACTTTGAAAATCATGCTAATGTTGCAGAATGTGTGCGAAAATTGCGTACGGATTTTGGAAGAAGAGAAGCACCGTCAGCTCCGTATGTTCGTTATCTTGTGAAAAAAGTGAAAGAAACTGACTTCCTCATCGATAAATCAAAGCGTGAAAAGCCAAAAACAGTGCGTACACCCGAGAAAATTGCTGCTGTGGCACCAATCACCGTCGTTCTCAACAATTGAACATTTCGGAGACATCATTGAGACGAATTTTGCATAAAGACCTTGGTATGACGCCATACAAAGTCCAATTGGTTCAGGAGTTGAAGCCAACTGGCCATTCAATGCGTTTTCGCTTCGCTAAGTGGGCCTGCGATCGACTTAGAGAAGATGCCGATTTTGCCAAAAAAAATCATCTTTTCAGATGAAGCTCATTTTGATCTTGGCGGGTATGTAAACAAACAAAATTGTCGCATTTGGGGCACAGAAAACCCGCACGAATACATTGAAAAGCCGATATACCCAAAGCGAGTCACTGTTTGGTGCGGATTTTGGTCCACAGCCATTTTTCTTCGAAAATTGGACCGATCGTGTAGGCTACTGCATGGCCAGCTGAGGCAGCCATTTGAATGAAACTATTTTCCATTATTAACCGGAAGGATTGTACTTTCAAATAAAAAAAGAAATTTGAGAAAATATTCAGTAGTTTTTTTATAGCAATTTCAAAAAAAAAAAAGTTATTTTTCGGACCCTTTACAATGGACCTCTCCAAAGTAGCTTAAACCTAAAAGATTTTCAAGCTAAGATACCAAACCCTATCTAGAGCAAATCGTTTATCAACACCAAGTAGTGACACCAGCTCACTGTCGCGTCGCCTTTCTTAGATACGAATGGAATACTGCGCATTGGGGGTGGGATATCAAATGCATTTGTAGGGTGGATTTTTGCGGACCTTTCTATATGCATGCACTTTCGTCGACGTGGGACATCGCCAGGTAAAACCTATATATAGCAGGCTTCGTTTGTTTTGTTAGGACAGCCGTACACATAGAACTGGTAGACGATTTAACCACAATAAGCTTTCTTGTTGCCTTGAATTACACACGATCAGATGCTTTTTAAACGTGAGAATAAGGATGCAATAGTCAGTGCCTGCGCTGCTGACGGAATAGTGTGGAAAACTATACCTCCCAGTTCGCCCCATTTTGGGGGGATTGTGGGAGGCAGCTGTTAAAAGCGCAACTTTTCACATGAACATTCTACAAACCTTAACTCAATACCTTAATTATACAAATTGAATCTATTTTATAAATTCTATTCCAATTACATACTTAGATGTCCGGACATCCAGGAATTAACATCTGGGCACTTCATCACTGGTACCGCGTTAAACTCTGTTGTGGAACCTAATATGCTATAGGCTCAATCGCTACCAGAGAGAACTTGCAAATACGTAAGCTTCTAACCAAATGGGCAAAACATGTTAATTCTATATCAGTTGGCGACATGGAGGTTATCGAAGATTATAATCTACCCACTTAAGGGGCGACTCGGACTAGCTGTGAAAGTGCATCCAGGCAAGGATGGCATCATGCGATTGATTACGTTAAGCACCAGTAGTGGAGATACTCAGCGAGCTACTAACAGAATCCGTCGACTTAAAGGACCTCAGTCACTTCAAGGAGGGGAGTATGTTGAGTGCCATGATCAGGTGAAACTAAGACACTTAGTGGTTGTCAGAATATTGCGAAACAAAGAATGATGCATCTGTTAGCGCAATCTTTAAGGCCCCAAGTCAGCTATTTGCTTCAGGAGCTTCCTTGATGCCAAAATTGCCGGCAATATTGCTTCAAAATGAGTATTTCATCTCAAGAAGGAACACACTTAAAAGCCAAACTAGGAATTTCATGAGAGACATTCTGCTGTGAGGTTGTCTTTTCCTTCTATTGGGATTTATCAGACATTAAGCAGATTCTTCAATAAAGTCTATGAGCTGGTTGCAAGTTCGTCCCAAAAATAAAAGCACACGCAAACGAATGTTTGTGAGAAGCTAGGCCTAGGTTTATGGTCCGTCAACTATATATTTAACTTTTATTTGTGTTTCTTGTTGAACACAAAAAATATATTTCTTTCTGTTCTTAACGAACAGAAACCAACTTTTAAATGAAACAACTTTTTTAATTTTTAATATTTTATTGAGCTTCAGATTCCTTACCACTGGTGGGGGGAAATCTTGGGCTTAAACGAAGTGTGATACAGAACTGAGTGATCTATGGTCAGATGGACCCTTTATATAGTGCTTTTTTGTTTATGCAGCAATTTTGTAGATAAGATTTGTATTGGTTCATCATTCAGTTGAATCTAAAGTCAAGCGTGGGTTTGTTTATAATACATTTTGCTTATGCAGCATATCTGTGGATGATTCAGTTGAATCTGAAGTCAAGCGTGGGTTTGCTTGGTATTATGTTGCATTTATCTTTTGGGGACGCACAAGTAGTGTCTGATATAACATTTATATATTACGGACAAAGTGATATTTATCCCGCTCTCAGTTTTAGTCATCGAGTATAGTTATATCAACAGATCGGCCTTTTGCATCGCCTGTACTGCTGAGACTTTTTCAAAAAATCCATCACCAAAAATGGCCTTCCAAAACGATTCGTTGCACTGCCTAGTCGAGGTATTACATACCACATCATAATAAAGTCGCGACTTTGCTGCTAAAAATATTTACAAAAGCACGACCTAAAATAGCGCATATCCCCCAAGACCATCAGATTAACTTTCAATTTGATGAAAAAATAATAATAAAATCTCCGAACGTGAATGGGTCACCATACCTCCGCTTTCATCCATTTATCATCATTAGTTAACTTAACCTACCTGACTTTCTCCGTTACAAATTGAAAGAAAAAAATATCCATTTCTTTGGTCCTGATGACAAGCCCCAACAAATATAACATGACTGCGGCACGTACATATGCTGTGGGAACTTGTTAAAAGTTTTCTTCGCCACGAGACGAATATTCAAATATATACATCAACTTCAAATGACTCCTACGGATGTGACGCGCTGCCAGCTATGGGACTGCCGACAAATCACGCATTGACATTCGTGATGGACCTAAGGTTGCGCACTTCCCGTAAGGAGTTGATTGGATAAGCACTATGTGACTGACAGCTGAAAATGCCAAGTACCTTGGCGGAATAATAAAGAGTAGGAGCAACGCGTCTGGAATTCTATTTCCGCAACCAAAGTATATCTATCTATCTTTTTTGAGTGAAATCTCAAACTTGCGTAACAAATATTTCTCGTACTTAAGGCTACACGTCGTAGGTAAGGTATAGTGACATTGTTTGGGATAGCGAATGAGGATGAAGTTTGCCTCCATGGGGATGCGGGTATAGTAGTGAATCTTTGTCGCAAGGTCACAGTTCAGTCGTGTTTCAACTGTAATTATGCTATCACAAGTTTGGCTGCTATTGTACAACAACTATAGGTGGAAATCTTATGTACATCCTTGAGAGTGTCAATTGGTTACAATTTTGTACAGGTCCCCATTCGAGAGACTCTGATGTGAATTTGCATGCGACGTGTTCGAAAAATGCACGTGGGTAGATTGACACTAAGAGCCCTCATCGAGCATACCGATTCATTTTGCATATCCTTCCTTAATATTCGGCTGACATCAGCAACACGTCTATAGGTATAATGGAATTACTGAAACAATTTATTTGAAAAATAAATTTCCGGGAAAAAATGCTCATAGCGACGACCCACCGACGGGACAATTGCTCGAGTGATGACATCCACAAATTTAATTTCACTAAAATGCCAAGAAATAGATTCTCGAGCACTTTACCCGGAAGGAAGCGATGCGGTACGGTAAGGCCATCATGAATACACAATTCACTCCCCGAAATTCCATCGCGCACCCACCAAAAAATGGCAACAGAAAGTCAAGCGGGCGTAAAACTCGAAGAAAATGAAGGATCTCAGGTCCGAAATGCAATTTACTCAATAAAATTCTCTATTTCGTCATTTGAAAAATCCACCCTCTCCTATACGAGCAGTTGTATTCCCCCACACTGGAATTTCATCAATCGTTTGTGAGTAGAGAGTACTATTTTGCCTGAGATCTTATTACGTGTAGTCCTCCCCATGGAATAGTTCAGTCGTAACACACTTGAAGCGTACCTACTTGAAGTGCAACTCCTTGGAAAATTGTTCACGAGGACTCGAGGAGAGATGAAAGGTATAACACAGATTAGAGTACACACACATATACCTACGCGTTTGCATATGTGCTTCAAAGGGAAAAAAAATTAGTCGCATGTTGCGCCCTCGAAGCTAACTGTGCAATCTGGTCTTAAACGAATTTTAAATTAAAGTTACAAAAAATCATATCTTGAAAGGATAAGGATTGGGTTGGGATACAGATGCCGCCATGCAAATGAATGAATGAAGAAGTAAGCGAGGCCTTAGGAAATGGTCAAGCTTTTTGAACAATTTTAATAAGTTCAAATCGCAGCGCACATAAGCCAAGGCAATCATGAGTTTAAAGTAAAGGTAGGTAGGTACCACTTGCAATAATTCCACTGAAACCAAGTTTGATAAATTTTTGAAATGTCCCTCTCAAAGAGGAGCTTCTCAAACATTCGTTGGTATGTATGATAGAAAAGAAAGACTAATAAGTAAAAACTATTTTCCACGAATTCGTGGCCCATCGACAACTCGAACTCATCACTCCACATGCAAATGCAACCCTTCATGCAATTAGTCTTAATATCCTCTAGCCATACAGAGAGGCGTAAAACACAGTCGGGGGTACTGCAGACTTATATTATGTCATATGTGCTAACATGTATTCATTTCATAGTTACATGACTGTACAGGGGCATCGACCAATACAGCATACTGCATACACAGCATACCGGTCTTCCATTCTAGTCAAGCGGGTCGTCCGAGTAGAAGAAGACATAGCCTAGGGCACAAGTAGAAAATATCCTTAACCTTGTTGGAGTGCGCGACATGGAAACAGTTGACCATAAGGACCGCGCCAGCTGGACAGGCTTGTTAGTAGATTCCATGGAATATGGGTGAACCATTCCCCGAAGAAGGAGAGCTTCATAGCTTTCTGAAAGTGGATGAATATTGATTTTTGGAGTAGCACTCACTTGATTCCCTTAGGCAGCGTTATGTCAATTCGCAGTTACCAACAATTAAATGGCTTACTACTGCTTACCTTTTTTGATGTGCAATTCTTCGACTGATCTCTAATAGGGTGTCATTTGTATGCTGTTTCCTCCTATTAGTCCGACATTAAATGAATACCTCATAAGCTCTAAGTTACTGAAGTGACGTCTTGGCCTTGTAACGTCTTTGAGGACTCCAACTATAATCTAGTGAAAGTATTTTCCTTTCACACTTTACATTAAAATCCCGATCACAACTTTAACATACATCTCCAAACAAGCTCCGTTTCAGGTGGTTAGACAACTGGCTTTGGGACGACCGTAAAAACCTATTAAATTGTTTAGGAAAGTACAGCTTTGATGGAAGATTATCGCCAGTGAATCACTTATCGCCTTAGAGCCAAAAAAATTGTGTTCTAAGCCGATACCCCGCTCGGAAACCGCATCACAGTATACATGCAATCTTCTTTAGTAGCTGTTTTCAATAAGAGTAGGTTTAGGAATTTTGATCGCATGGATTCCATGGCACGACTTGGAAGCCGTATTGGGGATATGGATATGCGATTAATATGACTAAGTCATATACGCATGGCGAAGTAGTTGATCTTCATCTAGTAACTGATGTAAGGATATTACATAGGTGGCGCTTATATCCGACTTCTTTTTTTTTCGGTTGCGCCTGGAGGTGAGTAATCTTCAAAAGATTTCAATGGTCCGTATCATTGGTTATGTCCGACTCATATATCATCTGACCTGGTTAAGCCATTGGTGTCAGCCAATATATGCCTAAGGACTAAGCCTCACCCCTCAGAGAGGCACTATGGGGACCGGCCGCGCGCGCCCATAGTAGTAAAAATTTATTCCTCTCATTTTTTTGTTTTGTAATGACTACGACTAAGTTACCTTAGTAGTTTATGCTTCTGTAGTATTTATTAATCGCGTTAGGTAGGCAGCTTTCCAGCGAACGCTCCTACTAATACCGTCATTAGCTATATGCGGTTTTTCCTCACGGTCGAACGGTCTTGTTCTTTGTAGTCAGCGCTCGAGGTTTGTTACGTCCAGAGAAAGAACTATTTCATTATTGCTATGAACATGAATACGAGTGTAAAGTTTTCGAGTAAAGTTTGCTACTTCGTCATTCACGGTAGCAGTTCCTAAATCTCTGTGAATGTCACTATTCCTTATGTACCATGGAGCATTCACAATTGCTCTTAGCGTTTTGTTTTGAAATGTTTGTAGTAGAGTCATATTGCTTGGTTTGGTACAACCCCAAAGTTCTATACCGTATGTCCAAGACGGTTTTAGCACTTGCTTATACAGAAGCAGTGTGTTGTACCTGTATGCTTAGTTTCGAGTATCTTCCGAGTAGCCAATACATTTCTCTCAGTCTTATTTCGAGCTCGTCTCGCTTTTTTTTAACGTGTGGCTCCCACTTCAGTTTTACGCCTAGAGTCATTCCTAGATATTTTGCCTCGTTTGCGTACAGTACTCGTACCGAGTTAATGTAAACAGGTAGGTTGTTTACCTTTTTGTATGTAAAATTGACATGCATTGACTTGGTCTCGTTAAGGACGATTCGCCAGGTCTTTCTCCATTTGCATACTTTGTTTAGAGCCCCTTGGAGTTTTTGCGTTGATGATTCGACTGACTCATCCATTGCGAGGATAGCTGTATCATCTGCGAACGTTGCTACGATAGTCCCTTCATCCTGTTGTATATCTCTAGTATAGAGCAGGAATAAAATTGGACCAAGAACGCTTCCTTGCGGAACACCGGCGTAGATTTCTTTGAATTCTGAGAATACAGGCAAGAAAACACGAAAGAGTCTGTCTGGTAGGATTCTAGTATTCTATACAATTTGTCAGGTAGGATTGTCCTTAGCTTATACCTTAGGCCTTCGTGCCATACTTTGTCAAAGGCTTGCGATACGTCGAGAAAAGCTTTTTCAATTTCATTTGTTATTCGATATACCTGATCGATTGTGGAATGTTTGACCCGAAAACCGAATTGATGATCCGGGATCAAGCGTTTTTCTTCAATTACTGGTTGTATTCGTTTTAACAGAAGTTTTTCGAAGACTTTAGATATTATCGGCAGAAGGGAAATGGGTCTATATTATTTCTTATCGTTTGCACATTTCCCCGGTTTCGGAACCATAATAACTTCAGCGACTTTCCATTGCCTTGGAACATATAAAAGTCTCAATGAGGAATTTACTATGTAGAGCAACGACTTCTGCTTCGTAACAACATAATTGAAGCTTTTGAGAAATAGTGTAGCTGAATCAGTGCCTACTATTTTGCTACTCCAATTTTGGAAAGAGCTGTGAATATTAAGGTTAGCTCAAAAAGGGTCTGATTTACTTTACTATATAAGACAAAGTAATTTCTCCATCGCAAACCTTGTGACAATGTTAATGGGGTCCTGTAATTGATGCTTTAAACTATTTGTTTCTTTAGAAATCAGATCAACTTAGCCAGATATAGGTTTATGTTCGGACCTTGAATGTCACCTAAGAACAACGGTTGGCTCGCTGTGGTGCGTAGACTTCCCTGATGAACTTATAACTCTATAGTCTATAACTATATGCAATCTAACCTTGCCTTTTGATTATTGTCTTGTCATTATTCATTTTTATTCAGAGTATTTAACCTTAATTTTACTTTTGTTTGTTAAAGAATAAAAATTGCCCAACAATAGATTTGGTCCTCAGCCAGAGTCAGGTTTTCTTCCTGCATGATTTGGCTCGTATAAGCGGTATTATCGACGCTGAAACTCGTGCTAGGAGCAGTCTTCGTCTGTATTTTGGGCATCATCTTTGATAGCGCATTATAGTTACCTTTGCCGCCTTTTTAGCGTATGTGGGTATGAGGTGATCAATGGTCAGGTCATAGTTGAACGAGTCGGATAATGAACCACAGGACTCTTCAGAAACGAGCGCTGGACCCGGACCTGTTATCATCGCCTGAAGAGACGAAGCTCGTTTTTAGTATGTTAGGTGGGGCCTCCAGAATTCTTGTCCCGACCGCTGTCGGAAAGAGCACGGATGGATTTTCACGTTCGTGAGTACAACCTGGAGTAATATAATCCATAAATTCTTCCGACATACTTTTTGTTTTTTGACAGGTTTTACGTCGAAGTCAAAGACATGGATTTTAGTCGCCTCTTACGACACGCATGCCTACCTCGGGTATATTCCAACCCTTACCCGATGGGGGTTTTCAGATCTTTCTCTCCACTTAATCGATACCTATTTCAAATGTGTTTATTTTCCAAATTGTCGGACCTCATATAAAGCGAAAACACAGAAATTTAAAGAATTTAAATGTTGCTACTGTACATACCTATTTAGAGGCAACCAGAAATATTGAACCAAAAGTATTACCACAGCGATACGTTGAAATTCCATTAATATTGATTCATCATCCAAACTATACTAGTATACGCGCTTGAAACAATTATACGTGCACAATAATTAAGCGAATTGTCCGCATCGCGTGACTGTCATTCATTGGCGTATACTTGTGTTGTTTACACTTTTCCCCGCCCAATCTGTTCATCACGAATGTATAGTATACAAAGAACGTGATTAATTCGGTGCAGCTTTACGCTCTTAAGCCTGAAAGTTCCCATAGCTAAATTAGCTTGGAGCATGCATCCCACAAAATCCCCTACAATCCCGCATGAACTGGGATAATTTGTAATTTAATTTTCACTTCAACCGTCGTTGCGCCGCGCCGGCCTTGCCGCCATATTGGGTCCGTTCAAATGCCATCGACAGACGACAACATGTTCGACGGAGGACGAGACGACACACCATAATATATAGCATGCGAGAGGACATTTTGCTCCTGTATACGATTTGGCTCAATTATGTAGTAGTTGGTTGAAAATTGTCCTGGAAGTTGCTAGTCAGCATGCAGGACTCCATGCTAAGTCCATTGCACTAATTTCAATAATTGTCCCGATTAGGGTTAGATATGCGCCCCGTAGCAATCTCTTTTGTTTCTATACGGATTTCTTCTGCCATATGAGGTTCATGACTTGGGTAATCTTAATTGTTCGGTTAGGAGGTATTAACGCCTTGTGCAACACTTAATAGTGACCACTTCTAGCTCTTTTGGCGCTCTAACGTTTGTTTCCCTCGCAGACGTATACTAGTACTAGGTATTGGTATTGGTACGCCTGTGTTTATTTATACGCCAATGGCATGTCACACATAATTTATGAGAAAATGCCATTCGGCCATGGAAACAGTGCAGAAATAGCTGTCAATGAGGCTGCGGGGCGGTTAACTGAAATGCGATTAAAGAAGGACGCGAGTGAGCTCGAAACTCGACATCGACACACGTGCATATTAAAGTTGCATGCCGTTGAAAAATTAAATCAACGCGTCGCTATAGCAGCAACCAATGCCAGTTGCGTGAAACGAGAATGTGCTTTACTGTGAAAAATGATTTATCGTGTGTGAACTGCAAGTTGCATAGAGGGCCATGTTGGAGGCTATATGACACCTGGATGGGTGATTATTTTTTTTTTGTCGGTGATGGTAACGATTTTGATGACTCAATTTCACGTGACGGCAGCTCACATCATGATCTAAACACACTGTCAGCCCCCACCTTGCTAATTGGATGGCACTTTGCCAGTTTGACACTTTGAAAGTTTAATTTGGTTAGAGCGATGGAACGACATATTTTTTTTTTTTGTAATGCTTCTCCTGAACATATAACATTTCAACATCCTTTGAGGCATAATGAGTAATGACACATTGACTTTGCGTTGGGTGCGAGTGCATCGTGGATAGACACGCATGTATACGTAACATTAGAGACAATATGGGCTTGGATCAAAAGTGGAACAACGTATAATCCTATTTTTACCATGACATGCACAATATACCGTATAATGTATAAAGCAGCTCCACAAAAACAGCCTAGCGACATCTTTTGTGGAGGCTATACAGCTTTGACCAATATATAAGTAGTGTTCGACATGGAGTTCGGAGCTTTTGAAGTGTCAGTGCACTAGTTGTCAATAATTCGCGTGAAAGTACAGTTGGGTAGTAGAATATTCATTTAGAGCTGCTACAAGGTAGGATTGTTCCTTATATGACCTTTCCAAGATGTGGTTATTGATTGAAAAGCCAAAGCGCTCAAAGCACGTCGACTGCTGCCCCCATAATTTTTCAGATGACTACGTAGATCCAGTGTTGTCACTTGGGAATTCAAAAATGTGGTAGATTGGAAGGAAAAAAAAGTGGTAGATTTGAAGTTTATATGCACCATTACAATTAGTCACAGAAAAATCAGCAAATATGTATAGGTAATGAGCGATCCCAGCAATCACTGGTCGGATAAGTTCTACTAGAACTCTCGTCATTAGCTGGTATTAATATAATCATCTCTCCTTATCTTCAGGACAGTGGAAAACAACTCCAGCGCGTCCCTAAAAAAAGCGGTTGTTCTTCTCCCACCAATTACCGACCCATAGCACTTATGTCCGTTCTTTTCTAAAGTGATAGAAACGCTGACAAATCGTCGTATCTTGAATCACGGAAACTTCTCAATGACCGGCAATACGGTTTTCGTGGCAGCAGGTCCACTGGTGATTTGATGACTTATCTCACCGGAAAGCGGGAACAATCTCTCCACTACTCTGGTGAAATAAAGATTGTTGCGCTTGATATTTTAAAAGCATTTGACAGAGTTTGACACCAAGCTCTTTTGTCAAAAATGCGTGCTTATGGAATCGATGCGACTTTTACACCGAAAGAAAAACGTTGGTAAAATCAAGCATGAACCTTATTTGATTTTGCGTCAACCAATGGGCATTGTCATTTCAACAAATGTGACATTGTCAATTTTTTATAAAAAAACATAACGGGTATTTTTGCATAAATCTATCACGCCATTGTCAATTTCGTGTTTAAATAACCACGCATTAGGTTATTCGTATTAAAGCAAGCACGGTAAGCGATTGATTAAGCACGATCATTGTTGATTAACAAATTCAAAATTGTACAATGGTCGTGTTTCTTTTAACACGTCCATGCTTACTTTATCACAGGGAAGCGATTGATCAAGCATGATCATTGTTAATCAACAACGAAAACATTGTACATGTACATTTTTCGTGATTCTTTTACAATGCTTATGCACTGGATAGTGTTTGATAATGCATAGCATGACCATTGTTCATCAGCAATGGAAACATTGCAATGTTTTTGTGCTTCTTTTAAAGCGTCTATACTTACTTTACCATTTTATTTCTACTCGCACCCAGCTGAAAAATACTATTAAAAACTGAAAACTAATATTAATCTACGCAAAATTACATTACATTTTTTTACATTAGTATTTATTGAACTTTCATATAACAGTTTGACTTAAGGCTAGTTAAAAAAATGGTGATAAATAATTAATATTTCAATATGTTGGCTCAACAACAGGGGCCCAACGAAGTACAATTATTATTTTATAAATAATTATATTTACCTACATAAATTGTGAGTGTTGTCTCGTACCGTATGCACCGTTGGCTGTGTTGACTTCAGGGTATTGAAATCCGGGTGTCCAATCTAAGCAAAATTTCAGAATTATGAGTGGTAAAAGTTTACGAGAAAAAAACTTACTTTAGATGGCGCTCACAATCCGGGGTAGACTACGGCCTCAATCAACAAGCGCACTAAAAAACAAAACAAAAAACGTCACTATACACTACAAAGAAAAATACACTGTTGACACTCGCTCGTAACGTAATGTACCTAGTACTTGCACTTCTGACTGAATACTGAAGATTTTTTCAAGAAAAAAGATGACCGACGCCAACGAGGCAAACTGACAAGACAAATTCCGTTAAGCATGTCGCGACTACGATGTTTGTTGTTGGTTTAACAAGAAAACATGTAAATTAACTACATTCGTGATAGTTCTACAATGTTTGTGTTTCTTTAGCAATGTTTATGCTTGGCTGCATTATACTTTCAACATTTTCGTGATACATTTTAACTGAAGTGTGATACTTTAACAACGTTTCTGATTGTTACACGTGACCGGTTTACAACACGCCTTGGCATAAATGTAGGTTGTGATAATGAGAAATATTTTTATAAAAACATGACCGTAGATACTTTTAACATATTCATGATACTTTAATAATAGTCAATGAAATTTTACCTTGAAAATGTTTGTGTTTAATTGCACTGCAATCGTTGTACTCCAACTACGAATGTGTTTAATTTATAAGAAATATGGTTGATTTTAAGTTTATTGACCACGTTTGTGTTTAATCAAAAACACTTATGGTCAAATTAATTATAAAGTCCCTAAGTTGTAATTTCATCATGTTTATTGTTGTTTAACAATGAAATCAACAATTAAATTGTAGGCTAACAATGTTACCATTTTTGAAACAACTACAAAAATGTTCAAACTAAACATATCTGTGATACTTTCGAGCATTTTAATCAACAACGCCAAAGTAGTTGTTTCAAACATGCAGCGTTGTTTGATTTAATCACATACGTATTTGATTTGACAATTTTAAGCCCATTGTTAGCTAACAACGAAACATTTTTGATTCAACCAATGTTTTTTCTTTCGGTGTATTCAATGGATTAGAAACTACATTTCTGTTCAATTCAAGTTGTTTTGGATGGTTTCATGTCTGAAACTCACCATTTAAATGTTGGTGTTCCCAAAGGCTCTGTTTTGTCTCCGACTCTCTTTCTCATTTTCATAAATGATCTCTTGTCTGCAACTTCTAATCCAATTTTTTCCTTCGCTGATGACAGCAGACTTACCTTCTCATATTCATTCCAGGACTCACGTACTTGCTCTTCGGCCATAAAAGTGAAACGGCAACATATGTCAAGCTCATTAAATTCTGACCTTGATAGCATTATAAAATGGGTTTAGCCAATAGGGTGGAGTTTAATGCTTCCAAAACGCAATGCTGTTTGCTATCCCTAAAGCAAAAACCAAACCTTCAGAACCTTCAGCCATTATCAATGAATGGCCCTTATATTTTCGAAACCGAAAGACTTTCCATTTTCCCATTTTCGGTATGTGTGTCCATGAAACACGTCGTTAGACCGACCATATACACGAAGTCTTCAAGAACGCTGCGAAATGTCTAAGTTGCCTCAAACGGTGCAAGAAATATTTTATCTCTTTTGATCTAGCTACAATATATAAGGCGTTCATTCGCTCCAAACTTGAGTACGCTTCTTATTACCTGGTCGGGTGCGCCGAAAAGCACATTGCACGATTGCACCTACTGGAAGGGATACAAAACCGCGCGTGAAAACTAATTGGAGACACGAACATAGGGCTTTAATGTCCAGGGCGTCAAATGTCAATCTATCTCTCGAAATTTTTAATCGAACTCAGTAAGGAACAAAATCTTCTTAGCGAACGAAATGGAAATTGCCTGTTTTGTTCTCGCTAACATCTGACAAACATCCGAGAGTGCCTATGACTGTCCTGAAAAGGCTTCTCAATTCAGCCGTTCGGACTCGGCATAAAATTGCAGGTCCCTTCTATTCGTCCCAAAAATAGAAACTCACACAAAACGAATGGTTGCGAGAAGCTAGGCCTAGGGTGTCTACACGCCTCTTGCGCCACCTATTTATTTATTTATTAAATGTCACAGTTTTTCATTCACCTTTTACTTGGTTCATGTCCATGTCCCATTGCACCTCTTAAATACGCCTCCAACGTCTCAGATAGTTGTACGTCCACGACGGATAAAAAAAACCTCTAAAATCCAAAAAAATGTTTCTTATATCGGAGTTGTTCTTATATGCCAACACGTATATAAGATACAAAGTTTCACGGTGTTTCCACATGCGTTTCTTATAAGCGATAATGTTCTTATATGAGTGTTTCTTATATCCGTCGTGGACGTACCGCAGCACATAGCATATACCTATTAAGGGCCCTCACCTTAGACGCATATATCCAAACGCTGGTGTCCATTAAATTAAATACATCAACATCTTCGCTTCTATTCCCTTTACCAGAGCCTTGAGAATTTTCACACCAACAAATTATACGCAACAAAAGTTTACTCTCAACTATGGCTGAAGTGGGAAAACGTTGTCCTTGAAGGGTTAAAACTTCTAGAGACCGACTTTTCCTGTTAAGTGTTGAAAACCCAAACATTAGAACGTTTACACACTCCAACCAATTCGAATGGTCAAAGCGCGCCAAAGTAGTTTTGCACATCCCACTAGCATCACCACCACCCACCACCCCCGCCTTTCGTGTGTATGTGTGTGTGTGCGCGTGTATGCCCCAAATAACGTGTTTACAAAACACTCCAACCAACAACACCCAGGCAGCGAGAGGTTAAAAACTAATACTAAATTCAATTCACAAGTCTACAACCCTATGAAATGGGTTAACTCGTTTATAGCCTTCAGGCTTTTAAAACGGGACAAACAAAAATAATCCATGCGTGTCTGGAAGAGTATTTTTTTGTACTCAACTCCCGCCACCTCCACCATCTGAGCATTGAGAACCAGATTGTTGACATAAGATGAATGAGAGCGAGGCGATGAAAATAATTTCCTTCGTGTCGTCCCGTCCTCCTAAAGATGATGCAAAGAACTGTCAACAAGTACCTTTTCACAGGACGGCAGCAGAAGGGGAAAAAAGGAGCGCCACTGAAAAATGTGAAAGCAGACCGTTTTTTTTGCTTCAAGTGGTATTCAAACAACCGCAATGAAAGTTATGGATATAACCATGGCTAGGCCATGTCACCATGTGACACTATCAATTTTTTTTCTATTAAAGAAGGGTTGCTTATCTTAGATTAATGTTAGTATTGTTGGGAACAGTGGATTAGAATCTTATGTTATTATAATCCTTATATGTTTTTGAAGGAAATGTTTCCATATGCGGTATGGGATTAAACATTTTTTGAGAGATATGTTGACATGGGACAATTTTTTTTCTTAAGAAATTGATATATGTACATAGTTCTTAGGGGGGCAACAATTTTCATCGCCAGTTCTAAAATCTAGCTGATCGCAATCTACTCGCAATTATTTAAAGGATCAACAACTTTTTCCAAACCCATAATAACGTTTTTGGAATGACGACACATTTAATATAATTCATAATTTATAATTTTATGAATTGTGGCTGTGTTCGAGTTGTGCACACAAAACGCGTTTTTTTTTTAGGGTAGAGAGCAGAGTCTAAACTGTCAAAAAATGTTCGTGTTTCTTTTAAGATCAAACACATCAAAGCTCAGAATTTGTGCTTCTCTATTCGTCAGAGAATGATCAGAGCGCGTTCTATGAGCTCAGAATAAATTCACTGAGCAGGTTGGGTCAAAGGATGATTACTAGAGTTGGGCAATTTAGTTCATTTGAATGATCGACCAATTTAGTTCAAATCACGCTAATGAACTAATTCGCTAATTTTAGTTCAGTTTTGATCAAAATAGTAAAATTCACAGAAATTACAAAAAAAAAAAATTTGTTAAAAATATAAAAAAAAAGATATAGCTGTTCTCTCATGACATGATTGTCTTCTGTGTCTGGAACACACTTCTTTCTTTTTTTCTTCATCGGGCTCCCGACCCGTGAAGAGTTTCTGCCTGAGTCACTTCAGACTTCCGTCATCTACGATCCCGGGCACGCTGCTTCCAATTGTCCAGACCAAGCGCTCTGGCGTCCGGGATGGCTTGGTCTTTGAAACGGAGGTTCGGTTTTCCTTGTCTTCTCGAACCTGGGGGCTGGGATTCGAAGATCCTCTTAGCTGGAGCATTATTGTCCATTCAACTACTACATCCACATTTTGGTACAGCTCATAGAGTTCGCGGTTGAATCTTCTCCTCCATTCGCCCTCCTCGCACATCAGGACCAAAAATCCGCCGAAGTATTTTCCTTTCGAAGCAGCCCAGTGTCAGGTCTCCCTTCTTGCTTAACGTCCAGCACTCGGCGCCATAAAGCAGAAAGGAACACATATATGTCACAATCATAAAGAAGAAACCATCAATTGGATGACGTACGGTTGTACGTCATCCGTCTGAACTCACAATTTTGTCTGCCAATATTGTCAGAAAAGTCATTGTAAGCCCATTGTCAGCATTCCATTTGACTATGAAATTGTCATCAGGTTGCTGACTATTGTCTGAAGAAGTCTGAACACCCAATTTTTATCATTGCAGATAATTAGGACATTGTCTGACTCATTAGAAATTGTCAGATGTCGTTGTTTATGGAAGCTGACAATTACTTACAATTTCTTCATTGTCAGAGCAATGGTTTAGGAGCGAAATCGAAGTTTGCTTTTAACCGATGGACTATAATTCAGAAGATATTGATGGAACAACAGTGCAAAATGGAATTTAAATTCCAATTGGAATTAGAAAAGTCGAAAAAAACTATCGTACACAAAGAAAGTACAGAGTGAATGGGTTTGTTGGATGCGCAGAGTATAAATTACCCAAAGAACCCCTGAGGTAAGAGGTCGCCGACGCGATCTACATTCAAAAGCCACCTCGACAAATACAGAAAAAAAGTTGAGTCAAGCTGCCAATGAAACCGTATCGATCTCCTGGATGCTCGTGCGCATATTGGTGTCTTGATGTGTGGAGTCACCAAAGCTAGAATTCCATCGAATTGTGTTGAGTCCATCCGCAAAAAATTGCGATAAAGTTCCGGCTTCTCAGCTTGGATTTTGGAGTAGAATCCTCCCCCTGGCAACGAACCACCCTCTCCTTGGTCCAAACACTATGTCGGTTTTGTGTCAAAATATCATCCTCGAGTCTTCCAACACGTAGAGTTAAAAAAGTCGCACGCAAGTGCAATATTTTCTTCCATTATCAGTACTACGAAAATTGGGAAACAAAAAGTATAATTTGTTTGACAACGAATAGACCAATTTTTCAGATTCATCTGACCATCCACGTGAACACCCATTTTTTAACTTGACAACGTTATCAGAAAAGTCATTTGGGACTTACAATCGTGTAAACGGACAATTTTGTATTCTAAGATAGTTGGCTATTGTAAACTTATTGTCAGTCATTGTCAGAGGATTGGTAGATCTGACAATCGTGTGTACCTACTTAGCTTTAGTTTATTCCGTTTGTATGAAAATCATTGCGCGGTACTAATAATCATTTTTAGTGTCCATGTCACGAAAATTTCCATAAAATTACCTACTGTGATCGTCAAAATATAATTTAATATAATAATTTTAAGGTTAGAAATGATTATTGGTAAGGCCCATTGAAAATAATAGCAGCGAACTAAATGAATAGTGAACTAGTTCATTGAGCTAGTTCGTTCGCGAACTACACAAGCCTAATGATTACGCACTTGCAGTCACATTTGACAGAAAAAAAAGAAGGATAAACAAAATACAGTTAAAATGGCAGACGAGGCTTGTTGCTTAGTCACACAAGGTAGAAAAACGAGGTCTATACAGAGCTCTGGCTCTGAACTAAAAAAGAAAAAAACTTCTAGTGGCACACTCGGTAAATTGGATTTATGCATTATTTATTCCAACAGCTGTAGCTGTACTCGCCCGGCTTTGCCCGTGCCCGGGTATTGTTTTGCTGAAATAATGTTCTTGTCTATATCAGAACTTTAGTTCCCATGAGTGTCGCAGTGCTGTTATTTTTATACCCTCCACAGGAAGGTGTATTATTCACTTTGTCATTACACTTGTAACATCAAGCAGGAGTCACCCTATAAAGTATTTTATATTCTGAATCAGGATCACATTTTGAATCGATTTAGCCATGTCCGTCATTTTGTGACACGATAGCGCCCAAACGAATCGACCTAGGGGAATGAAATTTTGTGAGATGACTTATTTTAAACTTATTTAAACCACGATTGGCTGAGTGAACGCGCAATATTAGCTCCGAAGAATAAGGACATAAGGACCTGACATTTCATTCCCTTCGTTCAAATCGGTTCATCGCGTAACAAAAGATGACGAAGCAACAAGCTATCGAATTAATTCTTTTGAATTCATTGGATATGCCCGGTCTATACCATCGCACAATTTGCAATGTCGGCCCTGCCATTATAATGCCATGCAATATGAACCAACCGAAGTCTTGGATAAAGTCACTCCTCAGACTCAGATGCTTGAAAAATTGTTGACAATTGGGTGTTAAATGACGACCAACCTGTCCCATTGTCTTTTCTCAGGGAACACTGCATTAATCTACATAATTGCATCGTGTATGAGTATGTGACCCTTTATTAAACAGAACAATTCCAGATTCCAACTTTGTAATACCACAAATGCACAAAGTAAGTACATAGTATCTACACGCAATTATTGCAAGGACATTTCACCTACGTACCATCAACAGGACACTCAAACAACAACACCAACAATGGCGACTAACACTATTTCTTATTTTTCACTCTGTCAACGTCAGCAGCACAATGGAGTAAATTTGTTCATTTTGTTGTGTTCGCCTCCAAGCGCAAAACTCTCTCAAGAAGCGTGATTTTGACGTGAAAAACCATGTAGCAGGCAACATAGAACACCTGTAGGTGTGTCGTGCCCGTGCTTTAATGGATCACCACTTCTCGACCCATAAAAACGACAATGTACGTGCATCCTTCATCTGGAAAATGATGGCGGCGCGCGAGTACCTGAGAGCTAAGACCCTGGCTCTTAGATACTGTTTGGGGGTGGACTTTTAAGTGCAAAGCACAAGAAGAGTAATGTAAGCGCATTAACCCTTTTATTTGAGCAGTAAGTGCGGTTGTCCCAGACACCCTTGAGAGGATTGTCGTATGCCTTTTATGATATACCTGGTAAGCTCTGTTCTTTATGTTAGCGATGTCGTTAATATGGGACATTAATCGACTAAAATATTTAATAGCTAACAAGTGTCAGAACTGCTTCATTCGCCATGTCATTCTTCGAGTGTCTCGAGTGTTTTAATTGACTTGGAGTCGCATTTGTGGAGAAAGCTTAGACGAAGGCGTATTTTTGTCAATGAATTATTTTTTGAGAGAACAACAATAACAACTCATAGAGACAGACATTTTTGGTAGGAATGATAGCTATTTTGAACTACGCAACTAATTCAGCATCAGACTTCATTGAAGTGATTGTTTGTTGAATAGTTTGAGTTCTGACAGTCAATTCTTTACTTCGAATGCCATTTCTGCTTTCATCTGTCAGGAAAAGAACTTTGCATTTCGATTTTGTCAATTGACCGAGTGACTACAATTTGGACCAAATAAGAGATAAGTACGCCAACTGCTGATTAGAATGGAGGAGAAGACCAACCCCAGTGCTGGGGTATATACCAAGAACATGGAGAGAAGTAAAGGTAATTTTTATACCAAAAGCTGGCAAACCAAGTCACATCAACGCAAAAGACTTCAGGCCAATAAGCCTCACCTCCTTCGTCCTGAAAACTTTAGAAAGACTGATCGATATACATATTCGTATACGTCCGGAAGATTTATCACCGGCCCAACATGCCTACACCAAAGGTAAAAGTGAGGAGACCGTGCTACATTGTGTTGTCGGCACAATAGAGAAAACATTGAAAGATAAAGAGTACATTCTAGCGGCATTCTTAGACATTGAAGGAGCGTTTAACAATGTTAATAGCTAAGCTCAACATTGACAGTATTATTGTCAACTGGATAACCAGCATGCTTGAAGAAAGACACATTATAGCCGAACTTGGGGGCTCTAAGCTACAGGCTTATGCCTCCAGAGGAACCCCTCAGGACGGGGTGATCTCCCCACTTTTGTGGGTAATTGTTCTTAATGAAGCACTCACGAAACTTAAGAACAATGGCATCTGGAGTCGAATCGCGTCCTCCGTGAACGGATCGGCAATCGTACGAACAAGAATTACGTGACTCGTCATACGAACGAACGTATATTGAGATTGTGTCACACGAATGCTCACGGAACGTAATTATTTGATTGGACGTAGTAGTTGTAATAGATTAAACTTAAAATAGTAATAGTTTCAACGTCAAATAAATGTCATTTAAAAGAAAAAAATCCGCAAAAGCAAAGTTTTCATATTTTAAAAAGATAATTTTAGAGGTTTCAATGGACCCGACGTTGTTATTTTACTTAAGTTCTTCGGACTAAAATGACAATAATGAAAAAATTGTTCGCAAAAAGCTAAGGGATAACAGCAATCCGCTTTCCTTACAAAGCAAAGCGTGAGTTCAATTGAAAACCATCTTTGATTCTCGATTTTGTGGCTGCCTTCGATGTACTGGCTGATGGACAAACAATGCTTTGTTCGCTGCGACTGTCTGTGGAATAGCCCTCAAGCAACAAACGAAGGGAAACCTCCACAGGATCTTTGGTACCAGCACTTCTTGGTGTTGTTAAAATATTATTATTAGGTTCCGAGTCGGGTAACTGTGGACTACCAAAAGTTTTAACATTTGAAAGTCCCTTTACAGATGCTTCCAATCCAGTTGCTTCAATTAACACATTTTTTTACATTTTTCTTTAATATTTTTCGCACAACACAAATTACGAACACTAAAAACCTATCGAATGACATTTCGATTGAACGTATACGTTCAGGCATCACAGTGGTGATGCCAAATTACGTTTACGTTCACGTATGCGATAATGCCAAATACACATTTTACGAAAACGAGTTACTCGTTCACGGAGGACGCGATTCGACCCCAGAATAACGGCTTATGCGGATGACGTCGTACTGTTGGCAACGGGAAAATTCCTTCCAACACTGTCGGAACCCTCGACACCTGGACCAGGAACTCCGGTCTAACAGTCAATCCCCAGAAAACTGATCTGCTACTTTTCACAAATAAAAGGAAAATACCACAGTTTGCTACACCCTCTGTTGGCGGCACTCCCCTCAGAATCTCTGATAGCGCAAAGTACCTGGGACTTATACTAGACAAAAAACTAAACTGGAAATTGAACACCAATGAAAGAATCAAAAAAGCCACAATAGCCTTTTATTCATGCAGCAGAATCCAACCGCAGGACTTGAGGCTATCTTCAACCTGTGTCCGCTAGACATTCATATGTACAACTATCGGCCGGAATTAGTGCAATGAGAATCAGCCAATCGGAAAAATGGAATTTGAACGAAACGGGTGATTCTACGATCCTACAGAAATATTTCAGCCATGTACCTGTCACGGACTACATTACGCCTTACCTAGAGTTTACAAGACCCTTCTCTATCGCCTATCCCAGCAGGGAAGAATGGAGAGATGGACTCGTACCTAGCACACCAACCATAACCTATTCACAGACGGATTATAAATGGACACTTGGATAGGGTCAGGTGTCTTCTCTGAATCGCTTGGGTATATCAAAATCGATACGCCTCCCCGACCTCAACCTAACCTTTCCTATCCTTCCGCATTATCTTCTCGGTTTTGGATTAGTTGAAGGACGTAACACGGTGGTGTTACAAGTGTTTAAGGTGGCCCATCTTGCGTTCGCCTCTCTTGTGGCTTTCCTCCCTGCTTCAAACTTGAGTGTACAAGGCGAGATATTCACAGAGGGATTAGCTTCTCCTAAAGCAGCTGTCGTAACTTGTCTTGGTAATAAGTCCGCTTTTTCATTTCCTGCAATGCCTTGAGTTCCCGGGACTCAGCAGACCGATACGTTGTGCTGTGTACCAATAACCTTGAGTTCTTTGCGAAAGCATTTCACAAGTTTCGATTTTATTTCTGTGGCAAATATTGCTTTCATATACTACTACTTACTTACTTACTTAAGGTGGCGCTACAGTCAGGGGTGGACCTGGGCCTCAACCAACAAGCGTCTCCAGCCAGCACGATCTGTGGCCAGCTGTCTCTAGTTTTGCTCGCTAAGTTGGTTAAGGGCCCCTTGCGTCGCGATCTTCCTTTACGGCGACGTCCACATGACCCATCAGCCACCGCAGTCGTTGGACCTTCACTCTAGGTCGATGTAGCTGTACAGCCCGTACAGTTCGTCGTTGTATCTCCTCCTCCATTCACCGTCTATGCAGACGGGACCGAAAATTACTCGAAGAATTTTCCTCTCGAAGCAACCAACAGTAACCTCATCCGCTTTTGATAAAATCCATGCCTCTGCACCATAAAGTAGGACTGGGATGATTAAGGTCTTATAAAGGGTCACTTTAGTTGTTCGAGAGAGGGCTTTGCTACTCATTTGCTTTCTTAGCCCAAAAGAAACAGAGATTGGCAAGAGTTATTCTTCGTTTAATCTCAGCCGCTGGTGTCATCGTCTAAGTTCATAGCGGAGCCTAGGTAGACAAAGTCCTTTACCACCAGTTATACTATCTAACTATACTGATATTTTATACAAGACGTCGGCGTTGGGTGTCCTATCTTGATGACAGCATATACTTTGTCTTGCCCTCATCGACATTGTTTCGCCTTTATAACTCGTATCTTTAAATGCTATCGCAGGCGGACTTAAAATCGATGAAAAAGTGCAGTGGGTATCGATTTCGACTTCCTGGGTTTTCTCCAAGCTCTTTCGCATTGTGAATATTTGTTCGATTATAGATTTTCCTGGCCTGAAGCCACACTGATAGGGACCAATCAGGTTGTTGACGAAAGGCTTCAGGCGCTCACACAACACGGTAGATAGGCAATGTTAAGAAGATTAATACCTCTGTAGTCGGCGCAGTTCAGAAGGTTTCCTTTCTTGATGATCTGGCCAAACAATGCATAGCTGCCTGGCTGTCGAAAAAGGAGGTAGTATCTTTAGATGGTACCACAGACTCATCAGACTCATTGGCTTCTGTTATCAATGCCAATGCCTCTACTTGGAATACATACTATACTATGGTCCGAAAGAAGACGTATCGATTTCAATATTCCCAGCAATTCGAACTCTATCCCAGTGTCCATTTTTGATCCGTCGAAAAATACGGCTGGATTGCGCATTAGGTATGGGAGTCCATTCCTCTAATCGTCCCTCCTGAGATAGGCACTCGAGACAGGTCTTGTAAATTCGAAGTATGGCATGATGATGTCGTTCGCGATAGGCACATGGCCAAAGAATTTTTCTATTTAACTATTCAACTTCTTGACGAATCGATTAAAAATTTCATTCGAGCTGAAATCAGCTTTTTTTCAGGGCCAAATTGTACTCCTTGGATTTAGGGTTGATATTCGCCCTGAATTCGCCCTCATTGATAACTTATTTAATTGACATTCAAGTTGCACCCTGGCCGAATGTCGACCATTTCCCATTTAACGGAAGCCATGGCCTCTGCCACCGCCTGAACCAAGCAGAGTGTACGCCAAGTCGCAGTATTTACGTGCTAACAGCTCACCTCTAGCTATTGCCGAGCTCACACTGAAGTGCAGCTTCTAGTCCTGCACAATCGGCCTGTCTCGCAAGATTCCATATGATTGGCATTGGCATAGGCCAACAAGAGAAACAACTTGTGGTGTTCAAATATTTTCCACAATCTGATCAATAAACCACAGTCAAGCCTATTGCCGCAAAACACTGTAAACGAATGATCTGCGATCTTTTTCCGTAAAACTAAACGCGTTCTTATAAAACCTGTTCGGTGGTTTTTGTGGTTTTCCAACAGAACTAATAAGGCTTGTAGAACGCCCGGTCTTTGGTATATATTTCAATGCAATCGGTTGAGACAGATTATACTCTTATAGCTTTTACTCTTGAGCTCTTGAGCTCTAATTCACAGATCTTCCTTTGTGCCTTACCCGAAAGAATGAGTTTTTAAATCCAACTAGTTGGTCAATTTCTCTTTTCTTCCCAACATCGCATCGGTCCGTCCGAGCATCAGTACCCAAGAAGCTCTCTACACTGGAGAGAAGAGACGTACTCATTGTTCCAGTGAGTGACACTTACACAACCAAGACCTACAGCTAAATCAAAGTTGACGAAATAAGCTTCACTACAATATCCGTACAGCATATTGTCCTCTAAGTTATGTACACCATGTCACCACGAAGTGCCCGGGAGACACCCATACCTATCTATGAAAATATCAAAAACCGTCGCATACGCACTTCAAATTCTACGAAGTATCTAAACCTATTGTCAAATAGGAGGCCAAGCCATATCCTCCGAAAGCAAATATTCCGCATCAATATTTATATCGATTGTCGATACTCGACCCTAAACAGAATTATTGTAATCGACTTGCTCCCTAATTACGTGGCCTATCAATTTAAACACAAATCCCTTTGGGACTTTGAATTGTCTATTATCCTAATGTAATATCCCTGCCAGCGTCAGTGTTAAATTCCATCCAATTAAGTTTTCAAAACAAAATTGAATTCAATACCCAAATGAATTGATTGCCTCCAACCTTTTGCCGTTTATATCCATAAATACCAAAAAGGCGCCTGTACTGCAGTAAGCCCAAAATACTTATATAGCTGCCCAAAAGAACGTTTCCCTAGTCACATCTCTCATGTGAGCCTAGTTTTGAAGTATGCCAAACATAACCAATGTTGCGGGACCTACACATCCATTATCCTCACCCTGATAAGCCACGACCTCGTTGGACCATGGACCATCTCTCGAGGAACAAAAATGACTTTGTGTCACACCTGTGGGACAATAAGCTCTATGCAAACGCTACACACAGATGCCGCCACCTGAAATACCCAACGAAGAGAACTCTAAAAACAATTTTTCAATCCGTCAAATGTCAAAGATTCTGTTTCTGTGGGCACAGTCTTATTCAATTTCAGCGAAAGCACAACGGCAAAACAACAACAACAGTAGCAATATTGTCATAGAATCTATTATGTCTGCAGATTTACTTTGTGCGCTGTGTATCTGCCAGAGACTGTTGCTGTTACTGTTACTGGCTATGACATACCCTACTCAAGCGTCACTCATTCATTCGTCGTCAGTCATACCCAAGCACAGGCAGGACCTTGCTATTTTATGTTCTTGTAAACGGATATTTTTTTTTTGTTTTCATCTCATGCTTTACCACCCCACCCTACCGCCATCACTGCTAGCACTAGTCGCACATGTTGAGGGGTGTGTAAAATGTAAACAACTTTTCGGCGGTTGGGGTTGTAGGAGAGTGGTTGCATTGCTACAAAATGCTTACAATGTTGACGACGACGACACGGCGTAAAAACCAGCCATCAGCCATCGTCAGCAAACAGTCAATGTTATTTCGTCTAACAACCCCTTTAGACTGGGCCTGGGGAGGGTGAAAGAAAAAAAAATTGCTGGGGGGTTGTATTTTTGTTTTTTCATGTCGTTCGCGTTCCTCTTGTTGCTTATTTTCATTTATTCTCTCGTGGAGGGCGAGTGCTAGTTGCCCAGTTGAATTTAACTCCCAATCACCTGGTGATGGAATTTAAATTGGCAGCGTGGATAAATTATGCCTACTGGCGGCAGTGGAGTTGGTCCCGGAGAAGTCCATTTTTGGAGCATGTTTTCTACTTAGAGGTAATCAACTTGTTGTAAAGTTGTTGTCCTTTGCAGGTTTTCTTTTAGTAGGTAGGTAACTGTGCTGTGCATGTGTATAGGGGTGGCTGAAGTTGATTTGGAAAATAAGTGCTGAAAGCTTCCCGAATTGTCGGCCATAGTCGGTGAGTTATTTACCGTTTGATTATTATCAGTTCCCTGTCACATGAAATATTCAAAAGATTTTTTTTGTATTCACAGAAATTGCCCTAATGGAGGGGCGATGTTTTACAACGATGTTAGGTGGGGCGAGTATTGAAAGTTTATCAATAAGAAATTGGCAGTTGTGGTAAACGGTATAGTCTTAGTTCATTCTAAAGGTTGTACACAAGATTGATTTGATGGTGATTTTGTTGACCGTCCTTGTTAGGGTCGTCTTGGAAGAGTTAAAGCTGGCGAATTGATTTATAATCCATCCATGACGTGATTGCTTGGATTTTTAGAACGGAACTTCGATCTTCCATTCGGTCACGAAGAGGATGTTCTGACTAGGCTACCAGAATAGATTTATTAAGGAGGTCGAGGCAGAAAGCTAGTGGAGGGTAAGACGGCGAAGTGTTTAAGACGACTTTTTAAGCGTGGATTTGGTACCTACCATTAAGAGTCAAAACATCGGCATTTTTCTAGATATTGGCTCATAATAGCAATAATTGATATGGTGACCTGAGGACAAGGCTACAGAGGCCGAACCGAAGCCTGCAATGACACACAATGACGAAACGTTGTACCATTTCTATATTTTTTAGGGTTACACATAAAGTTCACACTCTTAAATTTTTTTGTTAAATACTTCTCCCAGGAAAGGGGAACCTTTAACGCTTTATCAGCGCCCCGAGGTGCTTGCAGATGTATGTTAGTTCTGCACTTAAATTGCAGAAATATATCCCCAGGAAGCGAGTTCCAAAGTTTACTTATTCTGTAACAGAAGGAGTTTTGGAAAGTTGAAGTCCTCGCAGTTGTCTAGTCTAGTGTACTGTATGGTCATGATCATGAGTATTAGATGCTTATCTTGTGGGGCACCCAAAAGTTGTATTTCGAGGGATAATGTCTTTGGGTACCTCGGAACATCTACCATGGAAGTACCTATAGAACAAGCAAAGGTCAGCGACTTGTCTTCTGTGCACCAACGGTTGCAGATTCGATGTGAGTGTAGGGTCTCCAATAAGTCGAACTGCTCGTCTCTGTATGCTGTCAAGTAGGTTAAGTGAATGTTTTGGAGCTGAGCTCCATATATGGGAACAATATTCCAGGCCTGGTCTAACCTTTGCTTTGTAGAGAAAGAGAAGTTGCTTGGGGTTAAAGTACCTCTTTGCTCTAAAAAGGTAGCTCAACTTAGCTGACGCCGATCTTGCGATATAGGATATGTGGTCCTGCCATGTGATTCCTGAATTGACTGTGACTCCTAGAAGGTGCATTGAGTCCTTGGGATGGATTGGATGGTCATCCATTTGGATCTGAGGAACTGTTGATGCATTTTTCCTGGAAAATGTTGTGAGCTGTGTCTTGTTTGCATTAAATACAACCAAGTTGTCTTTTCCCCACTTCAAGATTTTGTCCAGATCACCATTTAGAGAACTAATTTGTTCACATCTCTGACTGTGAGATGTAGCCGCATTCACAGGCCCACTGTTCGAGATAGAGGATATAAGAGTGCTGTCATCAGCAAAGCTGTAGAAATTATTATTTGTCGATCCAAGCAAATCGTTGATGTGGAGAAGAAATAGAGTTTGGGGAAAGAATAGATCCTTGGGGCACTCCTGCATTTATAGCAAACGAATTAGATGATACACCATCTACCACAACTTGGATCGATCTTCCCAGAAGAAAATTTTGCATCCATCCGCAGAGTTGTTGTGGTAATCCATAAGACGCCAACTTGCCTAATAGGGCTCTATGCCAGACTCAGTCAAATGCCTTTGATATGTCCAAGGCTACGGCTCTGGATTCGCCGTGTTGTTCAATTGCTTGCGTCCATAAGTGCGTTACGTAGCTTAACAGTTCTCCAGTGGAACGACAGCTCCGAAATTCGTATTGCCTGTCACTTATTAATCGGTGGCCTTCTAGATATTTGATTATTTCGACATTTATTGCCTTTTCCATTACTTTTGAGAGCATTGAAAGTAACGCTATTGGACGATAGTTTTGTGGCAGATATTTCCTCCCGTTCTTTGGAATAGGTTGAATGCGAGCGGTTTTCCAGCAAGAAGGAAAAGTCTTCTGGGAGTACGACATGCTGAACAGCTATGGTTATAGCCGGGATTCCGTCGGGTTCCGTTGCCTTATTGCAATCTAGTTCCTTAAGGATGTGTTGAATTATTCGAGGCCGAAATTTCACTTCTGCCATCGATGTTTGCACCCTCTGGATATTTGGTGGCTCTAGTTATGCAGAATCTAGGGTGGAATTCTCTGAAAACATGCTAGCGAAAAAATCTGCCCTTTCCTTAGGTGTTGTTGCTAGCGTGCCGTCTTCTTTTACTAGCGATGGAAAGGATGAGCAACTAAAGTTATCCTTTGCCATGGACCAGAATGCGCATGAGACGTTAGGACATCCAATTACTTTGTTAGTGACTCTTTCGTTGTAAGTTGTCTTCGCCGATTCAATTATTAGGTTGCATATATTTCCAAGAATTATAAATTCAGATCTTTTTTGCATCGAGTACAAGTTCTTTATGCTGAAGTGTTCTTAAAACCTAGAGGTATTTGTAACTGACAAACCCTTTAAATATAGGTGCGTACATTTCTTTTGCAAAAGTAGGTTCTTATGTCGAGAAGTCTTTTATTTTGAGAAGAAATGACGAGAGTCTAATGGGTCTGTAGTATTCGGATATACCTACATATTAGCCGCACTTTCTATTTGACGAGGTGCTTTCTACCTCTTCCTAGACCTTGTCATTATTTTGAAAAGATTTTTAACTGCATTTTCTATGTATGTATGGGCGGCAATACGAAGTGGCTTGGCGTTCAGATATTCCCTAGCTATTAGTTTTTACAAACCTCAAGTCGGCTTTCTTAGGGCTTCTGAAGGCGTTTGGAACTTATATGGGAGCCAAATATTGAAAGATCCTTCGAAACATCTAAGGGTGTACTACTAGCATATCCATGAAAATGGACAAACATTCGACTCAGTTCATTTGAATCGTTGAAATACTTCCTTATCCGTTCAAGATCGTGTGTGCGTGTGTGTTGTGCTTCAACGATCTGGTTTGCAATGCGGTTTTGCATTCCTTTTGTGATCAACTAGTTTGGTTCGTCTGCAATGGTTTTATATTGTAGAGGGGAAATATTGGAGTCCCTCTCAATAGGCAGATCTGCGAGTGCTTGGAAACTGAAAGGAAGTAAGATGGCAGCCGGAAGGTCTGCCGCAGAATTGCTTTTCTATCGTTTTTCTATTATACATTATAGAATGTGGTGATCGACCCTACCAAAAGCTTTTTCCTTTTTCCAGGTTTGACAATATTTTACAATAAAACTACACAAGTCTAACTTGGGTAAAAAAGTCTAAGTCTACATTGAAATTTTCAAAAACTTGCTATAAATGCAGGAGTTTCCCAAGGATCTATTCTTTCCCCAACCTTATTTCTTCTCCACATCAACGATTTGCTTGTATCGACAAATAATAATATCTACAGCTTTGCTGACGACAGCACTCTTATATCCTCTATCTCAGTGGGCCTGTAAATGCGGCTACATCACACAGTCAGAGATGTGAACAAATTAGTTCTCTAAATGGTGATCTGGGCAAAATCTTGAAGTGGGGAAAAGACAACTTGGTTGTATTTAATGCAAATAAGATACAACTCCAGGAAAAATGCATCAACAGTTCCTCAATCCTCAGATACAAATGGATGACCATCCAATCCATCCCAAGGACTCAATGCACCTTCTAGGAGTCACAGTCAATTCAGGAATCACATGGCAGGACCACATATCCTATATCGCAAGATCGGCGTCCGCTAAGTTGAGCTACCTATTTAGAGCAAAGAGGTACTTTAGCCCCAAGCAACTTCTCCTTCTCTACAAAGCACAGGTTAGACTAGGCCTGGAATATTGCTCCCATATATGGAGCTCGGCCCCAAAACATTCACTTAACCTACTTGACAGCATACAGAGACGAGCAGTTCGACTTATTGGAGATCCTACACTCACATCGAATCTGCAACCGTTGGTGCACAGAAGACAAGTCGCTGACCTATGCTTGTTCTATAGGTACTTCCATGGTAGATGTTCCGAGGAACTCAAGGACATTATCCCTCGAAATGCAACTTTTGGGCGCCCCACAAGACAGGCTGCTAATGCTCATGACCATACAGTACACTTGACAACCGCGAGGACATCATCTTTCCAAAACTCCTTCTGTTCAGGACAAGCAAACTTTGGAACTCGCTTCCTGGGGATATATTTCCAGAAGAATACAATTTGCAGCAATTTAAGTGCAGATAAACATACTTCTGCAAGCATCTCGGGGCGCTGATGAAGCGTTATTGGTTTGCCTTTCCCGGGAGAAGTATTTAAAAAAAAAAAAAAAAATACCTAAAGAGTCAAATAAAAAAAAATGTTTTTTTTTAATTAATTGCACAACAATGAGTTCTTACTTTGGTCTTTATTTTCTAGACATCTCTGGATTTAATCAACACCCCAACTGATGCATAAACCATTGGTAAGGCAGGTCGAAAACAACCCCCCACCCATGATACAACGCCCAGCTGTTTGCCGGTAGATTTGTCAACCATTGGGCTGCCAGAATCCAATTGGCAAGGATCTGTTCCAAATTCCTCGCCGTCAGTACATACCATACTGGCAGTTATCCTCTTATTGGTATACACTGTTCGACAAGCGGCCTTACTGATTAAGCGCATAGTTGCAACTTTTAACACTTTCGGTATACCATTCGAGCCTTCATGCGGCGCAGTATCACTCCACCCCATCACATTTACCAGAGTACCATCGGTGGGAGGTGTCTCAGCCAGCTCGATTGATCTCACAAACGGCCCGAATGTCATGTTTTTCCCAAGTGTCAACATTGCAAGATCACAGTCCAAATGAGTCTGGTTAAAAGATGGATGTACTGCTGCAGTACGCACTGGGTAGAAGTCGCCAGCAAAATGTTGCGTTGATCCAATTCGAACATTCAATTCGGTCGCGGGAATATTGACAACACAATGAGCAGCGGTTAGTATTTGATTTTCAGAAATTATAGAGCCTCCACATCTGTGTTCGTCATTCACCCGCAGTGAGACCAGGTAGGGGAAGTCTTCAATACGTGCGGGCTGTGGGCTGCTTGAGAATTGCACTCCAGGCACCTGTTGTCCAAGATTGAGTACATTCGTGAGCCCCAAGAGAATCGACAAAACTGGGAGGTCTGCCATTTATGATTGGAAATAAATTACTGAATGTGCTACTGCCACAGTTGAGACTTTTATACCTACAGCCACATTATAGGGTGTGTCTGTGTATTGCTAAAATAGGAATACGTACCGACTGATAACAATAATGTCGATGTAGTTCGTTTTTTAATATGTGTCGAAGGCTTAAAACTAACTTGCAAATATATAACCGAATGTCCTAAAGTCCTTAAGTCCTAGATTGTCTTCCCTTATTCACGATTTGTCAAGTCCAAAATGTTATTTCTTGACGTTGCACAGTCACCACTATAGTGATAGTACCCTATGCCATGAGTGGTAAATGCAAATTCGGACGCAAAAGCTGATAAGCTTCGGAAGGCGACATTTGATAAGAAACATATTGAACTTCCTAGAAAATTAGTCAGGTCATTTAATTGATATGAAGCCATTGATCCCATGTTGACAGATATTGTTATTAGGAAACTCTGGCTGCTGCATGGATAGTTAGTTTTAGGTAACTTATTAAGGTTGTGGGTGGCCACAGTGTAGGGGGTCAAGTGATTGCCTATTACCCGAGCGGTGTTGGCAAGGGAAGAATACTAAATTTTGGGACGAATGGAAAGACCTAAGTCCGAGTCCGAACGGCTGAATTGAGAAGCTTTTTCAGAACAGTCATAGGTACTCTCGGATGTTTGTCAGACGTTCGCGACAGGTGGCAGTGGAAAAAACCTTAAGATGTAAATTTCCGTAGATCGAAACTTAACCCCTCGCACAGTAGTCCAGCACACAAACCACAGAGCCACTGCGCCCACAATCAATGTTTCCTAATACGTACTCTAAAAATAGAAAGCTAAAGAAAGGGTGAATAGCATGGATAGGTAATAGTAGTCATATAGTCACTGGTCACTGGTTTATCAGTTAGGGTCAGAGAGACTCGTTAATATTAGTTTAACGGACTCGAAACTCTTGTAAAAACTCGATAATAATCGAAAAGCTTCCCACCAAAAGACTGGTGATGCTTTTTGTTACAACACGGTTGTTCATATTTCTTAATCCAGATGGGGGTTTGGTTTCCGGATGTCCAGTTTGAGAACTGTTTTAAGGCTACATCCCACTAGATCTGTAGATTTATAAACAGAAAATTGTGCACCTCACCGAAGAGCTTTTAAGACCAACCAACTATCTCTGAGAGATATTCGAAAGCTCATAAAAGAACGGCTTGCGTTGCGTATAGTGTTCTCCATCTAGCCTTGGCAAATAGGATGTAGCCGGTGCATATTCGCAACTTCGGCACTAGGTATTTTGTGGGATCCTAATGACCCGTACCCGTGCTTATGCCACCAATTGCAACATTGTGGGGGACTACCTTACAACAATTAATATAAATTTTAATTTTTCTACACAATTTTTTTATGTGCACCCTGTTAGAAAAAGTAATGTAGCTAACATCAGAACCACACTGAATTCCGCCATCAATCAGCTGTGTCCTTTCGTCAACTGTATGAGCGGAAGGGACGCCTTTTTGCTTGCTCTTTTCGATGAGTAGCAGCTACCTGCGATTTCGCGAAATACGAAACGCTCTTTTTCATTCTGGGCACCAACGCGAGTAGTTCTTTACGCGCCACGCTTTGGCCGAAAGCTCATTTTTATGTATAGTGACGGAATTGCACAGTAAAATATTCAAACGCTCTACCGAAATTGTGAGCAATTAAAGAATAATTGCAAGACGCGGTAATAAATCGCTGATTATTACGTCCGTCACGACGAAAGGAGGTTCTCCTTCATCTTGACAGAGAAGAGAAACCGGAGTATGTTTCCCCTACTCCAACCGCGATAGTGCCAAATTGTGTTCCTGTGAGATTACTGGTAAATTTTTTTTTTTGATTTGGCGAATCCGCTCGTATCTCACGTGCAGTTTATTCCAGCAAATATAGCTGCAAAGTGTGCCATAACCTCCAGTAGCAGTGAGGCTGCGACGCCATTCACCCACGCGGCCCAGGTCCCTGTAACTCCCCAATCCCTCATTTCACACACCACCGGTAGAATTTTAACTACAATCAATAAGCAGTGGAAAGAGACCTTTATCAGTGTAAGTAATCATGCTTGCCATTCAATTAAACACCTACTCTAAGAGAAACATTTTTATAGTGCTCAAAACCCTCTTCAGCAATAAAAACTAGCTATCAGCTCGGTAAGCCGTGTATGTGGTCGTGTATGCGAACACCCTCACCTCAATCTTCGCCCACACGCAAAACTAGCTGAGGACTTGATTAAAGTCTCGCTTTCTAGCTCAATCATATGCGAGCTCTCTGTCCATACAGCAACAAGCTCTTTTTCCACTGCCACCCCGTGCTTATCACGTGTGTAGGACAGCCACATCCGCACCCCACCCGGACGTGAAATAGAGAGTTCTACGATCCCTACGAAGAACACGGGAGCGAACAGGTGATTCAGTGCCTGCAATTCACCACAAGAGGCATTATCAGCCGCACAGAGTGAACGCAGCGAATCCATACTTCCCTCCCCATCGAAAAGCAACGTCCTTCAATCCACAACACCGTCAGTCTCTCTCTTCGTCAGTGGTCCAAATCGCACGCAGCATCAGCAGCGATAAGCTTCATTAGCCACGATCATCGGCATCGGCAAAACCGCGGCTGATAACAGCGGCCACCGAAACGATCGAGCCATCGTCAGCAGCAACAACACATGCACTCAGTGCGTTGGTGCCCTTCACAAAGTATTGTGTTTATAAACAACATAGAATATTGCATATTTTTTTAGTAATATTGCCCACCGTTTAAAAAGCTAAGTATTTACCAAATTTGATAATTAGATTTTGTGAAGTTCGTTCGATATATATATATATCTTCTTTTCCAAAAACCAATTTAGGTAACAAAAACCATACACTTCGATGAATGCTATGCACAGCATTCATAGGAGTCGTCAATTAGTTCAAACAACGATTATTATAATAACGAAAGGTACGATAATGAGTACTATTAGTCGGTAAGTACATAACATCTTTTTATTGAACGGACTATTTTCTTTTTGTGGTAGTTGTTGTATATTTTTTGAATATTATAGCTTAAAGTAAAAGCAAATTTTAAAAACATAAATCTAAAAGCCTAATCGGGTAAATACTTGAGAACTTCATGCAAAATAACTTAGAATATAAAAGCAAAAGTAAGATTAATAATAGCTTAAAATCGTGAATTCAACTTAAAACACAGATAAATAACACAACAAAGAGATCATAATTAATAAGATCATAAACATTAAGCTGCATAATAAAATATTATGCTTGATCAAGCATTTATTCAAACATTTTTTAATTCCATATAATTGGAATTGGACACTTAGAAAACGTCATTTTGCAGTAAATTTAGGATAGTAGTTATTTGAATAATAAAACATAATGTGTTTCATGAATGAAATTTAAATGTCGAATTATTTTTTTTTGTGAGAAAACTCATGATGAGTTTTAATTGAGAATTTTCTTAGTGCTTTTGGGAAGTGATTTGTGGGTAGTCCATCGGTGATGGATTCAATGAGTAATTCTTAAGGAATTGCTCGTCTTTGAGTTAGGGGCTAATGCAAGATTTAGCGGAGCATTAGCCAAGGATGATCGTCATCCCTGTAAGGGTGATTGATTGTGGGAGGGTCACGCTAGGGAAGCCATTTCCACCTTAGGTTTCCCAAGGTTTTGCAGATGTTTATCTCTATTTATCGCGGTTTAAATTTTTTTTATCTGATTTTAGAAACGGTTCGGTAGTAACTTTAAAATTCTAGTTTCGTGGTTCCAATTTAGAAAATATTTTTTGCAAAGGCATGAAATAAATGTGCGGTCGTCCGGCAGTAAGTGTAAGAACCCACGCCTCCGTCGAGCTAGTGTCGCGCGTATGCAAGCATGGTTGCTCACACTTCTCTGTCAGGACAACCTGCCTTACAACCCATCGATTTCTGTAGGAAATCCTGTACTCCTAGAGATCGATGGGATTGCAATACCATCGCAACTTGTAAGGTAGGGACAACTTCCGTTACAACATCTATACTTGTATCAAGTTTTATGTTCTCAATTTACTGCAAGCAGGAGAAATATTTCTGGAAATTCGTCAGATTCAAAAACTTATGCGTCGGTTATACGTTATAGCTATCACTAAAATGCAACCAAACGAAATTGTTTTGCTTGTTTGGAGCAATTAATCTTAGTCGTTGAACTCACTTTTGGTCTTAAAATGTTGTTGGTCCTAAAAAAATTAAGGAAGAGTGATCTCTTAATGTTCTTGAAAAAGAATTTATTAATTTTTCCGTATGTAAGACTTTTCCTGTTCAACTTCTCAGTCAATTCCACAACATGTTCCACTGAATTTCTGTAAAATGCTGATTCGTGTTTTGACGGATGGACTTTTCTGATGGCTATAACTGGCCCTTTAGACTCTGCCACAGACTTGATTTGGTTAACCTAAGGGCGAGTTCTAAATAGGAAGAAACAGCTCCGTTGGAAAAGACTGTCTGAATAACTAGCGGCCGCTAAAGTCTAATTTTGACACAAATACTATAGGAGTCTCGGAGAACTAAATTCCTGAAATTGCAACTAGATACGCAACGTCAGCGGAGGACTAAGCATGTATCTATCTGTTCAATATTCTGAAGAACATCGAATGGCGATAAGCTGTCCGCATACATGTACGGACAAAATATATGTCGAAGCGAGGAAGTGTCTGCGCACACAAATGCACGTCGATTGGTGTATGGGCGATCGAGTGTGCTGTGCACGATTCTTCTATCCTGTGCAGTGTGCACTATGAGACGAGAAAAAGGGACTAACAATTTAACCATCGAGGACATGGGACGTGTTTGGTACAGGATACTATATTCAATCGTTGAAGGAAGCAGTCGTGTTTTGGTCCTAAAATTAGCGTTTTAATAAAGTTAGTGTTCGTTAGAAACAGTTGTTGTTTTATTTCTAATATTTGGATACGTACATACAATAGCTACAGTCCATTTTAATTTACCAAATATTATTCACTATCTATGGAAGAAACGGATGGGCTACCCCCTACTTTTTACTCAAAAACTTGACCCTGGCTTGGTAAACCAAAATTTATCATTGCTCTACTCGTATCTTTTGCAGCTGTCATAAAATATTGTCTCTATTGAGATGTTGATTCGACTCTAAAGATATTCGCACTAATAGCGGAAAAGTGGGTCAATAGCTGTGACCAAAACTTATGTTGGTCACACCCACACGGCTCTACTGATGAGGTTAAAAAACCCATAAAGCAGGAATTTTTTTGGAGCACCTTGACGGTGTGATGTCAAAACGATGCTAAAGTCGGAAAGAAAAAAAACACTCGGCGGGTTAGGTTAGTAAGCATGCAGGATGCAGCCTCCACGGCATATCTACTTTAGAGGAGCTGCTAAAACAGTGATAAGTAGTAAAAGTAAACCCATAGCAACCTACTTCTCTGCAAAAGGTCAACCTCCGACGTGTCTCTACACATTTTGCGAGCTTATCGTCGACTCTAACAATTATTTTGTCCCATCTAGATTTAAAAGTTGACTATATCCAGCGAAAAGAAGTCAAGAAGAGAACTACACATCAGAAAAAGAAATTCCATATTGGAAGCCTTAGCCCGATTCTATACAGAAAATGCATAAGTGAGAAATTCTCCACAATGCGCATCCATCTACCGTGTAGGGCTTAGGCTATTAGTCCCACTATCGATACAACATCAGTCACCTCAGATGGAAAAAGCAGAAGAAGACCCTGCTAGAAATGGTCTACGCAGTCTTTCAGCTCAAGAAGATGGAAGATTCTCACAATCAAAATGATCCAGAGATCTAATCTATATATATAAAAATTGGACCCTAAAATGTTTGTCGTCGATTCACGCCTTAACGCATTTACTGTTTTTAACCAAACTTTCACACGTGTTTGGTATTGGTCCATAAACGGTTTCTGTGAAGTTTGGTCAAAATTGGACAAAGGGGCGTGGCACCGCCCATACAAAAACAATTCACAATCGTATATCTAGAAAACCACCAAATCGATTGAGGTCAACCTTACAGAAGATCTTAGTTATTGGCCCCAGACTGATCCTGTGAAGTTTGGTCAAAATTGGACAAAGGGGCGTGGCACCGTGCATTCAAAAATAGCGTTCAAAGTCGTATACCTCGAAAACCACCAAATCGATTCAGCCCTGGAGTGCTACTGTGAAGATTGGCCAAATTTGGTCAAAGGGGAGCAGCACTTCACGTACAAAAAAAGCATTCAAAAATGTTCTTCCTATACAAAAAACATCTTCGATGACGTTATATCTCGATAACCGCTGGGCCGATTTTCATTTTTTTTTTTGTTTTGTTCGTATTGCTGTATTTCAGGTTTAGGCAGAAAGAAAATTCCACCAAGTCGATTCATTCTCATTTCTCGCATTTTACGAAAGAATATTATTACCTAAGACCTGAGCAATAAAATTTCGGCGGGCGAGTACAGCTTCTTCGACAGCCTTGGAATTGTAAGTCAAAGTTTTTAAAATTTGTAACATTGATATAAATAATGCATTGTCCTGAAAGTCAATAATATTGTCTAGGCAATACGATTTCTGGAAAAACAAAAAATGTTGTGTACCGCAGAGCATTACAATAAAAACAGTATTTTGCACTACGAAGTGTGCACGGGCTACGCTAGTAATATTTAAAAAAAAAAAAAACAACACGTAGGCGTACAGATGCACCACCACCAATACCCAATGAAAGCCATTTCTCGGTGAGCCTGCTCTTAGCTTAGAAAGTGGATGGATAAATGAAATTTTAATTAACTGATTGCGAAGCCGTTGGAAGAGGTTTGCTTCAAAATGTATGTCTGATATTTTCAAGATCGTGAACCATTGCTGCCAAAATGAGACTTCTTCGTTGAATTGCTGGGGTAACCCGCAGATGCCGTATGAGAAACCCCGACACACTTCACGTACATTTTTATGCCGCTACGAAGCCATTCATTCTTCGATGCTTTCGCATACCTGGGAATAGTGCACTAATTTGATAGTGATTTATTCAATGCACTAGCAAAAATTAATCCAGTGCTAATGATTGTTCGATTGCACTAGCACTAATATTTTTAATGTTAATGAAATTACACTTCCATTAGCAGCACAAATTTCAATGCTACTGAAGTTTCACTTCCATCTGCAGTGAAAATTTCAATACTAATGAAATTTCACTTGCACTAGTTCAATGCTACTTCAATTTCAATTTTATTGCCTAATTAGAAAGTTTATTTCAGGTTTTATGTGTACAAATTCCGCGGTATTAATAAAAAAAGCCCTATTCGCTCCTTAACCCATCTGATAGCTAGTAGACGTATAGTGGACTTGTTCTTCCAGCTTTTAAATTTCTCGCGTCCAATCGAACTTTGTGTTGGTATACGTGTACTTATTTCAAATATGTGTATAGCAAGTTAACCACGCTCTATATGCCGAATTCGTTGAGTTAAGTTATCCGCTCCTTAAGACATGTCAGTGAAAGCTAAGATATGTTTATAAATAATAATTACGAGTTTACAGATGTGTTAGAGCTAACTCGCCACTATGTGGTATTTATTAATACGGGGGATTATGTTTATTGTAAATAAAACTTAATTGCTCTCATTATAATGAAACGTAGGTACGGTCCTCCTTCTCTTCACGAACATGGGTCTGAGATTCGAACATCCTCTTAGGTTATTGTCAATTCGCTCGACGTGCACAATAACGTATTTTAGCTTTTTGGACTACATCCGATCCTTTTACGTTTTGAATGGTAGTGCAAAATCAATGTTAGTGCTAAGTGCCCAGGTCTGTGCTTTGGTATCTCCAGGATGATTATAAGAGTTCACGTCGAAGTTTCAGGGGGACTGCATACTTGAGCAATCGAATCCCGCGGCTCTTGTAATGAATAGGAATTCTGATGCGAATTCGATTCAGTTCCACAGGATCTCCGAAATTTCATGAAACAAACAACCAAATTGAGCCCTCTTCACATATGTCCTTTGTACACTTGCCAAACTATACGTATACATACACACTCGTATATCAGTGCTCTTCTTAATCAGGAAATTTTCCAAAGCAAAATTTCCCACACTCCATAGTTGTCCTTTATTTATTGCTCATACACCCAATGAAATTGATGTGAATCCTTGTGGATAATGCCGCCTGTGAGGAAATCACACATCTGTACTCTGAAACGTTGAGATGAACTTAAGACGTTTTGACTTTAATGCACCCTGATAGCTTCTTTCCTTCTACATCTATGTATACATGTAGTCAGGAGGAAGATGACGATGTTGCGTTTGTCCTTGTTGTTGATGCAGTTTGCCGAAAGGATTATTATGACATACTATAAAGCAGTTGTCCTGGTTGGAATAGAGCGATTTGTCAAGAGGTTCCTTATACTGTACAATTTACCCATAACCAGTGCTGCCATGCCTAAGCTTCTGCTAAGCTTCCTTGTGTTCCATCATGTTGTTGATACAAACACAGACACTACGAGTTCAATTTCTGTTTTTCGATTTTGTTGGTTTTTTTTTTCCTATTTTTTTCTTTGTTTTGTCTTTCGGATCTCGTTGAACATATATGACGATGGGAGGAAGTATGTGAGATTCCATGACTCGGTGTAGGGGACACGAAGGGCGAACGACAAGTAACAAGACCAACAACCGATAACCGGACCAGACCATCAATCGTGTCGGTAGACAAGAAAGTAAATAGAATAAATCTTCGCATGGACATGGAGCTGTCATGTTTTTTGGTTTATTACACAAGATTACTTCTATCAAAGCGTTAGTCTGTCCTGTCAATATGATATCCTTGCAAATGTTCATCGAGATGGTGTATACCTTTTCTCTCATATTGTGAGAGTGTGCTGTCCATCAACAATGACCCATGGGATAACAAAATGCATTTATGGAGCTCTGCTGAAAGTATATGGTGTGCGTGTGTGTGTGGTTGGACGCCAGAAGGTAACATTGATTGTCATCGCAATGGGGTGGAGATGTGCCGGATTTTGGGTGCAATTTGTGTCTTTTGGTGGCGATAAGTGACCAATTAAGCAGTTTCTTGTGACGTGCCTTCTTTGCCAAGAGGAAATTATTGATTCCGTTGAGATTTGCTCTCTCTCAAACGACATAAATTTTGATTGAAGGATATTAATGCTCTGTAATGTGATGTATGAGCGTAAGTACACATAGTTCCTATTTAGTGATTAAATTTTGTCTTTATGGATGGTAATGACTGTTTATTAGGTGCATGCGGTGCAATGCTAAAGCCAATGTCCTTGGGGCTGTCTTGTAAATGTGCAGGAGGGAGTACCTATCTCTATGAACGTTTGGTCTAATGACTTGAAGCAGTTTGGTGTTATTTGTGTATAAGGACTGATTTGGTAGACACCATTCATTAAAAACGATATGTTCAGGTCGGATCATTAATCAAAGGGCAGAACTCAGTTCAATTGCAACCTGGAAATTTAACCATTTATTGGAATTATGGGAGCATGATGGTCAGAAGTTCGACCTAAAGGGATGTGTTGTGTAGGTCTAGATACTCCGGATAAGTACAGCGCAAATGAGCAGCAGGTGCTGTATAAGAACTTAAAGGCACATCAAGGACAATATATCAACTCGTTTGGTCATAGATGAAGGATAAGTGAAAGATGACACAAGTGCTTTTTGGGCGGAAGATGTTATGAGCGAAATTGGCTTAGCAATGTTGGCTAAAGTTATAGAATGACAATGAACCCATCAAATTGTCTTTGGTAAATCTTTTTAGTTCACACTATGCACGAGTAAGGGCATCCACTGGCTCTTAGGGTTACAAGAACTCCTTCGTTTTACAGGCGGCAGAGAGCGAGCTCCAGAGTCAGGGAAGTTCAACCGAGCTACTTTGACATAGTTCAGCACCTAAAATTAAACTGCAGCATCTATAATTTTTCGGATTTATGGATATTTTGAAAAAAGGAACAAAAATTTACTTCTCAGATCGGCTTTTAAAAGACCTGTTTGGCGTTTAAATTTCATGAGAAATGTTGACGAATTTCCTATTATGGGTAAATGGAGCCGTAGGACTAGCGGTCGGTTGATACAGAAGATAGAAGAGATAAAAAATTACGAAGGCTTGTGTTAGGGAGTTACAGGGAGACGCTCACAGTCGACAGAGCTTGTGAGAAGTCGATGATTGAAAGGAATGTCTACGTTTCTTAAGCTGCTTAAGGTAATCGTTTTAAAGCTTACTTACTTAGGCAGCTCTACAGTTCGGGGTAAACAGAGGCCTCAACTAACAAGCCCTTCCAGTTAGCCCGGTCCTTAGTTAACTGCCTTCAGTTGCGCACTCCCAGTCGGTTGAGGTCGCCTTCGACTTGCGCCACCTAAGGCGAGGTCTTCCTCTAATGCGTTGTCCCTCGGGGTTAGACTCGAAGATTCTATGGGCCGGAGCATTTGTTCCCATCCGCTCTACATGTCCTAGCCATATCTTAAACGACTTGCTCAGTTTTTTTTACCAGGTCGTTGTCGCTGTACAGCTTGTATAGTTCGTTGTTGAATCTCCTTCTCCAAAGCCGCGTCAACGCAAACGGGACCGACACTTTTACGAAGAATCTTTCTTTCGAAGCGACCAAGGATATCTTCATCCGCTTAGAGTCCTTCTTAGCCTAAAGAAACAGTGGTTGGCAAGAGTTCGTTAAATTTCTTCTGCGATGTTGCTGTCAGAATTTATAGCAGAGCCGAAGGTAGACAAAGTCCCTTACCACCTCAATGTTATATCTGTCGATCGCAACGTTTTGTCCGCATCTACGATATTGGGTGTCCCTTCTGTTGATAGCATACACTTGGATTTTCCCTCGTTGACCGCTGGACCAATTTTAGCCGCTTCCGTTTCTACACTGGAAAACGTACCAACGACAGCTCGCTGTGTTCTACCAACTATGTAAATATCATCGGCGTAATCAAGTAATTGGACGAACTTTTGAAAGATCGTGCCTTCTGGGTTGGCCTGTGAGTTTCGGACGATTCTCTCAAGTATATGATATTCAAAAAATCGCTCGACAGCGCGTGTCGCCTTTTCTAAATCCTCTTTTAACATCAAAGCTTTCGGAGAGGCCGTTACCGACCTTGATGCAGCAGCGAGCTTTCTCCATCATCATCGTTATCAATCGAACGAGTTTTGCAGGAATGCCAAAGCTACAGGGCTCTGTATAGCTTAAGGCGGTCTTGATAAAAAAAAAAGAGAAAATAGTTGGCGCAACAGGTTCGTATAGGCACCCTAGGTCAAGCTTCTTACAACCATTCGCTGATGCGAGTTATAATTTTGTTGGAGACGAATGCAGGCGGTCTTGATGTAGGGATGCAAAATTGTGGGGGTCGTTCCAAGACGTCGTTTCATTGTATGTCCTTTCTCTGACAAAAAAAAAAAAAATTACTAGCGCAAGCCAAATTGGTTTTTGGTCAAAGGTTGGATAATATTTTGGATAACCTTTTAACGATGTCAAAAATGATGTGTTGGCTTTAAGTATTATCTCATCAATATCCGAACGGAATTTAAGCTCACTGTCGGACAATATGTCAAGGGCGCTAATAAATTGAACGATTGAAATAGGTTGACCGAAATTTGGCGTTAATTGAGCTCTAGGCATTTTTTCAGACACCTGGTGCAAAAACTATTTAGATTTTGTTGAAACAATCAAGAGACTTGTATTGAAGAAATTGATGTGAAACATTTTGTATCAAAAGGGGGAAATGTCTAATGATCCTTTCTAGATTGTTAAAGGTTAGGATGAAGAGAAGGGGACCTAGACGACTGCCTTGTGGAACAATATGCATCCATTACAGCGGTATGGGTTTCAGAGACGGAGAGCAAACAATATGGAAAAGGATTATTTTTGGAATCTAAGGAAAAGCCTTACAGAGAACAGTTACTATGACGTTGAATTCTTAACCAAGGCTCTCTGAGTAGAGAACACGAATTCGACGAGGTAGTTTGTATACCTTTTAGAAAGTCGTATTGGTTAGGGTAATATAAAGCTACGATTACACGGCCAGTTTTTCGAGTCATTTAACTGACGCTCTGACGTAAAAATCGCGTCACATAGCAGTCATTTAAATGGCGTTCCGTGTGATCGCTATTTTTGGGATACCATTTTCAGCGTCATTTAAATGACTAGGAAACTGGCGGAGCAAATGGCATGAATTTTGTGCCATTTAAATGGCGGAAAAAAATGGCCGTGTGATCGCTCTTCAATGACGCCTAGGACAAATGACTAAACTTTTTGGCTGTTGCGCCATTTAAATGTCAGCCTCCAAAAAATGGCAAGGCTCGAAATTCATGATATGCCATTTTTCTACGCAAATGGCAAATGACAAAGCATTTAATACGATATGTGTGCTGATATCATTTGGATTTTTGACTCGTGCCGAAACGTGTAGATTAGATTAGATTAGATATTAAGTCGGGAGAGCCTTTATTGGGCTCTGGCACTGCGGCCTCTCTAAAGGGCCATATTGTGCCTTCCCTGGTAGGTTCCTAGAGCAATCTTTTTACTCCGGAGACAGTGAGGAAGAAAAGTATGTATCTTCTCTGGGGGTATTCCAGCAAGATTTGCTGAGTTAACGAGTTCTTCGCCAAGGACATTCTTTCTAAGGCAAAAGAGAGCCGGACATTCCGTGAGAATGTGAAGAGAGGTTTCGTCGCTCACCAGGCATAGTCTACATGTGGGGAATATGGACGAGTATTTGCCTAGGCTGACTGAAAAGTTCGCTTGAGGCGATTCTCCATAAATGCCAGATCCAGTCCCTGTATCCATCTTGGACCCGTCTGTATACCAGACTCTTACCTTGGAGGGATGATGATAGAGAGGTTTTTTAGAAGCCATATATTATTATATTAGGGAAAGGTGACCTCCGGTGGTAGAAATGGGGGGTCGATGATTTACGAATGGAATAGAGGATGGATCCTCAGTCTTACTTCCATTTAAATGTGTACTTGAATAGGTAATAGGCTAATAGGATGACATTTAGTGCAGTGGTCGGGGTAGGTTTACTCTTCGGGTCAAGGCGGAGGGCGACCGTAACAGTCTGTCCCCTGTCTATTGCCTCTGACGCGGCCATCACTAAGTAGGGAGACTGGTGGGAGACTGAGGTGGGTAATTGAACCTGTCTGCTTTGCTGCTTGATCAAAAGTCGGTGAATGGATTGTCTGTTGGAAAAAAGGATGGGGACATAACAGGAATCGACAGGCAGCTTCATCAGCATCAACCAGATGGACTTCTTTTTATTTTACAACCTTAACTACTACTACAAATAGCACACAGCACACACCTTAATAAACTCACCGACAAGAACCTTGTAAATAGCGTCCAGAACTTCCGGAATGATGCACGTTATCGTTGGCTGCGATACGCGGAAAAGGAATCGCAGCGATCGAAAACTCTCACCAGCGGCGAGGTAGCGCAGCGTGATTGTCAGTCGTGCTTCCGCTGAAACGCTCTCTCGCATATTGGTGTTCTGTTTTTCGATGTGTGGCTTCACCAACCTCAACAAATAATCGAATTGATTGGCTGACATACGAAGGACATTGCGATATTGTTCAGGTTCTTCTTCGCGCAATTCGAGTAGTAATCCAGCGCAAAATCCAATCTTCTCGCGACGGCTCAACCGCACTTCTTTTGCCAAATACTCCGCTTTCGTCGCGTTGGCTCGTAATCAAGATCGTCTTCTTCCAATTTCCACCATCATCCCAAAAGTTATTTTTGACATTTTTTATTTATGATAATAATTTTTTTTCCTATTTAATTTAAATAAAAAATTCGCACGTATGCGTCGTGGGCCGTGGCCGAGAGAAAAACTCTAAATGACAGTAGCTATATTTTTCTCATAGGTCATTGCCGTCTGATCACAAAACATATAACTGACGCGAAATCGAAATAATAGGAAAGGTGCCATTTGCCATTTTGATGAGGCAAGTCAGTACCGTGTGATCGCCATTTTTCGCTCGTCATTTAAATGGCATCCCAACGAAAAATTCTAAATGACTCGCAGTGTCCCTCATTTGATTTTGGGACAAACTGACGATGATAGTCATTTCGTGTGATCGCCATTTTTTCAATGACGAATCGTAGCTTCAATGTCGCTCTAAATGCGACAGTTTTTCCTGACGTCACAGCGCCAGTTAAATGACTCGAAAAAATGGCCGTGTAATCGTAGCTTAAGACTTGCACTGAAGACCTAAGACTTCGTACAAAATACTTTCGAAGAGTTTAGAGGTGGAGAACTTTAGTTTTGGGACGGTTATCAGTTACTTCAACCTTTGAATTCATATAATGAAAGAGGACTTCCAGAATTGAGGAAATTCGCCTTGAAAAAGTCACAGAAAAAATGGGGGAAAGAGAAAAACAGAAGAGTTAATGGGATATCTTCTAAAGTATAGCTTGAGATGCTAACTAACTTGATAAACTTGAGTCGGTTAACGATCTCAGCAGAGACACTCCTCTGTTATTGAGTTGGAATTAGATGCATGAAAAGGATTCATAATCTGATAGAGTCCAGTGGAGTTGAGGCAGCTTGAAGTCGCCGAATATGAGGATGTCATCAAGAGAGTCAGTTAACTCTATTACTTTGGCGATCGCATGGGGGATTGGGCCGGCATGGGACCGCGTTTGGAGGATGATGAAGTAGCAACCTGCGAAGAGGCAAGATTATTGTGAACAAAGCAATTTTAAGCCTTAATTGGAAGAAAATACGCATGTTAATTGATATTGAAGTATAGGCTCGTCGACGGTAACTATGAAAGAACCTCTGAAGTACCTCTAAGTGAGGCTGGGTACTACGTAATAGCTGAGGGTCAAGTTTGCATCCGATAGGACTGCCAAAGCACGTCACATTGAAGCGGTAATGAATAGTAAGATTCACGGGAAAACGAACAATCTACCCGTTCCCAGGCTGTAAGTTCTGGACTGACGGATTAAAGTAGGTATAGCAACAGTGTGTTGGGCCTGGACCTGGGTGACAATGTCATCTTAAAATGGATCTTTAGAAAATCACTCAGAACGGCGGTCAGTGGATATAACTTGCGCAAAATCGAAACGATTGGTATGGGCTCGCCAATGACAAGCTTTTGACTTCCACAAATCTAATAAAACAAACAAATTTGTATGGAATGTTCGACATAAATACACAAACAAAGTCAGACTATCATATAAGCCCCCTCGAGACCTCTTTCAAATCATCTCACCATTTCCACGAAGCTCTTTGGACCCTCCTCATGCCATATACCTATTCTGTAGACAGACAAGAACACGAATCTACATAAATATTTAAACGAGTATATAAAAAATAACACCGTTCAAGGATAATCAAAATAATGTCACTTCCATTATAGACAAGAGTAGGCGCAAAAAAAATGTGAGCGCCCGCACTCATTCATTCTTTCGAGCGTGAGACAAACTCTTCTTCAACGAAATTTATCGCACATTACGCTTTTGACATTTCACAAATCCAGAAGATATGATTTATGGTCCTCAAAATGTTATCCTTGAACTTCCTCAATGACTCGGTGTATCACCGCACATAGGTATGTTCAATGGAACTGAATTCCTAAATCTCTTTAGTGTCAATCAGTGCGTTAAGGAGTAGATATGCAAGCAAACTTCGAAGGCCATTATAATGTTCCTGCAGTTGTCGCGTAGTCCTTGGGATCAACCATCAATTCAATAAATTGTTCGTGTTGCATTCAAGGATGTATGAGAAATTCCATAGAGAAGATTGCTTCCTTGTAGGATGCAGTGTGAATGGAGTCGACTTCCTGTTTGGATTTAAGGGCCACGGAATTAATTTTAATTTTCAGGACATTTATATAGCAAATTTCTGACATGACACGACTTTTTATAGTCGTTCCAAACAGAACCCAACGATACATAATGCCTACGGTTGTGAATGAATTTTCAATGCAAATCCACGTGCGTGGCTTAAGAAAACAAAGAAACAAGGAAAAATCCTGAAATGAAATATGTATACTGTGTTCCCCCTTAATTTGGACAGCGTTATCGTTTTCCAATTGAAAACACTCTGCGCCCTCGACTTGGTTTTCCAATTCGATTTCAACGCTACTATTGGCATGGCAATGATGTGGTGTGCAGTTTGTCGATCTGGTGTTAAAGGGGGTGATTATCCATCGATTCAGTCATTCATACGTATGCATGTTAAATTTATTTAATGCAGTTTCTGCACGAGCCTCTTTTGCTCATTTTCGTCCTAGTATAGGTGAGCATGAGAGGAAGTGTTGAAGTTTCTTTAAATGGAATTGAACGACAGCAACGGTGTGAATGCTTTTTAAGAGTAACTTGTAACAGGTCCATAAAATCCACGAAACGACAAAAGAAAGATGGAACCGGATAATCGATTCATAATAAAGAAAAACTAGATTTCAAGGACTAAGGATTCACACAACAATCCTGTTCTTTCTAAATGGTCAAAATGCTAACCAAATCAACCGCCATGTGCTGATCGATGGCAGACAGAGACACTCATCCAAAAACTTCAACGTTCACACATTACGAGGAGCAGATATCGTCCTTGTCCATTTTATGGCAGCTAGATTAAGAGATCTAACGAGAAGAAGCTGTCAATCGCCCAGAAGAAAAAGTTTCACATTGGATGACATATAGCACATCTGGAGTAGCCAAGGTCTACAGTGTGCGCCTGAGTGAGAGTATCTTAAATCGTGACTTGGTCCAACACAGGTGTAGCCCTGAAAGCACCATCGGCTACCAGCCACCCCAGCGAAAAAAACAGTTGTCTAAAAATGGAAGTGTTTTACAAAGTTTTTTAAAAAGTTGACAGAAGACGCTGTAGCGCAAAATAAAAGCAGCAAGGTCGGCAAAATTATCGAGCCAGAACAAGAGAGTATATGACACTATATTCTCTTAAGCAGATCGAAGATTCTCTCAAAATCCATCTAACTGCTTGCTGCCAGTCCTATGTGGATCGTTTAGGCCGATTTTAAAATATGCGTAATGGATGGATCTTCTCAAATCTGTTAGATCTTCTTTTGAGCGTCCATTTTATCGAAGAACGGAGCAGAAGAATCGACGTTCTTGGACTTTCTGAGCAATGACATACTAGACGTTCAACAGATGTATTTTCTATTTCCTCTTTCGTTACTTTAACGGCGTCAAAATTAATTTCTAAAGCAGTGGGTTGGAATGTCAATAGACCCTCTAATGACACATCATAATTACCTTTGACTATTCCTTATGTCAAAATTACATGATTTTATTTTGCTTTCTTCAACCTAAACGACTTGGTCTCCGCTCTAAGCCAGTTATTGGCTCGCAACTTGACATAAATATTGCTGCTGTCGATTATAGCTACAGTTAGCTCATCAAGACTAAAAGCTGGAAACAAGCTGGATCTAAGTGTCGCACGTACAGGTTTCTTCTGTCTTTCGAACCCACTAACCTAACCTAACCTAACCTAGCTCAGCAACAATACTTTGATTGTAGTTTTTTTAGCTGTATTACTATGTTACCTTGTTAGCTGAGCGGGTTCTTTTGGAAGTCGGCTTGCTATCAAGCTGTTAGATTTGGCTTTAGGTCTCCGACGTATGGTACAAGGCGTTTTTACTTACTTACTTAGGTGGCGCTACAGTCCGGGTGGACCTGGGCCTTAACCAGCACGACCCTTGATATTTGGCAAACTGCCTACAATTGCGAACTTCAAGTTGGTTGAGGCCCCCTTTCCCACTTGTGCGATCCCCCTGAGGCGAAATCTTTCTCAACTGCGTTGTCCATCTGGCTTGGAATCGAGAGCTGGAGCATTGGTGTGCATTCGCTCTACATGTCCCAGCCATTTTAGTCGACTGATACGTATACTTTTTGCATCATCTCGTAGAATTCGCTGTTAAATCTCCTCCTCCAAAGCCCGTCAAAGTAAACGGGACGAAAAATCACTCGAACAATTTTTTTTTCGAAACGACCAAGAAGATCTTCATACGCATTTGTTAACGTCCATGCTTCAGCGGCATAAAGTCGGACCGGGATGATGATATTCCTATAGGTATAGAGCCTCCTTAGTGTTTCTTGACAAGGCCAAATAAATAGCCGTTGGCAAGTCTAACTCTCGTTTGATTTCTGCTGTGGTGTCATTACTGTCACCTTCTTATCATGCGTCAAAGTCCTACTGCCATCAGAAAGCTCAGCAGCATCTCCGCTGTTAGGTTAGGTTAGGTTTGTAGGCTGGCGGGAAAGATGTTGTCCCTTACCCATTATAACCCTGTATTCAAACTACTTACTGTGCTGCTACATACAAACCATTTTGCTGATATGACGAAGTTCATTATCTTGTCTATTGATGTGCTGGTAAGCTCGTCTAGGTCGTTTAAAAAGTGACTCCCTAGGAATTTATACCTGGTGTGGTGGAGACCTGGGCAGTGACAAAGGAAGTGGATTGTATAATAGCTCCCTCATCACCGCAGCCTCTACAGAGTTTTTCTTCCGTTAAGGCCATTTTCGTCATGTGGTACCTACCGCAGAGCATTGTGCCCCCTTGTGATTCCTATAAGGGTGGACCTGGACAGGGATTTGGTTTGATTTTGGTTTCGTTTAAGGACGGCCATATCATTCTTGTGGTATTACAAGTATTTAGGGTGGCCCATCTAGCGTTCGCCTCTCTTGCGGCCTTTCTCCCTGCTTCAAGCTTGAGTATGCAAGGCGGTATGTTCACAGAGGGATCAGATTGTTCTGAAACAGCTGTCGAACCATGTCTTGCTAGTTTGCCTGCGACGCCTTCATATCCCGGAACCCAGCAGAGCGATACCTTGTGCTGTGTACCAATAGCCTTGAGTTCTTCGCTACAGCACTTCACAAGCTTCGATTTTATTTCTGGTGCAGTTATGGCTTTTATTGCTGCCTGGCTGTCGATAAAGAAGGTAATACCTCCAGGTGGTATTGCCCTTACCACAGACTCACGGGCTACTGTTATCACTGCCAGAACCTCTGCTAGGAAGACGCTGCTATGGTCGGGAAGGCGTATCGATTTTGATATACCCAGCGATTCAGAAAAGACACCTGCCCCTCTACCCCAGTGTGCATTTTAGATCCGCCTGTAAATATGGTTTGTGAGCTAGTTACGAGCCCGTCTCTCCATTCTTCCCTGCAATAGGCGCTAGAGAATGGTCTTGTAAACTCTAGGTAAGACATGATGTTGTCTGTGACGTAGGTACATGACCAAAATATTTCATCATTGAATCGACCCATTTCGCTCAACTTCCAGTTTACTGATTGCCTGATCCTCATTGCATTAATTGCGGCGGATAGTTGTATATGAATGCCAAGCGGAAGCAGGTTGAGGATAGTGGTAAAATCCTGCGGTTGGAGTTGTCCTCATCGCACTAGTGCTGCCGATGCACGCTATTTTTTGAACTTTCGTTAACGCTTTTAAGTGGCTTTGTTGGTTACCGGTCACCAGACGAGAGCGAGACTGCCATAGGTCAGTATAGCTCTTACTATAGCCGTGTACAACCAGAGCTTGATTTTGGGAGATCGCCCCCATCTCCGCTGTTAAATTCACATCAAAAAATTAAAATTCACAAAACTGTTTACCCTTTCAACTACCAATTTCGCAGGATACACTTACTCGATCACAGAATTCAGTGTTCTGGCGCCCGCTATAACTTCTGCCAGTCCGAGTGCTATAAAATTTAATAAAAGCCCATTAATGCTGTTTAATCTTTCGTAATGATCTCGTTATTGCCCATCCAATTCGCTGCTTCATATAAAATACGACCTACCCGCTGGTGGTTCTTCGTTAACGCTAAAAAAAAACTCTAATAAATTCGAACTAATCAAAATTAAATTTTTTTAATTAAAATAAAAAAAATATTGCACCCACGAAACAAGCACGTTCTGTCGATTAAGACTTTTTTAGCCGGGCCCTTGCTCTTTGATGACTTCATTGGACATAATTTCAAATATTTTATTTTTATTGTCATCCTGAACAAAAAATAAATAAAAATAATTACCGACTGCCTGATGACAAGATACGGATCAGCACATCTCGCGCGTGAATTCATGTAAAATAAATTAATTTCATCCCTGTGCAGTGGGGTGCTTGACAAAGCGCCTAAATGAGTTCCTCCGTTGTGTTGTCCCCCGAAGGCATAAATGTATCATCTCTCTGGCGAAAGAGTAGTACTTGACAATGCAATGAGTTATGCAAGTCACGGGTCCCCCGAAAGATTCCTAATAAATTTTCGATTCACTTACAAAACACGGTCCGGCCACCGGATGGGGTGCAAAAGGCTTTGTTCAGCTGGAACTGGTAGCGCAGTCACTTGGCACGTGTCCTTTTTTTGATGGCAAATAACGAGGAATGAAAGCATCATCCATTCCGCCTGTGTGACACTAGGAAAACGGCAAAACTGCATACCACTGCGGCGCACAGGATCAACCCCTGTCTATTCCGGTTGTAGCACATTGTAGTGTCTCTCGGGTTAGAGGTTTTCCTTCTTTTTTTTTTCTCTCGAAAGGCTTTCAACCACCCCTGGCAAAAGAGACGCGCAGAAGACTCGTAATTGTAACAATTTATATCCATCGTCATGACGTTTGTGAGATCCGTAAATAATCAAATCTCTAACTCAAACATTGCATATTGTGAAGGGTGGAGGACTGCCCGCCGGAAGGAACCACCCCATATGTGTGAGTTAGTCGTGGCTATAGTCGTCATCCTTGGTTGGTGATCATTTCCAGAATCCAAATTTGAGTGAGCAATATTTTCCCAGCTCCAGAGATTCGCTGTGATTTACAACTGTGGCCAGGATACTTGAGAGGATACACGGTCGATTGGAAGCGCACACGGTTGTGCCGCAGCGTCGCGTCGTCGTCGGGCCAGACATCAATGCGAAATCCGGGGGTGTATGCATTCGATGCTATATAGACGAGTGGCACTTACGATGCTCTTAGTATGTAATTATGCAGACACTTGCCGCAGACGCGCTGCCGGGGTTCAGTGGGGAAGGAAATCCTCTTCCACACAGAACTCGCTTTCCTCAGTGAGGGTTGAAATTTAATTGCCATTAAGTGCAACCCGAAATTACGTTGTGCTGACTCAGAGACGCGCGAAGCACGTTTAAATGTACACATCCTTGCGTATGGATGTATTTATATGTATATGATGCGTATTGCCTCTGTTTAGGGAAAATCCTTTTTGGCAGGAATAATGAACGGAGATTTAATTAAAATTGCAGCCGAATCGCGAAGGAGGAGTGGAATGAAGTGAAGCTTTTTGCGCGTATGTTTAATTTCGGTCTGGTTGCTAGCGGCGTTATTATGTTTGCCATTCGGCTCATTTCAAGGACTTAATTTATTTTCGCAATAATGGTGGTTAGATCGGGGATGCGTTAAGATTTTTCTGCGGTGAATGAAGAACAGTTTGAGGGGCGCCTTCGCATTGTTCTAAAAATTTGCTTACAAAGCTCGCACCATTGTCATGTACGCGTTAAGTCAGCAAGTCAGTCAGTTGTCTATTAGCCAAAATGAATAATAATTTTGTAATTGTTGCCCATCCCATTGGAATCTTTAAAAAAAAATGTTCAAGTCCACCAGACCCATGAATCACTCAAGGCACTTACATTTTATTTTCCCTCAAAATGACATTAAAATACGGCCCAAAACACTTTCATTTTCATTGCGTCACACTTTTGATGGTCACCCACCTATACCCGACCGGCCCAAACTATATATGGATATGTATACGAGGAGCCATAGCGTTTCGCATGTAATATACTCATAAAACATCCAAAGTGTAAAAAGGACATTTTTATGAATTATTTATTCACAGTCAAGGATATCGGGCTGTCAACAGGGAGAGACCACACAATTTACGGAAGTAAATTCAGTTTCAGTTTTTTTTTTTTCATATTTATCATGAACATACCTACGTATGGAGTAGGTACCTACGTTGTGAAGGTGCTGAACGTGCAGCACGCGATGAATTTTATTTGTAAAAGAGAGAACACAAAATTGAATCAAATAGAAAATGAAATGTACACCATTGTGTTTACACTTTAATTAGAAAATAAAATATCTAAAATGAAAAATGTCAGCGTGAATGAGCAGCGGTAAAACGTTGGAGTTGCTGGTTTTTGTTTTTTATGCTTTTGTTTTGGCAACCCTTTTAAAATATATATCTTTTTAAAAGTAAGAGACATTTACGCTTTAATGGTTTAAAGTGTGATCGCAATGAAAATAATTAACCCTTTTGGTATTTTAATGCAATATGGCAACACGAATCTTCATAACACCCATTGTCTTTTTCGGAGCATATTTTTTATATTTTTTTTTTTCTGATGTATTTTTTACTTAGAATTTTATGAATATGTATTTAATTTTTCCTATTTTCTATTTTTTAATTATTTTTTTTATGTAAATACAAGTGTTTATCTTGGAATATGCTTGATTTTAAATTTGTAATAATTGAAGTAAACGAAGAAAATCGAGTATAAATGCAACTATTTATTAATTCTTTTTTATAAGTTTGTATATGAAAATATATAAATATTTTTTTACAATACCTATATATAAATTTAAAAAAAAATAACTAAACTTTTTTCTTTTCAGTTTCGTTTAAAAATTAATTTATAATATAAGATACCAAATGTAACTTGTCCTTTAAAGTAGTATACCGCCATCTATCGGTAGGTTTAGAAATAGGAAATGTAACCTCTCGCTTATGACAGCACTCGAAAGAGAGCCAACTTCACTTAAATAAAGAAAATTAACGAGTCCACACGTGATTTTTGTGAACAAAGGAAAAAGAAAAAATCGTTTAATTCTTCTTGGTTTACAACATCAGATGTGGGGTAGTTCGTAAAATATTTTGAAATGCCAAAACTCAACAAATCCGATTTGATGGAAGCATTAAGAGGCCATGATGTGGAATTTCCTGCATCTGCCACCGTGTCTCAACTACGGGCGCTGCTGGATTCCACACTGACGAGCGATCACCATTCACAACCGACGCAAGAAGATGATGGATTGCCAACACCGCTGTCTCAAACTGATGAGGAGTTGCGCCCTAAGGTAGGTCATTCACTAGATGCCACTTCCACAAACACGTCTGGAGTCGGAACGTCAATTTGCCATGTGCTGTCTGGCAATACAGAAATTCTTGCCAAAGCCGCCGTGCCCGTCACTGCTGTTACTACTGCTGCTGCTGCTACTGCCACTGGTGCTACTGCTGCCACCACTGCTGATACTGCTGCTGCCGCTGCGGTCACTGCTGTTTCCGCCGATAGTGGTACTATAGTTACCTCTGCTGATACCGCTGTTACCATTGCTTCTGTTTCCACCGCTGTTGCTGCTGTCACCGCTAATACTGCTGTTACTGCTGCCACTTATGCCCCTAATGTCTCTGCTGCGCCCATCGCTACTGCTGATCTCGATATATTTGCAATATCCAGCGTTCCAGATGCCGCCGAGACATTTGCCTTGAGTACGGCTACTGCTTGCACCACCAATACGCCCGCTGCACAGAGAGAGTTAACACCAAACGCTGCCGATTTTGAGCTGGCTTCTTTGGAGCAACAGTTGACCATACTTCGCAGGAAACAGGAGCTCATTCAGCTCACTCGCCAATTAGAACAAATGTCGCCTGAACCTGTAAGCCGTGCTCGAGTGGAAGATATTGTGCGGGTAGTACCAAAGTTTTGCGGTGACCGCACGTCGGGCTATGACGTCAAACATTTCATCAACGACCTGGAACAGATTTGCAAAACATACAAATGTGATGACGCATTTAAATATATCTGCCTACGCAGTCTGTTGACAGGTGCTGCCGCTGACTGTGCCAACCAGAGTGATGTACGAGATTTTTGCGGTTTAAGAGCAGTTTTGATCCAAGAATTCGACCACGTGATGAGTTATACCGAGACAATCAATCGTCTTCGAAGGCGTAAATGGAATCGGAACGCTGAGGAAATGCACCACTATGTACTTATAATGAACGGTTTGGCAAAACATAGTCAACTTCGAGAACATGAAATTGTGGGCATAATCGTAGATGGGATGCATCTACCACCTGAGGACGCTGTTTTGCTGTTAAGTGGTACATCTACAATCGAACAACTGAAGGTCGCGGTGGGAATACATCGGGAGCGCATCACAGATCACATCAAACGACTGGCTGCAATCCAACCTCGGCCACAGATGCGGTCTGCTGCCGCAGCCCCAGTCCCGGAGCAGAGGGACACTGAACAAATTCGATGTTTCAACTGCAGTAAGATGGGGCACTACCAAAGCAAGTGCCCATATGAAGTACGTCCGCCGGGCTCATGTTTCAAGTGTTGGAAAATGGGCCATGACCACAGACGTTGCCCGAATCCGCCAAAGTTCCTGATCCGTCGAAATCTGGTTGCTGCTGTTGAGGTTGCTGATCGTGAAGTAGATGCATTAGATGCTGGGGTTGCTGAAGTAGATGTAGTGGGTGCTGTTAATTGGGTAAGTGTTGCTTTCAATTCTGAATCTGCTGACGAACGAAATTTTACGAATTTCCTTTCTTTGTTTGATACCGGCAGTCCGGTTAGTTTTGTACGTTACTCATCAATCAACAAACGCATTTTTCTTAAGAAGCAAAAGACTTCGTTTCGTGGATTGGGGAACCAAACCCTTATGTCATTTGGCTGTATCGACTGTACTATACGATTTAGAAAGATGTGCCTTAAGCATAAATTAATAATACTTCCTGATGAACAAACTAATATTCCACTTATTTTGGGTAGAGATTTCTTAAGAAAATATAACATTGAATTATGTCAGTTGAATAAAAAGTTTGCTCATGTAAGCAGCGATATGACCAATAAAAACATTCTTAACAAAAGTTCGTATTTTTGCGTCAAATCAGGTGAACCCCCACCAATCGAAACTATAACCGTTAAGAAGCCCCATGAGGCCAAAGTCGAGTCGGCCGTGTTGTTTGACAGTGGTGATAGTGTAAATGTTAAAGAAGATATTCTGGTTTGTCCCGAGGTGCACACAGTCGAATTGGACGACAATGTTGAGAAAGAGCTGTTGTTAGCTATCAATGAGTCACTAGCGAAGCAAGATATTGATGCTATTAGTCGTACCATTTATGAACAATATTTGTGTCCCGCAGATATAGATATTAAGCCGCATGACTTCGAAATGAAAATTAGGTTAACAGATCAGACGCCATTTCACACTTGTCCTAGACGTCTCTCATATTTTGAGAGAATAGAGGTACAAAAGATATTAGACAGATTGTTAGAACAGAGGGTCATTAGGCCAAGCCAATCTCCATATGCATCTGCAGTAGTCCTGGTCAAAAAGAAATCGGGTGAGCTTCGTATGTGCGTTGATTTTAGGACGCTTAATAAGGTAACAGCTAGGGATAATTACCCGCTACCTCTCATAGAGGATTGTCTAGGATATTTTGGGGGAAAAAAATACTTTTCCACATTAGACCTACGAGATGGTTTTTTTCATGTAGCTATGGCACCAGACTCGATTCAATATACATCTTTTGTTGTGCCGCATGGCCAGTTCGAGTATATACGAATGCCGTTTGGCTTGAAAAATGCCCCTGCCGTTTTCCAGCGATATATATGTGAAATTTTTGCTGATTTGATTTCTTCTGGGCAGATTTCGGTCTACATCGATGACATAGTTTTGGCCACTGTAACTTTGGATGAACATGTCCAGTTATTGAAGAAGGTTTTGCGTCGCATGACGGAGAAGGGTTTAGTTCTTCGTTTATCCAAATGCAAGTTTGCTTACAACAGGATAGAATATCTTGGTTATTCGGTTACGTCAGACGGTATCCGCCCGAATGATGACCACATTGAAGCAATAAAAAGATTGCAGCCGCCTCGTAACTTAAAGGAGTTGCGTACTGTGTTGGGCATGTTTAGCTATTTCCGAATGTTTGTTGAGGGTCATAGTAAAATGGCCAAACCATTGACGGAGTTGACCCGTGAAGGGATACCTTTTTCCATGACTGCCGAGCGTGTAGATGCTTTCACTGTCTTAAAGAATAAGTTGATAAACAGTCCAGTTTTGGCGATTTATGACCCGTCGAAGGAGACCGAGCTGCATTGTGATGCCAGCTCATTAGGGTTCGGGGCAGTACTGATGCAGCGGCAAAGTGATGGGAAGTTTCATCCTACTTCATTCTTTTCGAAAACGGCATCCCCGGCTGAACAGCGATATCATAGTTTCGAGATGGAGGCGTTGGCTATTGTGTATGCCCTTAGGCGCTATCGGGTTTATTTAGAGGGGATAAAGTTTAAAATCGTTACTGATTGCAATTCACTTAAGTTGACGTTGGAACGCAAGCAGATGAACGCCAGGATTGCTAGGTGGGCCCTTGAGTTGCAGGCCTATGAATACACCCTGCAACATCGCCATGGCGTTGCTATGGGACATGTAGATGCTTTGAGTCGGTTGCATCCAAATCCTGCAAGAAATTTGGGGCCCATGAATGAGCCCAGCTGTTCCAAAGACGTTTTAGCCATCGTTGATTCGGACATTTGGGACGACGAGATGTCTTCTGATATCCCTTGTCGCACCATTCATGCGATTGATGGTAATGAGGTCTGTTTCCGGGTTCAACTCACGCAAAGTCGTGATGAACACATTGTGAAGGTTCGTGATAAATTAGAGGACGGCCCCGTAGATGGGTTTGAGATGAAAGATGGTCTTGTGTTTAAGGTAAACGAAAGAGGTAGACGGTTGTTATACGTAGCAAGCGAGATGGAGGAAAACGTTATTAGGTTAATGCATGAGAAGCTATGTCATTTAGGTGTCGATAAGACGGTTGAGAGTTTGCAACGGCATTATTGGTTCCCGAATATGAGGGATAAAGTTTGCAACTTTATTCGTAATTGCATTCGCTGCATTTTGTATGCAGCCCCTGTTCGATTGTCTGAACCGACGTTATATAGTATTGAGAAAAAACCAGAGCCATTCGACACGCTTCATTTAGACCACTTTGGTCCACTTCCCTCCATCAATTCAAAAAGAAAACACATTCTACTGGTCACTGATGCCTTCACAAAATTTAACAAGCTTTACGCTGTCAACTCTACTAGTGCCAGGGAGGTTTTAGCTTGTCTTGAAAAATATTTCTCATATTACAGTCGGCCCCGGCGCATTATTACGGATCAAGGCACGTGTTTCACCTGTTTAGAATTTGCGGATTTCCTTAAGAGTCACAATGTAGAGCATGTTAAGGTTGCTGTCGGGTCGCCGCAGGCAAACGGGCAAGTAGAGCGTGTGAATAGGACCTTAAAAGCCATGTTAGGTAAATTATCTGAGCCAGTTAGTCATGCCGATTGGGTCCAGATGCTTCCACCAATAGAGTTTGCTTTGAACAACTCGAGGCACAGCTCGACGAAACATTTGCCAAGTGAGTTGCTCTTTGGGGTGGCCCAGCGCGGAAAGGTTGTTGATGAATTTTCCGAATACCTGCAGGCTGAGTTTGGCCCGGGAGGTGTCAGCGATTTGAGGGTAATGCGCGCAGATGCATATGAGGCTATACAAAAATCACAATCTTATAATGAGGCGTATTTGGCTAGGAAATGTTCACCGGCGAAGAAGTATGCGGTAGGCGAATATGTTGTTATTCGAAATGTGGATGTTACCCCCGGGACAAACAAGAAACTGATTCCGAAATATCGCGGTCCGTATGTAGTTTCTAAAGTATTGGGAAATGACCGATATGTAGTTCGCGATGTTGAGAACTGTCAAATAACACAGCGGCCATACAATAACATTATTGAAGCCGCTCGCATGCGGAAGTGGGTTGAAAGTAAAAATGATGATGAAATTGAAAGCAGTATTGAAAGCAACACCGGGGTAGTTGATAAGTTAGATTCTTAAGCAAAAATGTAATTGTAGATATGTATCGAGGTCGATTGTTATGTAGATTGGCCGAAGCTATAAGATACCAAATGTAACTTGTCCTTTAAAGTAGTATACCGCCATCTATCGGTAGGTTTAGAAATAGGAAATGTAACCTCTCGCTTATGACAGCACTCGAAAGAGAGCCAACTTCACTTAAATAAAGAAAATTAACGAGTCCACACGTGATTTTTGTGAACAAAGGAAAAAGAAAAAATCGTTTAATTCTTCTTGGTTTACAATAATAAGAAAATAAAACAAAAATATTAATTTTGTCATTTATTTTGCTACCACTTGAGACAATTGATGCCATAATGGCAACGTTCCCAAAAACCATTTTAGAACCAATATTTACAAAAAAATAATGTTACAATGTTTTTAGTAGGAATCTACGTAGCAACAAAAAGAAAAATACTATTTTTTTTTAACTTAGAAGAAATAAAAGATGTACCGAAAGTGTTTAAAATGAGTATATCGTAAATGGGCACACAAAAAATAAAAAATCCTTCTATACCCTTCCCTAGGTACCTGAATAAATTTATCTTATAGGGCCCATAAACGACACAGACACGTCGCTGCAGAACATGCCTATGCAAACATGCCTTCGTCTTCGTCACACACGGTGCAGATAATCTGCACAGACATTAGTTTGTATCATATCGTCGTGGCCGTCGGGTCAGAAAAATGGCGAATACTGCTAGCCGATGCGACTTCTTAAATGCCGAATTGCCGAATGGATGAAGGAAATTTAATGAAATAAAATAATAGTTTAAAAAACTAAAAAAACCCTTTTATAAGTAGGTACTGCACTAAAAGCAAAAAAATAAAAATTAACCAATCTATTTTTAAGGTTTATCCTGGAAGGGGTTAGTGTAAGCCATGTTTGTAGTTATGTATTGTAATATTATAGTGTAAACTACACAAACATGGCTTACTCTAAGCCCCTTCCAGGATAAACCTTAAAAATAGATTGGTTAATTTTTATTTTTTTGCTTTTAGTGCAGTACCTACTTATAAAAGGGTTTTTTTAGTTTTTTAAACTATTATTTTATTTTTTGCTTTTTAGTGCAGTTTCATATCTACCTACATATGAAATTACAAAACCTTTTTTTTCTTACTACATATTAGGTTATTCTATTGCCATCAAAACTGAAACATCAGCATGCAAAATTTCAGAGTCCTAAGACAATGGACATAATAGGTAGGTATGTATGTATTCGTATTCCACATAAATGAAAATTCGCGACAGGTATGGTTTGATTGATTTTACTACGCGTACCTATGTATATACCTATACACTTTCCATAGCTGCATATCTCAAATATATAAGTGCGTACGATTGTGCATATCTACCTATTTACGCATCACAAACTCCTTATACATATGTACGTACATTTATTTACCTACATAGTTTTGTTTACGCATATCCATTCCCTACATTAAATTCAACTACGCCATGCATATAAGCATACATCACTGCCAGCCGCAGTGACAATTCTATTTTTAGAACGCAAATAAAACTACCCTTCTTAAGCACAACTGCAATCAAGATAGCAATTTTTTTCGCATTTGGCCGAATAAGATCTATTTTCTATTTATTATATCTTGCCCTCTGGAGGGACTAGAAAGATGAATGTTAGCTCAAAATACTCGGTGAAGTATTGCCTAACAATTAAAGGATTTTTTGACTTGACCTACATATATTTATGAGCATAATGGCAAGTTAAGCGTAGTAAGGTAAAAATAGAAAAGTTTGCACCCCCTTTTTTCAACCCTTATAGGTCGAATCGGTACAAAGTATTAATTAGATATGTAATAGTTTTGACTTATCTATTGACATATAAAGTTTCAAGTTAATACGGCTAATGGATCATGTGTTATGAAAAAGCCTCCCTTAAAGGGGCAGGGGAAGTCAAAATCCAAAAATTCTTTCTAAATATTGCATTGTCTTCACAACCCAACCAGCATAGAAAATTTCAAAGTTCTAAGTTTAGAGAAAGTGGTTCAAATTTGACATGCAAGATTTTGACACAACAAATTTTTCACGAAGTTAAGTAAAAGCCTTTAAAAAAATGAATCCATTATAAACTAAACAAAAAACTTGAATGAGGGAACCGATTTCTCCAACCGAGAGGCTTTCAATTATGTTTACGCCGTGAATTTTCTTGCTCGTCTGTGCAAAATTCACCATACACGAAGGGCTGACTTCGAAGATTTTGAAAAAGTCGCAAAAAAAGGGGATTTGCTCACAAAAAGGGGCAATACTAATCTGCCCACAAATGGCACATACAAAAAAAAAAAACGCAAAACGAAAGTTAAGTGGCTTATGCATATTTTCATCTCGTTCTATCTTTTTGTTGCTTTGAACATGGTTATAGCTAAATTGTTAATGCCTAAACTTATGACAATAGGGCATAAATAGCTAATAGCTGATACCTCTGGCTGATAGAAAAGAACGCATTCAGATCCCAATTAATTGTGAAGTATAGTTTCGAAAACAAAAACAAAAAGGTGTTTTTTTTTCAAAATCAACGAAATAATGAAAAGGGGCAAATATGGACAATTTTGGAAAAGTGGTCTCATTGGGGATAGAAAGAAAAAAATGGGAAAAATGAAACTTTAGTCGCATAAAGTTAGCCCAGATCGACACAGACATGTCGTTGCAGACCAAGAAAAATTCAAAAAATATTGAATTCACGCAGACGGTCGCTGCAAACAGTCGACATGGATACACACGACACAGACGATCTGCGCAGACATGAGCACAACAACAAAATATATTGGTCTGCAGCGACGTGTCTGTGTCGTGTATGGGCCCTATTATAACATATGAACCTGTAGCAGTGAATTAAACATATTTTTTTCTTACAAAATCATCCAAAGTCTCAACGAGTTTTATATAAGGAAACTTAACTTTCATCAACGCTGTAAACTTTTTTTTATGCCAAGCAATAGAAGCATAGTGATTAGTGGCTCTGTGGTTAGTGTGCGAGAAGTCTCAAGAGGTAAGAACCGCGAAAAAAAACATTTTAAAGGGTTTTTTCCACTAGCGCCACTAAACGTTACAACTGTTACCAGGGCTTTCTTAATTTTGTTTTCATAAGCCGCTGTAGAGTAATTTACATCTTTTTACATACTTAGTGACAGTGAGAGGTATCCGCTTGTAGTTTTACGGATTCGACTTATACCTACTTCATTAAGTTCAGGATCCGCCTTTATTTGCCGGAGTAGATGAAGGTGCAATATGTCGCCTCACCGGTGTTTTTAATCACTATCGCACCCCAGTCGCAGTAATTTTTTTAGCATCTGCGACGTGCTTCTTTCTGGCAACCTTCAGTCCTTCACCCATTCTTGCGATGATTTTGCTTCTAGAATTGGTATCGGCTTAAGTGTACTCTTTATCGCGTCAGTTATTGTCGATGATGTTGATTTCGACGCGTGTTGTCTTTTAGAAAAGTCTTAGTTAGCGAACGCACAAATCGAGTGCTGTTCCCAAAATGGTCTTTTATTTAGCATTACTATCTACAAAAGCTTCCAAGTTCGCCAATACTGTAGCAGTTGAATTAGCACTATTAGATTCAATTATTTTGCACCCGTTGTATATCGACGAGGTTTGAGCCTGCTTTCGAACTGTCCGCCGCCGGTACTGGGGATCCGACATCCGACTCCTTGCACCGTAGGTTAGGTTAGGTTAGGTAAGGTGGCTGTCCCAAAGGGGACACACTTAGACCATAGTTTGGTCCATTGTGATACCACAGAAGGGGGGGGGGGGGGGGGGGGAAGCGGCCAGAACGGGCGTTACCCTGGGAATTCTTCGCAAGTAGGGATTCTATTGCTATTTGCGAATTTGGGTTTCCTACCTAGTTGAGAGGTTTTTGGTAGTGACTGAGGCAGTCGGAGCTTTTAAAATTTTGCATCACCTGGTTATGGCTTGGTCTTCGGGTCAAGGTGGAGGGCAGCCGTAACGGTCTGCCCCCTGCCTATTGCTTCTGACGGGGTCCTCTAACTATCGTGATGAGATTGGTTGGTGTGATCAGCTCCTCCATTTGGCGGTTAGTCTTCAGAGAACAGGCAGAGGGTGACCGAAACAGTTTAACCCCCCGCTGGTCTCCTCTGACAGTCCGTTACTAAGGAGGGTGGCTGGTACAGATCAGATAAGAAAGGCTGCGGCAAGAAGAAGAAGTGACCGAAACAGTCTAACCCTCTGCCTATCCCCTCTGACGGAGTCTGAAAGTTCTACGTGTGAACCTTGCACCGTAACTTTGCTCCTTTTGATGTTCTCCTTATTAGATTTTTATAAATTATCCACCTCCTGCCAGTTTTTTTGGTACGCGGGGGTATTGGCTATTTCAACCAACAAATGTCCACGGATACGCACATGTTGGCGGGGGCTTATTCGCCACCTGGGGACGCGCCCGATGGCAGAACTGACTAAACTTCACACGGGGACGGGACTATATGGTGCTTTTAGGGATTTGTTGCGCCAAATATTTAATTATTTTTTAGATGTGGAAAATTGCATTGTCAAACTAATAGACAGATTTCAATGAAACTTTTTTGAAACGATTCTTAAGAAGGTGAGAAAGCTATAGGCTGTGTCGTTCATTCACCTTTTGGGATTGCTTCTGACGAAAATGTATTTTTTTTTTAACTTTATGCTTTTAACTTTACATTACTCAGCTGGATTCCGTTCTTGGATAGCGGGGGCAGTGCAACAGCCTCATCTTCCCAACTTCAATATAAACCTTTGAACTTTCTCCATTTACTGAGTATGATTTTTTTTTAATAAAAGGGGATTCCAAATCCTCTGGAGCACTCAGATGAATCTCGGTCCATTGTACTATCAAGCAGAAATTCCTTTATTTTGGTGTAGTGGTGGAGAAATTCTGATATTATTCGTTTCTCTTTATGGTCGGTGGCAGAGTATTGCTGTCCTCGAACCAACGCCGCTCGGGTCACAAGTAATGACTCTAACCACTAGACCATGGCCCACCATGTACACCATGGTATACAAGACTAACAGGACTAGTCCTGATACAACCAAACAGTACAGTGAAGAGCGATATTATTAATGTCACCCAAAAAGCAAACAATGTTGAAGATTGAGAAATATTCAGAAAGATATTTTGCTTTAAATAAGTTAGTTGTATGGCGGTAACCACGGCCCCTTGTCCCATCCCGCCCACATTTATGAATTGCTTCAAATAGGTATAATACACTTCCATATACCAATTTTTGCAGCTTTTGCAGATACAGAGGCCAAGATGTATACTTTCGAAGCCCCTAATCCGAGAACATTTGTATAGTACTAGAAACACTAGCATAAAACCCGCAAATGCTCGATGCGCCATGGATCGTAAGATCAGATCAGAAAGACGCGTTGCATTCACTGAGATAGATTTATTTAGCTTGAAGATACAGCACTACCAGCAAAGCCCATCTTAAATAAAAATGGGAGCTTTTTTCTAACTTAGGTATTAAATGGTGAACAGCTACCAATGGCAACAGTTGCTGACATTCTACTTCTAACCTTCTTCCTCTTAACCGTATTAGACAATTCATTAGGAGACTACTGTCTCTCTATATGTAGTACAATTCTCCGTTGGCTTTGTTGACTTGAGCCTTCTCAGAGTGACGGAGTAACGAATCAGTCTAACCCCCCTCTGATAACCGCTTACAGTCCGCGTGTAAGAGGGTGTCCATGTCGACATGTCATGGTTGGGTTCACCGATGTACTCAGCTCCTCCTGATGGCGTTATGTCTTTGGGTAAAAGGAAGGTGACCGAAGCAGTCTAACCTCCGCTTACAACTTCCGATGGTCGGCTTGTAGGTTGTAGGGAGTGTGGCTGGTACAGATCTGCTCTAAAAACTTTACATCAAAAAGGGTTGACAGTTTGTCTTCGGGAAAGACGGATTGGCATTTTGTTTCAATGGGTAATTGCGTGTTGATATCTGAGTGAAGCCAGTTGGACTTTGTGACTAACTTGCTGATGCAGCAGATATCGGTTCGAGACAGGTCACTCAGGTCTTCGAAGTAATAAGCCCCTAAGTTAGCCCTACGCAATGTTGCAAGTTAACGGTGGTTTTCCCTTCCTCCTCGTCCATACAGCTCCTGCATAAATCGTTGTAAAGTACTCCCATTCTGCGACCATGCTTGCCTATCAGTCAGTGTCCGGTAAACCTTCCCACTACAGAGCTAATTTTGTTTCTGTTAATACAAATAAGTTTTCTATTTTTCCTGGCATCTAATTTCGACCAAATTTGTCTGGATGCTATTGTTAGTATCGCAGTCAACGAAGGGAGTTGGCAGCACCGCGCATTAAACAACAAATCACAACTAGAGGGACTCAGCACGAAAATAAAAGAAGGTCACGTATTGGCTGGCCAATCAAATGTCTCCTTCTATACGCATAATTGCATATTTACTCTGCGGCGTGGGTGCGATCAGATCTTACTTACTTACTTACTTACTTAGATGGCGCTACAGTCCGGGGTGGACCTGGGCCTCAACCAACACGCCTCTCCAGTTAGCACGATCTTTGGCTAACTGCCTCCAGTTGCGCACTCCAAGTTGGTTGAGGTCCCCTTCCACTTGTGCGCGCCACCTAAGGCGAGGTCTTCCTCTACTGCGTTGTCCCTCCGGGTTGGAATTGAAGACTCTTCGGGCCGGAACGTTGGTGTCCATTCGCTCTACATGTCCCAGCCATCTTAGTCGACTGATACGTACTTTTCTGACCAAGTCGATGTCGCTGTACAGCTCGTAGAGTTCGCTGTTAAATCTCCTCCTCCAAAGCCCGTCAACGCAAACGGGACCGAAAATCACTCGAAGAATTTTGCGTTCGAAGCGCCCAAGGAGATCTTCATCCGCTTTTGACAACGTCCATGATTCTGCGCCATAAAGCAGGACTGGGATGATGAGGGTCTTATATAGAGTCTCCTTGGTGTTTCTCGACAAGGCCTTACTAATCAATTGCCTTCTTAGGCCAAAGTAACAGCGGTTGGCAAGTGTGATTCTTCGCTTGATTTCTGATGTGATGTCATTTTCAGAATTAATAGCGGAGCCGAGGTAGACAAAGTCCCGAACTACCTCAAAGTTATAGCTGTCTATCGTGACGTTCTGTCCGATTCGTCGATGTTGTGTGTCCCTTCTTGTTGACAGCATATATTTCGTTTTGCCCTCATTCACCACTAAACCCATTTTTGCCGCCTCTGTACTGATACTTGCAAACGCACCAGTGACAGCTCGCTGTGTTCTGCCAATGATGTCGATGTCGTCAGCGTATGCAAGTAGTTGCACAGACTTTTGGAAAATTGTGCCCCTGGTGTTGGCTTGCGAGTTTCGCACAATTTTCTCAAGAATGATGTTGAAAAAGTCACATGACAGCGCATCACCTTGTCTAAATCCTTTTTTGACATCAAAGGTCTCGGTGAGACTGTTTCCGACCTTTACGGAGCAGCGAGCGTTCTCCATCGTCATTCTGCACAATCTGACAAGTTTGGCAGGGATGCCAAAACTAGACATGGCTCTGTATAGCTCGTCTCTATAAATGCTGTCATATGCGGCTTTAAAATCGATAAATAGGTGATGAGTATCGATTTGGACTTCTTGGGTTTTCTCCAGGATCTGCCGTAGTGTGAATATTTGGTCGGTTGTGGACTTACCGGGCCTAAAACCGCACTGATAGGGTCCAATCAGTTCGTTGACAAATGGTTTCAGGCGTTCACACAGTACGGAAGACAGGATTTTGTAAGCGATGTTAAGGAGACTGATGCCTCTATAGTTGGCGCAGTTTAGAGGGTCTCCTTTCTTATGGATCGGGCAAACAATGCTGAGGCTCCATTCTTCAGGCATACTTTCCTCTGACCAAATTTTAGAAACGAGTTGGTGTATGCTCTCTACCAAGTCATCCCCCGCTGCCTTAAAAAGCTCGGCCGATAAACCGTCCGGTCCTGCAGCTTTGTTGGACTTCAGCTTGGATATTGCTATCCTTACCTCATTTTGGTCAGGTGGACGGAAGTCTTGGCTTTCATCGCCCAGGTTGAATGGTTCATTCTGCCTGACAGCGGAATTTGTGTCGTCTTCGCCGTTTAGCAGTCTGCAGAAATGGTTTTTCCATGTCCTCAGCACCGACTGTGACTCTACTACAAGGTTTCCTTGTTCGTCTCTACAGGTCTCTGTTCGGGCCTTGTTCCCGTGACACGTTCTTTTTACCTTTTGGTAAAACTTCCGAACATTGTTCCTGGAGTAACACCTCTCTATTTCCTCGATCGCGCGCTTCTAATGCTCTTTCTTTTTCCTCCGGAGAAGCCGGTGTTCTTCCCTCCGTTTTTGCTCGTAGAGCTCACGAGCTGCTCTCGTCCTTCTCTGCAGCGCAGCTTTGTAGGCCAGTTGCTTTGCTGCATGTGCTTGCCGGCACTCTTCGTCAAACCAGGGGTTTCGCGGTGGTGGTCGGGTGAAACCTAGCACATCAGTTGCGGCTTTTCTGATGGCTTCTTGGCATCGATGCCACTGGTCTTCAGCACTTGATGCTGGCTCCACAGGACTTCTCGAGAGGTTGAGGGAGACGCGATCGGCAAAAGTTCTGGCGGTTTGTTGCGTTTGTAGCCGTTCAACGTTGAATCTTCTCACAGTATTTCCTCGTTGTTTTGGTGTCTGGGATATCCGCATACGTACCTTGGCTACAACAAGGTAGTGATCCGAGTCTATGTTGGCCGCTCGGAAAGTTCGGACATCTAGAATACTGGAGGAGTGCCTTGCGTCGATCGCAACATGGTCAATTTGATTGACCGTTTGATGGTCTGGTGACCGCCATGTTCCTTTGTGAATGTTGAGGTGTGGAAACCGTGTGCTTGCTATAGTAGCATTACGTCCCGCAGCAAAGTCAATTAGCCTAAGTCCGTTTCCAGACGTGGTGTCGTGTAGGCTGTGCTTTCCGATTGTGCTACCAAAGAGGTCCTCCTTTCCTATTTTGGCGTTAAAATCACCTAAGACAATTTTAACGTCGTATTTAGGACATTGCTCATATGTTTTGTCGAGGAGCTCATAGAAACATTCTTTGGTAGCGTCGTCTTTATCTTCTGTGGGGGCGTGAGCGCATATCAGGCTGATGTTGGCGAATTTAGCCTTGATGCGGATAGTTGTAAGGCGCTCACTTACGTGTCGAAAGCTCAAGACTTCTTGCCTAAGTCTGCCGCTTACAACGAATCCGCATCCAAATAGACGCTGCTTCTGCTCTCTGTAGCAATCACCGTAGTAGATGTCACAGGTTTTCATCCTTCTTTTGCCTGGCCCATCCCACCGCACCTCCTGAATGGCGGTGATATCTGCCTTGTAGCAGTCTAGGGCCTCCGCTAATTGTTCGGCTGCACGCGGTCTGTTCAGGGTTCGAACATTCCACGTGCAGACCCGAACGTCATTGTCCTTTTTTCGTTTTGCAGGGTCGTCAACAGTGAATCCATCCGTATCCGAGGCTCTTGGTTGCTTCGTAACCATTAATTTTTCCGTGGTTGGGTAGTTAGCCCCACGCACAACCCCCAACCTGGAGGACCAGGCCCTAAGATAACCCTAGGACAGCGGGTCGGATACTCCGTTGTCAGTAACCCACTTCGGGGATATGAGTGCTGCCGTTGGCCCATAAAGGGTTCATCCGCCACCATCTCTATTTCAGCACCCTGACTAGTGCTGAAAATCCTTACAGACCTTTGCTCCAAATATGTCAGAGAAGCTCACGCAAGGTATCTGCCATCTCGACTGTTGACAACACCGTTGATTCAATATTGTGTATTCATCCGCTGTATGTCCTCTTTCTGAGGGGCTCATGTAAGACCTCTGAGACTCGTTCAGTCAGTCATTCCGACAGAGCATTATAGTGTTGCTATTTTCTTCGTGTTCAACACTCGCGCTTATAAGTTTAGCAAGCCAAGCCCGGTTGAGCGAGACCAGTACCCGGTGGTTACCACGCGGAGGTAAAATAAGCACAATTGATGTGTATGAAAAAGTTACAACAGCTGGGCACCGCCAAGTTGATGCCAATCAGCGCCTACCCGATTCATACACACCCAACCACCTGGGTGCGATCAGATCAGAAAGAACAAAGTCAGTCTTCGTAGAGCAGCGGCAATGTAAGGAACAACACAATTTTGAAACCACCGATAAATCAATATATACGTTAATGTAATTTAAAAAGTAAAACAAAATACTGTGAAGACTCAAATTTATTCAAACGTGTTTTTTGAATGCTTCCGAGAGAATAACTGTCATGAAAAAGCTTCTCAATTCAGCCGTTCGGACTCGGCATACAATTTCAGGTCCCTTCCATGCGGCAAAAAAAAAAAAAATAAAAACTCACACAATCGTAACGCCAACTATTTATTTATTTATTCTCTACAATGCACATATCCGTAAAGAAAGAAGCTACTCTCGTGGCTACCTGACTCCCCAATATATTATTCCAACCCTGAAAATAATCTTTACAGGACATCTCAAGAACTTACAAACACCTTAAAAAAAATCCGCTCCTCCAGAAAATACAAAATATTGTAAAAATTTGGTTTAACCTTAAACGTTATTAGAAGACTCCATTCCAAAGACCTAAAGCACTGGGAAAATAAGTCAACATCTTTTCCACGAAAAAAGGCGCCACAGTGCCGAAGCCCGGCAATTCTTCGCAGCGTTTTAAACGAACCTAATTTGCCCTCTAAACACGAAAAAATTTCGGAACCAGACTTAACCAACCCTATATCCACTACTTCACTACTGCTTGCTGAACAAAATGACAAAGTCTTGAGACATTGTCTTGGGATGCGCCTATGGAAATATTGTTATCGTCTTAGTGCTGTCCCAGTCCCCAGCCTATAACATGGTAAAATGTGATTTTTGGTACACAAAGATCGCAAATTGCTTTTCAAGTCCTTAATTAATTCCTTCGAGAGTCGTAATTACTCTTGATACAAGAGTAAGACCCATTCCAAGTGCAACACATGGTGAGAGTAAGATGTGCCCTAATTTCTATGCCCGGATAAAGGTGAACTCGTAATTAAATTTGAGCACACAAACACTGCTGTGCCGATTAACATTTCCAAATTTCCTTGTATAAATTAAACACGGTCCTCAGGATAGAGTCACCTTATATAGTATATGCACTTGGCTATATGTCTCGACCAACAACGACGGATGAATGAATCCATATCCTGGATATGTAACAATTACCGCAGACACCCCGTCCCCTTACTGCCGTTTATGGTCAGTTTAACTTTTCGACATCGAACATCGGCTGGGTGTATGACTATGACGGTTTAGTTCATTTCGGTAGCCCTAGCCATGTGTTATGACACCTACATATATGTATACGTGGAGTTGCACCGGCATCGACTATTCGACTCTAAGGTGAGGCAGCCCCAAAACAAAACACATGTTACATCCAGAAGCCATGAGACCAATTGAAAATGTCAATTAATAAATGTGCTCGTAACGCAGAGTTAAGTTTTGGCTTCGTATCGTATTCGTACGTATATTACGTGCGAGCGAGGTGTGACGGGAAGGAGACGCAGTTAGCGGCGGCGGCGCTTGTTAGGACGAGGGTTGCGCAATAAATTGTGCATGTCTGACGAGTTGTGCTACTTATCGTCGCAATAAATCGCATTAATTTATTGCCCTAGGACAGTTAAATTATTTAGTGCACACCTATATGTGGCCCCGGAGCACACACAGGTTAAACATTATTCAAATGTCCAACCTGCTCTGAAGGGCTAAATTGTGTATTATACTTTGTTGATGGCATAGGGCATATGTGAAGCGGTGGAATGTAATTCACAGTGTGTTGTTCAAGTATAGGTAGGATTTCTAACTGTGGCGGAATTGAAATACTTCAACTGTCAGATAAATCATGAAAGTTAATTGAAGACAATTTAATGGATTGAAAAAGGCCAGTTAAACTTTTTATAGCTCTTATGGAGTTGAAAATCTAGGACTAACCAAGCCAATTAAAGTTGATTAAAAATAACCCAATATTAAAATTTACTCGGTACACAAACTTTGCTGACAATAATCAGTTGGTGAATGTTAGCCAAGTTACTTAATAATAATATTTGAAGAGAAGTTCTTTTTTTGGCGAGTTAGAAAACACTTGACTAAAGCACTCATTGTAAGCAAATTTGGCAAAACTGGAATTTCTTTGACTTTTGAAAAAATCGGGGACTGCATTTCAGCGATGAAGGGCTTACAGTATCAGCACTCGCCACATCAGATCTGCCACTTAGTTCTAGCAAAGGCCAGGACAATAACGAAGGAATTGATCCGAAGTATAGTCGCCCTCTTCACAAGTGTCACAGTAAGTAGTTTAACTTAAGCCTTGCACATTAAGTGTTGTCTACAGTCTTTTCTGATAGACAGCAAAAATGCCGCAGATTTTTTACAGACATTCGAGAGCATGCCTTTAGCCTAGCCACATCCTTAAGAGCCGTGCTAAACAGAATTTTGTTCGTAAGAAAGCCAATCGTCAATGGAGGCCCTGACCGCGGACGAAGGAAGACCCAATGCAGATACAAGTCTCGAAAAATCATCCTCTGATCATTGCTTAGAAATCTCATCATTGATCTCATTTTCCTAGTGCAACCTGGGACCCGGTCACAAGTTTGGAAATTTAGCCTTGCGGTCATTTTCAAACATAGTTCTTGCATTCCGAAACCATTTTGGAACTGGTGACTTGGTTGAGCCAGGCCGTAAGCGCAGCTTGACTGTCGTTACAGATGCAGATACTACGACCCGGCTACCAATTAGTTATAATATAGCTAGCAGCCATCACGCCGATAGCATAAATCTGCGCAATGGAGTAGTGAAGTGAAATATTGTCACGTTTCAATGAACAATGTGGGCGCAGTAGCGCAGTGGTTAGTGTGCTGGACTACTGTGCGAGGGATCCCAGGTTCGATCCCCGGAAAAACCCAAATTACATCTTAAAGTTTTTTCTACTGCGCCACCTCTCGCGAACGTCTGACAAACATCCGAGAGTATGACTGTCATGAAAAAGCTTCTCAATTCAGCCGTTCGGACTCGGCATAAACTTGTAGGTCCCTTCCATTCGTCCCAAAAATTGAAACTCATACAAAACGAATGGTTGCGAGAAGCTAGGCCTTGGGTGTCACCCGCCTGTTGCGCCACCTATTTATTTTTTTTTTTTTTTCAATGAACACAGTAGCCAGACCCTTAACTAATTCTGGAACCATCTGTGAGGATTCGACTCTAAATTTTTACAGCATAGTTCGTTGCTTGATAAGTGTCGCACAAGGTCATCGAAATCCCAGTGCGGATGATGGAGACTAGTGCAGAAGGCAGTCATGTAGGTACTGACATATAGCCAAGCTCGAAAAAGTCGTATCACAGTCATAGGACCTCTTTTGGCGAAATGGAACATCATCATCATCATTTTCAATGGTCCGCTTGTCCATTAAGTGGGTCGCGGGTGTAGGTTGCTCAAGTGGACCCTCCATAGCTCTCGATCCTCCGCCATCGATTCTAAATCATCAAGGGCAATCCCCCGGGTAAGGGAGAGATTATGGACTTGATCTAACCATCTCATCCTTGGTCTACCTAGAGGACGCCTGCCCGATGGTATGGATTTCATAGCACGTCGTGGGATCCTGGTCGGGGACATACGTTTAATATGACCAAACCACCGAAGCATGGACCGCTCCGTCCGGAGAAGTAGCTGCTCGACATTGAGTTCCTCACGTATTCTGGTATTTCTGATGCGATCTCTACGGGTCACACCAGCAATACAACGGAGAAATCTCATTTCGGCAGCTTGTATCCGCGATCTTATTCTTTCGGTCATTACCCAAACCTCATGACCATAGGTGAGAGTTGGAACAAACACCGAATTAAAGACTGACAACTTAGCTTTGACACCAAGTTCAGTCCTCCTTATAACAGAATGACCAAGCTGTTTTAATTGACCCAGCCTGACCAATCCTACAGGAAAACTCGGCATTGCTCCTTCCATCACTCGTGAATAAGACCCCGAGATACTTAAACTTCTCCAACTGTTTCAATGGGACTCCACTAACATGCAGAGTGCATTGAACAGGCGTTCTGGAGACGACCATCACTTTAGATTTGTTCACGTTTACCTTCATCTCAGCTCAACACAAACGGCTACAAACCGATCGAGTGCGCGCTGAAGTTAAGTCTGAGAGGATCCAAGGATGACCAAGTCATCAGCGAAGAGCAAATGACTTATTCTCAGATCTCCTAATTCGAAACGTTCCTCGCCAAGACTGCGCTGTAACATCCAGTCCATATAAGTAATGAAAAGGAGAGGAGGACATGGTACATGTCTTACCAAAATCACCCTTACACTGACTGCCGGAAAGCTGAAGGTGCATTGGATGGAATCTTCTTATAAACGATTAATTCCCAATACTTATTTGGCTTTTGAGAGTATCCTTATAGTTTCCCAAGCATTGAGCAAAAGCCCATTCTTACAATCCTGATCCGACAGAAAATATGTCAATATTATTCGCTTATGCTTGAGCACCGAAGTTTGAACTATAGAGCGATTAAACAGTAGAGAGCCAGCTATTATCACCTTGTGTGCACGTATACAGCTTCTCTATCTCTACGTCTGTTTTAACATGGCAAATAGTCTGCATCTACAACCAAAGTTCTATTCATCAACATTGGCCTGGTCCACAGTACCAATGTTTAATCTACCGCATGTTGTTTAGCAGAGTCTCATATGAAGTCAAAAGTCGCACCTTACTAAAGCGCCCTCTATGTCGATGAGACACTTCGTCGAACTGGGCAAAACCTAAGCCGTTGTTCTGCAAAAGTTAAAAAGCTGTCAAAGGACTCAAAGGCCTTGGATAGTGTTGCATGAGTAGATTAGATATTTTTCTCCGAACAATTTAGACTGGAAGAAGAAATGGAGAGGAGACACTTGAAGAGCCAAACAATTCCCCTCGTCATCTCAAAAGTTATTCTTAGAGCTTGAGAAAAAAAAAACGTTGACCCTATCCTAGCATTTTCGTGGATACATTTAACGCGTGCCTGAAAGAGTATTTCCACAACAAAATAGAGGCAGCAAACACTGGTACAAGGGAAGACATACTTCTCTTGTATAGACCCCTGTTTATATTGGACAATGGACAGTGTTGGAAAAATATTGAAGCTCATCATAGGCGACCAATTGAAGGTTGCGATTGATGAGGCACGAGGTCCATAAAATAATTCCGAAAAATTCACTCCACTTTGGACGCTGTCAATTAAGTAGTCGGCTGCATGACGAACCAGCTTCGATCGCCGACAATTTAATCAGTTGCATAAAAACATAAGAAGGTGCACCTAACGATTTGCATTAGTTCGATTGATTTGCTGTCCGATTCCCTTTGAACTGTTTAGTCTGCAAATTACGAGGCAAATTATCTGTCTACTGACTATTCAGTGTGGTGGAGGTACTATGCAAGATGCAGACCTGTAGACAACCAACTTTTTCGGGTACTTTGGCAGTTTAGTGTCAAATATTCCTCTACTCCACTTCTTCATCATGTTCACCTTCATTTAATGAAAAGACCAATAATTGTGGTTCTCGGTAACGATTCGTCTAGTTTTTCAGTTTCCGCATACTGCGGAGGTAGACTAAGCTATCGGCCGAAACTAAAGACATCATTAACCAATTTTACCGTGAAGTGATATTACAGCTCTAATTGCAAGTGCAACTTATTACCACCCAAGTTAAATGGATATCTAAACTACCCCTCCGAGTTCCGAGTAATTCCATATCCCAGCATTCAGCTCAAAAACTTCAATATTCAAATCAACCTACACCTCAAACCCTACTTGCAGCACACACTGTTACACCAAGTAGTGCTGTGACATTCGCTGTAAATTCGCTGCTATCAGCTCATACTCAACTATGTAAACGAACTCGACAACGTGCAATGACTTCACCCTAATGTACAAAATTCGCTATACTTCTAAACGATTCTTATCAATTGGACATATTTATTCCAGGACATTAAAAATTTATTGCACCTGAGTATACAACGTAGAAATGCCATTCCAAGGACTCTTGCACAAAAAAAAAATTCAAAGAATACCTATCGTCGTCGTTGCTCCCATCAAGAGCACAAAATCGCTATGTGCTTTGCAATTGCAATTGTGTCAGTGTCCTTTATAATATCTGTATTATTTTTTGTTTTTTGTTGCCCCCTTCCTAAGGAAACCAACAAAAAGCAAACTCCTTTCCAAATGCGTTCTTCAACGAAACCCAATGTTGTGCTTGGATTTATTGCACTCTCGTGACAAAGGACAATTTGTGTCGTCTATATACGCAAAGTGACATTGCTGTGTGGTGTTGAAAATCTCATCAAAATAAATCACCTTATAATGGATTGATATTGTTTCCCAATTTATGAAACTCCTTAGAAATTATTCGTGTCGCACCAAAGACAAAAACCTCATTGAAAAGTTTTTCGTGCAGCAAAAAAGAGGGGGCAACGCGCGCCATGCAAATCTTTTTAAATCCCAGGTAGCTTGCGAAAAATTATTTTGAGAAAAACTTTAACAAGGACATCGCGTAGTTGTCCTATTTCGTGGAATGCGCGGGTGATTGTGGGCGAAACAACAGTTGTAGGGTAATTTTCTGAATTTAAGTCATTCGCAACAATGGAGGGGACAAATTTAACTGTCACAATTGCTTTCAGAACGGAAGACACAGGTGTATATGTCAGAGGATCTATGCATGTGTCCAATTGGATAAAGGACTGCAGCTCCGCCCCAGAAGTCGGTGCAACAGAATTTTATTCTATGTTCGGTGCAGTTTCTAAAGGGTGTCCCATAATTCACGCAAAATGTAATTTTGATAGAAAGTACAGATTTTCAATTAGAAAGCCTAAATTTTTTTTATTGATTTATAGGGTATACTGTAGGTATACAGATTGGGGCTATGTATTGAATAGCACATCGGATAAATGGCGGCCAAATTTTAAATTAAATTTTCTTTGACCGTTTCGCATAAATGTGGCTGAATTTCAGTAATACACTTCCCAATCTCCTCTTTCATCAAGGCGTTGGTGGACGTGGGCTTGTTTGCATAGACCTTTGACTTAAAAAAACCCCAAAGAAAAACGTCCAATGGCGTTAAATCGCAAGATCTAGGTCAAACAGTCATGCGTTGTGGATGCATTTGTTTCTCAACAAATACTCGTGGGTTTTCTGAACCCCAAATGCGACAATTTTGACGATTAACGAAGCCATCAAGATGAAAATGAGCTTCATCACTGGAGATAATTTTGTTCGAAAATCGCGGAATGTAGCTGACAAACCTTCATTATATTTGAAATATTTCCCAACAATTAAAATGCGTTGTTCTTTCGTATAGCGCTTCATTTTTACTAACCTCAAACTGTCAGCTGTCACATTGTTATATTTTTTTCCGTTGGCATCACTGTACTATAAAATGGCGAAAAATTTAAATTTCATGTATTCCCTTCATCTGGCATACAAATTTGGTCATATGGACATGGATAGTGTTCAGTGTTGTAGCCATTGTTATATTGGCAGCATTGTGATTTCTACGCCATGCCATAAAAAAGAAAAAACAAGTAAAAGTGTTATCATCGGCCTGGCCGATGCTTTGATACCCTCTACTGTATGTACTGTACGGGTACCAGAACTACTTGACCGACATAGCCCATTTTCAATACCAACCTGACGACGATAAAAAGAAATCCTCTCACAAAATTTCATTCGCCTATGTCGATTCATTTGGACGCTATCGTGTTTTCAACAGACAGACAGACGGACAGACAGACAGACGGACATGGCTAAATCGATTCAGAATGTGATCCTGATTCATATATATACTTTATAGGGTCTCCGGTGAATCCTTCTTGGCGTTACAAACGTAATGACAAAGTGAATATACCTTCCTGTGGAGGGTATAAGAATAGGTGGCGCAACAGGCGGGTAGACACCTAAGGCCTAGCTTCTCGCCACCATTCGTTTTGTGTGAGTTTCTATTTTTGGGACGAATGGAAGGGACCTACAATTCTATGCCAAGTCCGAACGGCTGAATTGAGAAGCTTTTTCAAGACAGTAGAAAAAACCTTAAGATGTAATTTGTGTTTTTTCCGGGGATCGAACCTGGGATCCCTCGCACAGTAGTCCAGCACACTAACCACTGCGCTACTGCGCCCATGGCATAGTGGCTGTTTTTTCTTAGTATTTGTCCAGTCACTGCCAGCTTGCTTTGCTCGCCCTTCCTGAGCATCCAGCTACTTGGGCAATTTTTCTGCGTTTGACAGTTGCGAATCCCTATATGCACTTCAGCTATGAACTATGGTTCACGACTATCCCAATGCCAATCTATAAACTGTAGAATTTGAGTACCTTAGATGGCTCAGCCAGCTGAATCTGAACCACTGTCTATTACTAGTGGCTGCATATTGCAATGACTCGGATAAAACATCGCTTTCGTGCGCTGTTGCTTCGAACTGTTGTTTGTGGTGACTGCACAGCATAGCTTTGCCGCCATTGTCGAGCAGTACTGCGTGATTGAGCTGCTCTGGGGAAAACGACATGATCGCACGGTTGCCAGATTGAGCGCTTTGTCGTATTTTGGGCTATCTTTTTGCTTAAAAAACGATAGAAATTTCTTCCATGAGCGCCCAACACAATTTTGAGCTATATATCGTTTTAAAAATTTTGTTTTAGTTTTGTTTGTTTTACTTTTTCATAAAACTAAAAAAATAAATATTTTGGACAAACCCTCACTTTTAAAACATGGCAGCACTCTTACAGTCAAGTAACATCGAACAGTCGTTCAACTTGCACGCACTCTATTTTATTTTGCAGGCCTTTTTATTTGACACGAGCCCGAACATTTTTGGGCTTACGTGTTATCTAACGTAAGAAATGGATCGAATGGAGCAATTTTCAAGGAGTTAAGTTTATTTGCATGCAACCCAATTGCTAACACTTCCAGTGAGCAATGCCAATTTTCGTAGTTATAGAAAACACCATCTACATATTATAGTTGTTTTCTTATTAATTTTATTAAATTGAAAAATATAAGTATAACGTATTGTGACTTTAAGCATTTTATAAAATATTTAAACTAGTAGGTATGTAGATATTTAAAAAAAAAATCAGAAACATTTTTAACTCATTTTCGAGTTGGCCACAGAAAAACAAAGACTTCAAAATTCCAGTTTCAAAAAAAAATAATAAAAATTACCGATATTTACTGGAATAGCCTTAATTTTTTTAAAAGGCAGTCAATCTTTTCTGAAGATATTCCACAAAAATCCGACATATTTAGCGCAACAGGTCATATAGGCACCCTAGGCCAAGCTGCTCACAGTCATTTGTTTTTTTAAGTTTTTTTTTAGGGACGAAAACAAGGGACTTTCAATTTTTAGGCCGAGTCCGAATGGCTGATTTAAAAAGCTTTTCAGGACATAGAGTCGCGAGAGGTGCCGCAGTGGAAAAACGTATTGTGTTTTTTCGGGGATTGAACCTGTGACCTCTCGCACAGTAGTCGGATCCAAATAAATAAAACTTGGATTTGGCACTCCAAAGTACTTTTTTCCAAAATTGCAAAGGTTTTTTTTAAGTGGAGTCTTTCGAAATGCCGGCTCTTGCTTAGGTTTTTGTTGACCATAATGTGTTTTTTGTGGAATAATATGCATCCATGAAGATTTTGTCCTACGGCCCTTGGTTGTTGATGGAGTTTAAGTGCAACAATCTCCTTAATTTTAATAGACATTAAAAATGAATTGGCTCTACTTGTCCGGCAAATCTTTCTTTCGAGTAGTTTTGCGTCCACTCTCTTTTGCGGTTCTCAAAACTTCCGGTCTTCTTAGAAACTTGTATTTCCTCGAAAACAAGCTTCGTAGACAAACAAATCTTTTCGCTATCAAAGCCATTGATTCGTTTCCATTTTGATAGTTAGGAAGTTCTGGAGTACACGATTGATTTTTACCCATTTTTGTACTGTGTAATCAATACACGAATTACATTGTTGCGAACAAAATGACAAAGTTACAGAAGCACAAAATTAGCTAGTCTGATGGAATTTTCATATTTTGCGCTCATCTTTCCGCGGAGCACTTGAATTTGTATGGCGGAGCACCATACATGTGTACCTGTTTTATAATAAAATACAAGAACCGAATTATTTTCAACGATTTTTGGGCTTCTTTTTGGCAACGATATTGGGCTACATTTCTTTCAGTTTTGGGCGCTTAAAGCAAACAAAATTCTGGCAACCCTGCATGATCGTATAGCCAACTCCCTACACCGACCTCAAACCCCCTCCAAAATGTGCGCAGCGCTCTATGTTGGCTTCCATGTCAGCGATGGAAGTTTGAGACGCAGCCATAGCGGTCTGTTGCGTGACAAAATGCCGGCTGACAGAAAAATTAATTCAGCTAACTCTGTCTATCACCAAGCGGGATGGCTCTAGATACGCTGATTCCAATAAATCGACATTGATTTCTGCCTGCTGCGCTGCTCGAGTGAAAAATGTAATAAACGTATCTTCCTGGTTCATGGCTGAAAAGAAACAATGCTTCTATTAGCTTATATCGGCAACTTAAGCAAAACCTACAAGTCGAACGAATCCAAATAGCACGATCCCCGCGACCATTAACGTCGCCTCTGCCTGAGATAACCGTGCCCTCAAATCGCTCGTGCAGAATGACAAATGTGTCATTATCTGAGTGGCGCTGTCCTGTTGATACTAAATGTCTTTGACATCCAAACTGAGCCAAATAAAATTGGTTATTATTGATCAGTAGCCTCTCCGTTGATTGCGATGGCAACGCTATCGTCGTTGTTGAAGAAGTACGGAGCGATGATGTGGTCTACAATCATCGCAGTGATTTTCCACGGAATGCCATTCTCTAGTTTATGAACCTCTTGTAGATTGACATTTTCTTTTCTTCATCCAAAAATGGGCCTCGTCGCAGAAGATGGTTTTTTTTTCTGAAATTGGGATCAGCTTTCAACTGTTCCAGAACCCAGTCAGCGAACGCTCACTGGTGGACAAATGTTTTAAGAGTCTAAACAATTAAAAACAACATGCAAATTAACAGCCTTATTTATAAACGTTTTACACTCTCTATACTAACACTCGTTTAGTTAGTTAGTAAAGTTTATAAATAAAGCATAGACAAAACAACATGGCCGCCATGAACTGTCAAAATCTACTCGTTCCTAGTTCCTGGAAAGCCCTATAGTTTAAGGTCTGCTCAAACCAAAGCGAAATTGCCAAAGCGGGAGGGAATTTCGCGCGGGAAACGGTGGGATATACCGCTATCGCCATGTATTTACCGCTCCTGCTCCCGCTTTCGCGTTTGAGTATACCTTTATAAATGCATACATTTGTAAGCTAAGCATTCTCGACTAGTACAAGGAGTTGTCTTCAATTTTCAGCTCGAATTAGTGAACGCGTCTACACTTTTCCGTTAACGATGGACAAGACACTTAAAAAAAGTACATTTTCAATAGAAAACTCTTGTGATATGTAGTTGCTTCGCTCTACACTATGCAGAAAGTCGCGCGAATTACGACGATATACCATTCAAAGCAGCCTTACAAAATGCACTTAGCATTTCCTGAATGGAATTCCTTTTCAAAAATATTCCATAATATTGGACAAACTCAAATAAAACCAATTTCAGTTGTCCTTGTTCCGCAATTGTATATGCCAAATGCATGCACTAGATACAGTGCAGTGCGCAATTCAATAGTCCAGAGATCCGGCAAAGATATTTTCAATTTCGAAACTCTAGGGAAATAAATCAACCAACGGTCGCCCATTTCTTCTATTCAGTTATTGAACTTGAGATGTCCTATATTGTGTGTAGTCGAGGCGACACTTTTTCCATTTCTCTCGATATCCGCAAAACTGCTTTCCTATTCAAAGCGACACTCTTCGAATCTTCCTTGTGTGCTGCGTATATTTTGATATACTCAACTCACACTATTAATATTCCGCGATTCGTCCTGCGTCCCGAGTACACACAGAGCGACCGAAAATCATAATTTATGTGGGGCTGTGTCAGCCTCTCGATACTTTCGGCAGCAAACTGGGTCAATCCATGAATCGAATGCTCGCAGGATTCCATTGGAAAGCTATGGCTATGCTGATTCTTCTTTCTGTTTGGTTCATCTCTGAGTTCGGTCGTCCTGTAGACCCCAAAACCAGTCGCACGTACTGCGTGTCAGCGAAATGGATAATAAAAATGAAATATTTTTGTTTACGTAATCATTCTAATATGAGAGCAAGATGGATACAATGAGGAAGCATTCCACTTCCAACTCATCGTCTAGAAAAGGGCAGGCAACCTTTTTGCTGCATGAAGTAAGGCGACACACTGGTATGTCAGGATGGTAATGGCAAAGATGACTCTTCCAGTGGTGTAATCTCTGCGACATGGATTTATCTCGCTAGAGAGCTGAGACATACTTCTCGAGCAAACTCTATATAGATACGTTTGATGTGGTTTGGTATGTTTTGTTCTGGGAGATGAATGACCTTTTTAAAGCCCCCTCCATCTGCGCGATAAGGACCTCCATATGCATAAGAGAAAGTGTGTTATGTACTAGACCAGGGGCTGGGGAAGGTGTTCGTGTGTAAAGCGAAGTAATGTGAACGAAATGCTTTGTATTCAGGACGCAATTCTATGGAGTTGTTTTGTTTGTCATTTTATTTCCTTGTTTATTTTATCGGAAGAAAATCGTTAAAAAAAAGTTATTTCCACATCTACACACATGCTCCTGGAGGAGTTTTGCAACAATGTAGAGACATACTTTTAAAATCTCGATCTTATACTTCAATACTCCATCGGATGGCTGAAGATGTGCACAGCATAATATTTGGCAGGGGAGATGACAATCTCGTAATGAGCTACAAACATCGAAATGGGAAATAAATGGGTCATATGGATGAAGTTGTGAGCAAGGCACCGCTAAGCTGAAAGTCTTTCGATAGACCATCTGCAGAATTGCAAAGTGTGTTGCAATTTCTTTGGCAATTATCACTCAAATTTAGCTGAGAGTTTGTAGCTTTAGAGCCGGTATCCGTTTCGATTGTTTTGCTTTAATATATTGCCGGGTTCCGTGGTTTCTGTAGACCGAAATGCACATTTTCTAAGGGCTTTAAAAATTCGGGTCCATAATGGCCTTATGACCCACTTCGGTGGGACATAATTCCATATTTTGATTATGGACTTATGTCTCACCGAAGTGGGTTATAAGTCCATAGAAATCGTTTATGGAATTATGTCCCATCTAACATGTTCTCGTGAAATTCCACTTTTATTTGTTCTCAGACGCAAAATTGTATTTTACTTTGTTTTTCTTTGAATATGAGAAAAAGGAAATTAGGCTTTCTCAACTTTTCATATTGCATATCACCAAAGACATGAGACTTATGTCTCATGGACTTATGTCCCTGCGCCAAAAATTCGTATAAAGTAAATGATATGCACTTATATGCATGTCCTTTGCTTTTGAAAAAAGATTCCTTAAGCCTAACGATGAAAACCACACTTTTGCGGAAATTCTTTAGGGAACTATTAAAGAACAAGCCCAAATCACCAAGTCAAGCTCATAAAACTATAGCCATGTGTATAGATAAAAATAAATATTTTTGGACTGGTTTGCAACTCGGGTTACACACCAATTACGGACTCAGCGGTGTCTTGACTCCACGTGTCCCCACACGAGGAAACTCCACACCAATAAAAATCTCTACTTCGTTCAGTTCCGTCATGGATGTATTTATATATATGAGTCCTTCAACCCTGGGTGGGGCATAGGGCGGCGACAAACTTCCTCCATTCTTCTCGATCTGCGGCCAGATACCACAAACCACTAAGAATAGACCGCCCGATTCCCCCCGGAAAAAATGTCCCTGTCTGTGAATACGTGTAAATGTCAAAATTAATGGCGGCAATGATTTTCCATGCTATACCATGCGACCAGGATTTTTCAAGTATGCGTGCGTTAATGGCGCCCCTTTGATTTTGTACAGCACCAATACATGAAAAATCCTGGTCTCGCCGGCAGCTTGTAGGCAAAGTCCGTTATGTGGGAGGAGTCGACGGTCTATTCTTACTGGTTTGTGCCAGATACTTCAGCTGTGGCCACGTTTTACGCTGTATTATTGCTGCTTCGGCCAATACTGTTTATTTCCAAGTAGTCCTTGGTCAACCAACTCGCCGTGTACCTTGAGGATTCCATTCGAAGGACTGTTTCGCGATGTTGTCGTTTGGTCTCCTCAATGTTTGGCCAATCCAGCGCCACTTCCGCTGCCTAATTTCGACATTCAAAAGCTTTTGGACCCGTTATGCGCCACAATTCTTGGTTCGATATAATCTGCGGCCAACGTATCTTGAGAATGTATCGAAGGCAGCAGCTTACATACGCCTGTAATCTTCTCGAGATGGAGGTAGAGACTTTCCATGGTTTCACAGGCATACAGCAGTACGGATTTGACATTGAATTCGAAGACTGGAGTTCCATACTGACGACAACATTCCAAAGGCGCTGCGGGCTTTACTTATTCTGCTATTAACATCCAGATCCGTTCCTCCATCGGACGATATGAAACTGCCTAGATAGCTAAATTGTTTATCCTCCTCAATGAGCGTCTGCCTCAGAATAATCGGCTCTGGTGTGCTGAGCGGCCAGTGTGCATGATTTTGGTCTTGTTGCAATTGATGTTAAGACCAGCCATCTCTCCATTCAGTGATTGGCACATCTCGTTCATCCCGCTGTTGGTACTTGCCAGGAAACAGATATCGTCGGCATAATCCATGTGGCTTAGCCTCTCAAACGGAATACCATGTCTCTCAGTTGTACCTACGGTGGCAGTCAGTATATCATCTATCGCCAGCCAGTTGACGACAGGATATCCCCTCGTCTTACTCCCAGTCGCACTTCGAAAGAGTCGGAAAGCTGTCTATTATGCAGAACGAAGCATCCTGCGGCGTGATAGGACTCCTTTATAACAGCAACGATCTTCGGGGGAATCCCTCTCCTATCTAAGGATTTCCAGATCCATTCGCGGTTGACTCGGTCAAAGGCCTTCTCAAAGTATACGAACATTAGGTAGAGCGATGACGTAAACTCGGTTGTCTTCTGTGCACCAACGGTTGCAGATTCGATGTGAGTGTGGGGTCTCCAATAAGTCGAACTGCTCGTCTCTGTATGCTGTCAAGTAGGTTGAGTGAACGTTTAGGGTCAGAACTCCATATATGGAAACAATATTCCAGGCCTGGTCTAACCTGTGCTTTGTAGAGAAGGAGAAGTTGCTTGGGGCTAAAGTACCTCTTTGCTCTAAATAGGTAGCTCAACTTAGCAGACGCCGATCTTGCGATATAGGATATGTGGTCCTACCATGTGAGATTCCTGAATTGATTGCGACTCCTAGAAGGTGCATTGAGTCCTTGGGATGGATTGGATGGTCATCCATTTCATTCTGAGAATTGAGGAACTGTTGATGCATTTTTCCTGGAAAATGTTGGGAGCTGTGTCTTGTTTGCATTAAATACAGACAAGTTATGTCTTTTCCCCACTTCAAGATTTTGTCCAGATCACCATTTAGAGAACTAATTTGTTCACATCTCTGACTTAGTTCATCCAGACATTTTCTGTTTCATTTTTCTTCCAATAGCCGGGAAGGTAATAATTGTACAAAATAGGATGTTTTTCAACCTTCCCCACAAGCAATAAGTTGGTCTGTTACAAACTGGTTTTTGTGATTTGCAAACGAGTTTTCGAACAGAATCGTGTGCATCGTCCCATTTGATTACACAGGTTACTACTTAAAGCAAACTAGTTGCCAATTCGCATCGCTGATCAGTTTTTTTTTTTTCAGTTGCTCCATGTGCATTAGACCTAAGTGTTTCCTAATTGTTTCCATTCGCAGTCACAAGAGTATTTATTGTCACAACTTACTGCCGGCAGCTTTATAGAGGAGCCAGGTTGCCGGCGCCACCTTAAGTAAGTAAGGTTGCTGGTAACTCAGTTTTTTTTCTTTTGCCGTGGGTCATATGCTAAAACTTTGATTATGCTTTATGTAGCTATTTCTGAGCCTAGACTTCTGCAGGTTGAATACTTCTTAAGCCAACGAATAAAGATTTGACAGCGATATCTCCATGATAGGTTTTCTCAAAATTGAAGCTATAGGAACGGAGAGTAGTGGACGAGGATAAGCTTTTCTGCATTTTTGACCTTAGCTGAAAAGAAATAAATAAGTTGCTGAAGTCAATAACTAGGTATTTTAAAAATAGTTAAAATGGTTTCAAAATAAGCTGGTGACTAAAATCGTCGCATTCTAAAGAAATGCTAATCTTGCGGTCACTCTGGCTACTGTATATATTTGTATCTAAGAGCTAACCAGTGTGATGTGTCGCCATGACCCATGCTAGTGTAATTGCGCTTCAGTAGCTTTTTAAGTTGTCAGGGGCCTAGCAACGGCAACTAAATTTAAAAGTTTTACAAGTGCCTAATAAATCAGTCTACAAGTTAACAAAGATCAGCATTGAACTTGTAATTCTATGTTAAAGAAACGTGTATCTGACAGTTGATTTACAAATAGATCTTGACCTGAAGCTACAAAAATCCTGCCAATTTTTGCCATGCTGATGTCAAAATGACGTAACATTTTGACTACACATACCGCGAGAGAAAATAAATGGCTCCATTTGTGACATGTGTAATAATGTCACAAATGGAGCCAGTTTTTTACACGTTGAAGTCAATATGACATCAGACTTTTCTCTCGCGATGTCTGTAGACAAAATTTCCGCTGAAATACTATCGCCACTTGGCAAATCCACAAGTGACTTTTTAACACAACATAACAAAAAAGTAAATTCGCCACAGTAGTGGCCCGGCTTTATGACCCTATAGTACCAACCCACGGTATAACTTATCCTGATAAGTCTGTCGTGACTATCGATCCGAAAAAAGTTTATTTAATTAAAAAAAAAATCAATTCGCTCTGTGACTTTTTGACACTCCATTCCGCGCTTTGTTTACTTGAAGCTCTATGTTAAAATTCGATAGTTCAATTCGTTATATGAGAAAATCCTATGCGGGGGGGGAGAGTTTTTAACAAATCTTCTCGATGGCACAAACACACTCATTTCCCAATGTCAAATCGGAAATTATTCGCAATTAACAAAGTTTTACAAGAAGCTAGCCAACACAGCAATTAAAACTGAAAATTCCAACATGTCCAGAGTTCTGGATTGCCAGGAGGATTTTGTAAATTTATAAACTTTATGCCCTTAGGTGTGGCGCGCTCGGTACATAAAAGGAACCATATATAGATGGTTGACACTTGGGACGATGACGCAAGTATATAGTTGGATTCACACTGATGCACTGTTCTGCATGCAAAAAGTTTATGTGGTTGTTGCAGTTGCTCTGTCTCATGGACAGATTGGTGAAGATTTACGCAGTAAGTTTGTGTCTCATCAAAGTTTCTGTAATATGGCAAAGTTAAGAAGAAATAACTTACTTCCCATATAACTCAACAAGTTTTGACATTGACATCCTTTAAAGGACTTTCTGATGTGTGGTTTGGAGGATATAAGTCCATGGTCTAGCTAAAACTCATGAGAGTGTCTTAACCACGTACTTAGAAAAGTACCCCATTGATGACAAGTTCGCTGCTATCAAAGTAGTTAAGTGGAAGTTTCAATAGGAAAGGTATTATGGAAGTCATATAAATAGGTTAATAGGAATTAGATGATAAAGAACAAAGAATTTTAGTCAGAATATTTGTTCGTACATTTGTCCAGCCCGTTTCTAAAAAAAGGCAATTCTTTTTCACCCACCAATTGCCGAGCCATTGCACTTACGTCCAGTCTTTTCAAGGTCATGGAACCGCTTTTTAAATCGTCAGCTTATGAAATATCTTGAATCAGAAAAACTTCCCAATGACCGGCAATAAAGTTTTGTCACAGCAAGTCCACTAGTGATTGGATGAAAAGTGTAACCAATCTCTAGACCACTCTGATTATTTGCCCTTGATATTTCGAAAGCATTTGACGGAGTTTGGCTCTCTTGTCAAAAAGGGATTGACAAGTTTTCTCGGGACTGATTTAGCATTAGTGCTTCAATATCTATCCAACTGTCACGCTACAGAAACCCCATTAAGTTTACTTTTCGACTATCCAGGGAGTGATGGTGCATTTTTAGTCACCAAAGGAATTCCAAAGCCTTGTGAATATAGGCCATCTACACGATGACTTTATGAGCTTTTGTGTCCGCTTTCAGCTCGATTTTTTACTGGACCAATCGGACGGTAGTATGACATCAACTGAATGCCATTCCAACCAATCCACATTCCCCTCTGGAGTGCCATACTCCTCGCCATCGATATCCGAATTTATTGATCAGCCTCATGAATTTATATTAACTCTTTAACTCCAATTGACAGCGTAAAAGTGCTGCAGCTAACATGTCAAACATCGGTCCTAAATATACAGAATAACGCGAAGTGTGTATAGTGTTTAGGATTTAAGTTCTATAAAAGCCATGCCATCCAACGGCACCTGACATACTAATGCGGATTTCATTAAGCCACATCGCATATACTGACTATGGGCAAAGGACCAATATATCCCAATACCCCACTGCCAAAATTCGAAATTACAATTCTAATGCAAATTGTTTGTTCGAATGCCAACAACGTTCAACTTTCCATTGCGGGAATGTGCATACGAATGCTGATTTCATTTATTCCACTTTAGGCCAACGTTTACACAACGAAGCCAATCCATACACACGTCATTATCGTGTAATGGCGTAGAGTACATAGAACAAAGGCAACAATGCCAACTTTGGTATCTAATTACAGAATCCACGCTGACTTAAAATCATAAATTGTTGATGAATCCATTAGCCGGCTGGTAATGCAAAAATGAAGTTGCAACGGATTGACATCGATATACTGATTGGCCTTATATCGGACAGCTTGACACTCGAAGAGATACCCGCCCGCATAACCCCAAATTGAGAAACAACTTTAAGTGGCAGCTACCATTCATCTCTTCGTCCATGTAGCAACATGTTAATTATTAAGCAGCTTACATAGAGCTTGGTCAATGTTGCCTTGCTTGGGGTCAATATTTGCGGTTCCAAATACCTTAGGTAAATGTTTGACTATTCCGCACACTGTTTGATGTTGACCTCGTCAACATGCTACACTCAACATACACGATGCATAGTGCGTCCGAATGCTGATGCATATAGTGTGTGCATTTATAATGAGACATTAAAGTTCCGGTCAGAATCGGGTCCAGGCGACCCGTTAAAATTAAAGTCGATACATTGGTGTGTATGCCGATGCAGGCTCTTGTGGGTGCGCTTTTATACTGACAATCAAGATAAAAGCCATTGACGGGCGTAAGGGCTCTTAGTCATGTAGCACGATCCGTCCAGAGTCAAATACAATACGATTTTAAAACAATTTACCATAAATTTAGAAGGGAAACAGGACTCGTTCGCTATATTCCAATATGTAGTAGGTACCTACCTACCTACCTACGCAATTTCTATTGACCATGGCCACTCAAGTCGTGCCGGGCGAGGCAGGTAGATTAGTTGAGAAAAGAAATGTAGACTTCATTCTTCTCTTTTCTACTCACTTAAAATCTACCTGTCTCGACCAACACGACTTGCTTGGGAAGGCTTGTATGGCCTGACAATTAAAAGTAACCGATTCGCCATTTGGGAACCGTCCATTGGACACCTGTTGGATACAAAATTAAACCGAAATCCGAATTTGTAGGGACATCTATGATTACATTTTAAGGTTTTTTTTCAATGCCCCACCTCTCGCGAACGTCTGACAAACATCCGAGAGTATAACTGTCCTGAAAAAGCTTCTCAATTAAGCCGCTCGGACTCGTCATAAAATTGTAGCTCCCTTCCATTCGTCCCAAAAACTAAAACTCACACAAACGAATGGTTGTGAGAAGCTAAGCCTATAGGGTGTCTAAACGATTGTTGCGCCAACTATTTTTTTCTTTTAGGTGTCTCAAACATGTATCTCCAAGGCTCTTAACAGCTTTAATCTATATCCAAATTTTCCAGTTTATCCTGGGAGTAAATGAGGTTATCTATCGTAACGACTCAGATTTGAGAATGAATCTATGGAGTTCTTTAAAATCCACGTTCTCCAGATCCTTCATAATAGAAATAACTGTTGAGAATCGTAAGGCTGTGGTTTAAGATTCTATTTCTTCGGCATTTCTACAGCTTCGTTATGAAGTATCTGTCCAGCTTGTTCTGCTTCTACGCCAATCGCACAGTGTCCAGTTGTCCTGAGGAAGTATGCGAATGTATTTGTGACGTTTGGCTCACCTCTGGCCATATGTCTATTGTGCCTTCATGAAATGAGATTGGTTCAGCGTAGGTTTGTTCTGCTTAAGTCAGTAGTGCAAGTTCTTATGAGATTTTAGAGCCAAGGACGGGTGAATTTTTTATCAATTTCTTGCAACTTCTTGATTACCCGAAACCTCCATAATGCCCTGTTACTCTGCATATGGGATCACCGAGTCGGAGTATGCTAATTTGTAAAAATATTTCTTGCACTGTTTTACTGCCGCTCACCACTATTGACTCCATCTCCATGGCTTTATGGCCGTTTGGCTGTCAGAGTAGTGTCCTTCGTAGCTTGGGTTCTAATAGCTTGGGTTATAATCGGCCTGGAAGACACTGCAGTCATCGCTGATTCTAAATGAGTCTTGCAGATCTAGAGTTTCTCCAAATATAACCACGTCCGTCCATCTTGGAGCCGTCTATTTATAGAGGGCTATCACATCTTCTTCTGTAACTACCATTTGCTTCTGTTAGGAATTCTTTGAATCTCCTTCCAAAGACAAGGGGGATAGGTCGCGTCCGCAGTCATTTTATACTTCGCCGCGACTCAATGAAAGCGTGGCCATACAGTTTCTATGACCACAGTTCAGACTCGCTAATATACTGATTGCGGTTTTGACCACTTTGACGCTATAGTGGACGTCCAAGGTTTAGCATTACATAAATTGCTGCGGTTAGTGGTATTTCTCTTCAATAACTTTCCTTCATACAACTGTTAAGAAGGGCACATGTAGTCTTCTCCTGCTGACTTTTTGTCAACTGCTTACGTCTCGTATATATGACTTGATCCGCATAAGTACAATCCAGTCGCATAGACAGCTATTTTGGGAGGCAAGCTGCAAACGACTGAGTCAGCTTCGGTATTATAAAACCCCCCTTGATGCTTAGGAAGGCGTTCATTGTACTCTTTATGCTGTAAGGATTCTTCTGTGCTGTGGTGTGATTTTGAGAGAAAGTTAACGCAAATCGCTTCCCAAACCTACGGCAATGAGTCGTTCTAACTCTTTTCCCTCCGTCGCTCCTAGCCACATCATATATCCAGTTGAGACAACGATGCATCCTGTAAGGTGAGTTTCTGTCTGTATTAACAGCATATATGGTTGTTTAAGTTAGGTTAAGTTGGCAGCTGGCAATTTTCATCCAGAATTCATTGCGGGCCATTGTGATTAGCCTTGTAGTACATGATAGGACACATGTAAGTAACAAAACCATTCGGATCTGTTGATGAATCTGCTTCAATCTGGGTAGAGGTATCGTTGCTAGATCTTCCATGCGGTCAAAGAACCGTGCTCCCATACAAGAGTAGCGGCCTTTTTGGACTGCTGGGCAGTGACACAGGAGATATTCCACAGATTCTATTTCCTCTTCATCCCTGATGCAACTTCTGCAGAAGTCAGTTGTAAAGATAGCCATTCTTTTGGCCATGTCCAATGATGCAGTTTCCGGTTATTACCTCGACGAGTACTCAGATTTGTTTTCTAACAAAAGATGTTAGTTACCTATATTTATTTTTTGGAAAAAAAGCCGGGGGTTTTTTTTGAAGCTAAAAGCGGGCGTGTTTTGGCGGGTTTCCCAAAAGTAGATTCTGACCTCAAAAATTTTGTGCAAAATAGTAGAAATCATTTTTGTCACGTAAAATCTTATACCTATAATTATTTAAAAATAAACGTCATCAGTTTTTTTAATACACGGAAAAACTGCTTCCAATTCTGGCGTAAGCGTTACATTTTTTTTTTTTAATTTTTGGATTTTTCGGCATCTCGGAGTTGGTGTGTCTCTCGTTATCTTGCTAAATGTTACCGTCGTATTTACAGCGAATGTCAATGAATAACATTGGTTGTTTCTTTGGCACATGACATTTGCAATTTTAGCGCACTTATGTCAACTGAAGTTGTCTACGGCACTTTAGATCTGCCATCAGTGTTCTTATTCGTTTTTAAATTAAAAAATCTTCTTCACGAGTGATGGAAGGAGCAATGCCGAGTTTTCCTGTAGGATTGGTCAGGCTGGGTCAATTTTGAGACAGCTTGGTCATTCTGTTATTAGGAGGACTGAACTTGGTGTCAAAGGTAAGTTGTCAGTCTTTAATTCGGTGTTTGTTCCAACTCTCACCTATGGTCATGAGGTTTGGGTAATGACCGAAAGAATAAGATCGCGGATACAAGCTGCCGAAATGAGATTTCTCCGTAGTATTGCTGGTGTGACCCGTAGAGATCGCATCAGAAATACCAGAATACGTGAGGAACTCAATGTCGAGCAGCTACTTCTCCGGACGGAGCGATCCATGCTTCGGTGGTTTGGTCATGTTAAACGTATGTCCCCGACCAGGATTCCACGACGTGCTATGGAATCCGTACCTCTAGGTAGACCAAGGATGAGATGGTTAGATCAAGTCCATAATCTCTCCTATACCCGTATGGGGATTGTCCTTGATGATTAGAGTCGATGGCGGAGTATCGAGAGCTATGGAGGGTCCACTTGAGCAACCTACACCCGCGACCCACTTAATGGACAAGCGGACCATTGAAAATGAATGAATGAATGAATGAATGAAAAATCTTCAAACGTAGTGAAAAAAGAACTAAAGAAAATTCTTAAGAGAATTAAATTCCAATAATTTTCTAACAAAAGCGGGAAAATGGTTGTGGTGGCGGGTGGGAGGTTTTTAGGTAAACAAGAGGGTAAAACCCAGCAAAAGCGGGTGAAATGATCACATTAGTTATGCATTTGTCTGAAGAATCCATCATCTTGTTTGGTTTAGTGACAAAATTAAACCAACAAACCAAACCAAAAAACAAAATGGATTCTACAGACAATAACCACTTAACAAACTGCAATAATGGCTTTTTCAAAAAATGTTAGGATCTTTGACCGTTTAGTGTCAATTGAGAGCCACAAGCTGCGGGTTATACTACAACCGAAAGTGTTATTCCATCGTTTTTTAGCCAAGTTGACAATGATACTGTTACATTCGGCTGGGATTCAAAAAGATAAAACACTATTCTGTTTACTTAACTTCAACAAATCACTTTTATTTATAAGACCAATATCACTTAAAACAACTTTTCCACTTATTAGAATCTTTCCACTTATTATCACTACCGATACTCTTTCGAACTTTACTTCACACGGTTTAAAAACAAACTGCAGTCTCATCCCATTTCGCAACCCTATTTATACTCCAACTAAAGCTTCTCGAATATTCCATACTCCAACCGGAACAATCGAGAATATGTACTAGTTTCGTTTTAGACCATTCACCATTCGACAAGTTTCGTTCAGTACAAGTTCATCCACCTTTCATTAGATGGCGCTGCGATCAATAAGTAGTGCTTTTCAATCCACGCTACAATACTCTTAGCTATGCATTGGAAGCTCGGAGTACTTGTCTGTCAGCTAATAGCATAGACTAAATAACTTATAAATAAGTTATTTAGTCTATGCTAATAGTATGTCCATTTCAAAGCTGCATTTGGCCAATTTATCTGATGCCTTGTTCCTTTCCATACAAACATGTCCAGGAAGCCAGCACCGCGGTACTGTATTATGGTTTATAGCTGTCATTGCTAGATAGAAGTTAATTGCTTTAATTGCTGCTTGGCTGTCTACACAGAAGGTAATTCCCATTGGTGGTAGTTCGCTATCTAAGACAGTTTTGACCGCTTTCAAAACCGCGTATTTCGCTGCCTGGAAACGCTGCACTGAGTTGTCATTGTCAGTCGATATGAATGGCTGCTGCTTAGTTCTACGGATAAGATTCCTGGATAAGATGTCTGTACCATTTACAACAGTACTCGGGAAGAGACAGTCAGGCTTTAAATTTGTTGTCAAAATCATACCTCGGTTTCATGTAGTCCGTCAGTGCATGAGTCCGCCATGACGTCCGAACGATTCAGGCTTCCAAATTTTGTTCTGTCTTAGCCTGAGAGCATCTTTCGCTGCCACGTTCTTAGTATATATAGCTCGATGGGTTGTAAGTTCAGCGACGTTTCTAGGCCCAGTTGTGGTATAGATTTTAGTGAACACGTCATATACCTATGCATGCAATTGTCTGTACCTTGTTCAGATTCTTGAGGTAGGATTTAGTGATAACAGCCTCTCACTAAACAACGGAGCCATAGGTCAGAATTGGTCTTATAATTGGGGTGTACACTCAGTGCACTAAGTTCGATTGTAAGCCCCACTTCTTTCCGTAGACCTTTGTGCAGCATTTAGTCATTTTTCTTCATTCTTTCCTCCGTATTCCGTTTCCAGTTTAATTTTTAGTTGAACACGATATCCAGGTATTTCAGAGATTAAGATGTATATCACTCATCTCATCTCTCATGTTGGGGTTAACCGATAGACCATTACTTCATTAAAAGTATAGGCAGATTATCCTGAAATCAGCACAACAATGTCATCTGCGTAGGCAACCATCTTGACAAGTGATTTAAGAAGTTTGTATATTGAGATATTAAATAGGATAGGCGATACAACTCCCCCCTGCGGCGTTCCTCGATTAACCGATCTTTCAATTGTGCTAACTTTATTTACAGCATATCCTCGTGTGACTAAATCCAGCTGCCATATTTGAATTCTTTTTTTACAAACGGCAGCTATCGACACGACTTTTGATCCACTAAAAGAAATTGTAACGTATCCCTCTTTAAGTCAATCCTTTGTCGGGACCAAAATTTATTAGCGGTTAACACATCCGCTACCGTTTGTCAAATTGGAATCGTTAAGGACTGAGCATAGAACTTACTATATTTCCGGTATAGCTGGGTATACCTTCAACCCTATCCAGGCACTGGATACCCCTATTCAGTCGACTTTTATTCATGGCAGCGAATGTTAAGCGCTTTTACATCGACGAATGAATTTCTCTTTCAAAACGCCAACACGTCACCACGATCGGTGTTCCGTGCTCATTCACAAGTATAGGTACCTATATACCAGCTCGTTGGTATTGCAATAAAATTGCAAGCAATAAACGTGTCAATCATTCAGCCAATTGCAGCAATTGCAATAATAGTGTTGCCAAAGGAAATTGCACACCCAGCCGCACCACCATCAGCAAGGCTGGCATTAATCCGCCAAAGGGAACGCCAGCGCCACTTGTGCTGTTTGGATGAGAGGCGAGGCAATGGGAAACCCCTTTGCTTGTACGATTTGCCAGCTCAACAACTTAATTTGCATATCGATGTGACTTCTGGAACATGAGCTCTAGCTCCGGTCTATACAAAGGCAACCTCATTCGTCTGGGAATGCTGGTGCAACTTGGACGGGTTACTTTTTCTTTTTTGCTGCGCCGCCGTTAAGCAGAACCACCTAATAAAGTTTTCGAGTATCTGAGAGCATGTCAATCAAGTTAATACTGCACGAAACAATCATTTCCTGCGCGCACTCGTTGGGAGTCAAGGATGGAACGGGTGCGGTGCGGTGCGGGCGTTAATTTTGAGCTAGTAGAGCTGGAGCTCAGTTGTCACAAACAGATATTCCCCGGTCGGCTTAGCTTGGTGGAAACCACTATTACCATCATCACCGCATACCATGAATCCTTTTTGAGATTAATATTCACTACAATGCGGACGAGTGTTGTGCATAGTCCTCCACATTTATACACCAAAAAGAGCTCCTTTGCGCTTGGGATATATGGTAGTGTGAGCTAACACTTAACGCTCGATACTCACGCTGCTGATGGCTGGTTCTTTTCACTTTGTATGAGGGATCGCGTGTGAAATGTGTGCCATGGCCGGGTATCATAATAAAGTCCTCGTCATGAATATGAAATGCAATTTCCTCGTCGTCGGCGTCGTTGTCGTGGCGTACATATATATATAGGAGGAAGACGAATGTACGCCAGAATAACACCGAATGTGTTGACACATGAAGTGGTGTGTCGGCCGATTAGTCCTTTGTGAGCACAGCAGGTGGTGTAGATGGTGGATGATGAAGATGATTATGACATTGATGGCGTGATAAGCTACATCGATTGTGCTATACCTATAGATGTTTGTTGGTTATTCATTTATACATTTCTGGATACAGCGAATTTTTTTTTTTTGCCTGACGAAACAATGTATGTCGAGGAGGACTAATTGAAATGTTGGAGAGTGACAGTTTTATAGTTTTTCTTTTTTACAGTAGCGACAGGAACTTCAGGAACTTTATGAAATCCTCAGGATAGTTTGTAACTACGAACTAAGTCCCAACTGGAACTAACTCCCACTAGGCCACCACTAGTCCCACCAAATATGCAGAGGGATTTAGTTCATATATTTAGGGTGATAGTTCTTAGTTCATTATGAACAAATTCCCAATTTGAGAAAAATTGGGAGTTAGTTCATTCAACTTGTTTCGACGGAAAAATAATTCTTACATACACCCAACCACGCACTTAATCCAAATCCAACAGTGATCCCAAGCAGAGGGGTTGCAGGGGGGCAGCATGCCCCCCTATCCATATTCCAATGGATCAATTTTCGTAGGCACAGTGGTATATGTACCATGTTGACCCCCTGCCCGGGGTCACTGTTGGATTTGGAGGTTGGGAGTAAGTTCATTTGGGAATTAGTTCATACAGAACTAAGTCCCTAAAATTCCACGGATGGAACTGATAGAAAGAGGAGGTTGGTGGACGGTATAGTCCAACACCAGGTCAGGGGTTCCCAATCTTTTTCATACTGCGACTTAATACAGAGGTTAATTAATTTGTAATTTGTAAACCAAAGTAAGCCTCACTGGTCCAACTCGCTTACACTAAAGGTTCACTAAAGCTTTAGTAAGGGCCGTATTCCTACTCCACGGATCATAACTTTTTAAGAAACCACACAATGAAACTAAATCTCGAAGATGAGGATATATGTAAAGGCTGCGGAGACGAACACTCAGAAACAAAAACCGAGCTAAAATTAAGAATATCGGTGTTATTTCAAGCTTATACTAGGATAGGTCCACAAGGACCTAAGTGCGGTACTGGGTTTACCCTGCTCTACCAAACCGTAAACCTAACCTAACCTTAGTCTACTGGTGTGCTTAGTTCTCACTCAGTTGGAAATAAAACAAGAATGAAATTCTGAAATGAAAACTGTTTTGTGACGTCTCTTCTCTTATGAAAATGAAGATTATTAATATACCCCATGCCATACTGCAGCACGCAACACATCCGCGTCCTGCATCGGACATACGATCATAATATACATACCTACACATATACAATACCCTGACCATAGCACTTACTGCGAAAACAAATCAACCTTCGAATGCGAGATATACGTAAGCTAGTCTTGTTTTGTTTTTGTTTGTCTGTCGCACGATCGCAAAAGTATAAACATCCATTTGTAGCAAGGTATAGGTATGTGTATGTATATATTTTCGCTAAAAACTGTTCCTAAGGACGTGGCTATAAACGACATAGCCTATAGCAGTCTCACAGTCCTAAGGAACATTTTAAAAAAAGTTTCATCGAAATCTGTCCAGTAGTTTTCGAGGTTTTAACAGCCAAAGGAAATTCCTACAGTTTTATTATATGTATAGATTAATCCTAACCTAGCCCTCCGTTTCTAAACATGTCAGGAAATTATTGACCATCAAGCTCCACAAAAGGAGAGATAGGATATCACCTCCCGAAGCGTTCCTCTATTGACAGATCTTCGGACAGTATTTGATAAGGGAAGTTGAAGGACTATTAAGTCTAGGATGTTTCGAACTTCGCATTCGAGAGCATTTGGCGTTCTTGGCAATCCTTGACGGCCCTTCAGGATTGTCTCTGTCATTTGCAGCATGATCTCCAAGGCCATTTGCAGTTCGCCTTGGATTAAGCCGACTGATTTGTGGAGTTTAAAGCTATTTAGAGCCCAAACCAGTTTGTCTATAGTAATCAGACCCTAATGAGGTATTCACCCTTATTCTCGTTGGCGTTTGTCGTATACGACTCATGTGTCGTGTCGTTTTAAACATGATATTCCGATTTTTTTCCGAACTATTGTTAAAGATTTTGCTTCTTTTTCAAGTGTTCACTGTAATTTCAAATCATTTGTTTAAAAAAAGTTACAAACACTGCCTGAAAACCGAAATGAAATATTAGGCGTTTACGACAAACGCCAACGGGAATAGGGGTGATTATTTGACAGCTTATGTCTATCTGGGAAATGTTATTAAATTATTATTAGACATTTAAATGGCCGCAACTCCAAATGCGTTTCGCCCCAATGTGGTGGGTGGGCTCATCCTGTAGACGAACCACCACATTTGCCTAGGCCCCATACGCACTATTTACTCGATGTTTACCGAGACTATATGACGAATTTTTTTTTTTTTTTTTTTTTGTAATGAGAATTCGCTGGAAGGAAAAATCATCGAAAGACATTGCAGAGCTATTACGCGAGGGATGCTTCTGCAATAGTGAGGGACTTTAACCCGATCTAAAAAAAACTCCCAAGGGGACTGACTTTCGTCATCCCGAATTGATTGCACCTAGTCGTTCGACTAATCGGCAATTTATTATACCCGGTACCACACTGTGGTGAGGGTATATTCACTTTGGCATTCCATTTGTAACGCACATAAGGAGGCGTTGTAGGTATGACAAACTATATATATTATTGATCAGCATCACTTTCTTAGTCGATCTAGCGATGTCCGTCTGTCTGTCCGTCTGTCCGTCAGTCCGTCAGTCCGTCAGTCCGTCTGTCCGTCTGTCCGTCTGTCCGTCTGTCCGTCCGCACGATTACGGCCGTAATTTAAGAGCTATCGACTTGAAATTTGGTACGTAAGCTTTTATCCGCCAAACTGAGGCTAAGTTCGAAGATGAGCAAGATCGGATGAAAACTACTACTACCTCCCATACAAAAATATCGGATTTATATAGCTTTTTGATGTTAAAAATTAAATTTAAATAGCTACAATAAAGATAGCAAGTTTAAACTTTGCACATATTGTTTTAATAATATTTTAAATTTTTTGACAAAAAATGAGCTTGATCGAATAAAAACTACCCATACCTCCCATACAAAAATATATATTTTTTTAGTACTAAAATATTTTTTTTTTATTTTTACAATAATACAGTACCGGGTATTTGAGCTTCGGCATAGTCGAAGATAATTGTCTTACTGGTTTTTGATTCATTTTGAAAAAATTAGAGGATAAATCCGACGTTTGCCGAATTTCTTTACTTTTTAAGTTGAAAGTATTACCTACTTTCTTGGTCTTAGCTAAGATCAAGAGGTTTTACCCGCCTTAATCTCCTGATTACATTGTCAGTATTTAAAAGTTCTGTTATTTCTATGTTAACATGGTTAAGAAGTCTACTTCTATGCCTTCGGGCAACTTTTTTAACTGCTTCCTCAACCATTTCAATGTTAAGATCTCTGTGTAGATCAGCGTTGCGTATATGTACCAAGGTGCATTGACTATGTTCCTTAGTACTTTATTTTGGAAAACCTGAATTTTTAGCAAATTTGTTTGGCATGTACATGCCCACAACTGGATCCCGTAGGTCCATACTGGTTTTAGGACTTGCTTGTATAGCAATAACTTATTATAATTTGACAGAGATGAATATCTCCCAATAAGCCAATACATTTTACTGTATCGCATGTTCAACTCGTCTCTTTTTTTCTTTACATGCGCTTTCCAACGCAGTTTAGCATCTAGAGTCATGCCTAGATATTTGGCTGTATTTGAGTATTCCACTACATTGTTGTTTATGTATACTGGAATATATGGTACGTTTTTATACGTAAAATTAATATGGACTGACTTAAGGTCATTTAATCTAATCTGCCATTTTTTTGTCCAATCAGAAATATTGCCTATTGCCCTTTGAAGCTTTTTTGTTGCTACTTCGACAGTTGATCCCACAGCAAGGACAGCTGTGTCATCTGCAAAAGTAGCTATAGTGGTTTCCCCACTTTCAGGCAAATCGCTAGTGAATAGTAGGTATAAAACTGGACCTAGCACGCTGCCTTGTGGTACACCAGCTTTAATTTCTCTTAATGATGAGAACTCTGTCTCTTGTTTAATTCTGAAGAATCGATCTGATATATATGACTCCAGAATTGTCGAATATTGTTTTGGCAGTTGCCTTTGTAGTTTGTAGATCAGACCTTTGTGCCAGACTTTATCGAAAGCTTGTGCTATATCAAGAAATATTGTAGAGCACACTTTTTTCTCTTCGAATGCTTTTTCGATTTTATCTGTGATTCTATGAACCTGATCGATTGTAGAGTGCTTATTTCTAAATCCAAATTGGTGATTTGGGACTAGAGATTTTTCGTCAATTATTTTTTGCAGGCGTTTAACCAGCATTTTTTCGAATAACTTTGACAACATTGGTAGTATAGATATTGGGCGATATGAGGTTACCTCGTTAGGTGGCTTGCCTGGTTTTGGTATCATTATTACCTCAGCGACTTTCCACATGCAGCATTTTTAATCTGCGCTAGTTTTTTCAGACGTTTTCGTGGAAATTGTTTCAAAATTTCTCCTGTAATCAAATCATACCCTGGGGCTTTTTTTATATTTATGCCTTCTTTAATTTCTTTGGCAAGTTCTTTAGCTGTTACCGACCGTATAGGTCTATCTTCTTCGCACCTTATTTCGAGTCCTTGATAACCTTTATCTTCATAAGGTTTAAATACGTCTTCAAGATACTCTGCAAAAGTGTTTGCCTTTTCTTGGTTGCTTTTCGCCCAGTTACCTTCTCTAGTTTTTACTGGGGGAATATGAGCTATTGGCCTGTTCATCCTATTTGTTGCCTTCCAGAGCGAGTAGTCAGTACTAGCATCATTTGTAAGGCTAGTAAGGTAAGTTTTTAAAGATTCGTTTTTGAATTCTCTAATAGACTTTCTAAGCTTGTTATTTAAGTTGTTCAGTGTACTCTTGTCGCGTGGCGCCCTTGTCTGTTGCCAGCGTTTTCTAGCTTTCCTCTTTTCCGTAATAATTTCACATATTTCGCGAGGATAAGAGTTTTGTTTGGTCTTATTTGTTGTTTGAGGAGTTGCAGCCCACGCAGCTTTTTGTCTATTCAATGTTAATATTTGGACTGCTTTTTCTAGTTGATCTTCTGTTTGAATAGCTGTTGACAGTTGAATACTTTCTTCCAACTTCTGTCTGAAATAGTTCCAGTCAGTCAGCCTATTAACTAGTTTTGGGCTTTGTTCTTTTATTATAATTTTATCGCCAAGTGTAAGAAGTATAGAGGAATGATCTGATTGAAGATCTGGCCCTTCTTCTACACTTATTTTATTCGAAGATATATTCTTAGATATAAAGAAGTCGACAAGATCACAATCACAAAGTTACTGTGAACTATAAACTAATACGAGTCTTTGGTCAATGATTAAATCGTATAGGACTATTTGCCCGTGGACTGGCGTCGAAATGGGTTACAACTGGCGAGCAAGAAGTCGTAAAATAACCATCAGTTGAGTTTCTTTCTTAGCCTTGATGCTTCAAAAGTTTATTTAATTTCCCAAAAAAAGGCTTCAAGGCTATTCGCTTGGCTTTTCTCAATTCTTTAATGTTTTAAGGCAGGAGTTCCCTAACTGTGTGTCGCGGTGCCCTGGGGCAAACCGAAATCGAATAGTTAGGTACATTCAGTCAGACTTACTTCGTGGCTGGCACTCAAAATTAAATAAAGGGTTTTCAATTGGCGCGGATCGCTGGCAGCCAGATTGGTCGGGAGGATTACCACGCTCCGTGAGAGTGTACGGTAGAACCCGAGGCAGTCAATTCCTCGCCGTGCACAAGAGTTCGGCCTTTCGCAGATTCCAACTTGATGAATTCTGCATCGGGACCTTAGCTTACGCCCCTATAATATCCAACTAATCCAGGAGCTCAACGTTAATGACCATAGACACAGCCGTTTGTTCGCTGAATTGGCTTTGGAGAGTTTGCCAGAGGACCCCAATTTTGACCGAAAAATCATCTTTAGCGACGAGGCGCATTTTTAGATGAATGCGGGTATGTTAGCACACAAAATTGCCATAAATATGGGACGAAAATATTCAACGTTGTGGACCCGTTCTTATTGAAAACCCCTAGTGAATCTTTAGTAAGATTAGCTTCTATTCACATCTGTCCTTTTAGAAGGACGTCGCAAATTTTGTTCAACCTCTCTAGGGAGTCGCAGTATGAAAAATATTGGGAACCCCTGTTTTAAGGGATTGCTTGTTAGAATCCCAGTCAGTCACCTTTTTAGTACCTTTTGGCTCGATTGTAAAAATGTATGCAATTGTTTTTAAACAGTCCCCAATTTTAAAGTCCACCATAGTGAGCGATTCTTCAGATCCCTTGGAATAAACGAAGCTTTATTAACGGCCGAGGTTAGATCCTTGACTTTAGGCTCAAACTTACATGAGGAACTTTAACTTCAATATTCAGAAGTGAATTGTTGTTTCAGTGTTTCTCTATATTTGAGCCAATATGTTTTCCGGAGATTTCTCAACGGATGTCGATGAGGAGGTTTATCAGGCTTGTTTATAACCAGGGGAAGAGCTTGTCCTGGAAACATGCATAGCCATTTAGTAACTTGCTAAGAAAAACCTAATCATTCTCCACTGGATCCCCGCCAAAAGAGGCTTTGCTGACAATCAAACAGCTAGCTCATTGGGGAAAAGTCTTCGCAACAATACCACTTATCGGACCTGAACCCTTCCTTCTGTGGTGTCAGCTATAAGCATTCGATTCGCCAAAAGAAGTCATAAGGCCATAAATCAACCAAATCTACTATTTGTTCGGCTGAGGAAAGACAAACGCGACAACGTTTATCCCAAGGCATGTGGCAAGAGGTGCGTGCGATCTTCATCTCAAAAGCTGAAGGACCACAGACCAATAACTTTAGCATTAATCATGCTAGAAACACTGCAACCTCTTGTCTCTTGTTAATGTGTACGAGTTCGTCATATATGGACACAATGGGCGGCAATTTTAAGAAACTTGAGAAGAGCTTATCTAAATAGTAGTCGATGCAACTGGATTGCATTGGACTCACCTCAGATTAAGTTACACTTTTGAGATAAAAGAATCCGGCAACAAGTTAGCTGGTGTTCTAAGACAGCTCGTATAGTTTCTAGCTGTTAAAGATTCTGAGAAGAGGACGGCTTCATTTTGGCGACTTACCCTGACGATGTTGTAATCATAATTGTAGGAACATTTCTGTCAATCCTCAGCGAGCGACTCAGCTAGGCCCAAGATAACTGGACTACGACGAAAGGCCCGTCAAAAACATAGATGTCACCGTCAACTTACTTACTTAAGGTGGTGCTAAAGACCAGTGTGGGAAATTGGCCTTAGCCAACAACGATTTTCCAGTTTTAGGGTAGCGTCTCCTTAGGGTCTTATAAAAGGTCACTTTAGTTGTTCGAGAGTGGGCTTTCTTTTTTAGCCCAAGGAGACAGCGACTGACAAGAGTTATGCTTCCTTTAACCTCAGCGCTTGCGTCATTTTCTGAGTTCATAGCGGAACCTAGGCAGACAAAGTGCCTAACCATCTCAAAGTTATATCTGTCTGATGACATTCTGTTCGAAACGTCGGTGGTGGGTGTCCTATCTCATACCGTCCACATAAAAACATTATTTCCGCCTTTGAGCCCCCCAACATGGTGGGGCCGTTTGGGGTTCTATGCCTAATTTAAAGGGAAACACTGAAGACGCGTGCTAAGAAAGCATACGTGGCACTGTTTGCTTGAAGAAGAACATTCGGAAACTTATGGCCAACACTGAGGGTACACAGCGAAGCGAGTTATTCAAAATAATTGTCATCTTCCAATTCTTGGAGCTAAGCTAGGACACTCATCTATCTACCTATCTATATTGTCGTTGGTCGATTTATCACCCCTTATCGTTGTCGGCGTGAAATACAATATTCATTTTAAATTAAATTTATCGAAGCGTCAACTATTGCAGATGCTCCATTCCGCCACAAAAACCATTGGCAAACAATCGAATCTCGAACTGGTAATCCAGAGTTTCAACTGATTGCGTTGACTGTTAACAATGCCATCCGCAAACTTTAATTACAAGCGGCAGAGTATAAGAAGACTTGCAACCGAAAATCTTTCGTGTTAGCCACGCTCTGACAGATAAAACGCAACAACCACAGCGATTCATCAATTTCCGATGACAGATACCTAAACACTGAACTCTTGTCAAACATTTTCTTAGCATGTCTTCCTTCCGTCCAAGATTTATTGGAAGGTTTTGGTGGCGGTTTTGTTTGTGGTAATTGCAATTTCGCTGCCTGACCGCGACGAGAGGTCCAAATTAAATATTATTTCTCCGTTGATTGTGATTGCTGGCAGTTTGGTTTTGGTACACAACTTCGGAACAAAATTACGAAGGCAACCCAAAGTTTTGCTCTTAATTATTGGGAAGCCCAGGAATTCTATTGCTGTACTACTAGGAGAGATGGCTTAATCACCATTGTAACCACCTCCGACGAAAGGTCAGATATGATTAATGCGAGCACTAAGTCGACAAACATAGGAAAATGATTATGTTCTGATGGTAACCGCACATACGCACCCGCACACATAACAGAAGAGCTGGAGCTGGAGCCACATCCGACAACGGGCGGACAGACTACCACCCTAGGAGCAACACAACACAACCGCACGACCCAAATTAATTCTGACAGATTACGATTGTAATTGAATGAAACATCTTGACTTAATGATTTCAGTGCTACTTCGCGTTAGATATACGATATGGTCTTCAGCGGCAGCAGCTGGGCGGAGGACTGGAGGCAAGCAAGCAAGCACGCACGCACGCACGCACGCACGCACTTCAGCCATCATTTTGAGGAATAACTATGTTACACACCGCACATATACACAGATGTGAGCTTGTGCACTATGCATATATACACACGATGTGGCTGGACAGTAATTTGATTTTAATTGTTGTGCGGATTTCGCTTGGCGCAGAGGACAGCTTCAGCGACTTGAAGGACCTGTACATACAAGAGAGGGATGAACACACGAGAACGTGCTTCGCATAAGAATGAAGGTCTTATTCATTTAATAAGGGTTAGCTGCGAAGGGTGGCCGAGGTTAAACTGAAGGATTCATGTCATATTGAATAAATTTCAGGGCCACCCCGGTGAGGATGAAAAATTAATTAGGTTCTTCTTACTGCGAGACTGACTGGACTGATGGTTTTCATCAACTTTTTTTTTTCGTTAATACGGTTTCGGGGTATGAATAAGTGTGAGCGACCTGAAAGGTTTAGAATGCGGTCTGGCAAAGTATACCCGCACGATTTCGAGTTCAGTTAAATCATGTGCTAAATTGTTACGTAATTTCTATAAAGATGTCAAGTAATTTGGATGAAGACTTAATTGACATTAAACATGTCTCTGATTGCGTGACTAAAACTAAAAACTTCAGAAGAACGAGGAAAGGCGGTTCCAACTTATGGTAGGCGGTAGTCCTAACGATTATGAAAGTGCTAAGTGCATGCGTGAAAATGGTTATTAAAGAACTTAAATAAGTAAATAGTTGGGTCAACATGTCCAGAGATAGAGGATCCTAGGCAGAGCTTGTCACAAAACACAACAGTGCCACCGGCATGAAAGCGACTATATCTTCAACAGATCAGTTCTCCATCATATAGAGACGGCCGTAAGAGGGGCTTTCATGGCAATTGAAGAACGAGCGAGCCTCTTGGATTCGGCTTTAAAAATTGTAAGTCTCACAAAAATAAAACCTCACACATTGAAATGGATGCGAGGAGCTATTCTTAGGGTCGAATACTAACCTCAGTTATATTATAGTTAACTAAAGAATGCGGTTTTATGAATCAGAGTTCCTTTTTATGGGGCGTTTTTGGGGCGTTCTTTCCAAATTAATTTATTTGCTTGGGCGTTATGGCCCAGCGTTCGGGAACAAAACCCGAACAGAAACCTGTAGAGACGAACAAGGAAATCTGGTACTAGAGTCACAGTCGGTACTGAGGACATGGAAAAACCCTTTCTGCAGACTGCTAAACGTAGAAGACGACACAAATTCCACTGTCAGGCAGAATGAATCATTTATAGGCTGGATGATAAAAGCCCAGACTTTCGTCCACCTGATCAAAATTAAGTGAGGATAGCAATACCCAAGCTCAAATCCAACAAAGCTGCTGGACCAAACGGTTTAACTACCGAATTTTTTAAGGCAGCGCCAGCGGGAGATGACTAGGTGGAAAGCTTAAACCAAAATCGGTGTGCGCACCCACCAGCCCACACACAGCACACATTTCCGTACACCGACACCGGTGCAGACACAAGTGTAGTGTCTATGGGCCGCTTCAGCATCGTTTGCCCTATCCACAAGAAAGGAGACGCTCTAAACTGTGCCAACTATATAGGCATCAGTCTCCTTACAAGATCCTGTCTGCCGTATACTGTGTGAACCCCTGATACCATTTGTCAACGAACTGATTGGGTCCTATCAGTGTGGTTTTAGGCCTGACTAAATATTTTCATTACGGCAGATCCTGGAGAAAACTTAAGAAGTCCAAATCGTTACCCACCATCATTTTGTAGCGTACGACAGCATTTATAGAGACGAGTTATATGGACTATAGAGCCATGTCTAGTTTTGGCATCCCTGCAAAACTTGTCAGATTTTGCAGAATGTCGACAGAGAACGCTCGCTGCTCCATAAAGGTCGGAAACTATCTCACCGAGACCTTTTGTGTCAAAAAATTATTTAGGCAAGGTGATGCGCTGCACATGTGACTTTTTCAACATCATTGTTAAGAAAATTGAGCGAAGATCGCAAGACAACACCAGGGGCACAATTTTCCAAAAGTCTGTGCAACTATAGGTACGCGGATGACATCGACACCATATAAGACCCTCATCATCCCAGTCCTGCTTTATGGAGCAGAATCATAGACGTTATTCTCAGCGTTGGTGTCATTTTCTGAGTTCAATTCAGCAAGCCGTGCAAAAAAAACGTCCTCCAAAAAAAACGTTCATTGTGAACTCATGTACCTTAAAAAAAACAGGGACCAAGAGTCCCCGCAGAGGAAATTGAGCACAACACACTGTGACTTTAGGTACCTAAATGAAAAGTCCTCTGATGCAATTCGCGTAGACTGGTGTCTGCCCAGTAGCACATGTTCAGTATATTGGATGCGACAATTAAATATGGTCTTCATTACTGAAAAAAATGCGTCCTCCAGAACGTTTTCGAGAAGAGCCTTAGATTCATTCCTGCAAGATCTAAAGTCACGTTTAAAGACGTCATCTAGAAGAATTCAGATTGAAGCTCTCACTGCCTCAATTCTGTTCTTAGGTAGGATGATAAGCCGAGTGACTCCCACTCCCGTTTTTCGTTTTGTCGCACTCCCGGTTTGTCTGAAAGTATAGTGACTCATGTAAGAATTGATTTCTGCTCCGGCTTCCCAACTGATAGCAGGAATTTTAAGACAGTTAAGCAACTAGATAAATGACTGACTTGATTTTGAACTCTTTTAGACGAAATTTAGACTTTAAAATACCATTACTCTACAGTTCGATATATGTGTGGGAGGGCCCAAATGGTTGGAGGGAAAGAAAAACCCTATGAGACATAACAATAAGTGAAAGTAGTCCAACTATCAAAAGATACATTGGCTCGGCTGCATCGAGCGTATGGTCAATAATACTTTAGCCTAAAGGTTCTTTAAGGTCCAGCCGCAGTTTAAAGACGACATGCAAAACCAAATACAAACATCCGTTTCAAAGACACGAAGAAGACTGCATTGACCCAAGTAACAGGTTTCTCACAGGTCGATTGGCCGTTTAAAAGAAGGATACGATTCTTTTTCACGATATTTTATACAATTTTGACCAACAATTTGGAAAGTTTCTGGTGACCCAGTTCCGCACTTTATCTTATAATCATTAAATGCACTAAGTCAAGTGAAAGCGCTAAATAAGACCAGACTCAAATCTTTCAGTCTACTCTACGGAGAAGTTGCATCCCCACTCACATCGTATCTGCAAATATTTATTACAATCATCACCGTATGTTAGCCATACATATGTAACATGTAAGTTCTCCCAGCGCAGCATTTTCAAAAAAAAAAAAAACCATGACGATAATTCCAATCGATTATCTAAACACATGGGATCACTTACGAGTTAGCGCCGCGCTGTGCCGCGCCGGTCGCTTTAATCGTTAAGCCATTTATGAAAACCCAACAGTCCTGGTTTTTTTTCTTCTTCTTTAATTTTTTTTTATTTTAAGTTAAGGACATTTGGGAAATCCAGGAAAGAATTTTCATTCACAAAATCTCAAGAGGATAACTGAAAGGAACGATAAACCCATATAACAAATTATAAACAAACAGATCCTTTTCTTTTCTCAAGAGGACATATCTCTTCGAAAAGGAGAGAAAAGAGTGCTTCAGACTAAAGTTGTTATCCTTCGATATGCCTACATGTGTGACTCGTAGCTATATGCATCCAGGTATAGAAATTGATGATGTGAATTTCCCATTTCTCGTATCTGGGTTATCTAATGAGAATTCGGTACACATTTGCCGGAAATCTACGGGAAAAAAACAAAAGTCCAGGATTTCATTGAGATTTCCAATTTATCATAAAAATGTGGCCGACTTGAGTTTCCAACGTAGAAGGGAGTAAGGGGAAATCTGCTAAATTTCAGGGGTATTTAAGTAGTGTGCGTATTATGTATACCTAGATTTTGAAAAAAAAACATAGAAGGGTTTTTTTTTAGCTGTTTATGGCTTTTTGCATTATCTATAATATGTTTTTGTATCGAGTATCCTGAATTCTGATGCAATGATTACGTGGCTATTCTCTGTCAAATTGATTTTTTTTAATAATGGGTTTGGTCAGTGCCGGCTTTAGGGGTGCGCGTAACACGGACTGTTATTGTGTCGCTTGTATTGTCGTAAGTCGTATTCCTCCCTAACTTATGTAGGGCGAAAGAGAGACCCACTAAGCGACCATAAAAAAAAATAAATAAATGGGTGGTAGACACCCTAGGCCTAGCTTCTTGCAACCATTCGTTTGCGTGAGTTTCTATTTTTGAGACGAATGGAAGGGAACTACAATATTATGCCGAGTCCGAACGACTGAATTGAGAAGCTTTTTCAGGACAGTCATACTCTCGGATGTTTGTCAGACGTTCGCAAGAGGTGGCGTAGTAGAAAAAAACTTTAGACGTAATTTGTGTTTTTCCGCGGATCGAATCTGGGATCCTTCCCACAGTAGTCCAGCACACTAACCACTGTGCTACTGCGCCCACAGAGCCCATTTATTCTAGTTTAAAAAGTTTTGTGATCAGAGACGTCCCTGTAGAGTGTGCTTAGAAAAACGGGCAACACTTCCGGAGGGCTTGAGATGTTTTATTATTATTATTATTATTCTTTATTCATCTACCGAGCTTAACTCTAACAGACTAGGATTAAATATTATTTTAATTTCAGAACATATTATTATTCAATATAGATAATTTAAATTTAGATCTATCATCACATAAATCTATTTCAGTGCAAACAGAATTAAAACATTTTATACATTTTGTTATTGGTTCGTTAAGACCATAATTATAAGAATGTCTAGGATTCAAAGAAAAGTGTGTTTCTTGTTCGAAGAATTCTTTCTGGTGCATACCTACAAATTAAAATTTTTAAGTACATCGGGACATATTATACGATAAGTAAGGACATCATGAATAAACAGCATACAATTAACACTTCGTCTCTTTTGTAAGGTATCTAATCCCACTAAAGCACATCTTGTTTGATACGATGGTCTTACATCAAGGTTCCATATCATTTGCCTTATAATAAATCTTGTAAAGGACTTTTGTACCCTTTCTAACCGAATTATAGAATTAGCATATATTGGGCACCAGACTATAGAGCAATATTCAAGGAATGGCCGTACTAGAGACATATAGACTGACTTAAGAGCATATGGCTTCGAAAATTCAGCACATGTTCGCTTAAGAAATCCAAGCATCGAGTTTGCTTTGGCAACAACATAATCAATGTGAAATGAAAATGAGAGCTTCGTGTCAAAAATCACACCAAGATCCTTAATTTCTGTTTTTCGAGAAAGGCCGGTCCCAGAAATAATATAGTGATTAAGTACAGGCATTAGTGTATGGTACACAGAAAAAGAATGACATTTATTTATGTTTAATGTAAGTCGATTAAGTTAGAAATCACTAACTAACCTAACCTAACCTAACCTAAGTCGATTAAGTTCACACCAATTAACTATTGTGTTTAATTCACTTTGGAGACTTTCGCAATCATAAATGTTTTTTTATGCGCATAAAGATTTTTAGGTCATCGGCATACATTAAACAATCAGCACGATTGAGCAATGAAGGAATCTCATTAATAAAAATATTAAAGAGCAAAGGCCCTAAGTCGCTACCTTGGGGGACACCAGATAAAACATCAATGAGTCTAGTTTGAGAAGCACCAATTTTTTCATACTGCTTTCTGTTCAATAAGTAACTCGATATCCACTTCAGTAGTAGCGAATGAATGCCGAAAGATCTTAATTTTTTTATAAGAATGCTATGGCATACTGTGCCAAAAGCTTTGTTGAAATCAGTAAAAATTACATCAACTTGATATCCCGACTCCACGGAATCAAAAAGATATTTTGTAAACAGCGTTAAGTTGGTTAATGTGGATCTACCAGATACAAATCCATGCTGTTGCAATGATATTTGTTCTTTGATTGTGAAATAAAGTTTTTTTTTTGTAACAATAGCTTCAACAAGTTTCGGAATAGCTGAGAGCTTAGATATTCCACGATAATTTTCTACTTTTTTTCGGGATCCGGCTTTGAATATGGGAGTTATAAATGAATATTTCCATTCATCTAAAAACCCACCAGAAACTAAAGATAAATTGAAAATTAACATTAAAGGAAAAGACAAGGATAAATTACATTGTTTAAGCACTACAAATGGAATATGATCAGGGCCAGGACTTTGGGAAGAGTTCATATGTTGTATGCCTTGCAAAACATAATCAATCGAAAGATGGAGTGATCCTATACATGCATTACAATCACTTATATCATTATCAAGTAACGGACTAAGATTAGTGTGATTGACATAAACTGATTCAAAAAAAACTTTGCAAATAGCTCACAAGCTACATGAGACAACACCATCGAATTCCATATTGCGCAGACTACCATTCAGCTTTCTTTTACTATTTAAAAATGTCCAAAAACCTTTAGGATTCTTTGAAATTTGAGATTCAGTGTTCATTACATATTGCCTATAACGTTTCTTGTTAAAATCAGACCCTGACTTTTTAAATAAATTTAAACGCTTTGTTTTTAGCATTCTTCAAATTAACTAATCTTTGGTTATGCCAAGGTAATTTGAATGATTTTCTTTTTTTAATAATAGGCACGAACTGAGTAAACCCATAGTTTAAAATACTTAATACTTTTATTTGGAGGAAGTCTTGATAATTATTTTTCCTAAGTGAGCATTTTTTAAACCAGTGCCGTGATTAAGACGTATTAAACGTAGACGGGGTGAAGGGCTGTTGATGAACCAATTACTGATAAACAAAAATGTCGAAGTCGATTTTTTTTAATGCTTTTTGGACATCCTGCTTATATCCATGAAGGAAGGAATTTACCAGATGCAAGATTTTTCTGAGGCGTGGAATTTCTTGTTAAACATAAAAAAAAGTCAAAATAAAAATAAAGAATACAAAAGTCTATTCCATAGAATAATTCACGTTTATTATAAAGTAACTTAAAACTAACAAAGATAACTTATTTCGAAACGGAGCGGAGAGTAGGCGACTGATCGGTTTAAAAGCTAACGCAACTCTGACAACTTATTACCCAAAACGGTTAATGGAAAAATCTCGAAAGAATGTACATAATGTAAAATGTAATAGAGATGAGATGATACCAGTAAATGCCTAATACCATAGTTGTTAATACTTAGTAGTTAATACAAAATAATAATGAATGAAATAATAATACGAGACGCCACAAACTCATGCCATGCGACATTGTTCTGAGCTGCAAGAAAAGTTAACGATCAACTTTAAATCTGATATTGACGGAGATTTGTTATGCGATGTTTAGCTCTCCAACACTACCTCGAAGACAATCGGGCAACACCTATGGATACATGCACGGTTATTCTGGGATTCGATAAAATCGAGTAAATATTCCTTGAATTCAAAATTTTCACTCGAATGAACTTCTCGTTTAATTCTATTGTTATATGTACATTTTGTGTCATTTAAATGGCGATCTGACGTAAAAATCGCGTCACGAAGCAGTTATTTAAATGTCGTTCTGTGTGATCGCCATTTTTGGGATAAAATTTTCGGTGTCATTTAAATGACTAGGAAAATGTCGGACCAAATGACATGTACATATTTAGTGCCATTTAAATGGCGGAAAAAAATGGCCGTGTGATCGCTCTTCAATGATGCCTGGTACAAATGACTAAACTTTTTAGCTGTTGCGTCATTTAAATGGCAGCCTTCAAAAAATGGCAAGGCTCGAAATTCATGCCATGCCATTTTTCTACGCAAATGACGAAGCATTTAATACGATATCTGTGCTTTCATTTTGATTTTTGTCTTGTGGCGAAAGGACGTGTTAGATTAGATTAGATGTTAAGTCGGGAGAGCCTTCATTGGGCTCTGGCACTGCGGAAACTCTCACTAGTGGCCAGATAGCGCAGCGTGATTGCCAGTCGTGCTTCATCTGAAACGCTCTCTCGCATATTTGTTTTCTGTTTTTCGATGTGTGGCTTCATCAACCTCAGCAAATAATCGAATTGATTGGCTGACATACGAAGAACATTGCGATATAGTTCAGGTTCTTCTTCAACGGAAAATTCTAAATGACTCGCAGTGTCCATCATTTGATTTTGGGACACAAATGACAATGATCGTGTGATCGCCATTTTTCCAATGACGAATCGTAGCTTAAATGTCGCTCTAATGCGACATTATTTCCTGACGTCACAGAGCCATTTAAAAGACTCAAAAAATGGCCGTGTAATCGTAGCTTAACTGATACACCTTTCTATTTAATAATAAATATGGAACACAATTGAAAACACATTTTTTATACCCAATATAGGAAGGTATATTCTCTTTGCAATTACATATACATTTGTAACGCCAAGAAGAATTTACTGCGAAGACTTCCTATAAATCTGAATCATGATCACATTCTGAATCGGTTTAGCTGTGTCCGTCTGTCTGTCTGTTGAAAAAACGATAGCGTCCAAACGAATCGACTAAGGTGAATGGAAATTTGTAAGAAGACTACCTTTACCGTCGTCAGGTTGGTTTTGAAAATTGGCTATGTCGGTAAAGTAGTTCTGGTGGCTCCCATACAAAATCAATATTAGATCCATGCGAGCACGTAAGACTAACTCACGCGGAAAACATTTTGCATGCCTTGTATGTAGTGGAGGGTAACAAATGACAATGATCGTCATTTCACGAACGTTCACTTGTTTTAAATTTTATTGAAATACTAGCTGTACCCGATAGTTGCTGGAAAACCGCTCGCATTCAACCTATTCCAAAGAAAGGGAGGAAATGTCTGCCACAAAACTATCGTCCAATAGCGTTACTTTCAATGCTCTCAAAAGTAATGGAAAAGGCAATAAATGTCGAAATAATCAAATATCTAGAAGGCCACCGATTAATAAGTGACAGGCAATACGAATTTCGGAGCTGTCGTTCCACTGGAGACCTGTTAAGCTACGTAACGCACTTATGGACGCAAGCAATTGAACAACACGGCGAATCCAGAGCCGTAGCCTTGGACATATCAAAGGCATTTGACTGAGTCTGGCATAGAGCCCTATTAGGCAAGTTGGCGTCTTATGGATTACCACAACAACTCTGCGGATGGATGCAAAATTTTCTTCTGGGAAGATCAATCCAAGTTGTGGTAGATGGTGTATCATCTAATTCGTTTGCTATAAATGCAGGAGTGGCCCAAGGATCTATTCTTTCCCCAACTCTATTTCTTCTCCACATCAACGAGTTGCTTGGACCGACAAATAATCACCCCTATTCCCGTTGGCGTTTGTCGTAAACGACTCGTATTTCACTTCGATTTTTAGACGGTGTTTTTAACTTTTTTGAGACAAATTAACTGAAATGATGGTGAACAGATAGAAATGAAAAAAAAAAATTGGTAAACAAAAGTTTAAAAACAAATCTGAACATCGTTTTACAACGAAACGAAACATGAGTCGTATACGACAAACGCCAATGGGAATAGGGGTGAATAATATCTACAGCTTTGCTGATGACAGCACTCTTATATCCTCTATCTCGAACAGTGGGCCTGTGAATGCGGCTACATCTCACAGTCAGAGATGTGAACAAATTAGTTCTCTAAATGGTGATCTGGACAAAATCTTGAAGTGGGGAAAAGACAACTTGGTTGTATTTAATGCAAACAAGACACAACTCCAGGAAAAATGCATCAACAGTTCCTCAATCCTCAGATACAAATGGATGACCATCCAATCCATCCCAAGGACTCAATGCACCTTCTAGGAGTCACAGTCAATTCAGGAATCACATGGCAGGACCACATATCCTATATCGCAAGATCGGCGTCCGCTAAGTTGAGCTACCTATTCAGAGCAAAGAGGTACTTTAGCCCCAAGCAACTTCTCCTTCTCTACAAAGCACAGGTTAGATCAGGCCTGGAATATTGCTCCCATATATGGAGCTCGGCCCCAAAACATTCACTTAACCTACTTGACAGCATACAGAGACGAGCAGTTCGACTTATTGGAGACCCTACACTCACATCGAATCTGCAACCGTACTTCCATGGTAGATGTTCCGAGGAACTCAAGGACATTATCCCTCGAAATGCAACTTTTGGGCGCCCCACTTGACAACCGCGAGGACATCATCTTTCCAAAACTCCTTCTGTTACAGGACAAGTAAACTTTGGAACTCGCTTCCTGGGGATATATTTCCATAAGACTACAATTTGCAGCAATTCAAGTGCAGAACTAACATACATCTGCAAGCATCTATCTCGGGGCGCTAATGAAGCGTTATAGGTTTGCCTTTCCCGGGAGAAGTATTAAAAAAAAAAAAAAAATACGATTTTGAATTTGTATGGGCGGTGCCACGCCCCTTTGTCCAATTTTGATTAAACTTTACAGAAATCATGTATAGACCAATACCAAAGATGTGTGAGAGTTTGGTCAAAATCGGCATATGCGTTAAGGCGTGATTTGACGACAAACATTTTAAGGCTCAATTTTTATATATGTATGTAGAAGATAGATAGAGATAGATTATTCGCACGATTGGCATTCAGAATGCACATGTACGTCTATGTAGTACATATAAGAAGTTTGTGATGCGTAGTACACAATCATAGATACATACAGATATTTGAGATCTGCCACTATGGAAAGTGTTACGATATGATCGCGTAGTATAAATAATTAGATCATAACTGTGACGAGTATTTATTGATGTGGAATCTTATGTCCATTGACTTAGGACTTTCGGATCAATACAGGTTAAGTAAGGACTAAGTTGAAGACAGGGGAGGGGTAAAGGGGGTGGTAGGGACTAACTCTGGAACTATTTGGCCGATTTTAAAAATTCTTTCAACATTGTACTGGCTACATCCTCCGGACCAGTGTACATAGGTTAGTTAGGGTGCTGATAGGGCAAGAGGAAACGCGGGTATAGGGGCTATCTTCGGATCTACTTGGCCATTGCCGGAGTTGACCTCCGACAGCCACGTTTTTCACATGAACAGCTATATATTGCATGTTCGCGTGTGAGTTCTAGGCGCAATTCGTATAGCTATGTACTTGCGCCCATTAAATAAATAACATGTAGGTATAGTTTAGTTATGAAAACTATATGTTATGAAAACTATACCTAAAAAAAAAAATATTTTGTAAGCTTAAAAAAGAAGACAAACTATAAACAAACGTGCATTTATATGATAACTCAAATAAATTTGAATTTAATTTAAAAGAAAAGAAACCAGTACATATATATATACTGTTATCAGTGACATATTAGAAAGGTTTGTTTAAAGCGCTAGTGCGCAGTGGGTTAGTCCTAATGCGATCGATATTAGCACTCACCTTTTAGTTAGCAGTGACAAGACAATGCCAATTAAATATGTATTCGAGGTAGGGATGCCAGACGTCCCCCTTTTGGGGGGAGCAGTCCCCCTTTTCATACAAAAACGCTCTTTGTCCCCCCTAATACAAACCACCGTCCCCCTTATTAAGTCAAAATTCAATAAAAGAAAATAACTTTAATAAAATGATTCTCATTCGTTTTTAGTAAATTGTTTTTTATTTTTGTTTCATTTAATTTTTTTTTAGTTGAATGCTTATTAATTACTTTTTATTTTTTTTTATTTCTCTTAAATAAAGTATGTACATAAATAATGTTGATGCTTTTTCTGGTATTCAAAAATAAAAAAAAATGTTGTCCCCCTTTTGAACACTTGTTCCCCCTAGAAAACTCACGATTCCCCTTTTCGTAGCTTTTAATCTGGCAACCCTAATTGGAGGTGAGCATTTTGGCGCTATAGTTGTATTATAAGTTCAGTGCTGGCTTTGCTGACATACGTAGAGGTTTTTGTGAACTATTGACTTGTGCTTAATGTAACCAGAAATGTATTTTTAACATGACAATCATTTATATAAAATCATAGATCTCACTACATTTTTGGAGTGACAGATCTTAGAGATTCATTTTCGTCTTCGAAATGAGTCTAAGTTTCTGTGCTTTTTGGCAGCCACAGAAATGCACTGGCATTTCTCAGTGCTCACTAAGTAGGCACTAGGGCTGCCAATGTCGAACAATCTTTATGACAGTCCCACTGACATTAACAGAAATTGGTATTTTAAAATTCAAACTTAATTCTGTCATTTCACTCATTTTTCATTCGGCATTTGAGATTTTACTTTTAGATTTTAGATTTTTCATGCCGAATGGAATTTAAAATGGGATTTGTCTTGGTATTTGATTTGACTTCAGGTGTTTTCAAATTGAAATTTGTGTTTATAATATTGATGGATGTATATTAAATTAGCAAATAAAAATGCTCTATTATCTTCTTCGTCGTCGTATTCTTTGTCATCATCATCCATCACCTGTAAAGAAGACTATACTCTACTCGTACTTCGAGCTAGAAAACTTGTTTCTAAAAACGAAAAGGCATTCGGTCAAACATTTTTATAAATGTCAAATATTTTGGTGTTTGTAAAATAGGTAAGGTGTAGAAAATCTAGCTAAGATATCGAGAACAAGATTTGCAATAGTGCTCTTAATGGCAGGTCCATGGTTCACCCCATTAATTCCAACAATAAGGAACTCACACCAGCGCATGGTTGGGAGAAGCTAGGCCTAGGATAGATACCTACTTTTATGGATCTATTGCGCCCAAAAATGTATTTCATTTCTAAACCTAAACAATTGATATCTCCTTTAGAATTAATCTATGAATAAAAAAAAAATATAATAAAAAATTTAATATTCATTCTGAGTACTCCAACCACCTAATGACAAGCGGATATGAATCAAAATTTTGTAAACCCTTTAACGATAAATCCAAAAAAAAAAAAATCCCAAAATCACGGAAGAACCACACTTAATCCATAAAAGCCCAAACGATTTGCATTTTATTGCAATCTCTGTAGACTCAATTAAGAAAACCTGGAAAACTATCATCATCGATTGTGGTATATCCGAACAATCGCCCTACATATGTAACGTAACACACAGGAAATGTCCAAAAAGTAAATAATTCCCGGCGACACACGCACAAAAAAACGTGCGGCGCCAAAATCCCAAAAGGATGCAATTTTACCCCGACAAAACCAAATCTAGGTAGTTGCGTACGGTATGCATAGTCCGGAAATTCCGCCATGATTATCCCGCGGCGCTATTCGGCGTAAAACGTATAAAAGCAGGCGACCACTCCGGATACTTATCATTTCAGAAACACACTTCAAGCAGTTCACAACTCAGTACACATTTTTCGAGACAAAATGCAAGGAGCAACACTTATGACTATCATCAGCCTTATGGCACTGACTCAGGCTAGACCTCATCTGCCGTCGAACTTTGTACTATGGTAAGTTACACAAAAAAGCAACCCCCAACAAGTGGCAACGTTATTAATCGATTTCTTTCTTCCTTTAGGAACTATTTTCCGTATTTGCAGCAACACCAATTGCAGGTGATGCAGCAGGCTAACATGCCAATGATGCAACCCGTCAACATGCCACATCCGATGCAGTATCCCACATTCGAGATGATTTTCAACCACGCTCTTCCAATAACCAACAATATGCCAATCATTGGAGAAGTTCAGTTCCAGATGCCAATGGCGCAATCCAACCCACCAGCAACGACAACCACCCCGCGACCCCCTCCAACAACCACAATAAAATCAACACCACCACCACCAGCAGCATTGCCAACAAAACCCCAAGCATCAGTCAAACAATCAACGCCACAAGTCGCAAATGTCCTGAAATCGCAGCTCTCAAAGGGAATCTTTGAGATGGCACGACACATCCAGGCGAACATCCTTTCGGAGGACAGCCACCATCAGACCGGCAAATTCAATGTTTTCTCACCGATCAATGTCGCCTCTGTTCTGTCGCTCCTCGAGCTCGGTGCAAAGGAGCAAACCCAACAAGAGCTACAGCATATTTTGGGCTTCGATAAGTTGCAGCCATCGCAGAGGCGTCGTCGTCCTCTTGACCGCCACTATGCGCTGGGACAAATGTTAGACTCTGTCCTCTACCCATCAGCAGCGGCACAAGGAGCACAAATCAATATGGCAAATGGAATATTCATACAAACGGGCTACAGCCTGCGACAGGACTATCGCACATCCGTGGAAACAATCTATCAAAGTCAAGTCACCAGTCTGGATTTCCAGCAACAGCCAGCAGTGGCAACGAAATTCATTAACGACTGGGTGCAACTACAGACGAATGGAAAAATCGCCAATATCCTTGGCGATGGCATTGACAAGAACACCAGGATGCTGGTCGCCAGTGCGGTATACTTTAAATCGCTGTGGATGTCTTCGTTCATTGCAGAGGCCACATCAAAGCGTCCATTCTATCCGAACGGAAAGGACGGACAAAGGATCATGGTCGATACAATGGTCAATGGTGGTGAGTTCATGTACTACGAGTCAAAGGATTTTGACTGCAGCATCATGGCACTGCCATTCAAAGATGACACCACAGCAATGTACATTATCCTACCGAAGAAATCGAACGAGGCAAAGTTAAGGAAACTCCAAACAACCCTAACAGCTGACATCGTGGAGGACATGATTTCCAAAATGAAATTGCGTTCGAGCATCATTACCCTGCCAAAGATGCATTTAAGCGACACCCTCGATCTGAAGGATGTCCTCAGTCAGCTGAAAGTGCGGAATGTATTCGAAAGCGGCAACAGTGACCTCAGTGGTATCAGCGAGCATAATCACATGTCCCTCGATGGGTTCATGCATAAAATCGACTTGACCATCAATGAGACCGGCACCGAGGGTGCAGCGGCAACAGCCACCAGTCTATCGCGCCAAGAGGCTGACGTGGAGTTTAGAGTCGACTCACCGTTTATGTTCTTTGTGCGGCACGAAGAGACCAAATTGCCGATATTCTATGGATCTGTGATGGAGCCCGTGAATAGCTCCTAAGATTGTGGGGAAGAAAACGGAATCATGCTGGATATGGTGTAGTTTAAGTATTTATTTATTTATTATTTATGTGTGTTTAGTTGTTAAGGCCATATTTTGTTTTATTCAATATAAAGTTCTACGGAAAAAAAAAATATTTTTTCTTATATTTTTTGGTTCGGGTATTTGCATAGTGGTTGTTGTATTATCACAAACATTCCTTGGCTTGGTGGATAAATTGAATCCACATTTCAACTTTTTTATAAATACCTATACAAATAGAAAGGCCTTCATAATTTGAAGGACTGTCGTAGTAACAAAATTTGACGACTGATTTTTGGAAACATAGTCGTTACCTAGTTTTAGAAAGGGAAATGGATTAACAAGTGTTTCTAGTTGGAAAATCCACTCCCACAGTGAAGATCTTAATCCATTTATCCCGCCAGTAAAGCAATAATCGGGTGGGTTTTTTTACATATTGGATTTTTCGGTGGGGTTTTTAAGAGCGTAGGGTTTTTCCAAACCTACCTGGTTTTGAATTCGAGCACAAACAAAAAAATTAATAAAAATATATGTATGTATTGGGTTTTTTTTTTTAACTTTTGTTGTAATATTTTAGTAGTAGTGTAAAACCCTTTTCGAAAAATCAGTTCAGTAGTTAGTCTAAGCACCCTGATTAACATGTGGTGTGGGTACATTGAAGTCGTAGTCATTTTTTACGAATTTTTCAAAATTTGTATACCCTATTTTTTTTGAAAATATTTCGAAGTAATTTTAAAACAGATGTTATGTGTGTTACAAAATTTGGCTAGAGCAAATGAACACAAATTGTGGGCGCAGTAGCGCAGTGGTTAGTGTGCTGAACTACTGTGCGAGGGATCCCAGGTTCGATCCCCGGAAGAACACAAACACATCTTAAGCTTTTTTTTTACTGCGAGGTGGGCGAACGTCTGACAAACATCCGATAGTATGACTGTCCTGAAAAAGCTTCTCAATTCAGCCGTTCGGACACGGCATAAAATTGTAGGTCCCTCCCATTCGTCCCAAAAATAGAAACTCACACAAACGAATGGTTGCGAGAAGCTAGGCTTATGGAGTTTACCCGCCTGTTGCGCCACCTATTTATTTATTTATTTATTTAAATGGACACAAATGCTCTGGCACAAAGTATCTTCGATTTCAACCCGGAGGTATAAGGTAGTAGAGTTGATAACCTCGCTTAAGTGGAGTGCGCACTGGCGTAGCGAGTGGGGGGTGGCAAGGGGGGCAAAGGGCGCCGGGCAGCACTTTGCTAGGTACGGCAATTTAGAGCGGAAGTGGTACTTCAGGCAAAGCATTCAAGAGGCAGCAAGAAACAAGATGGAGCACAAGAGCTGATGCAGTCGAGAATAGCTGGAACTATTATGAGGGCATTTTTAATACCTTGGAAAAACTGACGGAGGCAGACGAAAGCCTAAACACACGGATGAATGCAGGAGCATTATTAATAGCATTGCAATCGTTTTCATTTCTTTGTTTTTTAGGCTTTTGGAAACCAGTTCTGCACGAACTGATGCCCAAATATACTTTCAAACACAAGAAATAAACCTTCATCAATGTGCTCAAAAAGGAATGCCTTAAGGCTTAACTACATTCAGAACAAAGTAAAGTACTTGCACGAAAATGTTTTTTCCCTTTCCACACCATTTCAAATCTGTATTTTTCTTTCAACTTTTCACAAAGTGTGTTATCTACTTGAATTTTCAAGTGACACACTTTTTGAAAGCGCGATAAAAACTACCACATGCACAAAAAAAGTTTGCGCTAATTACTGATCTCGCCAATAGAGAATAGAATGCCGCATTTTTGTTTACGTTTTACCATGGATACGAACCTTTTTGTACAAAATACCACGGAAACGAACCTTTTTGCACAAAATGGCAGCGTTTTCCTTGGCTTTAATTTCTTGTCAGAGCAAGCTTTTTAAATAAATTTCTTACCAGAAGGTGGCAACTGCGTTTGTGTGTGAGCTTACACTTTTTCACTTTTTGACTTTTTGCCGAATGTAGTTAAGCCTTTACAGATCATCCTTACAGAAAAACGATATCGATTGGTTGACGGTGCTTATACGTATGCTAAAAATGTATGTCAAAAACCTAAATTTTTAAGGAAACGTCCCAGGAAAATTAAAAACAAAAAACATATTTTTGGTGACGGAAATATAGACGGAATTTTTTCCTTCCTTAGACAGGGGGGCAGTGTTGAAATACAGCAACAGCTACGGAATTCGGAGACAAAGTTCGACTTTCTAACCCCAGCCAAGCTAAACTCTTGGATGAAAACTGTGAAAGCAATTCAGATGTACCTCCTCATGAGGATGACATTGATAGGGATGATTTTGAGATTGAACGGTTAAGAGCAATTATATATTCTTCAGGCAAAACAAATGAAAGCCCTAGCCCACTCGAACTATTAAAATATAAACAGTTTAGACTGGAAGTTAGTCTGCCTAACATAACAATAATGCTTCGACTTTTTCTCACAATTGCAATAAGTGAATTGTAAATTCGGAATTGCTGTGAGAGGAATTTCTCAAAATTGAAGCTTATTAAAAATTATTTAAGGTCCACAATGAGCACTCTAAGGCCATCTAATCTAATCATGGCCATGGGTATAGAGCAGGAAATCACAGAGACCATCGACAATGAAAAAATAAAAAGAGATTTTGCGGTGATGATTGATGAAAAGTAGGAAAATACAATTTTAAAGAAATTTTCTGTAAATAAATAAAAAAGTTTCTTGTAAAAAAAAAAAATGAATTACATTATGTACCTACCTACATATATAACCTTTTCCCCTTTTACTTAAAACTAAATTAAATGCTTTCATCCTTTCATTTAAAAACTGTTTTTTTTTTTTAAACCAATTTTAGTTAGGTATGAAATTATTTATTTAAAAATTAAATTATTGCAATATATATAATTCACATAATAGCCGCGTTTTATTATCCCCAATGATCCATATGGATCATCGATTTACCCGCACTACAACAAATCTACGAGATCCTGTGTTCTATCGGGTTCAATTTTCATGATCCAGATAGCCAATCCCAAAACCCAACGATTTAAGTAATTTTTACTTCTGAATGTTTCCACTTCTGCTCTGTGCTATCAAGTACGATGCGGCAGTAAAATGGAGGAATACAAATTTGCAACTACGAATTTAATGTGTTTAAACGAAAATTCTTCAAATCGAAATATGCCATCTATATATTAGTGTAGTTTTTAGCAATTCTGTAGCAAATTAAAAGAAAATAACCGTAGTTTGATGTTGTTCGAACTTTCTAAAGATTGAATAAAACAAGAAAAAACTCGCGAATGGCAGCGCCATTAAAAAGTAAATACAGAGAAACAGCTGTGTGCAAAATGTCATCAAAAATTCAAATAAAACAGCAAGCAATGGATATAAATACAAATAAATAGCAAATGTAAAATGTCGTTTTACGCATTAAAAATATTTTTAAGACAAACAGGAGTCTGAACGAGGAATGAAACAATCGCTTTCCTCCATTCGCCATTCCTATTCAACGTACATCAATTACAGCTGGACTGGAGTTATGTTTACTATTTGCTTCGTCGAAAAATAATCAGGGGTGCCAAACTTGCAAAGTAATATTTTTTCATGATCTGGATCGTTTTATTATCAGAGGATGATCCATATGGATCATTAGCGATAATAAAACGCGGCTAATGTAATTAAATTAAAAATTTTCAAAAGCTAAAAAAATAAATAGCTAAATGGAAAATAATTTACAAAAAATAATCGAATCCTGTTTTTCTAAAGAATTTTAATTTGTATAGGTACTTAAAAGTTGAATGGGAATTGTTATTGTTTATTTGATATCCTGAGCTAAAGCTAAGTGCACACAATTGTCAGATCTGTCAGTGAAAAATTTGTCTCAAATGTCTTACAACCGTCTGAACTTACAATATTGTCAGAAATGTCATTGTCAGCCCATTGTAAGGCATCCATCTGACAATGAAATTTTAATTTGTATACTTAAATGTTGAATGGGAATTGTCATTATTTATTTGATATCCTGAGCTAAAGCAATCATCTGAACAAGTCTGAACTGAACACACAATTTTTATTATTGTCAGTGTAAGACTAATTGAAAATTCTCAGATGTCGTTGTTTATGGAAGCTGACAATAGCTTACAATTTTTTCATTGACAGACAGTTTAACCGGCGGTAAAGACGCGAAATCGAAGTTTACTTTTATACACGACGGAAAGTAATTTAATCGATAAAAACAACATAGGAAAAGTCGGCAACATCAAAAAAATCCTATAGAAAGAAAGTCCAAATTGAATGGTCGCACGATAGCATAATTAAATTGATGCAGGAAATCGAAAAGCGACGCAGTCTGTGGGATGTTGGCTGCGCGTGTATAAACCATCCAAGTCGAGTCCATCCGCAAAAAAATTGCGATAGAGTTCTGGCTCCTCAGCTCGCATTTCGACGAATAATTTGGAGTAAAATCTCTCCTACTTATCGGCGGGCCTCCCAATCCTTTGTCCGAACACGACGTCGTTTTTGAGGCAATTCATCATCCTCCCTGTCTTCCAAAACGTAGGCAGTTAAAATAGTCGCAAGTGCAATATTTTGATCCATTATCTGTACTACGAAAAACAACCCACAAGACTTTGAATTTATATGACAATGTCTGAAAATAGATCAACCAATTTTTCATATTTAAATATCTGCCGACCGTGTGAACACAGAATTTTCAATCTTACAACGTTTTCATAAGTCAGTTGTCAGTCATCTGATATTGTAAGACTTTGGGAAAAAACCTTACAACTTTTTGAACGCGCAATTTTGTATTTTTTTTAATATGTGGAAAAATTACTAGGGGCGGGCGGCATGAATAGGGAGTGCGCAACTAATGTAGGCTGTTAGCTAAAGACAGTGCTAACTGAAGAGCCTTATTTGTTAAGGAGGCCCACGTCGACTCCGAAATATACCGTCACGTAGGGTAAGTAGGAAAAACACGCTTATATTTTTTTGTTCGTATATTATGTAGTTAAGTCGCTTTCATGTAAATAGTCGAAAAAATACGACACACTTTATGTAGAAAACAAAACTAATAGAGCTAATAATAGAGCTCTAGAGTGACGTCAGTGTACATGTCAGACGATGACGTTACACAGTCCCACCCCAGCATCGGAAACAAGATTATACAATGGTTGTTTCCGGTAACTGGACACAATGGGAATGGACCCAACCGTTGGTCTATGTAAGTGAAGCTGTGGCAAACGCCACAAGAGCATACATTTATCTACCAACCTTCCTGTTTAATATTTACTGACATCGTTGATTCAATCTAGTGTGAAATCCGAATAGAATCATAAAAAAATAAATAAATAAATAGGTGGCGCAACAGGCGTGTAGACACCCTAGGCCTAGCTTCTCGTAACCATTCGTTTTGCGTGAGTTTCTCTTTTTGGGACGAATGGAAGGGACCTACAATTTTATGCCGAGTCCGAACGGCTGAATTGAGAAGCTTTTTCATGACAGTCATACTCTCGGATGTTTGTCAGACGATCGCGAGAGGTGGGGCAGTAGAAAAAACTTTAAGATGTAATTTGTGTTTTCCGGGGATCGAACCTGGGACCCCTCGCACAGTAGTCCAGCACACTAACCACTGCGCTACTGTGCCCACTTTCCTTCGTGATATCTCTATATATATAAAACAAAGTGGAAAAAACTGTTTCCCTCTGCCGCCCGTAATTTTCAACTGATTTTGTTGATTTTTATTTTTTTTTTAATGTCGGTAATTACGGTGATTGGGTGATAGGCTAAACAAATTCAAAATCGGACAAAGGGGCGTGGCAGCGCCCATACAAAAAAAATATTCAAAATCGTATATTTCGAAAACCATAGAATCGATTGAGATCAAACTTACAGATAATCTTAGGTATTGGCCGTAGAGTGCTTCTGTGAAGATTTCTCAAAGTTGGATAAAGGGGCGTGGAACCGCCAATACAAAAAAATTAAAACATTGTCGCAACAAAAGCAACAAAAAAGGCCTGGCGAAGCTGGCGGGGGTTCAGCTAGTTTAAATATAAAACACTCTCTGTACAAAATCATGAGGGATGGGCGAGCGAAGCCGCGGGGAGAAACTAGTTACTCAATATTTAGGGTCTAAGTCAAAAATATTGCAACTTAGATTTTACTTTATGATTTTAAATAACTTACTCCGTTGATAAGAAAGAACTCATATATCTAGTTGGACAGTTATTTGGGAAAATTGTTTCAAGTATATTAGTTGAAACAAAGTTTCTATTCACCTAAAAATGTATCAAACTATATTTTTCAAATGATTGCAATCAATACAATTAAATTTTCCATAAAAAAAATTCATAAAACCCCAACAAAATAATTTCCCAGCTATTAATATCTATCTAATGGGTTGTGAGAATATAAATGCGTCCTTTGGTCCTTTGTAATTAGAATTACCATAGCCGAGTAGGTAAACAATATACCTACGCATATTCTCTCATAATATTGACGTGCTGATTATTCCACCAAATATTCCAAAATATTTCCCAACATATGTGGTGAATATTATAAGTATATCAACTCGTGTGTAGAAATTCCCAAAATTCCTGGAAATCCTGAGTATCCCGCATCGCAATATGACGCAAATCTGGGTTATGATGCGATTTTCAATATCGAAATCTAAAAGTAACTCTCAGTTGGAGTTGAGTCTATATGGTATATGTATGTTTACTATACGAGTGTATCTGGGTTTTTTTTTTTATTTCCGTCTTCCGGTAAATATGTGCACAAATACGTTAATCCATATAATGTCCATATCCATCTGTGACTGTGATGCAGTTGAGTAGTAGTCGTACAAGGATGAGTTTGTTTGCACACATATTTATGTTTACAGAAACAAATATCGGTAAAGTGATGCATGAGAACTCGCCAAACTAAGACTTGCTTTTCTGACCTGCATATGTGGATCATATGTACTTATATAGCGCTTGGAGGAAGTAAATCGAAGAAGCTTAATAACATTCAGATGGATTTGCGTTTGAGTGGTTTATCTATTTTCTTCATGCGCATAGTAAATAGACCCAACAAATCCATAAGTTCTTGATAAATACCTATACACTGGTTGGGAAAGTAAATTTCAAAGTCTTTTCAATGCAAACAGAAGTATAGAAGAGATTGCATCTAATTGGGTTAAGAATACAAACTAAGAGGATTTTTTTCACCCATAAATCCATATCAAGGAAGAAGAATCAGCAAGGGTGTCCTATACATCAGAGGAAACGGTGAGGAGGATCTGCATGACGCCACTCTCCACACTTTCTGGATATATGCCCAGCTCTCTTTCACACAAGAAATAGAATCGTCAGAAGTAGAAATTAGAAGTTAACTACTTTCTGACAGGTCCATAAATGACCCATTTAAATTTGTAAATGCCTTGACATTGTTTGCCAGGTTTCTCATAGGTTTCCACTTTGCATAGTGTGCGAATTATAGCTCAAAGACCGCAAGTGCTCCATCACAACGGATCTATACATTCATCTAAGTGTGGCTGTACGTTTTTCAAGTCTCACAAACCCTCCAAACTAACCTCACCTAACCTATGTCAATACAAATTGGCGGCGCTCAACTGTTGAAACTGTCTCATACAAATCAATCGTCCAGGACCCGACTTGCTGAAGAACAGCAAAATAGTTCTCTAAATAACTAACTGATCAAGTCTCAAAAGTCTAAAATGAAGATGCCTTAAAAAAAAGATCGTACGCCAAATGAATTCACTAGAGTCAAAATGGCAGATACCTTAACTTGAGCTATACGTCGATATATTTCGAGCTAAGGTCACTGATGATTTTTTCAGGATTACTCACGGTGCTGAAATGGTGGCGGATAAACCCTTTATGGACTTTCGTGCTTCGGTAATGTAAGCCTCGTCACAAACCACATAAATGAGAGCTCAATCTAAAAAGATCACGCTGATCTGCGCTCACATGGAGGAGAATGAAGAATGGCAAAGCTAAGAACACGTTTGTACTTACTTTGTGCCCGAAGTAAGATGAGAAGATTGAAGGTGGCCATGGTGTAGTGGTTAGAGTCATTGCTTGTGACCCGAGCGGCGTTGGTTGGAGCCCTGGCGGGGGACAGCAATACTCTACCACCGACCATAAAAGAAACGAATAATATCAGAGATTCTCCACCACTACACCAAAAAAGGGGTTTCTGCTTGGTAGTACAATGGAACGAGATTCGTCTGAGTGCTCCAGGATTTGGAATCCCCTTTTTCTATAAAAAAAAAAAGATTGTTGTCTGGCAATTTAATAACAAAATCAGAAAGGGAGTCATCTCTGGCTCTCCAGCGGAGAAGTACAGTCTTCACGACAACACCTCCGAAAACAGACTCAGGTCTCACGTTAATCGATTTTCTGGAGGGGAGAAACGTTATCATTGCTGGTCAATATAATAGACTCGAATCACTAACTTAACTATGGTAGTAGCCGAAATCGAAACGACACGTTTGACCGTAAGAATTCAGCCCGTATTCACAGAAACCCGTAAAATGCAAACATAGCACTTCGAAGTTGACCGTAAATTAAAAGCCTGTAATGCAGAAGCCCGTAAATGAACATTTTCAAAAAGGCTTTTTCATTTTTTAGGAGAAATTTTTGTAAAAATACTTAAGGCTACTATCGCACCATGTCTTGCTTAACCCCTTAGCACCCCTAAGCCAGCTAACCAGCATTAAATGTAGAGAATCAGAAACGTCATCAGATGCGCCGCCACCGATGTACTGGACAGTGGGCTTCACTTGGCAATCGCTTCAAAAACGCTAGTTCGACGAGAACTTTCGGCTGGCTGGCACAATCACGCAGCTATTTTAAGCAAATGCTGCTCAAAATTAGAGCTGATGCGATAGCATGCTATGAGCTCTACGGGCAGACAAGAATTGAGGAATATTGATTCCAAGAAATCGAAGGGAAAAAGAGCATAAGAAGCGGGCGTTCAAATCAATTGAGGGATGCTATTCAATCCCAATAAAACGAAGTGTATGGTTATCTCGAAAAAACCCTTAGATTTGTCATATTTTCCTTTAATCAAACTTAATCGCGTCCCTATTGAATATGTAGATTCTGCTAAAAACCTTACCTTTACATTTAATCGTAGTTTAACATGGGATAACCACATTAACAAAGCTGTCGGAAGGACATATGGTATGCTTCGTACTCTTTGGGCTACCAGGTCTTTCACCCCATTGCAAACTTGAGCACTACTTGCCAAAACTTTAGTGGTGCCTATCCTGACCCATTGTTCGCTATGTCTTTGGCCTGCGAAGATTCTCTCGGGTATCGAACTATGCTAACAGTCTATATAATATGACTTTCAAGAAACTTCTGGAATTTCGTACGCTTTGCCTTCTCTCGGATATTCTCTTTACTCACCAGCCCATATATATCTACGAAAAAATAAGATTTTCAGCCTCTGACAGATCCGGTCACTTGATCCCTTCTCGTCATACTTCCTTGACTTCAGAGCGGCATTTATAAATGCGATTCGATTATGGAATTCGTTGCCTAGAACTATTAGAAGGATTGGTAACCCAACAACATTTCGACTGAAATTAAAAGCTGCTCTCTCAGTAAATGACTAGCTCTCTTTCTCTCTACTTGCCTATATGAAGTACTTTAATAATTTGATCTCTGTAATTATTTTTTGCCTTTTTTGCTCTTTTCTCTTGAAATTTATCTCCATCGAGTACACTCTATTCTTGTAGTTATCCAACCTAACTTAAGCTTAGCACTAATTTATAAGATTGTATCTTACTGTGTTTAAGCTCTAATCATGACATAAAATAAAAAAATAAAAATAAAAAATAAAAATATTGCTTGCTTTCGGAGACAAGGCCCGAACCCGAGCAGCAACCTTTGGTTGGAGCAACCGAGGATAAAAAGAAGTAGGTATGTGCGCTGTCTTCGATGAAGGACTTCAATATTAGAATTATGGCGAAACGTTACAATGGATAACAAATAAGATGGCTACGTCACGTGGACCACAATGCAGCAGCCCGACGCGTCTTTGAGTCCAACTCACTAAGTATGTTTTGCTTAGAACAAACGCTTTTGAATTGCTTTCGAAACATTAAGCTACAATTACACGGCCATTTTTTGGGCTCATTTAAATGGCGCTGTGACGTCAGGAAAAAATGTCGCATTAGAGCGACATTTAAGCTACGATTCGTCATTGAAAAAATGGCGGTCACACGAAATAACTATCATCGTCATTTGTGTCCCAAAATCAAAATGACGGACACTGCAAGTCATTTAGAATTTTCCGTTGGGATGCCATTGTCCTAGGCGTCAATGAAGAGCGGTTATACGGCCATTTTTTTCCGCGATTTAAATGGCACTTAATTCATGTCATTTGGTGCGCCATTTTCCTTGTCATTTAAATGACGCTGCCAAAAATGGCGATCACACAGAGCGACATTTAAATGACTGCTTTGTGACGGGATCTTTACGTCAGAGCGCCATTTAAATGACTCGAAAAAATGGCCGTGTAATCGTAGCTTTAGCTTACTTACTTACTTACTTATCGGGCTCCCGACCCGTGAAGAGTCTCTGCCTGAGACACTGCAGCCTTCCATCCTCTACGATCCCGGGCACGCTGCTTCCAATTGTCCAGACCAAGCGCTCTGGCATCCGCGATGGCTTGGTCTTTGAAACGGAGGTTCGGTCTTCCTTGTCTTCTCGAACCTGGGGGCTGGGATTCGAAGACCCTCTTGGCTGGAGCATTATTGTCCATTCGCTCGATGTGGCCGAGCCAATGTAGTCGACGTGTTTTGGCTTTTTGGACTACATCCACATCTTGGTACAGCTCATAGAGTTCGCGGTTGTATCTTCTCCTCCATTCGCCCTCCTCGCACACAGGACCAAAAATCCGCCGAAGTATTTTTCTTTCGAAGGAGCCCAGTAGCATCTCTCCCTTCTTGCTTATCGTCCAGCACTCGGCGCCATAAAACAGAACTGGCAGGATGAGGGTTTTGTAGAGCACACATTTCGTCCTTCGAGTTAGGAGTTTTGAACCCAGTTGTTTTGCCAAACCGAAGTAGCAGCGGTTTCCTAGGGTAATTCTTCGTCGGATCTCCACTAGGGTGTCATTCGTGGAGTTTACGTTTACTCCGAGGTAGGTGAACTCCTTAACTACCTCGAAATTATTGCTATCAATAGTGACGTTTTGTCCTAGGCGGTGGACAGATGCTTGTTTGTTTGTTGATAGCATGTACTTAGTCTTGTCCTCATTTACTACAAGTCCAACGGATTTCGCCTGTTCTTCAATCGCCGTGAACGCTTCTATCACGGCACGCTGGGAGCGACCGATGATGTCAATATCGTCCGCATAGCCAAGCAGCTGGACGGACCTGTTGAAGATAGTGCCTTCCGTGTTGACACCTGCCCTGCGCACTATCTGCTCCAGTACGAGATTGAAGAAGTCGCATGATAGAGCGTCTCCTTGCCGAAATCCGGTGCATGTTTGAAATAGTTCGGAAGAGCTGCTTCCAAACTGCACGTTGCAGCGTGTGTTTTCCAGCGTCGCGCGACACAACTGAATCAGTTTTGCCGGGATTCCGAATTCGGCCATCGCCATATAGAGCTCCTGACGATGTATGCTATCATACGCGGCTTTGAAGTCGATGAATAGGTGGTGGGTTTCGACTTGAAATTCGTTGGTCTTTTCCAAGATTTGCCTCAGTGTGAAAATTTGGTCTATAGTCGATCTGCCGGGCCGGAAGCCACACTGGTACGTGCCGATTAGTGTGTTGCAGAACGGTTTTAGACGTTCACACAGTACGTTGGATAGGATCTTGTATGCGACATTTAGCAGGGATATGCCTCGATAGTTCTTGCAAGACATAGGATCGCCTTTTTTGAAGATGGGGCATATGGAGCTGATAGTCCAGTCATCGGGCATGTTTTCTTCCACCCATACTTGGTTGATGATTCGGTGCATGCTCCCTACCAAAACATCACCACCGTATTTAAAGAGCTCCGCTGGTAGACCATCAGAGCCTGCGGCCTTGTTGTTCTTAAGCTTTTTTATAGCTAAGCCAACTTCTTCTATACTTGGTGGTGGGACTAGTTCCTCATTGACTGGACGTGGGTTCTCTTCTTGCCCTATCACTCTCTCTACATGATGCCCATTAAGCAGCTGTTGGAAATGCTGCTTAAACACATCTACTATTCCCTGCGCTTCGGTGACTAGGTTTCCTTCGGTATCTCGAAGAGCCTGCGTTCCGGTTTTGTAGCCAGCAGCCAGTTGCTTAGCTTTTTTATAAAACCTCCGGATGTTATTACGATCGCGCGACTCTTCGATCTCCTTGAGCTGGGAAGCTGCGTAAGCCCTCTTCTTTCTACGCAGGATCTTCTTTTCCTCCCTTCTCCTGGCTCGATACTCTTCTCTCGCTGCCCTTGTTTTGCGCTGCAGCGCTTTCTTGTGTGCATCTTCTGTCACCTTTTTCCTGTACACGCATTCATCATCATACCACGGGCTCTTTCTCTGGGGTGGCTGGTACCCTACGGTGGTTTCGGCTACCTCCTTGATGATGTCGCGATACTGGCACCACTGATTGTTGGCGTTTGTGGTAGGTGAGTGCACAGAGGAGAGTTTCATACTCAGGCGCTCGCTGTAGGCTCTGGCTACTCCAGGTGTGCTAAGGCGTCCAACGTCGAATTTCTTCTTCTGGGCAGTTCGCAGCTTCTTTTCGTTGGACAGTCGAGCTCTGAATTTAGCCGCAACAAGAAAATGGTCAGAGTCGACGTTTGCCCCTCGGAATGTGTGCACGTCGAGGATGTTGGATGCGTGCCTCGCATCGATTAGCACATGGTCGATTTGGTTGGCGGTTCGACCGTCTGGAGAGCGCCAGGTTGCTGTGTGGATCCTTAGCCTTGGAAACCTAGTGCTACTTATCACCGTATTACGAGCTGCTGCAAAATCGATTAGTCGGTAGCCGTTGTCTGTTGTCGTTTCGTGGATTCTGTGCTTACCAACTAATCCGCCAAAGATGTTTTCCTTTCCGACTTTAGCATTGAAATCCCCGAGTACAACTTTTACATCATACTCCGGACAGGCTCCGTAGGCTCCATCCAGGAGGTCATAAAACTCCTCCTTGATAGGATCTTCTGCCTCGTCGGTAGGGGCGTGTGCACATATTAGGCTTATGTTTTGGAAGGTAGCTTTGATGCGGATCACAGAAAGGCGATCACTTATCGGCTTGAAGTCAATGACTTTTGTCCTAAGCCGATTTCCCACGACGAATCCGCATCCTAATACATGTAATCTTTTGTTGCAGCTGTAATAAATGTCGCAATCTTTTCTTTTCATCATACCTGATCCTATCCATCGTATCTCCTGGATCGCGGTTATATCTGCCTTGTACCGCGTGAGGACAGACTCAAGTTTTTGAGTAGCACCTGGGGTGTAGAGCGTTCGTACATTCCAGGTACATACTCTCAGATCGTAGTCCATTGACGTTCCGGGTCTGGTTGCCATTTGAGGAGTTCCATTATCCGAGGCTGGTTGTGTCTCTCGTAGCTTTAGCTAGCACTGCAAAATCGACGCTAGATTTAAGTCGATGTTCCTGTGTAGTAAATGATACCAATGCTCGAAGACATTTTTTAAAGTTCGTACTTTTCCTGTCACTTTGTAGAATGTTCTTATTCAGCTTTTGTCAAAATGATCAGTTTGCTTCAACTCGTGTCCGTCGAGGTGGGGTGTAGGTCGGTCGAAAAAATTTCCGCTTTTGCTCAAATTGAAAGTGTAGCTGAAAAATCGTTAAAAAATGTCTGCAAGTTTTTAAAACCGGGTACCTACACATTTTTTCTGAATTTTATTGGCCAGTTTCAAAGCTTCTGAATAAAGTTTCGGATATTTAGCCAACACATACCGCTATCCACCAGATAAAAGCTGCTGATATTTTTTTTCTGTTGGTTTCATCGTCTCTGTCTCTGATAAACTAACTTGCGGAAAAATGTATCAGCCACCTAAGTTTGTTTTGATACACATGTCATTTGTTTTGTCTTTGTTTGGTTTGTGTTTTTTAATATATTTTGTCGTTTTAGAAAAGCGATTAGGCCGTGTAATATGATGGTAATTTTCTTCAATGTTAGGACTCCTGTGACTGCTGTCTTCTCTCGTCAACGAAAGAATGCTCTGGAATTATATTTTTTCCAGTCACTTCAAAATTCAAATAAATATTTTGTTTATCTACCGTATAAAGGATTTAACAGCCACTTGAACCGGCTGATACTCTATTTGAGCCTAGATCTATCAGATATCCCTATCCGAAACCTTTAAAACCAAAAGTTGAAGTTTAGCTGACAGATAAGTTCCGGATAGTCTACCCGAGACTTTATCAGCTAGTTTTGAAACTGGCCCTACAAATTTTCAAATAATTTCCATCACAAACAAAAGTCGTTTGTTCATATATTGGGCTTTACAAAGAGAGCTAGTCGAAAGCGATTGGTATATGGAGACATAATGCGCTACAGCAGGACTCATCTAGCAGAAGGACCTAATACACCTCAACTCACTAATGTCATCATTTAAAACTATGGACTTGACAACAATTGGGCAAGACCAGTTCTAATGATACTTACCAAGCCCTAGTTAACACTGGCCATTATACCTACAGTCTGCAGACTATCGCAGTTACTAATTTACTATACATAAGATTATGTACATACAACTTTAATTTTTTATTGTTTCCACATTTACCTGCATTTGTATAATTAGTCTGGAAATCGGAAAAGTTAAAATTGTTACCATTCTCATTTTCATACCTTTCTTGAGTGAAATAACTTAATCATTTACACAGCAGGTCAAATGTATTATTGGCAGGATATCCAACCGCTCATTTGGCCGGATGAATCCAATTGGTAGGGTAATTCCATTTGGACGGTTCATCTTTATCCGGATTAAGCATTAAAAACAACAACAACACACGCATAAATATGCCATTCGAATAATTGAACTGAATTTTATTACTTATTTGTTTAATTGTATACCACGACCATTAAGTCCATCATCTGATGGCTGTCATTAATTTGATAATTCCATTCAAATTCTGATTGCATTCGTTTAATTCGACAGGGCAACCAAAAACAACCGGTGCGGTGTATGGATAATTACAGTTCAAAATGGAATGTAGGTAAAACTCAAGCATATGTATGCGTACACATACCTACCTTACCTACATGTGGAGGAGAAGAATTTCATCCCCAGCATGGATGAAATTTTTTCACTCGAATACTGTTTCAATTTCTGCTAAATATGGAACTCAGCTTCCTGCCAATGATTGATGCTTACAATGTTTTTTTCGGTGAAAGCATAATGTTGACGGGGGTTCTATGACCAATTGCCAGGCCTTCTGGTATTTAGGAACATCTTTGAAGAGTGTGCCGGGGTATATCGGCCTCCACACGTTTGCTTGGTTTAAACACTTAAAGTTCTTTATCAACGTTGTTTTCAATACCCCGCTTTCTTATTACATGGGTTGGGTAAGCCTCCAATATTTCTTTACTTTCTACCACCGGCTCTAAATCATCGGGGCCAGTGCCCATACGGATAACAAGAATAATGGCGGACTTAATTTAAGTGTCATAACCTGGCATATACATTAGGGTGGGTCAAAAAAAATTTTTTTTCGGAAATCTATTTGTAATAGCGAAATTATGTTGTCTTATTAGGTCAATTAGAGACCTGTAAAATATTATTCATTTATTTTTAGTGTAACAGCCCGCGTATCGACCCCCAAGTTTAATTTGAACACTTACAGTGGTTTTATCGAAAGTAGTCGCTGTCGCTGGTCCCGCTCGTTTCACGTCACATTATAGTACAGTAATTGTTTTAGTGCGACAAACATAATTTAGTTAAGTTGTGGGCGACACGCATTTAGCACCAGTAACATTATATTCTCTAAAGTAGATGTAGATCAGTATGGAAATTAGTGCCCTATATTCGGTATTGTAGAAGATATTAAGGACAATGTTCTGCCAAGCAGAGACTTGTAGAGACGAACAAGGAAACCTTGTAGTGGAGTCACAGTCGGTGCTGAGGACATGGTAAAACCATTTCTGCAGACTGTTAAACGGCGAAGACGACACAAATTCCGCTGTCAGGCAGAATCAAACATTCAACCCGGGCGCTGAAACACAAGACTGCCGTCCACCTGACCAAAATGAAGTGAGGATAGCAATATCCAAGCTAAAGTCCGACAAGGCTGCTGGACCGGACGGCTTAACTGCCGAGCTTTTCAAGGCAGCGGCAGATGGCTTGGTAGAGAGGATACACCAACTCGTCTCCAAGATTTGGTCAGAGGAAAGTATGTCTGATTAATGGAGCCTCAGCATTGTTTGCCCTATCCATAAGAAAGGAGACCCTTTAAACTGCTTCAGCTATATAGGTATCAGTCTCCTTAACATCGCTTACAGGATCCTGTCTGCCGTACTGTGCGAACGCCTGAAACCATTTGTCAACAAACCCTAACAGTGCGGTTTTAGGCCCGGGAAGACCACAACCGACCAAATATTCACACTAGGACTAGTTTTGGCATCCCTGCCAAACTTGTCAGATTGTGCAAAATGACGATGGAGAACACTCGCTGCTCCATAAAGGTCGGAAACAATCTTACCGAGAGCTTTGATGTCAAAAAAGGATTTAGACAAGGTGATGCGCTGTCATGTCATGTGACCTTTTCAACATCATACTTGATAAAATTGTGCGAAACTCGCAAGCTAACACCAGGGGCACAATTTTTCAAAAATCAGTGCAACTACACTTGCATACGCTGACGACATCGACATCATTGGCAGAACACAGCGAGCTCTCACTGGTCTCTGCAAAAATGGGTTTAGTGGTGAATGAGGGCAAAACAAAGTACATGCTGTCAACATGAAGGGACACACAACATCGACAAATCGGACAGAACGTCACGATAGACAGCTATAACTTTGAGGTAGTTCTCGACTTTGTCTACCTCGGCTCCGCTATTAACTCTGAAAATGATATCACATCACCTCGCCTTAGGTGGCGCCCACAAGTGGAAGGGGACCTCAACCAACTTAGAGTACGCAACTGGAAGCGGTTAGCCAAAGATCGGGCTAACTGGAAGGCGTGTGGGTTTGGGCCTGCACCACCCCGTTGAGTCTCCTCACTGGGCATACAGAGACAGTCGAACGTTCTGTAGAAATAGTGACGAATGCATCTATATGTCTTTATGCGTTAAAAAATCAAGAGAAGGTTTAATACAAGCGAAACTTGCATCCATAAAACGTATGACCCAATTTGAGAGTAAACAAGATATTTTGACCACAATATCTCATAATAATTTAGGCTTTTTTTTAATGTTTTCTATTACCAAATTGTTGTTCTATGCTGAGTGTTCATAAGTTTTATGTAATATTTCTTAATTTTTATTAATATTATAATTGATTCTTTATAAAATATAAAGTTTTCCAAAACCTTGTTTTTTTCGGAGATTCCCCAAATTTTGGATCGATCGCATGCGCGGGCTGAAGATATAAATTAATTTAATTTTGTATAGTGAATTATTATTTATTTAGACCTCAGACAACATAATATCACTATTAGAATATGATCAAACAACTTTTATTTTTTCCCATACACTAGCGACCCACCCTAATATACATATCTAGACGAAGAAGATGCCAATCTAATGGAACGAATTCTATTACGCCACCAGCAGACCTACGGAGGCGTTGGCCGTTTTGTTGGGAGACGCAACTACTCTACACTGATTACCTCAGGAGAAAAGGAATATAATTTCAACAGCATGTATAATGTAATGATAATGACCAATATATAAGAGCTGAAGAAAACATCATCATATAGCTTTGACACCAAATTGAGTCCTCATGATATTAGATTGACCTAGCTCTCTTAGGCGGCTCTCAGACTGAGGCAACAAGCAATAAGCAACTATAGTTGCTATAGCAATTGCCAATAAGCAATCAGCAACATTTTTCGTTCGAGCGATATTTAGTTGCTTTGATGTGAGACCTCTAATTTAATTCAATGTAAAATAATTGTGAGCGATAATTTTGCATTTTTCCTATTGCCAGTTGCTTATTGATTGTTGCCTCAATGTGAGAGCCGACTTAAAATTGACTCAATTTTCCGACATTGCTCCATATACACTTAGTATTGCTTTGACAAAGTGCAACGCGAAAAATTATGTAAATTGATATAACGCTGTTCACGCAGTAGGTATACCCCAGCGTTTAACTCGATGGTCTCGAGGGAGATCGTATCCATTCTCAAAATATCCAAGCAAAGCTTTGGCATACTCCCACCATTGGAACGATAACAGTCAGTGGTGAGATTCTGTAAAAACAGAAACGAAAACCACTTTCGCTTTTAAGGAAACGAAAGAAATCATGCGAAAGCGAAGATTTGCTTCATGTCACTTCTTTCGTTTTCTAGTTCCTCTTCTTTTAGGGTAATTTTCACAGTTCGAAAAATACTATACTTGTGCTTTTGGTTACAAGTAGAATTGATTTGGTTTGATTGTGCAATGTGCAGTCATCCTTGGATCTGCATGTTAGTGGAGTCCCATTGAAACAGGTGGAGAAGTTTAAGTATCTCGGGGTCTTATTCACGAGTGATGGAAGGAGCAATGCCGAGTTTTCCTGTAGGATAGGTCAGGCTGGATCAATTTTGAGACAGCTTGGTCATTCTGTTATCAGGAACTTGGTGTCAAAGCTAAGTTGTCAGTCTTTAATTCGGTGTTTGTTCCAACTCTTACCTATGGTCATGAGGTTTGGGTAATGACTGAAAGAATAAGATCGCGGATACAAGGTGCCGAAATGAGATTTCTTCGTGGTATTGCTGGTGTGACCCGTAGAGATCGCATTAGAAATACCAGAATACGTGAGGAACTCAATGTCGAGCAGCTACTTCTCCGGACGGAGCGGTCCATGCTTCGGTGGTTTGGTCATGTTGAACGCATGTCCCCGACCATGATCCCACGACGTGCTATGGAATCCGTACCATCGGGCAGGCGTCCTTTAGGTCGACCCAGGATGAGATGGTTAGATCAAATTCATAATCGGCCCTAGCGAGGTATCCGTCGGAACGGAGAATTCTCCACAACGTCGGAGGCTCAAATTACATTTGAGGTATCCGTCTTCCGAAAGAATAATCAAAATGCGATAACGCATTGATTTGACATGATGTTGTTTCGCGGTACATCGGATCGGAGTATTCCTATTTAGTGCTTCTTTTTGCCTTCAAAAATATATTTAAACAACAAACACAATATTAAACTGTCAAAAATATCAGTAAAAACACACCTAATCGCACTCAAATGAAAAACGCCAGCGTGCGTTACATATTTGTCGGAAATCGGAGAAATTTCCGTTCCGACGGATACCTACCTCGCTAGGGGCGATTCTCTCCCCTACCCGTATGGGGATTGCCTTTGATGATTTGGAGTCGATGGCGGAGGATCGAGAGCAACATGCTCTCGCGACGCGACCCACTTAACGGATAAGCGGGCCATTGAAAATGAATGAATGGACGAATGTGCAGTCTTTTCACGAGCAGCATCGCCATATTGAAGACTCACAGCTTTTATGCATCACAAACCATTATTGCTCCAGAAATATCTCTTTCTTTTGACACCTAAATCTGAAAGTTGAATTTAACTGTAGAAACAATCAAAGAAAATTGGAAAAGTCAATGAAAAAACTTTCGTTTTTATTTTCGCACAAAACCAACATTTCAAAGAATTCTTCCCGACAATAAGATTTCTGTATTCGTATGAAACAGTTGAAATTTCACAGCTTACGGAAAAGAAGAGGAAGAGGCGAAGAACACCCTAGGAAATGGCAATAAACAAAAACAACTCGTAGCAACAACAACGTATAGAAGTTGGTCTTCTCCTCCGTTCTAATCACCAGTTGGCGGATTTGTACTTATCGCTCAGTTGGAGCAATTGTTAGGGGACGCAGAAATGTCTTACCAAGTGGAAATTCTGACTGTCAGAATTCAAATTGTAAGGGTCAATCTTAACTAGCGAGAGTTGTAAAGGGTTTTCCAGTGAGAGGTGTTATTGTGAATGGCCCGCTATTTCGGTAGCTTTCACTTTTGAAGCTTTTATTCTTTGACATTTGACAAGTAGAAACTACGCCATTACTAAAAATGGAATGATACACGCTTCAACAACGCATTGAAATTATTAAAATTCAGGACAAAAATGGTGAAAATCTTGCAGTCGCAGTTCGCAAAACTAAATCATTTTTGGTCGTCGTGAAGCACCTTGTCGACAGCAATACAGAAATTGGTGGAAAAATTCGAGCTGTTGGGACAAGTTAGTTATGTGAAGAATAAAACCCGTGCACGTCGCTCAAGAACGACTGAGAATATTGCTGCTGTAGCCCAAAGTGTTGAAGAAAACCCAGGTTTGTCCATTCCTCGTCGTTCTTTGGAATTGGGCATTCCACAAACGTCATTACACCGTATTTTGCATAAGGACTTGGGTCTTAAGGCTTATAAAATTCAGTTAACACAAGAACTCAAGCTGGCCGATGATTAATAACGTCGCCAACAGCCCAGCGTCGATTCAAGACCTCAAAGATAAAATTCGTGACGCTATCGAGGACATGGGGCAGCCACTTTGCGATTTGGTTATGGAAAATTTCATGAAAAGGATATGGTCCTGTAAGCGTGCTCGTGGTGGCCATTTGGCTGATGTTGTTTTTCATTATTAACGGCATACCTTCCTCTCTATTATGAAAAAAACATCAAAAAATGGCATTTTTCTTTGAATACCAAAATAACACCTCTTATTGGAAAATCCTTTAGTTACACCTCCCTTCCCCACTTAGAATTTTTTTTCTTTTTCGAAGTTAAATAAAGCACATAATGTTAATGCAAACGAAAATGATTGAACGTTTTTATCTTACACAATCCCATATCCCACCCTGCGCCAATAGCCAAAAAGGGTATAATTTTCGAGAATTGTCTCACTCACTTACATATGTGGCGCTACAGTCCGTGGTATGCAATTAATACGCATTTGAAGTTAGCGCGGGATTGATTTGGCTAACTGCCTTAGATTTCGAGAACTAACCAGAGAAAAAAACGTACATACTCCGCTTAACTCTGCTTAAGCCAACGTACGAATACAGTGGAACTGTTTATATTTCCCATAACTGATTTACTGATTCACTTGAATGAGTCACTGCATTCCACAAGAAAATGTTTCTTCCTTTTTTATTGCCAAAAAAATGTCTTCTTTTGAAAACATCAGCTGACAGACTTGCAGTAGATAGATAGATGATTGATCGGGAGAGCCTTAACCGGCCCTGGCACTGCGGCCTCTCTACAGGAGCCTATTGTGCCATCCCTGGTAGGGTCCTAGAGCCATCTTTTTACTCCGGAGACAGTCAGGAAGACAAGGATCTTCTCTGGGGGTAATTCAGCAAGATTTGCCGAGGTAAGTATTTCGTCGCCAAAGACTTTCTTTCTAAGGCGGAAGAGAGCCGGACATTCCATGAGAATGTGGAGAGAGGATTCATCACTCTCTAGGCACAGTCTGCATGTGGGGTCTGGTGAGACTCCGATTCGGTGAAGATGTTTTTTCATAAGACCATGGCCAGTAATAATTCCTGTCAGGATTCTTAGGTTGTTTTTACCCAGATTAGTTAGAGAATAGGATTTTCGTTGGGAGAATTTTGGGAAGAACTGCTTGGTGCAGTTCTGCCCAGGTGTTTTAAGCCAGAGTTCATTAGATTCGATTTGAGATAAGCTCCTAATGTATTCCCTGAAGCATCCCTTACTGACACCGCAGAAGGGTTCAGGTCCGACGAGTGGAGTTGTCGCGCCGACTTTGGCCAGAGAGTCAGCCGTTTCATTTCCAGTAAATCCCCTGTGGGCTGGAATCCAGTGTAGGATGACTAGGTTTAGACTTGCAGTTACTTTCTTTTCTGACTGGATCGAGCTATGTGGATTTAATGTACCAAAGAGAGTCAGAAGGCTCCGTAGGCTAGTAGAGTTTCTACTTTCCTTAAGAGGATAGAGCAGAGGATTCCCAAAACTTGATTTTAAAAACAAAGACATTATTTTATAGATGTTCGGGTTCAGGACCCTTTCTTGCCAGCCCGTTAAATTTTCATTGCCCTTATGGTCGGAAACACATCGTATTTTGGTTTTGTTTCTGGCGCAGACGTAGGTGCTTACTGCAGAACTGATTTAGTGTTAATGGTGGATAAGATAAGGGCATTTATAGGCTTGACTGTCTATGAACATATTGATTTTCGTGCCTTTAATACCTGTACCTGAGCTCCATTGAGCTGAGCATGACATACACTGGAGCTCTTCCCTTATTTCTATTGCGCCATTTTCATTTGGACCGTTAATGTCAGTTAGCTGCTTTTCTGTTAATGATCTTCATAAAGAATCTTTTGTTGAAGCATAATATTTTTGGCAGACGAACTGCAATTGCGTATACATAGATCATGTTATGTTCCAGAGGTTTGGGTCAAACCTGTAGGAAACCTGTTTCACTTTTGGGTGTATTTATTTCAATATTTCCGCGTAACGATGATTTTTCAAAAACAGAAAGGTAATGGCGATCGCGCTTCCGGTGAATTGCTGCACTGAGCGAAAATTATAGATGGCAGGCGGAAAGCTGTCAACGTTAATGTCGCTAAAATTGTTCGCGCAAATTATGGCAGGATTTTTAATCTCGCCTGGCTTAAGGAATTTAATTGAGATACAAAGTTAAGCGTATTTATTTATTTATACGTTAAAATTTCCGAATTATGTACATTTTAAGTGGCAATTTATATTTTTCGCAATTGAATTACGATAGCTACGTAGTTCAAGAGATTTTGGCGCGAAGCTCGTACATAAGTGGAATGGAGACGAATGGAAGTGGCAGGAATATGGCACATAGATTACGGAATTTTTGCGAGCTATATAGTAGGCGTCGTCGTGAGCCGAGCGATGCGATGATCATGGTAGTTAACCAAGTTGTCTTATCCTTATAAAGAACAAAAAAAATTAAAAAAGCAAAACAAAGTGACAGGAAGGCAAGACTTCCTTTTTTTTTAACTGCATTACACTGTACTGCATATCATGTTTGTTGCGCTAGTTCCCAATAGTTGGTTAAAAGTCTGGAAGAGGTATTGAGATTAGTTTAAATAATATTGTGTAATAATATTTATTATTAATAACAATAAAACAAAAATGAGTTTACTTCTGTAATTGATGTCGTTTTTTATTTAGGTACCGAGTTTTTTGTTTTGCTTTTGTTTGACGTTGGGCTCTAGGAATTTTGAACCAGAATGTACTTCAGTAGGTAAGGTAGTAATAGATTTACGATCTCTGGTGAATGAAGAAGCTAAGGCGTTACGTTACACTACTTAGTCAAGGTTACTATCGATAGTTGAGATGAGACTGAGAGACATGAGTGGTATTTTATTGTGGGTTCTCTTCGGGTAGTTTAAAAACCCAACAAAAACAACAATTTCACAAAAAAATCGGATGATTGTTAAAATGAAATAGGCGAAAGGATTGAGCGAAAATACGTCCCACAATTGTTCATAGTTGGTACAGCCGTCAACGAGACCACATCTCGTTAAAAGAAGAAGTGAAGTGAAAGTATTGTTCTATTCAATTTAAATTTTGATTTTAATTGGGAAATATAAAAAAAAAACCCACACGGAACTCAAATAAATACACGGTGAGTGAAGAGTTTTGATTTTGTATTGTGCACTGGTGATTTTATTGTGCATTTTAGGTATTATTTCGTGCATTGCACATATTAGAAATTGGCGGTCATAGAGGTCATTATCAGTTGTATGCTCGTGGCCGCCAACAGTTGTTACTTTGAAGACTTCGAATGCGCAAAAAAACAAACTTTAAGTCACAAGAAGAGCCTATATAGGCACGCAAACTAACTTCAACAAAAATCCAGCTTAGAAGGCCCGGTGGTGTCACTGTGCCACCGCAGTCTCATCGGATGCAGGATCCCTCAGGGAGAAAATTATATGATCAGCGGTACCGTATGTCATAAAATTGAAATTTTTTTAGCAAAAGAAGTCACTTGCACATACAGTAAAATTAAATACCGTTTAAAAAAAAAACGAAAGCACGGTCACCACAGTTATATTTGTTAGTGTGACGTAGCATAAAGAAATTTTGTTGGTAGATCGTATGCCACACAGTAGTGACAGAATGTAAATGTTCACTATCAAACGAAATTAATTTTTTTAACAAGTTTTGTAGGTTAAATAATTGAATTTAAATGTGAAAAGATTTCAGGGGTGCGGGAACTAAAATACTTTCGGCGAGCAAAAAGTTCAAAATTCGGCCATGAACTTCCAGGAAGGGTGGGAACTGGCCACAGCTGCAACACCATCAGCAGCCCTTCAGTGTGGAAGACTTCCGTCCGCAATTTTAAGGTAACATTTTTTTGGCATGTTTAGTGTTTTGTCATAGGTCCTGTTAAGTGTGTAGGACAAGAACCACCCCATCCGGCGAGCAGAGCCGTGCTACGCAAGCATGCCACGCTCCTCGCACTTAGCACTCCATCCCTTTCTATTTCCGCTTCCTACCTTAAGTCCCATCCACATCCTGATTTCCGTCTTCAATCAACCTCCAACGCCCTCTGTATTTCCCAAAATAGACCAATAACAAGTGAAGTGGATGTAAATTGTCAAAACTCGGGCCACGCAATTTTTTTTTTTATTTTTTATTTTTTTTTTGGTTAGTTTGGTTACAGCTTATAGGAACATCGAAAGTCAGCAGGCATGTAAACACATATTACTCACGTTCAGGGCTTGTGGCAAAATCCCCGACCACCGTTGAGCTAGCGCGTGGAAGCGGTCATGCCTGGGCCTTAAGTACCTGAACTCTCTTCTACCAGATCGCTCGGATTGACTCAAGAGTCCTGTGACCTTGGGTCATAAGGGTGAAAGAATTCGTAGGAGGGTTTCACTTTTGTTGGCCGGAAGTGGAAGTATAATTCATGACCATCGCGGATTCGGTCTTTACTTGCATGTGTAATAGTGCAAGAAGGGGTCTAGTCCGAATACTTCGAACTTGTTTTGTATATTAAATAGAAGGATTTTTATTAACCAAATCATTTAATAGGGAATCATATCCAATATTGTCAAGAGCACCCTCTATGTCAAGACGGGCGCATATTGCAACCTCTTTGAAACACCATAGAGATCAACGCGAAGGACCAACGCTTGCACCAAGAATTTTATTGTCTATCACCATGATTGTGTGATTATAACTGTCACTTGCTAAATGTATGACCTTGTCAAGGGAATTTCACTTAAATTACCCTTTGCTTTAACTCTTTCCCTCTCTCCAAAGGGTGCGGGCTGCTGAATTCATGTCATGCTGGCAACGACTCCAGCTCCAGCTCCATCTCCAGCTACTAATGTATGTAATCCATCAGTATGAATTGAATCGACCATTGACATCCATCTCCATCCCTCTGCTATACAATGAGAAACATTTTCCTTCTTACTACACGGAATAGCAACGCGAAATATGAAATGAATCTCGCACGCAGTATTATAGTTCGTTCTGTGTGTATAGTCAACACGGCAACACAAGCTTCCAAAGGATCTTCCATCAATGCTAAAGGGTTCATAAATTTTCCAGTTCAGTTTGAGTGTTTTTTTTTGTTCTCATTCTTATTTCTTTTTGGCCCGGCCAACACAATACGAGTACATACACTCGTATGCCTGTTGTTCGTTTTTGAATTTAGAATTCTGACAGAAAAGTTATTCATATCACGTAAACGAATTGAAATTGAAGAACGCAATTTCATGACACGGCGTGCGTCCTTAAGAGGAAAAGTACACACAGTGGCAACATTCTCGCCGTTTTAGTCATTCAGAAGACTTCAGAGACATCAGTAGTACCTACACCGACTATAGACAGAAAGATGCTGTAGCTGTACTACTGGGTATAGTATTCCTTCGAAGATGGGCTAAATGGAAAAAAGGGTATTTTTGGCCTCCTTTTCGATTTGTGTACGACTTCTGTGAGTGCTCGTCTGCTTTTTAACCAGTTTTCACTTTGACTTGAAAGTTTACATTGGAATTATGTCTCTTGTGAGTGTAGCGGGTGGAGTCATGGAGCAAGGACCTTGTTATGTAGAACGAGTGCTGTTGCTGTATGTTGTTATGCATTCAGCAGCGAACGGCCGGATGATAAATTCACACTTATACACTTTTTATGAAACACCATAAAGATGATAAATTTTATTGCCTCCTTTTGAAGATGAGTGTAACTCAAAGGGGGAGTAGCGAGCCTGCCAACATTTGGGTTTTACGCCGCTGGGTGACAGGTGATATGATTATTGGATGTTGGGTGTCATTGACTCTAAAAGTGATGCCGAAACGTTTGTTTTAGGTACATTTACACACAGGCCTCGTCTAAAAGGTGTTTTCTTTGGAAGATTTGAGAAAGTGCCATTTACGCATAAACACAAATCAAGGAGAGTAGCGTTTGATATACACAAGTGCCACAATAAATTGGAGCTTTTAAAGGACTATTTTCTTTTTTTGTAGTACTACAGGGCAATTGAAGTTTTATAGACCAACATTGTAAAGATGTATGGATTCAACTTTGATCTACTGCGAGATACAATCATAATTTTATTTTACCAAAAATATATAAGACACGCGGCGCTTGGTAGCAAACACTTTGTGGGCGAGATTTGAAAGTGATTCATCAATATAATTGAAGCAATCTCTTTTATTCCCTTTCTTATGACAAGGAGTCATCCCCGTACTTAACTATAGGTCACTTACAATGGAGAGCCATTTAACTCCCTCTTCGAATAGGGCCCTAAGCATTTCTTGCCGAATTTAAGCCCTTGCTGACTAAAGTTACTTCCTCATAACCAGTGGAATATTTTTCGCCCTGATCAATGCGATGGATGAATGCCTAGTGCTGGATTGAGCAATTCAGAAAATTATTCGCTCGCATCTGCGAAAGGCAGTCTTTCAATGATATTCCACTTCCTTCCAATAAGATGATGGATGTTGTGAACTTTCAATTTCTCATCGTCTTCATGTACCGGTCTCGAGAAACTGAGTCCCCAAAGTAGTACTTATATTTAAGGTCGCTACAGTCCGGGATGGACCTGAGCCTCAACCAATAAGCGTCTCCAGCCAGCACGATCTTTAGCCTGCTGTCTCCAGTTTCGCACGCTAAGTGGATTAAGATCCCCTTCCACTTGCATGCGCCACATTGCGCCGTCCCTCAGGTGTGGATTCGAAGATCATTCGCATCCATTCACTCTACATGACCCAGCCACCTCAACAACCTCAGTCGTTGGACCTTCACTCTTCTGGCTAGATCAATGTCGTTCTACAGTCCGTACAGTTCGTCTTTGTATCTCCTCCTCCATTCAACGTCTATGCAGACAGGACCGAAAATTACTCGAATAATTTTCCTCTCAAAAAACCAAAAGTAACCTCATCCGCTTTTGATAAAGTCCATGCCTCTGCATCATAAAGAAGGACTGGGATGATTAAGGTCTTATAAAGGGTCACTTTAGTAGTTCGAGAGCTTTGCTACTCAGTTGCTTTCTTAGCCGAAAGAAAAAAAGCGATTGTGTTCTTTTAAATTCCTTCTTCTTCCCTACGATGGCTTCTTAAAGTCCAAGAGTCACCGTTTCTCCCAATTACGGTGGCCCATGTCATTACATCCGCACTCAAATGAGCATTGAAATCAGCCATCAGTATTAGTACCTACGGCGGGCTCGGCTTGATTTACCTCCCCTTGATACCATTATCATGGTTTCTTCTGTCAAAGCAATCCACACTCTCATTTGGGGTAGTTTTTGGTATCATCCACACTGGAATTTCGACGACCTTGCAAGACACTTATCCCTTGACCCTCGTTCCGCAAATATGCGGTCGGCTGCAATAACACCGGAACTATTGTGCGCAAATTTTGAGTCAACTATCCTTGCCCTCAGGATTGGCTTCGGTCAGAGTCTGAGACTGGTGTGGGAGGATGTAGTCGAATTCTCACGGATAGCTCCAAAACTAGTCAAGGCCCAAGGGTCCGGTGCTGGTGTCTTCGTGGAAATCGACAACATTAGATTTCACTATACTCGTAAGCCAAGCATGCCTCTGTTTTTCAAGCTGAGATGGAGATGACTGATGCCGAAAATATTGTTAGGAATAAGCGGGGTCGGAGAATCTGCGTCTGCAGCGACAGTCAAGCAGCGGTTAAGGCCTTGCTCAACCCTGTTATCCGTTCCAAAATAGTTCGGAGATGCAAGGGCTCTTTGAACTCAGTCGCAAGGCTGAACTTGGATGCCAAGTCACATTGGGATTGTGGGAACTGAGATATCCGATAAGTTTGCTGAGCAAGACTCCAAGAATAATTTATCTGCGTCCTCGGTCAGGGCCTCTATTGACGACTGAGTTTCTAATGAACACAATTGTGTATACCAAGGCTCTCCAGGATGTGGATGTAACTAAACGCATGCTCCCGAAAATCAGTATAAGAAGTCTGCGGCATTTCTGCTGTATCTTAGCAGACAAGACTGTAGACAACTTATTGGCGCTCTTACGGGGCACTTAAATATCTTAGTGTGCTTAGTCTGCGACCGACGCTTGTGGAGAGGGTGACGATACTTCGTATCATTTTCTCTGTTATTCTCCTGCCTCAAATCAGATGGCAGCTTCTAATGTGGTGAGTGCTTATACTATGTAAGCTCCCTCATCGCTGAAAAGAATTCCCGGCTTTTTCCTGTAAAACTGATGGTAATACTGGATTTATTTCCTGGTAGTAGGTACAATGGACCAGTTGGGTCTGAGTGCTCCAGTAGAGTGTTTCCTAACCCGACAAAAAAAAAAGAAGTTCATGTATGGGAAAGCTGCGAACCCCGAATCTAGTTCGGTGCGCTTAGAATTGCATTACAGCTACAGTTGATTTTTCAAGATTAAGCTTTTAAGATCGTAAATCTCCCTCCAATAACCTGCCTGAAATCTGGGGGCTAGTGACTATCCCCACTGCTCCATAAGCAGGGAGCTTATTCCCAAATGCGCGGCGGATCGCTTTTCATGGCGGATTGGTATTTTTATATTTCCAAAAGCGATTCGATCCATTCAAAAGCGATAGCTATTGTGAGGATTGCTGGCTATATATCCACTATATCTGTGCAGCTACAAAAAAGTTATGGCTTCTTAAGCTCAAAATTTTCAAAAATTTGTTGTTGCAATTTGTTACTCAAAATGCTTTAAGTAAAATGAGTACCAACGCCGATACCCAAATCGTAGAACACCATATAGCCGGGTAAGCACTGAGCGTATCAGCGCCTTGTTCCTCCAAATAAAAGGGATCGACGCGAAGTTTAGACGCAGTGGCGGCGGCGCTCGGCAGAAGTTGAGGGTGGGATTTTGCGTGCTGTGGAAATTCAGCCTTTAGTCAGGTCCGCAGACTAGCTGTGCAGTTGGAACTTCTCAGAACGAGAATTCCCAAAACTCTATAGAGTAATAGATTACTTGCTTTCCAATCAGTACTGGTACAGGATTTACGAGATGCTCTAAGAAGAGATAGCTACTGGCTATCTCGGAAACAGGCAGAAGACGGGCACTTCCTCAATAACATTCTATAGACTGACGAAGCGCAATTCACAAACAAAGTTACAAAACTCAACAATTTTCACCCTAATCCTCGTTTAATACACACAACACCTTTCAAAGGTAAAAAATTAATTATTGTGAACAACTTCTTCAAAATGTGTCCTTATTTCAAAGGAGGTTTAAAGTAAATGTTTGAAAACACTTTAGTAGGCCCGCACGTTTCACAAACAGTTAATTCCCATTACTTCCTGGAATTTCTTAGAGAACGATTGCCGGAGGTATTTGAAGATGTTCCTCTTGTTTAGAGAAGGCGATGTTCTTTCAACAAGATGGAGCACCTAGCCACAGTATCAGCTGGGTAACTCCATTCCTCAACCATTTTAATGAACGGTGGACTTGTCAATTTGGCCCCAACCCTTGTCCACCCAGATCTCCTGACCTAACACATGGATTTCTTTCATCCTGGGTGAAAGAAAAAGTTTATTTTAATGTCTTATCTGTAACAGCGTTTCCGAAAGTTCTTATTTTTTTCTGGAAATAACATAAAATCACACTCATTACACTGAGCTATACGATAATACTAAAAATACGTACGGAAATATTATTTGTAAAGGTGTTTGGAGATAAAAAAAAAAACTAATCGGGTAATTGGTAATACCCGCATAGACGGGTTCTACCCAGGTACCTGCAGTTGCCAACAATTTCGCCCGCCGACATACTAAGCGCCTTAATATGGCCCTTAATCATCACACTCCAAAGTCCACTACTGAGTTCCCAACCCCATAGTTGAAACAAAATTTTCCGCAAATTCGAATACGAAAACAAGGCGCATCTTCAGCAAACTACACTTGACATAGATAACAATTGAGCGTCAATTTGTTAATTGAGTGTAAAATCTAAAACAACAACAAAGGAACAACAAACCAGGCCTTCCAGCATCTTTCAAGATAATAAGAAGAGCTTGATTCTTTTGATGGCATCAGTTTCATTTGTACAGTGTAATCTGTATAACTGTATCTATCTCTCACATAACGCATACATAGCATCCGTCAGCAATCGCATTCGAGTTGATAAGATGTGCTCCTCTTCGAATTAAGATACTCGAACAAAATATTCCACTACCACTATCTGATTTGCTACAGCTACAGCTCAGATGATGTACCTACTTGTAGTAGTTTATTTTATTATTTTCACTTCGGTAGTGGTAGTGGTTTGTTGACAAGCAATCCTACGATCATCAATTTCAATTTTAGTCTCTCTGGCAATTTTGGATGGAACTCTTCTCCCGACCGAGAGTTGAAGTGAATTTTTAAATTTTTAATATAGCATTCTAAATATAGTTAAAAGAACAAATTTTTTTTTAATGTGGAATATACTGATCTTGAGGTTGATCCTCTGTTTGAACTTAACATTCGCATCTCGTTTTCGTAAGATTATTGCATCTGTCTATCTAGAAGAGTGAATTCAATTTATTTATTCTAGCATTTGAGGATCTAGTTAAAAATGCTTTACCTGACACATCAGCTGAGATACAGCAGGCTGCTGCTGAAGAAGTCATCATGAGATTGATACCAAAACGTGCGCATCTCTTTCAAGTTGAGGTTAATAAAACTATGCCATTGAGGAGTTTTCAAGTGAGTTTCCAATTTAATCTCTCTAGTATCTGTAAATTTAGAATACATTTATGTACGTCACAACGTAATAGAATGCTGTGAATCCAGTTTTAAAAAAAAAAGTTTAGATTAGAAAATATTAGAAATGGGATTCCCCTCTGACATGTTCACAACTATAGGATATATTTTGGCCACCGACCAAGTGCATTGGAATTAAAAATAATTTAAATGCAGTTTACTAAACCTCTCACAAGTCCATCGAGCTCTGTAGGCTGTGACAAATCTTCTACTGTAGTTAACTTTTTATTTTTTGGGGCAAATGCTTCTCCACGTCCACCCGCCAGTCGTAAACGTGGACGTGGACATCTGTCTTAATTGATGGGCCGGAATGTAAATAAGTTATGACAATGGTTCTTACAAATGATAGGAGATCTCTATTTTCTGTACTCAAGCAAGGGAGTCGCAACAAATTGCCATGGAGGTCGCTGGTCGATTCCATTCATGCCTTTGTTGTAAGCGTGAGGAAGAACTTTCTTTTTTTTTTGTTGACCATAATTTCGCTGATCGTAGTTTATTGCAACGGTTAGTACTGCATTGCCCTTTCATCGAGTTAATAAAGTAGCCACAATTGCATTACATTTGACACTTTTTGTTTATGTTATCTATCACGTGTTGTAGTGTGGTACTGTTGCTGTTGCACAAAATCCTTTCGTATAAAAAAAAGTCGTGTTTTTTTTTAAAACCTCGCCAGCCAGCAGTATATTTCAAGCAAGCTGCAGGCAGCCGAACTTTTCTATCGCCAAGTTGTTACACAGATTTCTTTTGTGCATGGACACACGATCATGTGCATGGCTTTCATTTCGATGAACGCTGGCTTGCACTGTGCAATTTGTGCTATTTCCCATGAACGTCGTGTCCAGCGAGAAAGGTAGATTTTAACTGAGTAGAAAGATGAGGTAGATTGCACAGAAAATGCAACGAAAATTCACTTTCATAAATAATTCTCGCATGGGCATGAAGATGAAGGTTCTTTTCCACACCACTTCGACGTCGATCAAATTTTCTTAACGCTTTTTTTTAAGAATTGGATACTTTCTTTTATCATTATATTTCTTAATTCTTAAACAAATTCAGTCAGTCAGTTCTTCTGGAAAGACCCCAGCGCCAATTCCCTCTAGTGTCTTTGAACCGTCTCGTCTGTGAATATTGACAGTGATTTGTCGTGTAGGACATTTTGTGAATCCAATTGGTTCTTGTCCGGTATTTAATGGGTGAAGCCTTTTTCGAAGTTGGTAATAATGGGCAAGAGGATCCTCTGTAGAAGAAAGAATGCTGGCATTTCCAATAGGTTGCCGTCTCTTTAGTGACGATGTCTAATGAAACAAAGTTAAGCATGGTTTGTAGAGGAAGGGTGTGAGATGTCTTCAATTCGCCCGTGATGCACAAGCATCATAAGCGCTGAGTCTTCTCTAAGACCTTTAAATTTGAAATTTTGTTCAATGCCGGTCACCAGACCAGAATGCCGTATAGGATAATCGGTCTTATAATCGCAGTGTAAAACCAATGCATTATATTGGGTTGAAGGCTCCATCCAGAGCCGGAGTGTAGAGCCGCTAGGGATTTCCTAGCACGTTCGCCAATATTTTCTCTCTATAAAAACTTCCTGTACAGCCTCAACCACAAATATTTAGCACTGCTAACGAACTCGAGGGGAGTATAGGTACCACTGAGCTTGGGGGGGAGTGACAGAGGATAGTTTGACCTGCCTGGTGAATAAGACTAACTCCGTTTTCGTCGGGTTGACGATAAAGCCATAACTATCAGCCCAGGAGACTAGCTTGCGAGTTGTAGGATGTCGGAAAGTGTTTATGGGGATAATTCCCCGAGGCGAATAGGGCGACGTCGGTCGTCTGGTAAAAATAATTATCGAAACAAACTGTAGGAACATTTAAGGGTTTTGAGCGAACTTCCAGCAAATCAAGGATCACACGGGATACAATTGGTAAAGGGTGACTTGGTACCGCAAAAAATTTGCTTTCTTGGTGGACAAATAAGCCTCTCCAGTTAGCTTTTTCTTTGGCTATAGCTGCCTTTAGTTGCTCACTCCAAGTTGCTCTACATGTCCTAGCCATATCTTGGAGGACTGATTCGAATTTTTCTGACTATGTTGATGCCGCTGTATAGCTCGTAGAGTTTGCTGATCTTCTCCTCTAGATCCGGCAAATGGGGGCGAAAATCACAAAAATAATTTTGCATGATGACCGAAGCATGGACAGCTCCGTCCGGAGAAGTAGCTGCTCGACATTGAGTTCCTCACGTATTCTGGTATTTCTAATGCGATCTCTACGGGTCACACCAGCAATACCACGGAGAAATCTCATTTCGGCAGCTTGTATCCGCAATCTTATTCTTTCGGTCATTACCCAAACCTCATGACCATAGGTAAGAGTTGGAACAAACACCGAATTAAAGACTGACAACTTAGCTTTGACACCAAGTTCAGTCCTCCTAATAACAGAATGACCAAGCTGTCTCAAAATTGACCCAGCCTGACCAATCCTACAGGAAAACTCGGCATTGCTCCTTCCATCACTCGTGAATAAGACCCCGAGATACTTAAACTTCTCCACCTGTTTCAATGGGACTCCACTAACATGCAGAGTGCATTGAACAGGCGTTCTAGAGACGACCATCACTTCAGATTTGTTCACATTTACCCTCATCTCAGCTTCAAGACAAACGGCTACAAACCGATCGAGTGCGCGCTGAAGTTCAGTCTGAGAGGACCCAAGGATGACCAAGTCATCAGCGAAGAGCAAATGACTTATCCTCAGATCTCCCAATTCAAAACGTTCTTCGCCAAGACTGCGCTGTAACATCCAGTCCATATAAGTAATGAAAAGGAGAGGCGACAAGACGCACCCCTGGCGAAGTCCAACGCCCACGGTGAAAGGTATTGATTTAACGCCGTTTACCCGAACACAGCTTTTACAGTTTGTGTAAAGAGATTGAATGGCTCTCAAGAGAGAACCATCAACTCCATACTCCTGTAATACACTCCAGAGTTTACTTCGAGGGACTCGGTCATATGCTTTCTCCAAATCTACGAAGCATGCGTAAACAGGTGTAGCATACTCCCAAGCCTCTAGAAACAGTGATTTTCAAGGTGATCCCATTTTCAGAGTTTGTTAAAGTCTCTAACTACCTTAAATCTATAACTGTCTATTGTGACTTTCTGTCGATCGGCGTATGCAAGCAATTGCTCAGAAAAATCATCCCTCTGTTGTTAGCTTGGACGTTTCGTACAACTTTGGTCCAGCTACCTTGTTGGTCAAGTGGATAGAAATGTTGGTGTCTTATCTCTAGATTGAATTCCTCGTTCTGGGTCGTCTTCGCTGTTTAAAAGTCCGCGGAAGTGGTTTTTCCGTAATCCTCAGCAGCGATTGTAGCTCTACGACAAGGTTGAATTGCTTATCTCTATGAATACCCCTGTTTGGATCTGGTTGCCTTGGCACGTTTTTTTTACCTTTTGGTAAGACTTCCGAACCGTAGCCCCGGAATTGGCACTTCGGTTTCCTCCACTAGGATCTTCTCGGGCTCAATCATTTTCCTCCTGAGAAGCTGATTACAAGCTGCTATTGTCCTTTTCGCTGCAACACCGCTTTGCATGCGAGTTGTTTTGCTGCATGTACATGTGGTACTCTTGACCATACTTCACCAATTTACATATGAGTCCAAAAGTTTGAAACTAGTAAACTTAAAATTTGCCACCAAGTTTTTGAAACTCCTATGTTATGTTCAACGGAGGATACCATCCAAAAGTAAGATGTTGAAACGTTTTAGAAACTATCTCCAACACTTTGGTTTAATTTCCTAGTATACTCACCAAGTCGTGACCAATCGATGTACACTCATCATATTCCATCATCCACGCCTTGCCGCCTTATATTTCTCATTAATAATCTGACTCACACATCGGATAGCATTAATTATTCCCAAATTCATGAAGGATTTGGATTCCCCATCATTATCTCCAAAGTGTAAACTACATCGGGTGGTCCAATCAAAGCAATTACCTTCTCCAAGTCCACATCAAACCATTTCCCATACCATCACCATAATATACAGCGAACGATTTACCAATAGTTTACTTACAGCTCCAGCAATCGCCGGCCAACGGCAACATCCGTATTCTCGCTTCAGATGGTATTTCCGCAACGAAAGGCTTCCATCATTACCTGAAATACTACCTGCACTCGGACGTATCATGGTCGGGTAATCAATTGGAGCGCATTCCGGCTGAAGTGCCCACGCCGCCCAGTGGAACATCCCACTCGGCGAGTGCATTCATTTATTACCAAAATGTTTGTACATGGAGCTACAGCTTTGCCTGGTGGTCGTGGACAGATTGGAGACGTCATATCGACTGGATGGCACTAATGGGTATATCACTTACGATTGCTCCCATTCAGGAGCAAATTTGGACTGACCTCTACAAGGCGTACGGCCTCAGTGACGATGAGATATATGATCATTTTGCCGGACCGGCATTCCAGGCTTGGTGAGTAATGCTAATTGATTTCTATGTTCACTCCTCACCCTCCTGATGCATTCACAGGCAGCGTATGGGCAACATACGAGGTTGGGGTGGTCCACTGACGCCCACCTATCGGCGAATGCAATTACTTTTGCAAAAGGAAATCATCAAAGCTCAACGGAACCTTGGGATTACCGTAGCGCTACCCGCATTCGCGGGCCATCTCCCTACGGCCATGGCGCGGCTACATCCTAATACCACTTTCGCAAAAGTCGAAAGATGGAATCGATTCCCGGATGACTATTGCTGTCCCCTGTTTGCCGACCCCAACGAGCAGTTGTTCCGCGAAATTGGCGAACGGTTTTTACGAGCCGTCATCGAGGCATACGGCACCGATCACATCTACTTCAGTGACCCGTTCAATGAAATTCAGCCGGCCAAGTCGGAGGCGGCCTATCTTAGCCGTACAGCTGCGAATATTTACCAGGCCATGTCGGCAGTTGATCCGTCGGCAGTGTGGCTCCTCCAAGGATGGATGTTTGTAAAAAATCCATTTTGGACGGGCAATCTAATGGAGGCGTTCCTGACGGCAGTGCCGCGAGGCCATCTGTTGGTTCTCGACCTACAGAGCGAACAATTTCCACAGTACGAGAGAACGCGTTCCTATTACGGCCAGCCGTTCATCTGGTGCATGTTGCATAACTTCGGCGGAACGCTGGGAATGCATGGTTCAGCGGGGATTGTAAATACCAGGATTCGGCTGGCGCGCACCATGGAGGGATCCACAATGCTGGGAGTGGGCATAACGCCGGAAGGAATAGATCAGAACTATGTAATGTATGCACTCGCTTTGGAGCGGGCCTGGGTGGAGGACGATTTTGATTTGGATGGGTGGTTCCGCACCTACGTCTCTGTGCGCTATGGAGTCGACGACTCTGAGCATCTGCAAACTGCGTGGCAGTACCTCAGGAAGTCGGTCTACTCCTATCGAGGGGTGTTAAAAATACATGGAAAATACGCGGTGGCCAGGCGGCCAGCAACAAATCTCTCTCCCTGGGTGTGGTACAACACAACATGGGTGCAGCTGGCGTGGGAACAAATGTTGGAGGTCAACTTGTCGTCGAATGCTTTGTGGCGACACGACCTGGTCGACGTGACCCGTCAGTTTCTTCAGCTTATGGGTGACAGGGCTTACGTTAACCTAATGGACGCGTTTCGGGAGCGCAATTCGAAACGGTTCCGCTGGTTGACTACCTGCATGATTGACATACTGTACGACATGGATGCGATGCTGGCGACGCATGAAAAATTCCTGCTCGGCAGGTGGCTGGCCAGTGCCAAACGAATGGCAGGCAGTCCATTGGAGCAGCTTCTCTTCGAGTTAAATGCACGCAATCAAATAACCACATGGGGACCAAATGCCAGGATACTGGACTATGCAACGAAGCAGTGGGCCGGCATGATGAGGGACTTCCACATGCCGAGATGGAAGCTATTTTTGGATACAATGCAGCAGGCCCTGGACGAGGGAAGGGGCTTTAATGCAAATGGATTTCGACAGAAAGTATTTAAGGATATCGAGAGTCCGTTCGGGGTAGATAGGAGAGAGTATCCAACGAAGGCGGTGGGCGATACGTTTACGATTGCACAAAGCATTCATGACAAATGGAAGGGACTGCAGAGGAGTGAGCACTGGAAGAAGCAGGCTCTCTGGAAGAAGGGCATAAGCGACGAGGAAGATGCTGAGGAAGGGTATGATGTGTCGACGCTATCGCCTGTGGTGGTAGCTGTGTGAAGTGGAAATAAATATGTTGTTCCACAAATGCTTGTTTTTGTCTTTTGCTTTTGGGACCGGGTGAAGTTGTTGATTTGTTTATGGTTCTGAACAGTATCGGTAATTGGATTTTGGTGCTACAGTAGGTGATGGTGCGGTGTACATATTTCCATCAGTTTGCATATTGTGGTTCTGAAAAGGAATTTAATTGTTGAACAGCAGGGACTATATGTTGGGGGTGGAATATCGGAAACTGTAAGGTCTTTATAATGAATTTATGAAAGGTATTCCTTATTCGACTGCTTTCATACGATGATGGCAGTAGGTTTTTACACCCAAATTCTCTTTCTCCCTCTCGGAAATCCGAATAGAACTTTAAAACACTTCAAGATCCCTGTACGACTGTATTCTGCCGACAACCTTCTTCAAAACATGGAGTATTATGGGTGCGTATCGTTATTTCAGTCTCCTTGGCATATCTATTTATTGATTAAACAGCCGTTTTTTAACACATGTCCTCAGAATTCTACCCTCCTTTGCAGGAACCTGTCTTTCGACTAATTTAGGTTGCTCACCCTTGTTTCTGCTGCTATCAACAAATTGTCTATATATTATGTACTGTACATACACCTTAAGCAGTTTATAAATATCAATCCGCGGAGGATCCAGTGACAGGGATCTAGTGATCATTGATCTAAAGCTTTCAACATGCGCACATAAAGGGCAAGTTTACCGAAACTGCTCTTCCCTACGACCGAAAGGTCCCAAGGCCGTTCACTCTTCAATAATAGTATTGAGGCCCGATCGATAACTCAAGCCATAGACAAGCTAAACATTGGCGGACCAATATACTGTCTTACATGTAGAAAAGGCTACCTTTAGCAGAAGTCTTTCGGTTTTTGTGATGCAAGTGCCATTAATGGATAATGGCTAGATTCCAAACCCTGGAGCACTCAGGCGAATCTCGGTCCTGTACTACCAAGCAGAAACCCCTCTGATATTATTCGTTTCTCTTTATGGTCGGTGGCAGAGTATTGCTGTCCCCCGACGGGGCTCGAACCAACGCCGCTCGGGTCACAAGAAAAGACTCTAACCACTACACAATGGCCACCATTAAAGAGAGATAGACAGCATATTGCGTTTTGGAAGCATTAAAATACACTCTATTGGCTAGACCCCATTTTAGGATGCTGTCCAGGTCGGAAATTAACGAGCTTAACATATGTTGCAAGTTCTACAGCCGAAGAGCAGGGACGTGAAGAATCTGAAAAGCTAAGAGTGCTGTCATCAGCGAAGGAATGAATTGGATTCGAAGTTGCAGACCAGAGATTCATTTATGGAAATGAGAAAAAAGGGTCGGAGACAAAACGGCGCCTTGAGGAACACCAGGTTTCAGACTTAAAACCATTCCAAACAACTTGAATTCAATGGCCAGAAAGGTAGTTTCTGATAAATTAAGTAAGAGACGCATATCGATTCCATAAGTACGCGCATTTTTGACAAAAGAGCTTGATCTCAAACTTTGTGGGGACCAAAAATCACTCCAAGAATTTTGCGATCGAAACGGTCAAGACAATCTTCATCCGCCTTTCTTAACGTCTATGCTTCTGCGCCATATAGCAGGACTAGGATGATGAGGATCTTATATAGAGTCTCCTTAGTGTTTCCTGACAAGGCCTTACTAGTCAGCTGATGCCTACTTCAAGAATCCAAAGAAACAGCGATTGACAAGTGTAACTCTTCGTTGGATTTCTGCTGTGGTGTTATTATCAGAGTTTATAGCGGAGCCGAAGTAGACAAAGGCCCTTACCACCTCAAAGTTATAGCTGTCTATCGTGACGAAAACCGGTAGGTATTGCCCGTAAAAAAAAATTAATAAATATGCGGCGCAACAGGCGGTAGACACCCAAGGCCTAGCTTCTCGCAACCATTCGTTTGTGTGAGTTTCTATTTTTTGGACGAATGGAAGGGACCTACAATTTTTTGTCGAGTCCGAACGGCTGAATTGAGAAGCTTTTTCAGGACAGTCATACTTTGGGATGTTTGTCAGATGTTCACGATAGGTGGCGCAGTAGAAAAACACTGCGCTATTGCCCGTCATTGGGAATTTTTTGTGATTCATTCAAAACATTTCATAAACTGATGATTTATCAGCGTTTCCATGACATTAGAAAGAATGGACGTAAGTGCTACCTATGGGTCGGTAATTGGTGGGAGAAGAAGATTCGGCCATTTTTTAGGGACGGGCTGAACAAACGCTGTTCTCCACCTTCTTGGGATGAGTCTAGAAGAATAGGATATGGAAAAGCTTCTGCAGTGGTTTTGCCAGCGTAAAAGACCCCTTCAGAGCGATGGAAGATATACGGTCTGGACCATTTATTTATGGTAAGATCATATAGTACACTTGCAAAAATGGATTTGTCCTATGCAGCGCCGGATTTAAATTTTTTGGGCCCTAGGCCTTTACAACAAATGGTGCCCTATTTTATATTTCTTTTTATTTATTATCTGGTAAATATTGTCTATTGACAATGGACCTTACGAATAATCAGTTTTAATCATCAACTTTAATATTTTGACGGCTACAATAGATAATTTTAAATGAAAATATTCACCATTGGGAATGCCTGGACACTAAAACTGATTTTTATTAGTATCGCGTAGATAATGGTAAAGGCGCACGAAATGATGTCCTACCCAAATATTACTTTTCGAATTTTCCTATAAATACTTTGGGAAATGATTCGTGGGTATAATATAAGAAAAATAGTTCTGCAGTTAGCGCCTATCTCCAATGTGAATATAATTTGCTAAGAATTTTAGTAAAGGCTTACTTTGGTGTAGGCACCTTGACCCAAGATAATACAAAAAGTTCAGCAGTGTATAAACTAGTGACGAACATCTCACATAATCTTCTTTACCACCAATGGATCCCCGTAAATTTGGACACCGTTTTCCAATTCACATAAACTTTCTATAGATTTTCGCATTTTCTTCTTTTTCGATTCCCTGACGATTAATACGTTGACCTAAGCCAAGCATTTAACACGATATTGGTGAGGTATCGCTTGGGATTCTCAAATAAACTCGCCGGCGAACACAATCTTCTTCCGGGGAATTCGAAGCGAACGAAATGCGAACTGTAGCATTTTTGGGGTACAGTGATAGATTTTAAAATATATATTCAGAAATTGTGATAGATCCCGCACATTGCGCAGAAGTAACACACATAGGCGCATAGTCACATTATAGTTTATGTATATTTATATAAAAAAAAAACCAAACCAAACGAAAAATGCAAACATCAGGGAACAGCAAACTATGTAAATCATTATTTAAATATTTAGAAGAATTTAAAGCTTTTAAATCTTCCCGTCAACCACAATTTTAAAAACGCGTATGTTTATCAAACGAGTACACAACAAAACAACAAAAAATTATCAAATCACAGAAAATATTTTCGTTGACCCAACCCTGAACTTTTAAGAAGCTATTGGCATTATGTTTTAAAGAAAACTCCCAACAAAAGTCAGAAAGGTCTGGCTAGACCTCATAGTTGACAGAAGGTTTAAATGATAAAGAATAAGAAGAATTGGAAGGATCGTCATGTAAATTCAATTTCAATTGTTGCGTTTGTTTTGCAGGCTGGTCCTATGGTACGTACATTTTACGCTCTCGAGTACCTACAGATAGGGACAGCACGCTATCTGGGAGCAGCGAGCACATTAGTTTTATCGAAAGAGCTGACAGCTGGAGTCTCATTGTAAATGAGCGTTGGGATCGATGGTGAGGCCGAATTCCCAATATTTTTTTACAAATGACAAAAAGAAAAGAAAACAAGTAGTTAATTTTTCTTAACTTTATTTACCTACATTACTTAAAAACTTATGTACTAAATTACGCTAAAATGAATTTACTTTTTGGGGAGCAGGTCACCACCACTTGCGAAGAATGACTCTTTTCTTTTTGTGCCAAGCGAAAGAAAAACGCGCAATTATTGGAATGACAGCAAGTCAATACTTGGTGGTCCCATTCTCGCCTGCCGAATCAGCTGTTGTCCTTGTCTTTTTGTTTCGTCGATTTTTTGTGTTCAGTGAGTGTATTTATTTTTCGTCATCGTCAGTATAGTGGCATCATGTGGCCACAGTGTGAGCGTTTAACACGCTTTAATCGGTTTTCATCCGATGGGGTTAACTTTGTAAGCCCGAAAATGTACGATTTACTTCTGGATAGTATCCTCAAACACTTTCTGGCATCATGCAATTCGCTCTACGAGAAGCTTACCTGCCTACGAAAATCGACTTCAAAAAATGACTCACTTATGAAGTACCGGACAGAAACCGCAATGGAATTTAGAGAATGTCCTAAACGATGGATCAGGGTCAACATTCAAGGATGGTTATGCTACCCGGAGGGAGTTGGGTGCCGGTTTTTTTCTCAGGAAGACTAAATGGGCTCTCCTTCCGTCCCTTAAAACTTTGCAGTATATTACAGGCAGAAATCACAACTGTTCGTCAAACCACAGGGTGGCTCTTGAATAGTACGGTATCACAAAGGGATATTGTCATATACACCGACAACAAAGCTGCGATTATATCCCTAGCATCCACCGAAACCAAATCTGAAGCATTGAAAGGTTGAATTTCTTAACGAGATAGCGTGATAGTACATCAGACGAACACGAACTAGCAAGACCTCTGGCTTCCCCAGGGATGGCGATGGGCCCAATATGGTGCCTAGTCCAATGTGATGAACTCGCACCCTACTCAACCTAACCTAACCTAAGATCTCTGGCTTTGACAGAGTAAGTAAGGAACTCCTTCGACTTAAAAGATCGAGCATCTCGAATGTTGTTAATGTAATTTCCAGGCGCTGCATCTTAGGCAGACACGCGCAAAAACTTGGACTGTCATAACAGGACTTCTGCAGAAGCTGCAAAGATGCAGAGGAGGATGTGTCTAGTTATTTTTACTTCCTACAAGTCAGCGGTGGCTGAAATCATCAACGAAGTACCACCTCCGGGATTGTCCTGCCTTTGTTAACGCATCCAACCTCTGGACGGCTGCGATTTGGTGAATCCCAGAAAACTAAAGCGCGTTCTTGACTTTCCTAAAAGTCGGAAAAATATCCACATTAAATGGAGGTCCAGTGGACCAACTATTAAGGCTGTGAGTGCTCCACCATCAAATGTAGATACAAGGCTTCCGCATAAAAAACAAAAAACTATTCTCCCTCTGTTAGCTAATAACTATGTGGAGGGTGGAAACCTTTTGGTTTTTCAAAGATTGAAAGTACCTACTCTGTCAAGTTACTGGCAGAACTCGTGAATGGTAAATTATGCGGATTTAACGATGTGTGTCTCTAGAATGTGAAAAGTTTTCCAGCTTCCTCAGCATATTTTCAACTATTTCGACAATGAGTGGGATGCCTTTTAATGCATAGCTGCTGCATTCGCCATAGTTGTATAATAAGCGCGCGTATATAGGTGGAACTTTGTGAAGAAGGGCCCATCAATGAGTCACTCATTATTTCCAAAATGAGAGATTAAATGATGACATCTGAGGGGAGGTGGAAGTGTTCCCAAGCTATACACACCAGTTAGAGGAAAATAAATACTACTCCCCACACAACCATAAAAGTGAACAAATCCAAAAGGGCTAAAAGAAAACTTCCCCCTACTAGCATTCCCTTTAAGTACCCATTTTACACGCTCTCTGTCATGATGATGATGACGCGACAACGATGACGATATGGCTGTGGTTGTGGATTGGAATGGAATCCTCGTCGAAGGAGTGAAGAGCTTTCAGTTTCATTCTTTTCGGGTAATTCGCGGATACACATTGTAGTGGGATTGTTTATTGCATGTGAAAAGTCGTTAATGGGGCACATTAGAATGATTTGTGAGGCACAGAGTTGAAAATTCATCTACACAAATATATTAATGGGATGGCTATTAACAAATGCTTATGGTGGTTTTTCCTTTTGTTGTATTTGTATTTTGTATAAGGATGTAGGATGAATGTTGTCAACTATGTCAACAATGAAAGTAAAATTTTGAATATCATACACGAGAGATTTTATTTATTTGGCGTGACGCAAAAATCACGGAATTGGAATGAGCTGTTTAATCATACTAATGAAAAATTGAAAAGGTTTCGCTGAGAATGTGTATATTAAATTTAGATATAGAACACTTTTTCTTTTAAGGCTAGGGTCGAAATTCTTCATTCTGTTTTTGCAATTGTTAAATTTTAAATCTTGTTTTCGTTGTTGGTAGATACGACAGGTCTAAATTTTAAATTCGGCCTCTTTAAAACTATGCTCCATAGAAAAATATGAGTTTTTTTTAAATCTTTCTTGCGAATGTGTTTGCGATGTTTAAGTTCTTGATGATGGTTCTTTTAGTGAATTTTTGTTTTGAACTATCTTCCAAGGCGGCAATAGTTTTTTTTTTTTTAAATACTTCTCCAGGGAAAGGCGAACCTATAACGCTTCAACAGCGCCCCGAGATGCTTGCAGATGTCTGTTAGTTCTGCACTTAAATTGCTGCAAATTGTAGTCTTCTGGAAATATATCCCCAGGAAGCGAGTTCCAAAATTTGCTTGTCCTGTAACAGAAGGAGTTTTGGAAAATTGATGTCCTCGCGGTTGTCAAGTGTACTATATTGTCATGAGCATTAACTGCCTGTCTTGTGGGGCGTCGAGAAGTTGCATTTCGAGGGATAATGTCTTTAAGTTCCTCGGAAAATTTACCATGGAAGTACCTATAGAGCAACCAAAGGTCAGCGACTTGTCATCTGTGCACCAACGGTTGTAGATTCGATGTGAATGTAGGGTCTCCAATAAGTCGAACTGCTCGTCTCTGTATGATGTCGAGTAGGTTAAGTGAAGTGTTTATGGGCCGAGCTCCATATATGGAAACAATATTCCAGGCCTGGGCTAACATGTTCTTTGTAGAGAAGGAGAAGTTGCTTGGGGCTAAAGTAGGTACCTCTTTGCTCTAAATAGGTAGCTCAACTTAGCGGACGCCAATCTTGCGATATAGGATATGTGGTCCTTCCATGTAATTCCTGAATTGATTGCGACTCCTAGAAGGTGCATTGAGTCCTTGGGATGTACTGGATGGTCATCCATTTGGGTCTGAGGGACTGTTGATGCATTTTTTCTGGAAAATGTTGTGAGCTGTGTCTTGTTTGCATTAAATACAACCAAGTTGTCTTTTCCCCACTTCAAGATTTTGTCCAGATCATATAGATATTATTATTTGTCGATCCAAGCAACTCGTTGATGTGGAGAAGAAATAGAGTTGGGGAAAGAATAGATCCTTGGGGCACTCCTGCATTTATAGCAAACGAATTAGATGATACACCATCTACCACAACTTGGATTGATCTTCCCAGAAGAAAATTTTGCATCCATCCGCAGAGTTGTTGTGGTAATCCATAAGACGCCAACTTGCCTTATAGGGCTCTATGCCAGACTCAGTCAAATGCCTTTGATATGTCCAAGGCTACGGCTCTGGATTCGCCGTGTTGTTCAATTGCTTGCGTCCATAAGTGCGTTACGTAGCTTAACAGGTCTCCAGTGGAACGACAGCTCCGAAATTCGTATTGCCTGTCACTTATTAATCGGCGGCCTTCTAGATATTTGATTATTTCGACATTTATTGCCTTTTCCATTACTTTTGAGAGCATTGAAAGTAACGCTATTGGACGATAGTTTTGTGGCAGACATTTCCTCCCTTTCTTTGGAATAGGTTGAATGCGAGCGGTCTTCCAGCAAGAAGGAAACGTCTTCTGGGAGTACGACATGCTAAACACCTTACATAGCACAGGTGCAAGTTCTGGAGCACAGCTCTTGAGTACTATAGCCGGGATTCCGTCGGGTCTCTTTGCCTTATTGCAATCTAGTTATTTAAGGATGCGTTGAATTATTCGAGGCCGAAATTTCACTTCTGCCATCGATGTTTGCACCCTCGGGATATTTGGTGGCTCTAGTTGTGCAGAATCTAGGGTGGAGTTCAGTGAAAACATGCTAGCGAAAGAATCCGCCTTTTCCTTAGGAGCTGTTGCTAGCGTGCCGTCTTCTTTTACTAGAGATGGAAAGGAAGAGCAACTAAAGTTGTCCTTTGCCATGGACCTGAATGCGCGTGAGCCGTTAGGACATCCAATTACTTTGTTAGTGACTCTTTCGTTGTAAGTTGTCTTCGCCGATTCAATAATTAGGTTGCATATATTTCGAAGAATTATGAATTCTGATCTTTTTTGCTCCGATGGGTTTGACCGCCATTCACGAAAAGCCTTGTTTTTCGCTGCGGTAATTCGCTTGCATTCTTTGTTAAACCAGGGTTTATTTGAAGCTAGTTTTTTGATGCAATGTGGAATATAAACTTCCATACCGAGTAAGATCATTTCGGTAACGGCTTCTGCGCACATACTGACATCGATATCTCTAAAGCACAAATCATCAGCCCATGCCAACGAAGCGAAGAAATTACGCAGCTCGTCCCAGTTAGATTTAAATTCCAAATCGAACGATGGCGAGCCTGGTTTTCTCCTATTGGTATCGGTACAGAGAGAAAAGGAGATATTAGAGCATGATCCTAACTGCTAACTGAGCATTTTTTACTTGGACACGTGTCACGGATCACGCGTAAACTGTCAACAAATTCAGGATGAAAAATCAAACAGCAAAAAATCGCCCTTTACAAGTCTTGTAATTACACGGAACTCCCTTTAAAATGGCTTTTATCTTTAGTTGTCATCCGATTCTTATATACATTATAAGGTAACGTAAATTCGACTCATGCGACAGTCTCGTGATTTCCTTCATTAGAAGCGGATGTTTCTTAAGCTTAACCTTCTGGACTTACTTACTATTAAAATTTTAACTTACCTAAGAATTAATCAATAAAATATGAACTAAAATTACTCGTGTTTAAATAAAGATATTACAACAAGAAAGTAAAAAAATTCCCAACTTTGTTCGCCCAAAACGTAGGCTTCGTTTTAGACAACAAATTCCGCTGGAAACCCAATATCCTGCACCGAGTTAAGAAAGCCACCACGGACGGCTCTCTACGGTTGCAAAAAGGCTATTGGAAGCAAATACGAACGAATTACATATTGGCTCTATGTATCCACCTTCAAACCTATAGGTACTTAGGTACATGTGACGTTGTCATCTGTTAGAATGCACTTAAAAAATTATCCCAATTTTAAGGCTTTATTTCTCACGTGCTTTAAATTACATAGAGAATTTAATATCATTTCTCACCATTTCAGTATCTGCCCAAATATAGCCCAAAGCCGATTCATTGCGTTCTTAACGTCCTTAATTTAACGTAATTCCTTATTAGATCTATTTTTCTATAAATACTACTCGTACCTATGTATGTATGTATTTTTATATAATTTATTTTTTGTTGTTGAATTAAAAATTCCATTTCAATGCGTCTAAGCCGATACATCGCACTGGCACTCCTCAAAAATCCATCGCCTCGTTATTGCCCACTTACAATGAAACATGAAACAGCAATGTTAGAGAGGACTTCCAAGCGAGGGGAAGGGGACCATATTTATAAAGGTCTCGTAAGTCCACCGGTCAATCGTTAAGCACACTTCAAACTGTATTCCCAAATTTAATTTCATCGTTTGTCCCTTATCCCACATTCGCATTATTTTATAAGCACCAATGGTCGAAATGGCATTAGGACCGGATCAACTTCATGCCCTCCATTCCAAATATAAAAATACTTTTTTTTTATCAAGGACAAACACACAAAAAATAGAAAATAGAAAACAAAAATTCAATCTCAAAAGGATTATGGACACTACTCAAGCAAAGCTGTTTCTTTCCATGCGTCTATATAGACTGCGTCTGAAAAACCGCCCCAAGGACAATGGACATAGTGTTGTTTAGTCTAAAAACTGATACACATTACGCAAGATTGTCCTTGCGACACTAAAGCACACGCATTGCGGTGGAAAATCCTATTCTCTCAACCGCAGTAATCGAAATCTCTGCAATGGCAACGAGCGCGTTTGATGTCCCGCGCGTGAGTTGGATGGAGATGGGCTAATACTCCAATAGAAATAATTCGCAAAACCGCAAAAATTAATTTCGCGGAAAAATACTAAATTAATTACTTAATCGGTTTTTAATTCAATTTCGTTGTCCTCTGGTAATGGTGTGATTTTCTGATTAAAGGATTACCGTACAGCGCCTAACCGCTCTCGTTTAGTGCGTGCATCTAGAATTATGAAAAAAAAAAAAAACAAATTTAATTGCCTGCAGCGTAACTGAGAACTGCATTTAGAGAGCAGCAGGGTAAAAGCCTCTGCATATAGGGATAATCGAGTAAGCGAGTACTTGATCGTTCATTTAATTTTATTTTATTAACGTTTTCATTATATTAAAATAATATTTAGTTTTTATTGTGCTACCGTAATAATCATACTAATTACCAATTGCAAGGGCGAGCTTTTTCGATTTTCATAGCAATCGATGAGAAGTCATTGCTAAGTGGCCTTAGAGATTTATTTTGTATGCACCTATACATGCAGAAAGGTTTTTTTTGGTATATGCAGGGTTTAGGCGTTTTTTGTGTAACACGCACTCCCTGCTAGAGCAAAAATCAGTTGAATGGGTTTGTAATTGATTTTTAATTAGGTTCGTATAGTTAATAAACTCATGGTGGCCATGGCCTTAATGTGCAGGTTTCGACTAGACAAGGACACTTCATCGATTCGCTTGCAAATTTTTGCTTTATATTTTTTGCTATATTTACTTACCTATACTTATCGGGCTCCGAGAAGCACGCTGCTTCTATTTGTCCCAACCAAGCGCCCTGTCTTGGTCTTTGAAACGGAGGTTCGGTCTTACTTGTCTCCTCAAACCTGTGGGCTGGGATTCGAAGATCCTCTTAGCTAGAGCATTATTCTCCATTCGTTCAAAGTGGACGAGCCAATGTAGTCGACGTGTTTTGGCATCCACATCCACATCTTGGTACAGCTCGTAGAGTTCTAGATTGTAGCTTCACCTCCATTCACCCTCCTCGCACACAGGACCAAAAATCCGCCGAATAATGTTTCTTCCAAAGAAGCCCAGTATCAGCTTTCACATTTTGCTTATCGTCCAGCACTCGGCGGTATAAAGCGGAACTGACAGGATGAGGGTTTTGTAGAGCATACATTTCGTCCTTCGAGTTAGAAGTTTTGAAGCCAATTTATAAAGGGTTTTTTTTTAGAGGTATAGAACTTTCAAATGGAGTAAAACAAAGATGTTTTTTTTTAATTGACATGAAATTTACTTTATTTGAAAGATATTTATAATTTAAATATGATTTCTGGCAATTGACCGTCACGGCTGGCTCGAACATAGTCTAACCTGGAAGTAGAATTTTCGATGACGTTTTCCAACATTTGTGGCCGTATATCGTCAAAAACGCGGCGAATGTTGTCCTCCAAGTGGTCAATCATTTCAGGCTTATCGGCGTAGACTAGCGACTTCACATATCCCCACACAAAATACTCAAGCGGCGTTAAATTACACGATCTTGGAGGCCAATTCAAGGGTTACCAAACGTTTCCTTCTATAAATCAATTGTGGCACGAGCTGTGTGACATGTTGCGCCGTCTTGTTGAAAGCATAGATCCTGCACATCATGGTTGTTCAATTACTTACTTTAGATGGCGCTCACAGTCCGGGGTGGACCACGGCCTCAACCAACAAGCCCCTCCAGCCATAGCTCGGTCCCTAGCTAGCTGCCACCAGTTACGCACACCAAGTTGGTTGAGGTCCAATTGTGCGCGCCACCTGAATTGGGGTCTTCCTCTGCTTCGTTGTCCCTCAGGGGTGGACTCAAAGACTCGTCGGGCTGGTGCGTTGTTGTCCATACGGTCCACGTGACCCAGCCATCTCAGCCACTGTATTTTGAGCTTTTTGACTAGGTCAACGTCGCTATATAGCCGGTAAAGTTCGTCGTTGAATCTCCTCCTCCACACTCCGTCGATACAAACTGGACCGAAAATCACTCGAAGAATCTTTCTCTCAAAGCGTGCCAAGAGGTTTTCATCAGCTTTGGATAAGGTCCATGCTTCTGCACCATACAACAGGACCGGGATGAGTAAGGTCTTGTATAATATCTCCTTGGTTCTGCGAGAGAGGGCTTTACTTCCGAAGAAACAGCGATTGGCAAGAGTGATTTTTCGTTTGATTTCTACGCCGATGTTGTTTTGCGAGGTAATTGTAGAGCCTAGGTAGACAAAGTCTTTAACTACTTCGAAGTTATATCTGTCAACCGTGACGTTTTGTCCGAGTCGCCGATGTTGAGAGTCCTTTCTCGATGATAGCATATACTTCGTTTTGTCCTCATTAACAGTCAGACCCATGTTCGCCGCCTCCGTTTCAATGCTTGCAAACGCGCCATTGACAGCTCGCTGAGTTCTCCCAATAATATCAATATCATCTGCATATGCAAGTAGTTGAACGGACTTCTGAAAAATTGTACCTCTGATGTTGGCTTGCGAGTTCCGTACAATTGCTTCAAGAATGATATTAAAGAAGTTACATGATAGAGCGTCGCCTTGTCTTAAACCTTTTTCGACATCAAAGGATTCCGTGGTGTTCTTTCCCACTTTGACGGAGCAGCGAGATTTCTCCATTGTCATCCTGCATAGACGGACGAGTTTTCCAGGGATGCCGAAATTTAACATGGCTTTGTATAATGCGCCCCTACATACGCTATCATAGGCGACCTTGAAGTCGATAAAGAGGTGGTGTGTATCGATCTGGAATTCCTGCGTTTTTTCTAAGATCTGCAGGAGAGTGAAGATTTGGTCGATGATTGACTTTCTGGGCCTAAAACCACGCTGATATGGGCCGATCAGGTTATTTGCGAAAGGTTTTAGGCGTTCACACAGTACACCCGACAAGATCTTGTACGCAACATTCAGGAGAATTATTCCTCTGTAATTGGCGCAGTTCAGAGTGTCACCCTTCTTGTGGATGGGGCTCACGATGCTGAGGTTCCATTCATCGGGCATACTTTCTTCCGACCAAATTTTGCAGATAAGTTGGTGCATGCTCCTTACCAAATCATCTCCTGCCGCCCGTATTCCCATGCTCATCCCTGCAGGATTCAGTTCGGGCCTTGTATCCTTGGGCAGATCTTTTTACCCTCTGGTAAAACATCCGAACATTGCTCCTGTAATAGCTTCCATCAATAGATTCGACCGCTTGCTTTTCATGCTCTTTCTTTTTCCTTCTGAGAAGTCGGTGTTCCTCCCTTCTTTTTTGCCCGTAGAGCTCTCGGGCGGCTCTCGAAGCAGCTCTGGTTTTAGTTTGCAGCATCGACTGATAGGCTGCGGTCTTGGCTGCATGTGCTATCCGGCACTCCTCATCGAACCAGGGGTTTCGTTGTGGTCGCTTAGTTAAACCCAGCACTTCGGTGGCGGCAGATCTGATGGCGCGTTGACAGTGTTGCCACTGTTCCTCTGCACTTAATTCTGGAGATGCGTTTGCTAAGAGCTTAAGGGAGACGCGGTCGGCAAAGGTTCTGGCAGTCTCTTAGAATCATAGTCTTGCGACGTCAAATCTTCTAACTGCCTCCGTCGGTTGTTGCGCAGTGGATATCCGCATCCGTACTTTGGCTACTACCAGGTAGTGGTCCGAGTCTATTGTTGTTCAATTGATGATCGATAAAGTCACTAATCATGGCTCTACAGCGGTCACCATTGACTGTTGCCTTCTGCCCAGCATCATTTTTAAAGAAGTACGGACCAATTATTCCACCAACCCATAAAGCACACCAAATAGTCAGTTTTTGTGGATGTAATGGTGTCTCACCACAGGACCATAAATTTTAAAATAAATTTGCACAATTTGGAAGCTTTGTTAAGGCGTCAGTCTATTCATGTTAAAATGCCAAACCAAACTGAAAATAAATCACTTTACAGCTGACAAAATGGCCGCCAGTTAAAATAGTGTTGCCAACTTAAAGTTCTACACCTCTAAAACAAACACCCTTTATAATAACAATTTAATATTGGTCACGATGTTAGAATTCTCAAAGACCTTTGATTCAGTCGAACTGAATATCTTATGTCAAAAGTTACCTAACCTGATAAATTTTTTTTTGTACTATTGCAAATAAAATGTGGTTAAAGATGCCGTGGTGAAAATGAACGAGGACCTAGCATCAATAGTAAAGTGGTCAACCCAAATCGGCTTCTAATAAATAAATCCTGCTAAAACAACCCAGACTTCTCTCCAATTTTGTTAAACGGATCCCAGCCCAGGTTGAAATGCTGATACCTAGACATTTATTACGCTTTGACGTGTTTCGACTTTTTACTGCTAAAACGTAGCCAAGGATGTTATAAAATAAATAAATAGGTGGCGCAACAGGCGAGTGACACTCAAGGCCTAGCTTCTCGCAACCATTCGTTTTGTGTGAGTTTCTATTTTTGGGACGAATGGAAGGATGTTAAACCTATTAGAAAATCTTGTAGGGTTTTTTTCCTTACTAATATTATTTTGCTGACGACATAGGTCTGACGAACGTTTACCTCAGCCTTGTCTACCTTCATTTTTGGAGTAGGTGTATATAAAGAAATTATTAGAAACAGCAATTCAAGCTAGCAGGGGTTCCCAAACTTTTCCATACTGCGACTCCCTATTCAGGTTATAATATTTTGGCGACGCCCTTCTAAAAGCACACAACGGAACAAAGCACAGATATTTGAATATAAGCTGAGCTTACTGAAGATTCACTAAAGGGGTTTTCAATGAGGATTGGTCGACATTGAAATGGAATAAAACAAGCTGTGTGCAAGGTATTAACAAATCCCATGTATGCCACTATAGTATGGAATATAACACCAGGCCCAAATGTCCGCCGCAGCTTCTCACTTTGTCACGGAGCCGAGTGGTCCAATCTGCCACATATAGATCCGGCTTAATTTGAGTGATGGCATTGGTTATGTTGGGATTAATGACATCTGTTGATTGCGGTTTATTCGCATTGAGCTGGCAACGCCACAAGAAAAATTTAGCGAGGTTGAATCGCACGATCTTGGTGGCCAATTCACGTCACCTCTGATAGAGATCAGATAACCATACCCGGCAGCTGAGTGACACATAGCCACCTCTTGCTGGAACCACATGTTAGCAGCATCGTTCTGTATTACTCGCCGTTGATGGTATTGGCCTTATACCAACGTCATGAAAAAGTACGGAGCAATGACGGCACTGCCAGTCTAAAATGCGCACCAAACAGCTTTTTATGGATGCATTGCCATTGCATTGTTGGCGTCATCTCATATTTGGCAATTTGGCCATTCATCCAAAAATGCGGCCCGTCGCTAAGGACGGTTTTTTAATGGTCATTATTACAATATTATCATTAACTTTGAGCTCCTGGGTCAGTTGGATCTTGAACGGGTAGGTATATGCCTAACGCCGTTGCTTGAACGCACTGCATCTATTTGCGGGGAATGCGGAAAGTGTCCAATTAGAACACGATAATGCGTTCATGCGGATGGCTTTAATAAACTGCTGTCATTCTGTGTAAAATGGCTTTTGTTTCGGCAAAAAAGGTTTTTTTAAATAGAAATTAGCTTAAAAATAAGAATATTTAAAAATCTAAAAAAGAAACGCGACATAACTAGTGCAATATTATATACAGATAAAAACATTCGACTGCATTTCAGAAAACTTTGTTCCATTCCTTTTCCGCACCCCTTCTGTCTTTTATGAAAAAAAAACTTCAATCATCATTTCCGCACGATAATGCGGGCAAAATCAAACCAGTTTGATTTTCAAACAATGTGTGCGATGCGGGGACATCGCAATGCACGGATTTACCGCAAAATCGTGCCTACGTTGGACATCTATATTTCCCAACATAGGTTTGATTTTGTAATCTGCCCGCATTACCCGCACTTCAACGCACGCACCGCATTTCTCGTGTCTACGCTGGACAAGGCGTAAGTCTCGACGCAAAATTCGCCAAGTTGAAGTCTGTAAAATTCTTATTCTCCTTGTGCACGGCCAACATCTCCACAATGGCCAACATCAAACGAACCCGTCCCGACATTTTTTTTCAAATCGAGCTCAAGCTGATGGAACGTCGTGTGCAGGCGACCTGTGCGTATCGTCTTGCGACGCCCCTAGGATAGCCCCACGACGACGCCCCAGGGCATCGCGACGCACAGTTAGGGAACTCCTGAGCTAGACGAAAGGATGAGTTGGCATATAATTTCGTATAAATAAGATATAGGAATATAAAACAATTAACTTGACAACTTGGGAGATTGCTTTTCCAAAAATTCTCTTGGTACCCAGGACAAGCAAAGTATGAAACACATTTCATTAAGATATATTTCCAAAAGTCTACAACTTACCAACATTTAAGTGCACAACTAGCAGGCGCTGAAGAAGCTTTAAAGGTTCACTTTTCCCAAAAGCAGTAGGTATAGATTGGTTGTTTATGGATGAAATTCCAATCAGCACAGCTCGATATCCATGTTGAGATAAAAAGAACAATGAAATGAGAACTAGTCCCCGGATAAACTTCCTGGCTACGTTGCAATTTACAACTAGTCAATGTGTAATAATACATTAGTCCCGCTATAAAGCCAATACAATCCAAGGACAGATACCCATTCAATTATTTTTAACCACAATCCAACAGCCGCCACTCTAATCCTTCGCAAAACTCCATCAAACGATTTAAATAACCCCACTCACCTAATCCAATTTTGGAAAATATTCACATTGTCCCAAAACATCTGAAGATGACCTCCTTTCAAGCTTATATAAACTACGACTTTGTAGATTCCCTGAAATGCACACTCCCCAGGTACATGTAAAGGATCTGTCTATTTCGCCCCTTATTTTCTGACACCTTTAGAATTAACATAGCATCATACTGTGAGCTACTCATTACATTCTATTACTCCACTGTCAATCCTAAAACTAAACGACACAACACAGGTCCTGTACAAGCTTTTGAATTTTAGTTAACAAGACGGGGCGCCATTAAACTCCCATTATAGACAGAGACACACCCATAATCTACTCAATTCCACCATACACCCTGGCAACCAAAACGACTAAAGCGATGTGATCTTTAATATTGAAAAAGCCATCGGCAGTTTGACGAAATTCCCCATTGCACACCCAAAGATACGAGTATGACTATCCTCATCTATGAAGCTCCTTCGACAGCTGAACCCAATACCTAACAGCAATCATTCTGCTATTTTACTCCACATGCACCTACCTACTATAACCGACCCAAATATTCGAGAGATATCGGCAAGTGACACGATGTCAGAGGAAAATGTTCCCCAGACGAAAAATGAACTTCGAAGGATGCTATTTCTTTTACGACAGAAAGGGGGTGGGTCGGTCGTCCGCATGTCATGACTAACCACATCCCAAAATATATACAATTTCAACATCGTTGATAGTCCCCAATTGCCATGTCAACTGGACATTCAGCAACTCGCTCTGTACGACGTTCCTACAAGCACACACACACACAGACATAATCGTCCCAGTTTTCCCGATGGGCTTCGTCGACAGTAGAAAGTTTCGTATACCCGGACTACCTTTAGTGCTGGTTACCTGGTTAATGTAATACAAACGAGATTGCATATGGATTCCATCAGGCAGAGACACCCATGAGAGCGGTGAACGCTAGGGGTTTATCTTATTCTCCGTTTTCATAGCATAAGATACTTGAAGTCGGAATGTTGATGCCCACTAAGCCCCGGGATGAACAGGCTGATAGGTACGGGTATACTATTTCGTTATTTGGGTTATTCGAAGAATGAGGGCAGGTTCCTTGGCGGCCGACATTTCAATGGATATGGATTTTACAAACACAACATAATTGTTTGGTTGTTAACTGGGCTTATGGTTCAAGGTAATTGGATTTCAGTTCATTTTTAAGGTCTATTGGGGCGTTCGATATTGGGTGACTTATAGGAGCTGGATATTTTTGTGTAGTAGTTTTCGTGAGCCAACACTCGAAACTAAGCGGTTGTGTTTGTGTATGGCAGTATGGAGGATAATCCAGCTGCATGATGTCGGATGAATGAATGAAAAATAAAAACTTTGAATATAATGGTATATAAGATGGACAAAGGCACAAATTTTCAAAATTTGGTATTAGTTTAATAATCATTCAAAATCAATCATTGCTGACCAGCGAGAGTGGAACTTTACACCTTTAGCAATGAGTGTGCGATTGCAAACAAAAGAGCACATAATTTGTACGTACTCTCCAATTTCAATCATTGAATTGAAAAAAATTTTAAATAAGGCCACAGGAATCGATGGCATTTCAGTACAGATTTTTTTTTAATGCTACGGAGCAGTGCTGCCAGTGTTTTGTCATAAGAATTCCCACGCAAGTGCAAAAAAAATCCCATTTTTCCCTCGCCTGGCTCGAAAAAGTACCTCCGATTTTCCCACATATATTTTACGAAATTAAAACAATGGGGAAAAACCTTAGTGTATAACCGGCAAAGCTCCACGCTATACTCAAGAATGAGCCAGGCACATCAAACAAATTAGCATCAAAGCCGTTCACATCTATTCCCGAACGGTCAAGTAGCTATAAAGGCCGTTAGCTCACGTATCTTTGGATCCAAATCAGTATTACACTATGACTATTTCAACACCCTTCAAAGGCTTAGGGCCAGCTTCAAAGGTTCCGGAAAAAGTTTCGAATAATATTAAATCCGGAACATAAGGCTAAACGACAGATAAAGGAGTGTGGCAATAAAATCCTTGTGATACTACTTTCTAAGATTGTTGTCTGTCAATTATTTATTTACAACTTCCTGTTTATAGTGTTTATGTACTATGTATATTTATAAATGTTCATAATAAAATTGTTCCCACTACTTTTCACATAGAGACTGACGTAGAAATTTGTTTTCTAACCATTCAACAAAATCCATGTGGCTGCAATCTACGCTCGTCAACGAAAAAATGCTCCGAAACTATATTTTTTCCAGCCAGTTCGAATAAATATTTGCTTAAGTGCTTTAGAAGCCGCACTTGAACCGCCTGATAGGCTATCCTATAGACTTTATCTGTTAGATATCACTATCCGAGACCTTTAAAACCAAAAGCTGATGTTCATCTGGCGGATACATTCATGATAGGCTATCAGCTAGTCTTGAAACTGGCCTTAGCCTCAGGAACAGAAATACATTTGATGGGTTCCTGTCCATGAAGGCTTCGAAGGAAACGAAAATCAGACGAATTGGCCAGAATAGGTTCCGAAACCCCTTTCACGGGACCGCAACCTTTCTGATGATATACCCCAAATTGGCTAAAAACTTAGCCATAAAAAGATGGGAACATACAAAATGTATCTCATATTGGGAGAATATCTTAACAATGCCCATAGCAAACATGATATCAGAAACCTTGTATAGGAGTCCTTATAGGGCAGCATGGGTTACAATACTACCTAAGCTAAATAAATCCAGCCAACTCAGCGGATAGCTGGCAATATTATATGCGAACTTGGAAGAAAGATCTTCTCTAGGGACCAACTGTCCCGAAAGATTTGAAAAAATCATCTACAGCAGTATCATAAACTTTAAAAAAAAAAAAGTGTAGAACCTCCTGTATGTATGGTACAATGTGTAGATCTTAATCAGGTCGACGTACCGCTTTTATCGGCTAGGATAAAGGGCGAGGATAGGATAGTCAGTCTTCATTAGTTATTGCAAAAAACAGGGGTGGGATTCTGTAAAATATACGAAATGAAAACCGCTTTTACTAAACAGTAAACATGGCTCTATGATATCTGTGGCAATAAACAGAGACGATATCGTTCGGTCATTTTAATTTAACGTTATTTGGCCCCAGGTCTTCTTTCTTTTTGTGTCAATAATTGTGTGTAAAATAAATTGTCTCTTGAAGTTGAACAATAAAATTAAAGTAAAGATTCAAAGAACAAAAATTCCCTTTTGTTTGTTCTGGAAAACAGAAAGTTTTTCCTTTTAGATCATTTCGAGTACAAAAATTCCCTCAAAAAGGGAAATTTCCCACAATCTGGCAGGAGAAAGGTCTGTAGTCCGCTATGGACCTGTTGCGTCAGCGAATTATTTTGTAATCAACTTCAGAAAACATTGTTGCAGAAATGCTAAATGACTAAATGGAATGCAGTAACTTAATTAAATAATGCAGTCAAATAAATTAAATTAGGCAGTTAAAAAAACCATTACCCTCTGAAGAATACCTGTACCAAAGGGAAAGGGCAAATTAAAGTGCGGATGTGTTTTTAGTTTAGCTGAGTAGTGTCGCTTTCTATACAGATTTGCATATATGAAGTACCATCTGCATTAAATGTCGTTGTGCGGGATGAGCATGATCTAAGTCGAAAACGTTATCCCATAGCTGGTCCGCCGTCGTTTGAAAACCGACTACGCTCTCTTAACGAGACTGTGAATTGTATGATCGGTCTGTATCATGCTGTGCTAAAAGCCGTCACTATCTACCTTAGATCTCCGATGAGGTAAAATATTTTGGAGTGATCCTTTTTAAGCAACGTTATTGGAAAAGCATTTCGAGTATACAAGACATCCGCGCTCTGAGTTGTCCGGCAATGTAAGTGTGCTTTTGGCAAAACATTCGGATATTCACCAAAAAAGGTCTTATGGATCTATACGGCTTTGATAAGACCTATTTTAGCTTATCTGTGGGTTGTTTGGTGCAGAGGGCTTTCGTATTAAGGACTGACTTCTGCACTTAACTCCAAAGAACGGCCCATCTCAGCTTTCGCGAATATTAAAGAAATCTACCGTCTAAGGCGGGGTGGCTTTTTGTATTATCCACTCTGGCGTTTCAATAACTGATCCTACGACCCTAATGCAATTATGCACCGGGACTTAATGCAATGCAATCTACCAAAAATGCTGTGCAAACTTCGAGTCGACAATCTACTTTTATTGTACTGGATGCTGACAATAGGAATGTTTTTTTTGAAACCTTGCCAGCCAGCCGTTCATTTGGACAGTTGCCAGCAAAATTGCCAGCAAGATGAAGCCAGTCGAATGAATTTAGGCAATAAGCCTAAAAGCATACCAGCATTTCGTATAAAATTATGCATTTGGTAGAAATATTTGATAAATTCTGACATTTTTCTCTGGAATGTTGTGTGCATGAGATAAGAACGCAATTATGATTTAACAAATTGAACGAAAATTCTAAGCCACTTGTTGCTTTCAGCGCCACCTGTTATTTCATTGTGAATTGAATTCAGCCAGCTGCCAGGAAGCAGCTCTCCGGCTGCGGGGAGAAAATCAAGAGTTGTTGCCAGCAGGTTGTTGTTTTAATTGGCATGTATGAAATGTGTCTCAACTGGCAACTACTGGCAACCACTGGCTGGCCAGGTTTCATAAAAACACAACTATTGTAAATAATAGGTATCGGGGTGTAGTATCAACATCTGTAAAGACAGTGGGCTTAGGGCTTTGCTAAACCCTGTCTTCTTCTTCTTAGACGGCTCCACTACGGCCTTCTGAGCCCAAAGAAACAGCGGTTGGCAAGAGTTATTTTTCGATTAATTTCTTCTGAGATGTTGTTGTCAGAATTTAAAGCAGAGCCGAGGTAGGCAAAATCGCTTACTATACTACCTCAAAGTCATAGCTGTCGATCGCGATATTTTGTCCGATTCTACAATGTTGGGGGTCCCTTCTTGTTGACAGCATATACAGGGTGGGCCAAATACAAGTTTCTTTTTAAAAATGCAATAAAATTAACAAAATTAAATTGTTTCCATGTATTATGGCTTCATTAGTAAGAGCAAACATTCCCATTACATGTGTAATAGAACGTCGTTTAAGTGGCTGGCTCAGGTGGCTTCGCAGTAGCGCATTCTGTAATTTCAATTTACCAAGACCTTGATGATGGTTTCGGGCTGTAGCTCACGGATTGCTTGGATGATATTGGCCTTAAGTGCTTGAATCGTTTCCGGATTGTTGGCATAATATCGGTCCTTCGCGGTTTCCCACAAAAAAAGTCCAAAGGTCATTAAATCGCAGTTCCGAGGCGGCCAATTGACATCGCCAAAACGGTTGATAACACGATTTGGGAATTTGGTGTGCAAAAATCGATTGTGGCATGGGCTGACTGACATTGTTGCCACCACTCCATAATCCGTACCAAACTGTCACTCTCTGTGAATGCATTGGCTTCTTGACAATAACGACGGGAACCATGAGTGCTGTTCACTAGTACACCAGTCTCACGAACTTTTAGCACAAACTTGCGTACAGCTTTATTTCGGCCAAAAAAAACTTCCTTTCAAAAAACGCACTATTAGGGCTACACAGCACTCACTTAAGAAATAGGTTTTCAATATTTCCCAACATTGTTCAAGCGTAAAGTGACTCATTTCGTTCCGCGGAGATATGATACTGACTTTTTGTCAAGATTTCGAGCAGGAAACAACTGTCAGTGTCAAATTAACCAATGCTTTAAAAAGAAACCACTAGATGGCTCACCCTTTACTTGGTTTTGCCCTCGTTGACAGCTAGCCCCACAAAGCTCAACCCTGTTCCAAAATAGTTACGAAATCCAAAAAGACTTTGAATATAGTCGTAAGACTGAACTTTTTGAGTCTTTTCCGGATCCCAGGTCCCAGGTTACACTATAGCCTTACGGGGAATTATCACCTATGAACTATGAGGATAATTTCTCGAAAGCAGAATATACGTCCTTGGTCAGGGCCTGCACTGACGCATAGGTTTTTTATAAATACAATTCTGTATGTCACTACTCTCCAGGATGTGGCCAGACTTAAGGCATGCTCCCGATCGTCTGTAAGACGTGTGTCTTCCAGCAGAAAAGACTGCGTAGACTACTTATTGGCGGTCTTACTGGCAACTTTGCTCTAAGTGTGTTAGGCTTAAGTTACACCACTGTCTGCGACGCTTGTGAAGAACGCGACGATAATTCAGATCATTTTCTGCCTTTGCTCGGATTAGGTGGTAGGTCTTTGGTGAGTGATGTGGTGAGTGTTGATATTACAGCTCCTCATCCTCAAGTCGAAGAAACTCCAGTCAAGTTGGCAGTACCGGATTTAGCTTCCTAATAGTAGTTCAATGGATCAGTAGGTACTCCAGTGGACTGTTTCCTAACCCAACAGCAATGGGGAGGTAAAGGCCGTCTACCAATAAGGCTCTAATTAGAAATTATTGTTTCAGTAGTTTTCCAGTTGAAACCTATGTTCAGATGTCATAGGATTATAAAGAATGAACTCGAAATCGCCACCTTTAACCCCTTCCTAAAACGATTTCCAAATTGCCCATAAAACACGCTTAGTGAGGAAAACATTTCTCAAACCAATTGGTAATAATACTCAACGCAAAGAGATAAAATGCGGATACGGTTCAAATTCTTGAGCATGCCTCGAAAAACGAAAAACGAAAAACAGCGAGTGCACTCTTGTACTCGTATCATCTACACCAATCGGCCATTTGCGATAACGGATAGAGAAACAAACCGATATTCCCAATGACCGAGCACTACAATTATCCCGTAACAGGGGACAAGGACTTTGGATTTATCAAATTGGAAGGTTCCCAGCTCCTCTATTATACCAACCAAACGACCGGGCAACACCATCTGCCTTGTCTTTCATGAATCAATGCAACAGAATCATCTCCTTGGTAAAACAGGCCTCTGGCTATATCCATATGCGTTGTGCCTACTACGGTAGAATAGCAAGCCAATGTAGTTACAATGTCCATTTTCGGTGGTACTATCTTCACGAGCCGCACCTATAATGAAACTATGTGCGTGTGTGTGTATTTTGCCGAGCAGACAATTGCACATGTCGTTACTACAATACTCCAATGAAAGTAGTTAGCATTTGATGATGGCAAATTATTCGAGGCCTCCCCCAATCCGGCCAAAAGCCTGGTCGTCACCAATAATGATGATGGGGGATTTGGTTGGACGATGATTCTGCTGACGTTGTTGTTGATCCTGCAATTGTTGTAAATGTTTGCTATACTACAGTGGCCCTGGTCACCATTTAGATGAATGGTGATAGTGTGCTCTCCTGATGAGCTTGTTTCTACATCTCTGGTCCGATATCTTGTTGCGACTCTATCGGGCATTTATCGATACGGTAACGATGAATTTCACAACACACAGTGGATTATCCTTAAGGATTGCGACAGACACACCCACACAGATGCAATATGCTCGAAATTTCGATTGAATTCCATGAAATAAATTACTGTTCAGTGAGGCGAATGACAGTGTTCAGGGGGTAGGACAGTGGGTGCTACCAATATGGGAAGTGCAGGGTTGCTTTGTGAAATTCGTGCCGAGTGAACGAAAAATTATTATGCAAAGGAATTAAATTGTTGTTTCGAAGTTTCTACGCTTTTCTATTTTCCATTTCCTCAAACGCTACACTCGGTCCATGGCATAGGTATTCTTGTTGCACAAAGTTCCTGAAATGAAATACATATTGGTCAGTACATACAACCAACCCAAAGTCGAATATTGTTCCCCCGAGTGTAACCCTACTCATACTCATGCCATTATACACGTTTCTCCATCAAGCTTAGGTATAGTTTGGCAACACCTTATATGCCTAACGAGGCAGTTGATAGTATACACTTTCGGCTAATTTCACCGTCCCAAAACCTGTAAGAAATCCCAACGGGCAAACAACATGGAAGCTTGGAGGCAATGGGGTTTACTCAACCCTTTTATTCGGAGAATAATTATAGCCAAACCCAGGATGACCTAAAAAAATCTAAATCCCAAAACCAAGTCAACGCCTTTTATGAATGACCTGTAAAAACGGCAGAAAAAAAAAAGATTAGAGTTCGTTAAAAGCTTTATAGCCCCAAATTGTATGGTGGCATGCAGTGCCCAGAGAATAATAAATATTGGGGAGGGGACAACTACATATATGTAATTTGGGTCAACAAAGCAAAAGAAATAGGTTATTCCTGATTTTAAGCAAGGGTTGGGAACATTCTTCTCAAGTTTGACAAGGTATCGTAGTTATGTTTAATTTTCGAGTCACGTTGAAAAATTTCGAGGAATTTGAACTCATTTTTAGTTCGAAGAGTTCTACAAAAGATAATTGGACATAGCAATTTTCAAGCCATCTGTGAACTTTCGTAAAGGTAATGAAGCTTAGTATTAAAAGGTAGCTAGCGTATAGGGACCGAGTTGGTAGGTTCTAATAAAATAGTCGATTAGAATTAATGGACTACAATGTTCGTGGATTAACTACACCTAACTCACTGAATGAGGCGGCGCAAATATATGGATAGATGTGGTTCCAAGTTTATGAATACTACCAAAGTACTAACAATTGCTGGGCCCAATGTTGTGCCTAGTCTGAACTGTTTGGTGCAGTTCTGCCCAGGTGTTTAAGACAGACTTCATTAGATTCAATTTGAGTTAAGCTCTTAATGTACTTCCTGAAACATCCCTTACTGCGACACCACAGAAGGGTTCAGGTCTGACAAGTGGCATTGTCGCACCGACTTTAGCCAGTGAGTCAGCCGTTTCGTTTCCGGCAAAGCCCCTTTGGGCTAGAATCCAGTGTAGGACGGCTGGGTTTTTCTTTGCAAGCTCGTAGATGAATCCAGAGCTTTAAGAACAGTTTTGCTGTCTTAGCGCAGAGCTTTAAGAACAGTTTTACTGATTAGCGCAGTTGTTAATAGCAAGGACTTCAGCCTGGAATATGTACGAGTGCTTGCCTAAGTTGACTGAATAGTTCGCTTGAGGTGATTCTCCATAAATGTCAGATCGGGTTGGTGATGAAATTTCCTTTTCCAAAACCCCCTGTGCTGAAATCCCTTACTCCAAAAGGCCCTAAGAGAAAATCCCTAATTTTTAAATTTAGTGTTATTAATTCTGTGAGATACGTGTGGCGGGCATGCTGCCCCCCCTGCAACCCCCTGCTTGTGGTCACTGTAAGATTTGGTGTAGGTGCAAGGTTGGGCATATGCAGAGTTTAGTTTGCTTGTGGGAGATTTTGCCATAGGGGACTTCGTTCCGGGAGATTTTGAAAAAAGAGAAGATAAAAAATTAGAGATTATGTCCAATAAAAAATAAAAAAAAAATAAATAGGTGGCGCAACAGGCTGTAGACACCCTAGGCCTATCTTCTCGCAACTATTCGTTTGTGTGAGTTTCTATTTTTGAGACGAATGGAAGGGACTTCCAATTTTATACCGATTCCGAACGACTGAATTGAGAAGCTTTTTCAGGACATTCATACTCTCGGATATTTGTCAGACGTTCACGATAGGTGGCGCAGTAGAAGAAAACCTTAAGATGTACTTTGTGTTTTTCTTGGGATCGAACCTGGGATCCCTCTCACAGTAGTCCAGCACACTAACCACTGCGCTGCTGCACCCACAATTATGTCCAATAAGGAATTTTAAAACCGTCTGTATAACAGCCCAGATCAAGTCGAAGGATTAGGTTTATATTTTTCCAAGTCTTCCCTTGTGGGTATGATAAATAGAAAAGTTCTTATGAAACCCATATTCCGGTAGCATGTCGTCTAGAAACATGCTGAATGCTTTTTCAGGCTCCATATCGTCAATCAAAGATAAGTCGATCTTGTTCGAATCTAAGGCTATGAGTACACGACATGCCAAACGCGACATACGCATGCCACTCTGACGTCAATTTGACGTCAGAATATGTCACAAAAGGTCGTGTACTCGGCATATTATTGACGCTGACATATATGTTGGAATGCGTCTGTCACCCATATGTCCGACTCAGAATGGCATGCAAATTTCGGAGAATACAAAAAACATCGTTTGAATTGAAGATTTGTTGGACGTTTTTTAATCCATTGATATCGTAGCCACCCTTTGATGGATTTTGTTACTTTATGGCTTGATAGAAAGAAGACGAACCATATGTTGGGATATATACTGAATTTATTTCGAAATAACACCAGAAAGTTCAAAAATATTCAAAATTTTAGTGATTTTTTTTCGCTGGAAAGATTTTCGGGCTTCCTGGTGACATTTCGAAATAAATTCAGTATATATCCCAAGTGGATTGAATAATGTCCATGAAATCTTCAATTGAGTAGATTTTTTGCCAGTCATCGTCGACTCGACATACGAATATGCCAACCTTGAGACAAAACGTGCATGCCGTGTACTCGGCATACTTTTCGCACATGCCACAATATAATAAAACGTGACATATTCTACAATATGTCGAGTAATTATCGTGACGTCAGAGTGGCATGCGTATGTCGCGTTTGGCATGTCGTGTACTCATAGCTTAATAGACGATGAATACTCAGTTCTGCATCCATTTGAATGTGTACTTGAATAGGTAATAGGCCTAGGATGACTTTCAGTGTAGTGGTCGGGGTGGAGACAACCCGTCATTCAGTTTCCAGCAAGGTATACGCTGGATCCGTTATAGCTTTTTGACTGTAGGGACGAAAAAAATGCGGGCCAACAAATTACAAAATATGTTAACCCTCCTTTACGGAACTTACTCTACACATATGGCCATATGCCACAAGCACCTTGCTATTAGTTTGAGCGGGCTAGGAAGAGTAATGTACAAACGCTTATGGATCAGTCCAAGTCAATCCAATACTAATGGATGGTGCTGCCTTAAATGTAGAGGTCTAATGTGATGTTGTCACCGAACATCTTCTGACTTAACCGGATGAACAAGTCAAAGCCAGCACCAATGAGGTACGATTTTGGTTTCGATTCTATTCTAGTCGATTTTGGGCAACCAATCTTGCACTTTGTCCAACTTTTTATGAAAGTGGCAAAATTGAATTTCATCAGTCGTGGTACGTCGGATTCTGCTATGGAATCTGTTGCTTGATCTTGACCTGCTGCTTGGACTACGGACTTTATGATTCGTCTAACGTTGTAGTTTTGTGAAACCGCCTGTATTGTCCCTGCTGATCAAATTGTAGATACTGTACAGATGTGAGCTGGACTTGTCAAAAATGTGAAATGAAAATGAGCCGAAATTGTAGAACTGGTATTTGAGTGAAATGTTACACCTGGTGGGTTACTCAATAGTTCGGCCACAGCTCTTAAAGCCTGCGTAACACTCCAGACTAACTTGACATATCACTATAAATTTGAAAGACTATTTCTACTTGTTTTAGCCACAACTGAGGATATTGTGGGTTGAATTAGTTAGAGGTTTTACTCACCACTGGTAGCCATAAATTTGCATTCCTATATCAATGCTCTCTAGGGCCCTACCCTATAATAAAACTTGATAACTGATTGGGGGCATATTCATAGCTGTTTACTGTTTTATTGCTGCAGAATATATGAAACAACACGGATTACTTGTGGTGAGTTTACACCTGTCATATTCCGTGCCATGTCCAATAACAAAAGCTAAATGATTGTCTCTTAAACACCCTGGGACTAACTTCTTACAACCATTCGTTTGTGTGAGTTTTTTTTTTATTTTTAGAAAATAGAAGCTTTCTATGACTTACTCTCGGATGTTTGTCAGACGTTCGCAAGAAGTGGCGCTCTTTTATTTCTTCAATAGGCGACTTAGACAGCAATTTGCAAATATTAAGGACAATAATTAAACAAGCGCTTGGCGAAAACGTCACTAGTATCGCCGGATAAAAATTTCCTTTTCTGCCACCACGTTATTATACCCTCCACAGGAAGGTATATTCACTTTGCCATTACGTTTGTAACGCCAAGAAGGATTCACCGCAGACCCTATAAAGTATATATATTCTGAATCAGGATCACATTCTGAATCGATTTAGCCATGTCCGTCTGTCTGTCTGTCTGTCTGTCTGTCTGTCTGTCTGTCTGTCTGTCTGTCTGTCTGTCTGTCTGTCTGTCTGTCTGTCTGTCTGTCTGTCTGTCTGTCTGTCTGTCTGTCTGTCTGTCTGTCTGTCTGTCTGTCTGTCTGTCTGTCTGTCTGTCTGTCTGTCTGTCTGTCTGTCTGTCTGTCTGTCTGTCTGTCTGTCTGTCTGTCTGTCTGTCTGTCTGTCTGTCTGTCTGTCTGTCTGTCTGTCTGTCTGTCTGTCTGTCTGTCTGTCTGTCTGTCTGTCTGTCTGTCTGTCTGTCTGTCTGTCTGTCTGTCTGTCTGTCTGTCTGTCTGTCTGTCTGTCTGTCTGTCTGTTGAAAGCACGATAGCGTCCAAAGGAATTGACCTAGGTGAATGAAATTTTGTGAGACGACTTCTTTTTACAGTCGTCAGGTTGGTATTGAAAATGGGCTATGTCGGTCAAGTAGTTCTGGTACCTCCCATACAAAACCACTGTTAGACCCATGTCTCTCTGTCTGTTGAAATCACGATAACGTCCGAACGAATCGACTTAGGCAACTGAAATTTTATGAGAGGTCTTATATTTATGGCCTTCAAGTTTGTATTAAAAATGGTCCATGTCGGTCAAGTAGTTCTGTTACCTCCCATACAAAGCCAATATTTGACCCATATATCTCTGTCTGTTGAAAGCACGATAGCGACCAAACGAATCGAGTTAGGTGAATGAAATTTTGTGAGAGGACTTTTTTTAACCGTCGTTAGGTTGGTATTGAAAATTGTCTATGTCGGTAAAGTAGTTCTGCTACCTACCATACAAAACTAATATTAGACACATACCTACTAACTCGCATGGCAAACATTTTGCATGACTTTTATGCAGTGGAGGGTATCAAAGCATCGGCCAGGCCGATGATAACACTTTTACTTGTTTTTATTTCGATACGTTGTCAATAGGTGCTTTCTGTTTTCTGTCACTGTCACCGCCCCACAAGACAGACTTCTAATGCTCATGACCAGACAGTACACTTGACAATCGCGAGGACATCAACTTTCCAAAACTCCTTCTGTTACAGGACAAGCAAACTTTGGAACTGGCTTCCTGGGAATATATTTCCAGAAGACTACAATTTGCAGCATCTCGGGGCGTTGTTGAAGCGTTATAGGTCCACCTTTCCCATGAGAAGTATTTATAAAAAAAAAAACAAGACAAATAAAATGATTTGTCTCTGTCGTACTCGTGGCGATTCTATTTAGGGAAGATTTTTGCAAATTGCATTCTTTACCGCCAGCGCCATTTTAATTCTCCGCAGCTCATATCACACGATTATTAGGCGATTTTCTTTTTTAGTTCAGAGCAGAGCCTGAAGTGTCAAAAAAAAGTTCGTGTTTCTTTTTTAGCTCAGACACATCAGAAGAGCTCAGGGGTGGGATTCTGTAAAATACGAAACGAAAAACGCTTTCGTTTTCACTAAACCTGTCTCTATCCTATCTGTGGGAATAGACAGAGACAGCTATTGTCGAAACGATATCGTTCGATCGTTTTTATTTTACATAATCTGGCCCCAGAAAAATTGTGTTTCTTTTTAAGTTCAAACAATGATCAGAACGCGCTCTATGAGCTCAGAATAAATTGGCTGAGCAGGTTCAGTAAAAAGCTGACGCACTTACAGACACATTTGACAGAAAAAAAAACAGGACAAACAAAATAGTTGAAATGGCGGACGAGCCTTGTTGTTCTGGCTCAGCACTGAACTGCGGACACCATTGTATAATTTGAATAAAGTTCGTTGCCGGAAACTTAAAATTGTCCTTCTACCATGAAGCTCTGACGGCAGAGCAAAAGAAGCTGCCAATCAAATTTATTGAGGCTTGATACTGTTCGAAAACGCAACCAAAGGGTAAAACGACACGAGGCCATAAACCTGAAGACATGAGCTTAAGAATTCGTTTGTCGATTCATAAACTTGTGTGACCTTTATATAGTGTCAATAAAAACACATAGTGCTGCCAATTAAAAAAAAAAACTCAATTTAACGAAAAAATATCTTTAATCGTCCAAAAAGCTTATAAACTCTTCTCGACCCCACTGTCGACAGTCAATATATGTCTACACTAAAAACCAAGACAACTCTTTGCGGTGTTGGTCCTCCCTATCTCTCTCTATCTCTCTTTCTCTGCAACTAATGATGATGTTCGGTAATATTAGAATGAATGATTCAGCGGAAGCAATGCCTATCGATGTTTTGTAATTTTGTTGGCCAATTAATTCTCGTAAAGTCCAGCAACTGGTGCGCACTATGGCTTGATGTTCCTCCTCAATTATATGTCGGGCACCGTTTGCATCCTCCATCTCGTTATAGTACACATACACATCCGCCGAACTAAAAATGTGCAAGCTAGCAACTATAACGGTAACATTGACAATTGTTGTTGATGCTGTTGTTGTTGCTGTTGTGCAAGCAATTCGCCAATAGTCCTCCATTCACGTTCACGTTGGTTGCCGCTGATGGTGTTGACATTTTTAACGAGAGGTACACTTGCATAATTAACATTTCCAACAAGCTCTGGCTGTCCATTGAAAGTGGTCGGCGCTGCGGCCGGGACTATTTCTCCTACACCGCCCAAGCAGCCCGTGCCAGTGCCACCATCGTGGCAATTCATTGAGATGTCAAATGGAAGCTGTGTCCGATGCAAGGCCAACTGCTGACGAATCAATTGCTCCGTCGGCAAATGAGATGCTAATATTGAATTTTGAGTGGAAATTCATTTTTTCGATTATGCTTCCGCACAGCTTACCTGAATCCGGTACGAAGAATAGAAGACCAAAACCGCCGCCATGGTTGCTTGGCCAATTGACAGGTTGCACTGGTGCTGCACTCCCTTGGACGCCGGGCATGGCTGCTCCAGCTGCCAGAGTGGTTTGGTCTTCCGTTAGCGGTTGCTGTTGGATGCAGTCCTTATTCGGGTTACCAGTGGCAGCGCAATTAACCTGCATCATTGGAAATCAGTGTTGTTGCTTTTGATACATGTCATTATTTTTATTTGTCGATTTAACTTACCGGATCCATCTCCAGGAAGACCGGCTGAGATGTACGCTGCGCACCGCTAGGTGCTATGAGGTACTCATTGGGAAGATTTAATTGTTCGTGGGAATGACTGCGAATGAATGAAGGATGGCCACAGCTACTCGCTGTTGGAGTGGGTGATTGACTTGGCAAATCCACAAAGGAAGCGCTGTGTTGCAGTGGCTCCGGTAAGGTATTCAATCGGGGTGGGATTATCCATGCGTAAGTATTGCCCAAGGTGGGATCAAAGTTGTTCGGTTGCACTAAATTGCGAACAAACACTTGTATCGGAGATTGTTATTGCGGTAAATAAACTCACAGATAAGCGTGTTGCAATGACCGACAGCAATCCAGTGAGCAGCACAAACAAAGGCGGCAACTAAAGAAGGTCTATACATGATTGCAATTAAAGTCTTTCTGGGGGACGATTATTTTGAAGCTTAATTGTTGACTTTGACTGACAGACTGGTGGTCGTGTATTAAGAACGCTTATAGGGGGTAGAATGATTTCGTTGAGCGGGATGTAGGGCACCCTATGAAAAATATATGGGCGTGCGATTGGGAGACTCTATTTAATTTGAAGGAGAGTGGAGGAGAGCAGCTTTTATAATTTGATTTATATCATAGTAGATGTTGACTTTAGTGAAAACCAGTATTGTATGCTTGAACATGATTTCAGACTTATAAGCGCATCGGTTGGCTTGAATGTAGCGCAATTTGGGAGCCCAATTCTCATCCATTTTATCGATCAACTGGTCCCAGTAGCGGCAAAATGCTGACCTGAATGCTGACCTGCAAGTGGTGCAATAAGTAGTCGTCTTCACAACAAATCTGGCAATTCTGCTTATTTAGCTGTTAAGGCAAACGTGAGAAGCAAGGGCATTTTCGGCCCATTCACCGAACATACAACGCACGCAGTGGTCATGCGGCTTAAATTCTTTAACAAGCTTGTACAAATTTCATAAACTGAAGCAAAAATTGCCCTGCACGATGGCGAATCGACCCCTTCGGGTCATCCTCAACAGCATGCTAGTACCCCCCATAGGGAAAAACGTCTTCGGTGTTCCGTCTTTGTCTGCTTCAAAAACGATCCATAGTTTTCCCAATAACTGAATCACATAGACGATCATGTCGACCGAAAATTCAACGTAGCGCACTGTAAGTTTGTCGAATTGAACGACGAATGCAAAGAATACTGAGTTCAAATAATGTATTAGCTGTCAAATTCACTGTCACGAGAAACAGTGTTGCCAATTTTGAAATCGCGTCTCTAAAAAAAAACACCTATTACCCACTTTCTTGAGATCACAGTTTTGCTTTGTTGGAGCACTTAAACTTAATAGTTGAACTCAATATTGGTCTTAAAATGTTGCACACACACGTGCCTACTGAAAACATAAATTTTCTATATTTTTGTTCAACTTCTCTATGTTACCATCTGTCAACTGCAGTAAGGGTACCCTACATGGCGGAATTTCAAAACTAACAACAGTTGATAAGACGAACATGAGCAACCTCTACAAGTCGACCTTTGATAACGAAATTGTTGCCGTATTCTATTAAAAGTGATACCCACTCAGGAAAATATTCAAAAGCAAACAGACAAACGGATTATATACTAAGTTGTAATATTTAAGGATCTACGAGTTTATATAATTTTAAAGCTACATAGATGATGTGGAAGCTATTCCGCAATTACTTATTTTAATATGAATAATTAAATTGCATCTTTAGTGTGTTCAGACACATAACGAGGCGTCCATGTTTCTAAGTGGAGAGTTCAACAAACAGTTCAATAATCGTTTAAACAAACAGCCATTTTGATGACGTTGCTTGGCTGTGATTTGACGCAGTGGCTTAGTGGTTAGATGAGGTCTTGGGAAACTCAAATTTCTAGTAAATAAATGTGTTGGAAACATTTTCAATTTGGTCGTTCGATTTTCGAATCAAATGTTAGGTCCCTTCCATTCCATTCATCCAAAAAACAAACCAAAAAATCATGCAAACGAGTGGTTGTGAGAAATTGCCATGTATGGAAATTTAATTTCAGGAGCAGACAACAGATGGAGAGACAGACCGACGCCGACAGACGGTTTGACGTGTTTTCAGCTCAAATGGGTTGGGTTTGTGTGGTTTTCGGTATATACGATTTTGAAAGTTCCTTCCTGTATGTGAGGTGCCACGCCCCTTGGCCCAATTGTGACCAAACTTAGCAGAAACTACTTTGAGCAAATCACAAAGCTTACCTTAAAATGAGCTCAGTCGGATCGGTGGTTTTCGAGTGGTGGTTTCTACGAAATCTGTTTGGAAAAATCGCTCAAAACCACAAACTTAATTGCGCCATTGTATTTATGCATGTATCTGTGTGAAGATCTACAAATCACTATACATACTATTTCAACCATATGTACCCAATCTTAATAGACTAAGAGCTAGCAACGTTTTTTCTCAAGTCATTTTAGCAAGGCTGTAACTTTGCGAGCTTAGTTCGTGGTGACTACTGAACATGAAAATACATTTCTGGCAGCGCTGCGTTGGTTTATATATTAATGCCATAACCTCAAAGCTCAGCGCTACCATTACCTGTAGGATGCAGAACGCACTTTTACATGTCTCAGAATGGTGAAATTTGGAAGGACTTTCCATAAATCCTAGTAAAACCATTCTAGTGCCTTTTACAAGGAAGAGATTGGTTAATTTTAACACTATAAACGTAAATGGCACTACTTTGAGCTACTCCAATGAAGTCAAATATCTCGGAATTGTCCTTGATAAGAAGCTCAACTGGAACTCACAAATCAAGTCCGCCACAGAACGTGCCACTAGAGCCATGTGGGCCAGTAGGCAACTTTATGGCAGAACTTGGGGTTTAAACCCAAAAATTATACACTGGCTGTATATCATGATGGTAAGGCCCATTATCACAAACCAGTAAGAATAGACCGCCGACTTCCCGTACACCTACCCGATTCCCCCCGGAAAGAATTTCCCTGTCTGTGAATACGTGTAAATGTCAAAATTAATGGCGGCAATGTTTTTCTATGCAATACCATGCGACCAGGATTTTTCAAGTATGCGTGCGTTAATGGCGCCCCTTTGATTTTGTACAGCACCAATACATGAAAAATCCTGGTCTCGCCGGCAGCTTGTAGGCAAAGTCCGTTATGTGGGAGGAGTCGACGGTCTATTCTTACTGGTTTGTGCCCATTATCACATACGCGGCAATTGTCTGGTGGCCGAAAGTTCTTCAACGGACAACGGCAAATAGACTACAAAAATTACAGCGTATTGCCTGTGGCAAGTGGCAGCTAGATGTGCTATTAAGCTACAGCTAGAATACAAGTTTAAAACAGCTGACCATGTGGGACACCTGGAAATACTTAACTCAATCCCAAATATGGACATGTTCTGTTCCACCCCCGACATTATGGTTAGGGAATATAGTTTTGGGAAATTATTTGAGGTAGAAATACTGGACCGCGCGAAATGGGACAATGGTGTTCCGACACTAAACCCCAAAAGTTTGGTCTGGTATACGGACGGATCGAAAATGGAATCTGGAGTTGGTGCTGGTGTCTCTGGACCCAATACCAAAGTCTCAATACCTATGGGAATGTGTCCCACGGCTTTTCAGGCTGAAGTCCATGCCATTGAGGTCTGCGCCGATTTAATCTCCAGTAAGGGAATTAAAGGCGCCACAATACAAATCTTCTCAGATAGTCAAGCGGCTTTACAAGCTCTTTCGTCCAACACGATGGACTCAAAAACAGTAAAGTGCTGCTACGATGCCTTGCAAGTCCTATCCAAGGATAAACTTGGTTGGGTACCTGGTCATCAAGGTATTGAGGGCAACGAATCGGCGGACCAATTAGCTAGGCCTGGTTCTGAATCTGCGTTCTGTGGACCAGAACCTTATTGCAGAGTCAATTGGGCTACTGCCTTAGGTCTAATTAACAATTGGGAACATCAACTTCGTCTAAACCACTGGGAAAATGTTCCGGGGTTAAGACAATCTAAAAGTTTAATTAAACCTTACTCGTACAAGGAAATCCTCAACCTAAATAAGGATAATATCAGAAGGCTGGTGGGCTTTCTCACAGGCCATTGGGGCTTGAGATATCATCTTAACAAAATGAACTCGTGCCCGGAGATAGAATGTAGGTTGTGTCTTGAGGATGTAGAATCCTCCGAACACATTCTCTGTGATTGCCCGGCACTTCATTGGTTAAGAAAACGTATCTTCAACAAGGAGATACTTTTACCAGCAGAGCTCAGGAACTCCGCTACTAAGGACATAGTGGTCTTCACTAGGGAAGTCACACGTCTCTTAGAATAACCTTATCCCTTCCAATACAATAGATCTTTTAGGTCGCAGTGTCAGCCAAATGGGCAGGGAATTTAAAAAAAAAATAAAAATTTAGGTACCTCATTTTAGCAAACTTAAGTTTGACTATTTTCAGCCAAAGAGCCGTCGATTTTCCTTATGTAGCTAGGGTCGCAGGCCTCTTTTGAGAGTATCTTTCGTAGTCTCAATGTCTCACTCGTATCAGCTATGCTACTAGCTCTTACTCTATAACAATTCCAATCTGATCCACTCAATAGATATACAAAAGAAAATCCCTTAAAAGCTCAACAATCTCTACGACACTTTTACTTAAAATTTATTTGTATTATCAATGGTTAAACGTAACTACATACCTATTTAGACATTTTAAAATTTTTAAAGACCAAAACAGGCAAGCCTCTAACGCATAATCTTCTAACAGACAAAATTTGAAAACACTTACTATAGCCGTTCCAATTTTGGGTAATAAAAATGCGATGCGAATTACAAGCGGTTGAATAGTTGGATTGGAGCCTCTCTACTTCTTCCATCTTCAAATTTTGACAGCTCTATATACCTATACACAAGAGACCGATCCACAAACGCATCTAACTTCCGCTGCATGCCTTTTTATTTCAGACTATTCTAATTTTATATAACTAACTTGGTGTAGTTTTATAATTTATTTTTCATTAATTTGAATTTTTGAAGAGAAAAAAATATTAGAGACATTTAGGCAATTAGAGGGATAAATGCAGTACAACCATGCATACCATAAGTAAGCAAGTTTTATGGCAATTACAACGTTCCTTCGTATATTGTCGTAAATAAAGATATTAAAGCATCGCAGTATATATCTAGGTATTGTCTTAAATATTTGAAATAAATTTATTTTCGTTCCTCATTTCTTTATATGTTTAATTAAGTACAAAGTTGACGTGACATTTATGTAGGAAGGTAGATATACGGTTGTACGGCTACGTTAAGTTGGCTAACTACTCGTACTCGTAGTTGCAAACAGTTCCTGAAAAATTAAATTGTTCTCTCCATTTGTTTCATATATAAAATGGAGATGCTTTTATAAAAAATGTGCACGACTGGGTCGCACGAAACTTTCTCGTTTATTGCGAATCTTCGCATAATCTCATGATTTATTTTAGCAAATTTGACGTTTAAAATTGTATCACTTAAGATGTACGCAGGTTAAGTAATTGAACCCTTGTCAAATAAAAAAGTAATACATACTACATACACATAATGTATGTAGGTATTAACTAAAACAATTTATTACTTAAGCTAAGTACGCTGCTCGAGAGAAACTAAATTTTAGCGGCTCTCCAATTTTTCTCTCAAAACATTAGCTAAAATCCTAGCTAAATTCTGACATAGAGTGCGCTGTGGATAGAAGTGTCGCAGAAAACAGCTGTTCGTTGAAAATAAATTTCTTCAAAAATTCATCGACGAGAAAAAGTGTTATATTTCCGTTGCACTTTCTTTTTTCCTTGTCTGCTATTCCTTGATGTCAAAATTTTCAATTTCAAAGGATTTATTTTTCGACAACGCAAAATAACAACAAACAAACAGACCTGTCAAAATTTAGCTTGAAAAAATGTGCCGAACCATTAATGGGCGCGCTAAATTGTGGCAGATACATACAGTAAAGTCTGAAATTAAAGTTTGATTTTTTAGCTGAAGCAGCGTACCGCTCGGCTAAATGGATTCGCTCAGCTAAATTTTGGAGAGAATTTTGTATGGGAGCTAAAATTTAGCTCGCGAACAGGGTACTAAGCTTAACTTTCAAATTTCACCCCGAACTGACACTTAAACGAGGCGATGAATTTCGAAATTCCATTTTTGATTATTTTAAAAAAAGTGGTCCAATGGTCGGGATTTGGGTAGTCATTTTTGAGAAATATTCATAAAACGGCTAAATTCCAGTTTTCTGACAAAAACTAAGTACGTGATCGTGTTTAAAATGCTTATGTTGTCCCAAATATGTGTTTTGATCAAAATCGTTGGAGCGGTTTTTTGTAAAATTTTTCTGACAAATGTTACAAATTTGGATTCGAAAAGAACTGTTACTAAACTGTTTAGCTGAAAACTGAGTACGACGTATTCTTCAGGATATAAATTTTACCTAGCGGTTACATTTTTATCCAAATCGAAAATGGCGTTTTTGAGATATGAGCAGTTTTTAAAGTACCATTTTTAGCGATTGGGATTGAAAATCGAAGGACGCACTCGTGGTTTAAAAAACACTGTATTGCAACTGTTTAGCTTAAAACATTACTATGGATTTAAGCATTACCTGCCAGTTACACATTTATCATAATCGAAAATGGCGTTTTTGAGATATGAGCAGTTTTTTAAAGTACTATTATTAGGGATTTGGGTGGATATCAAAGGACGTAGTCTTTTTAGGGAAAAACTGAGTTTGCTATCAAGTTAAGAATGACAATAGTACCTTAAAAATATATTTTTTTTAAATCGTTAAAAATTTTTTTTTTTTCAAAATCGTTTTTACCGTTTTCGAGAAAAGGTCAATTTTCAAAACTGCCGTTGCTGGACTTTTTAGCGAAAAACTGGGTATGCAGTCATGTTAAGCATGTCTACATTAACTCAACTATCAATTTTGGTTCAAATAGTTAGAGCCGTTTTCTAAAAAATTGAAATTGTTTAATATTTCGTAAAATTTTTGTATGGGAAGTACGGTTAATATTAGGGCTAGCATAAAAAAAATGCCTCCTAGCTCTAAATACGAAGTTTGAAACAAATCCGTCCAAGCGTTTAGATTCCCCAGGGGGGACAGACAGACAGACAAACGAACGGACAGAATTGGTAGATCCACTTCTTTGAGTTCCCCTATCATCGTAATATCAAAAACAATAAGTATGTATCTCTCTTGCTACGTATACGAGGAAGTTAAAAATAACTGAGAAGGCATAATGTGAAATCTATTTTAGCTTTATTTAATTTAAATATGAATTGGTTGCCAGTTAAGAAATTTCTAAAAGAGAAAGACATGTAAATTATATAAATAGGCACGTTAGTGCCCCGGCCAAATTATCTATTAAAGTACACACCCTTTTCACACAAAACAAACTCAGGCTGTTTTCGACCCCCTTCTAAATTCGGAACCAATTGAGCCAAACCCTTCAAAATTATAGCATTTACTAAGCTAATTAAAAAGGTCCACCTCACTCTCACGTCACAAAATTCTATTTCAATTGCATTACTGGTTGTCAAAATACAGGACTTCCAAAATCAATAAAAGCGTAACTGATTGACTCACTCACTTAGATGATGATCATCTCAAAATTATGAAGCACTTCCAGCCATCCTAGAATCGTGAAATTTGGCAGAATCCTAGATCCTGCAGTGCACTCTTAGAAAAGGCAAAGCATATTTTAACAAATAGTTATAATTTGTTAGTAGCACTTCTGATTGTCGTAGGATGTTGACATTTTGTGGAGCAGTAGGACAGAAAGGGAAAAAAATATGTACGGCATTTGCCATATCACTCTTGCCAGAACTTCCTTGCGATAGGTCCTAACATTCTTGATGGATATTCTCTTTGAGGACTTCAATGTTCTGAGGCTTGTTGACATAGTCTGGAACGGTTCTTATCGGCCACTACAAATTGCCAAAAATCGGTTTGTCCCAACAGCTAACAGCTGATGCACTGTCGGCACTTTGTACGGGAATTCTATATAAATATAAAGACTGTTGATTGGTGCCCAATTGCATGGCATGTCGTCTGGATGTTACTCTGGAGTCCTCTGCAACATATTCAGTAACAGCTGCGACATTCTCATCTGAACTGCTTTTCTGCGGCGGCCAGTCCTAGCAGCATATTCTGATGCCCCACATACTCTTCTAAACGAGCGGCTAAACGTCGTAGGTTTGTCCCAGTTGGTGTCGAAACCGGGAAATGTCCGCCGCAATTTACGCTGCGCCAACATCACCGACGAATTATTAAGAAAAAAAAATTGAAACAATTATTCCGCGTTCTTTAAAAGTATAGCGGTTCATGTCTTTATGTCTTTATGTATTTTGTATTTGTTTACTTTATAAATGTCAAAGTAGAAGTGATATTTGCAAAAATTATAGCACCTTCCGATGAGGTGATGACTTTTTAATCTTAAGACGCATGCATTTTATTGACCCTCTCTAGATCATTACTTAATATTGTCAGCCACAATGTCTGTCAAATTGAACAAAGGTTTGCACCCGAACTAATGAATAATTTATTTTCTGCAGTTTGCTTGTTTTTATTAACAGTCATTAACGTCTAATAATTACTATTACTCGTCCAGTAATATTTAATAAATTATTTAGTATCATTTAGTATTAAATTCAACACCACCAAACGCATAGCTATGAAAACATTATTTTAGTTTCATAAATTCAAATCAAACAAAAAACCGCCAATAAAACTACACTTGAAAACATATTTCAAGGTTCAACTAAAAAACAAATATTACTCGCAACTACCATGCATGACACAAACCTGAAAATCAATTTAAAACCAAAAGCCCCTACCCCACCCCCAAAATTATGCGAAGCAGACAAGTAATTCGTATCATCTCAATTAATATGCAACAGTGCACACGGCCGGCGGCGGAGACACATTCTCTACGTCCATCGACCAAGCACATCTCCAACTGAAATCCTATTTATAGCCCGATATATTGACCAAACCGATTGTAGGTTCGATGGCGAGCGCGGCGCGCGGGACCGGGAATCATTAAGTCGCATTGCTATTAAATCGACCCCTTTGCTGCCTCGCATTGATCATAAAAATTTTAAAATACTGCGTCATTTCGGTGAGTAAGAGTAAGTAACACATCCTCCTGGAGCTCCCAATTCCCCACTTCCCAATCCCAGTTATCGGTGAGACAAACAAAATCAGGAGAGCCCCGCTGCTGATCAACTCATTAGCATTCCCTTTAGATATAGATATCGGTGGATGGGGGTAGGGGATGATGTAAAATAAACAAATTTATCGCGGGAATACTCGAATAACTAGATCACTTTGTTGTTTGTTGTTGTTACTGTTGCACTTGAGTGACAGAATAATAAATGCGACACTTTGAGATATGAACCGAGACATCTACCTTCTCCATCTACCCCACCTGCACTGATATTGCTCGTAAGTTGGGTTTAGGTGTCATCACAGAATGCAGTTTATCTATATTTTCTGTTGATCAAGATATCAAAATTTACAAGTTTCAATTCTCAAATGACTTATGACGACACACATCGCTGCTATTGACACGAACTTGGATTTTGAATGTGTATATAGTTTGTTAGGGCACAGTGCGAGCAATCAGTGGATTTGTTATAGACTCAGACCGAGAATTATACAGGCACAGACTCTAACCCATAGAATAAGTCTCATACGTTATACCTTGCATGGACAAAAACGTTAACTGTCAACGCTTCAATTTTAAACGGATCGAACAGTCCTATAAAATCCGCCGAATAATGCGTTGCACTGAATTTTTTTTTTTGCAAATTAGCTCCACCGAAAGAATGGGCACATTTAAAACATAAGTCGACTAGATTTGTCTATTTTTGATTTACCCTAAACACAAGATTGGTACCGAAAGTCACTTTTTTCGTCAATCACAAAAGCGATATGTCAGCTTAGTATTCATAGGGAAAAATTCTCGACTTGATTTCTCGGATACGCGTCTCAACTGAAAAACAAAAAAACCTGTTCCCGTGATCAGTTTAATCCAATAAAAATTCAAAGATATAAAGTTTGTCAGTTGTCAGACTTAGTAAACTAGTGTTTTAAATGCTCCCGCAATGTTTTGTGATTAAGCTGTCATCGCCGCTTAAATATTTTCACCAATAAATAAAGTGGAGTTCAATAACCCTCATAATGCCATTCTTTAATTTTTGCGAACTGTCAATGGAGTTTAAAGATAAACACTAAAATGTTAAGGGACCAACCAATAGGATTGGTTGCATTCGGCATATCCGTTACTTATGTGTCACCTTCCATATTAAGCTGTTGTGTATTCTATCCATCTGTCAGTTTAGTACGTTGCCGCAACGTAAACGACAGATTTTTTCGGTTGAGTCCATGCAAATACTTTACCGTCGCATACGTTTTATACGTTGCTTAGGGATCGCACCTTCCAGAAGCTTGTGCGACAGTGACCTACATCCATCTGTCAGTTGAAAATGTTGACAAAGCGAATGCGATTGATTCCATGCATTTACTAACAGAGTTCTACAAAACTGTTGGAGATAATGTCGAGAAGCGAATTGGTCTTTGATAGAGTATCTGACGGTGTATAATAAAGGTTGTCCCATAATTCACTTATGTTTCAATTCACTTTAATTTTGCGCCATTTAATAGTACAGTGAGGCCAAAGGAAAAAAAGATAACCAAGTGACAACTGACAGTTAGTAAAAATGGAGCGCTATACGAAAAAGAACAACGATTTTTAATCGTTAAGCAATATTTTAAAAATAATGAAAGTTTGTCAGCTACAGTCCGCAATTTTCGAACAAAATATGGTTCATCTTGATGGCTTTGTTAATAATGCAGATTTTTTGCTGGTGGCCTTATCGGACCATTCTTCTTCGAAAATGCGGCTGGTCAGGCAGTAACAATTAATGGTGTTCATTATCGTGACATGATAACCCAGTTTTATTATTGCCTAAATTACAAAAAAAAAAAAAAAAGAATTGTGACCAACATGTGGTTTCAAAAAGACGGTGCTACTTATGCCCTACAGCCTGAGAAACAATTCAAATTCATCATGAGTCATTTCCTAATCGTGTAATCGGCCATTTTTGCTATCAAAATTGGCCACTCAGATCTTGCGATTTAACGCCATTGAACTTTTTTCTTTGAAGTTTTTTGAAGTTAAAGGTCTATGTTAACAAGCCCACGATCACCAACGCTTTTAAAGAGGAGATTGGGAGGTGTATTAGTGAAATTCAGCCACATTTATGCGAAACGGTCATAGAAAATTACAATAAAAGAGTACGTCCTTGCCATTTATCGCCATTCTTAAATTTGATCTGCTGAGTTTTATAAATTTTGTAAATTTCTTCCGATCGAGCTAAGGAAAGAAGACCACTGAATTACTGTGCCTTTCTAACCATCTTAGGCCTTAACCTGCTATGAATTCTCACCAAGTTATTAAGACGTCACCTGTTAAGAGAAAGTTATTTCAATAATTGTTATAATAAAAAAAAAATACAAACGAAGAAATGAGCTACATAAAATGTCAGTGCCACGTCTATGATGTTTAAACTTATCAGAACTGGACAAATTTTAGTGAATTGTATTGCATACTCTAACCAGCTTGCTTCATGTGACAATGAAAGTGGTTATAATTTTCGTTTCACTTCAGCCCCGAAATGTCAAAAATGTAACCCTTTCTTTACTTCGTTGTCTGATCCACGAAACGATTTAGGATCCAAATCACGCAGTCAATTTCTGTCTATTGACTGAAATTTTGCACCACTCGAATTTTGTAAGCCTTTAGGAAAAATAATTTTTTTAAAATCTCCCACAATCTAAAAGCATTTTAAGTCTTTCTAAGATATTTCGAATAGCAAGTGCCTACGAATGTCATCTTAAACACCAAACATTACTTACATTTGACATGTAAAGTAAAAAAAAATTATTTTGAAACTCTGTACATTATTTAAGACACCCAAAGCTATTTCTCTATTTGCAGTCCCCTGATCGCTCCCACTGTAAATTCACCTTGAAAAAGCCTTGCAGCTCCAAAAACCCCCCGCCAAAAACCTAAAAACTACCAACCGACTCGATGACTAGTGACGACATCGTCACTTTGTCACACAAACTACAAAAATACCGCTCTACCTCATATACAGTCTCTTAAGCCGCGTTCCGGAATAAGCCAATACAAAGATCGTTTGCTTGTACTTCCCATCCCACCGGCCAGACCAAGCGCGACCGCGACTAGTTAATTGTGTTCGACGCGAATTTAAGCACTTCAGTTTGACTCGAACCTCTTTCGGCACCAAAACGGAAGCTCAGTACTAATTTTTCGCCGTCGCGTCGTGTAGCGTCGTCGCCGCCAAGTTGCAAATTTCTGTATTTCTGCATAACAATACGTCTTTACATCTTGCCGGTCATTAATAAAGAAATAGTCAAATATATCTGACACTAAGTGAGGCGCTTAAAATAGACATACCAAATACGTATTTGGCATATTTGTGCGTCTTGAAAACAGTTTTAAAATTGAAGTGACAGTCAGACCCTCAAGGTGTTTATCAATTGCACCTTTTGACCTTTCGCAGTAATTTTCGTTTCGAAACAAACACTAGCTGTCACATCCAAATTGATATTGCTAATCTTGAACCGGTGAGTAGGTAGATAATGCATCATGCTATTATTATTGTCTAGCTAATTACGATCTGGAAAAACCCGTTATCTGCGATGATTTACATATTCGACTCAGAGCTTGAAGAGGGCGCTAAATTGCTACTGATAGCATGCTTTGCTTTGGTTCACAAAGCCGAGACATTTTTTAGTTTACGTTTTTTTTAGAGTATAAAAGGCTCTGACGCAGTTGACAGCTCTCTGACAGGCTGAATTCAAATTTGATTGGAATCAGTGAGCGGTTTAGTTAAATTTAAATGTGTATTAAACCTAGTGTCAGTGTTCTTGTGTGAGTATACATTTTCTACGTTAGTTTTAAACGCGCGTCTCAAGTGGATTAGTTGGTTAACTAATTGAGATTAAAAAAAATCGCCATAAGCAAACGTTTTACATGATTCGTATATGTTGGCGTGAGGGATTGTCCTTGAAGGCGGTTCTTGCCTTTCATTCAAATTTGATGGTCTGATTTGTACTTATTTGTTTATGTGACACAAAAAAGATTGCTAAAAATAGACAATTTTAGTGAAGATGATCTTGAAATTATCAATATGTCAAGGTTCGCACTGACAGTGTTTTCCTACATAAATTTGTGAAATTTGTGAGAGCTGCTAAATAATTATACTCGGTTAATTTTCTGACACAACACAAGTCTAAATGTTGAAAAGAGAAGAGAGTTTTAGTTAATTTCACTTAAATGGTATTCAGTGTTTTAATTCATCAACAACAAAAGCAAATCTGAAACAAAGGAAGACGCAAAAAAATTAGCATAGGAAAAATTATTATATTGAGGGATCAATTTTTGACAGTTATGCGAAGATAATAATTATATTAAGCGCAATTGACATGCGGCCTCAAGCAATGTTTGTCCTTAACATTTATTTTGCTGAATGAGAATAAGTATAGTCGCCCTTTAAACATTGCACAAATAATGGCCACATTCTATTGCCCGCTAGATGGCTTCGAAACATGAAATTAGTGTCAAACTCTATATACTTCAACAAAATCGATAACCATTTCCACTAGAGCTCTAAACCATTTGTGCTAGATGTCAATTTCGTTTAAATATGGAGTTTGACGTTAGATTGACATGTCGTTAGTTATTTAGGGAACGCGGCCATTATTTGCGAAATTCTTACGGTGTTCTTGTTTGGTCTCACTGTGATTCAATTCCAATGGAACATATTGCTTGTTATTTAAATTCCAAAGTACCTACAATATACGGTAAAAATAAGTCAAAATTGCAACAGGAAGTGTCATCCAAATTGATATTGCCACTAGTCAACATAATGAAAACAAAGTGTTATTATGTCACTTTTGTGACCTCAATGGTCAGGGTATGCCATTCGTATGAAAAGAAATTCATAATATTTTCATCGCCAACCAACAGACAAAAGAGTGTCACAGATAATTACTCTTTTACTGTTGTTTTTTTCATTGCGAAACCATATTTCGTTTAAAGAATTGTGATTCATTGTGTCTTTGACATTTTGACTGGTAACTGTTAATGAACATTGCAAAAACGAAAAAATCTCAACAAAAACAAAACCATTCAGCGAAAGTGTCAAAGTACTTGACATGAATTAGATTCGTCGTACTGACATTTCGGGTCAAAAGGAGGTACGGAAGTGTTTCCTTTCTGTTTTGGGGGGGACCGGAGGGTTTACCGAAATCTGTGTGGGAAAAAGGTTTTCAATAGCAAATGACTGACGAAATAAAAACCCGCTTTTGTCTGTTATCTGATGATGATGATGGTTCGTTGGAGCACGTATTTTGTATTGTGTGCGTAGGTGATTGGGTTTATTGTTTCTTTTTATTGTTCAGGAAGGACGTGAGTAGAAATTATTGAATGTGAAACAGCAAAATGAAAAGCAACAGAAGGAAAAAAGCGAAATACTATAAATTGCAGTGGTTTTACTTTCGATTGGTACTTATTAAGGTAGGCCGTCGGTGATTGGGTTTGCAGGGAGATCTGCAAGATGGTAGACCATTTTTAACTCGTTAGAAGGAACGATCGTGAGAGCTCTAGCGACAGCAGAACAAAAATAATATTTCGTTTCGTTTGATTCTTTTCACTCGAAAGGTGAATTTATTTCCCATAAGAAAAAATTTCACCGACGAACCTTCCTTTTTCTCAATCCAACGGGTAACTATAGCATTATGCTCTGAGCATTTTGTGACAGCTCCTGTCTAGTTCAGATTTGACGATGTAGAAGTCGAATGCCTTAAGCGCAGCTTGACTATCAATGTAGATAGCTCTTGTTGTATATTGATGCCATTCCAAGTAGATCCGCAGCTTTGAGCATGGCCAGAACCTTTACCTGGAGCACACTAGATGTGTCCGGTAGTCTTAATGACACATGTAGGTGTATATCACAGTGTGGGCGCAGTAGCGCAGTGGTTAGTGTGCTGGACTATTGTACGAGGGATTCCAGGTTCGACCCCCGAAGAAAAAGCAAATTACATCTTAAGATTTTTTCTACTGCGCCACATCTCGCGAACGTCTGACAAACATCCAAGAGATTGACTGTCCTGACAAAGCTCATCAATTCAGCCGTTCGGACTCGGTATAAAATTGTACGTCCCTTCCATTCGTCCCAAAAAATGGAAACTCACACAAACGAATGGTTGCGAGAATAGGCCTAGTGAGTCTACCCGCCTGTTGCGCCACCTATTTATTTTTTTTTAGGTGTATATCACTTAAAGTATATACACCTTACCCTGTACCGTCCTTAGTTTTGGAATTTAGCATGAATCGAAATTTAATTTTCATTCGAAACCTTATTCTTCGCCAGAAGTCAATGCGAAGTTAAGGCCTCGACATACTAAACAGATGACTTACATTTTCATCGCTATTTAGGGTGCCTACTTTTTTTTTAAATGCATCTATTGATACCCATAAATTCCGTGCATAGCTCCTAGCATTTGGAGTCTTCCAAAGATGCGTAATTATGTCTTCGAAACAAATTTTCAATGACAATCCGCACACGACATAATGTACGACATATGACCGCAACCTAAGGGCTAAGCGAAAACTTTTGTTTTATTTGCTTTGAAGCAAACATTTCTTCACGAAAAAGCAGTTACTTCATTAAAAATGCTTTTAATATAGCTGTACAAATCCAGATAAAGAAAATGTGTTTGCAATCACTTTAATTTTTAGAGACATCTTGGTATGGAGATTGAATTTCAGCGCAGAAAGCGTATCAGATGATTACTTATAGTCATAGAGTATCCAGACTGACGTTATGTATGGAATAGCACATCGGGTAAATGGCTGCCACGGCTTTGTGTCTTTTACTGAAATATTCTATGACCGTTTCGCGTAAATGTGGCTGAATTACATTAGTACACCTCCCAATTTCATCTTTCATAAACCTTTGACTTCAAAAAACCCCAAAGAAAAAAGTCCAATGGCGTTAAATTGCAAGGTCTGGATGGCCAATTCTAATCGCAAAAATGGCGGATTACATACGATTAGGAAATGACTCATGATGTAATTGAATTGTTTCTCAGACTGTATGGCATGATTGGCACCATCTTGTTGAAAGCACATGTTGGTCACATCCATATCTTGTAATTTAGGCACTAAAAAGTGGGTTATCATGTCACGATAATGAACACCATTAATTGCTACTGCCTGACAAGCCGCATTTTCGAAGAAGAATAGTCCGATAATGCCTCCAGTCCAAAATCCGCACCAAACAGTCAAGCGTTGGGGATGCATTTGTTTCTCAACAATTATTACTTGGGGCTTTTCTGAACCCGAAATGCGACTATTTTGACGATTAACGAAGCCATCAAGATGAACTTTATTTTGTTCGAAAATTACGGACTGTACCTCACAAACCTTCATTATTTTTAAAATATTGCTCAACAATGAAATGCGCTGTTCTTTAGTATAGCGCTCCATTTTTACTAAACCCGAACTGTCAGCTGTCACATTGTTATATTTTTTTTCCGTTGGTATCACTGTACTGTTAAATGGCGTCAAATTTAAATTGTACGTGAATTATGGGACACCCTTCAAATATATAAATTTTCGAGGGATATTCGAAACAGACCACCACTGTCGGGTCTCTTTTCGTCTCCCTACCACTATAGACCTTACCCAGTAAGACTCTCCGGATTTCTCCAGAGTGCTTCCCCGAGTTCGATTCCTAGAGTTAACGCTAGCATCTGTTTATGTGAGATCTGTTTCATCCAATGGGTCTCGACCCAATGTTGTCCCAAGATCCTCATTCTTCTGCCAGCCAAAGCTGGATATTGACACAATATATGTGCCGCCGTCTCAGATTCTTCCAGGCATAGCTTACAAGTATCATCCTCTCTAAGGCCCATCTTTCTTAAATGATACCCGAAATTACCATGACCTGTAGTTAACGCCACAACCCATTTCAATGATACTCGACTCATGTTTATAACCTTTCTCTGAGTGGTGCTGGTCGGCCATTGTATTGCCATTTTAGCTTGTCTACATTGTTCCACGGTTGACCACCTTCTCAGGTGTTCTGCCGTGATCCATTTGGGAATCAGCTGTTCTACCAATCCTCTACCAATTATTGAAGAGAATGGTTCTGGTCCCAGCAACTTTTCAGTTGACCTGACCTCTGTTTTGCAAGGGAGTCCGCCTTTTCGTTGCCGTGTCCTCGTACCGAAAGTCAGTGTTACCTAAATTTTAGATGAACACTTATTGAGCTTGGATATACATTCCAGTGCCAGTGATGTAGTGATGGTTGTCCGCTCCATGCATCTAATCACTGCCTGGTTGTCCAGTGCTATAAGGATATTTCTTCCTTCCACCTGACTCTCAAGCAAGTAATCCAACGTATGCAGCAAAGCAATCATCTCAGCCTGGTATACTGAAGTGTGTTCCCGAGGCTAATGTGATGGACTAGTTCCAAATCTTCTGGAAAGATTCCGGCTCCCGGAGAAAAGCAGTGCGGTCTTCGTCTCAATAGATTTGGGGATAGCATACGACCGAGTATGAAATTGGCCGCCATCCATCTGTGAAAATCACGATTTCACCATTATTCTTTTCTGGAAGTAATCCATTCTTAATACGAGTTTGTGATTTCTTTCCATAATACGCACCTTTATTATACCATCCAAAAGCATGTTCAGTTCCCTAATCTCGTTTTTGACAAGCTCCAGGATCCACCTGTGTCCATAGATGGTACCACTATTGTGCCATTTCGCATCTCGATGCAGACGAAGTGCTGTTAGAGCCGCTGTTTTCTTAATAAATAAGTCTAAGATCATCTCCATGGCGCTTATTGGTATTGTGCGTATTGCACCTGTAATTCCTATATATGCTAAACGCTGGACCTTATCCAGGTGCTTCTTAGCAGTCTTCTGGGAGGCTTACAATAGGTCTAGTAATCATCGTATACATCCAGTATGTTGACCAAGGAGAGAGTCTCCACCTTTGTCCACATACAGGTTTGCACTGATGATGCTGACACCCGTTAAAAGTCGAATACGTAATCAAAGGACACGGTAGTGCCATAGTAAAGGCACTAACCCTTTTTACAGGAACAAGCTTTGGCTGTTTTCGACCCCCCTCTACCTTCGGAAACAATTAAGCCAAACACTTCAAACATTTACCAAGCTCATTAAAAAGATCCACTTCTCCAAATTTAATTTCTATAGCATTAGTGTTTTCAACATGCAAGACTTCAAAAATCCCAAAAACCGTAACTGACTGACTCATTCACTCACTCACTTATAGATGATCATCAAAATTATGAAGCACTTTCGGCCATCCTAGAAAAAATCGTAAAATTTGGCAGAATGCTAGATCCTGTGCTGCATACACTGGTAAAAGTCCAAAACTTGAGAATTTCCATTCAGGGGGCGTGGTATACGCCTACTTTTGAAAATTGGTTATTATTTATTTGGGCCACTTCCCATTGTCGTAGAATGTTGAAATTTGGTAGAGCAATGGAACTTGCAGTGTATAGAAAGAAAAAAAAATCAAAAATTGTATATTCTCCATTCAGGAGGCGTGGTATCTGCTCACTTTTGAAAAAAAATTTAACATTTAATCTTCTGAAACTAAGAACTTGCCGTACATTTAGATCTTATTACTTTTCGTGACTGACTAGTTACGCACCTAATTTTTGCTGTTCTATATAAGAGAACTTGGCTCTTTTTTTACATTTATGGTTTTGGTGTGACCATCATTACTTGATTTAGAATTCCTTTGGAATGGTACGTATGCATTAAAAAAATTGAGAAGTACCTGATCGCTATTTCTGAGTTTTTGTTTCGCCGTTTTCAGAGCTTTTGTCGTAGACATGAGCACAAACCAGTAAAAACTAGACCACCGACTTCCAGTGCACCTACCCGATTCTCCCCGAAAAAAATTACCCTATCTGTGAATACGTGTAAATGTCAAAATTAATGGCGGCAATGATTTCCCATGCTATACCATTGGCCTAGGATTTTTTAAGTATGCGTGCTCCTTTGCTTTTGTACAGCACCAATACATGAAAAATCCTGGGCCCGCCGGCAGCTTGTAGGCAAAGTTCGTTATGGTCGGGAGGAGTCGACGGTCTATTCTTACTGGTTTGTGGACATGAGTACGACAACATGTTTTGTGCTTTTTGTGTTACATCTTACGCGAAAAGCCTTTGATTAAAAAATTTAACTTTAAAGTTCTTTAGTTTTTATTTTTGTACATCATAAAGACTTTATTATTGTTCATTGTCTTTTCGCATTCCCTGTTGGTATACATTTTGTTCTTCAGATTTCGCTACTAAAAATATAGTCGCCGTATAAAAAGTGTAAGGAGCAAGTAAGGAGCGCCATATATCAACGAATCATGACTGTGTAATCCCTCATTAATATTATAACAACCTCTGCTATAATTTTTTTTTTATTTTTTACTAAACTAAATTCGGACATGGTTGGTTGGTTGGTTGAAAGTGGCCGTCGGCTAAAAACGCCAACACACTTAGACCAGTATAGGTCCATTGTGATGCCACGAATAAGGATCTAAGATCTCCCCACTAGTTGAACCATTTTGAACTCTTTATAAAGCGCAAGAGGCTTCTGATGTCTATGCTTGTCAGATCACCCAAGTCGTTGTAATGGAAGGCCCCTAAGTGAAGCTTCCTTCTGCGGGAGAGAGCTGGGCAGGAACAAAGAAGGTGAGGGATAGTCTCCTCCTCCTCCTCATCCATGCAGCTTCTACAAAAGTCGTTAGAGAAAAGACCCAGCCTTGCGGCATGTTTGCCTATCAGGCAGTGTCCAGTAATGACACCTATTGTGGTGCCGATATGCAATCTGTTGAGAGAGATCAATTTCTTAGAGCGTTTCAAATCCAGTTTAGGCCAAATTTGTTTTGTCGCTAGACAAGTGGTTAAACTTGTCCACCTAAGATTTGTACTCTCGATAGCATTCATCTTCAATTTTTGTTTACGAGTAGCGATTGGTATCCCTAGGGTGCCTTTATCAGACAGAATGGGTTGAGTTGTTCCTATTCTAGCGAGTTCATCGGCCTTACAATTCCCTGGAATGTCTCTATGCCCAGGCACCCAGATTAGGTGAATGTTGAACTGTTCGGCCATCTCCGTAAGAGACGATCGGCAGTCGAGGGCTACTAGAGAAGTTGTAGAGATCGAGTCCAAGGATTTGATGGCTGCTTGGCTGTCCGAAAATATGTAGATATCCTTAACAGATATGACGTTTTTCTTGAGCCAAGATAAGACTTCTTTAATCGCCATAATTTCCGCCTGGAACACGCTACAGTAATTTGGTAGACGGAAGGAGAGCTTGAGATTAAGACTTTCGGAGAAAACACCCCCACCAACTCCATCTTTGGTTTTTGAGCCGTCAGTATAGAAGTGAATTGATTCATCTTCCGGGAAGGTATCTTCATCCCAGGTTGCTCTGGATGGGATTGTGACGAGAAAGTTCTTGTCAAAGTATAGAGATGGGGTGGTGTAGTCAGTGTTTTCTGTTGAGATCTCGAATTTTTTCAGAATAGAGGCGTGGCCAAAGTCTTTGTTTGACCATTGTGAGATGGCTTTAAGGCGAATGGCTGCACTCGCTGCCATTTGCTTGCTGAATATGTCGAGGGGTAATAGATGGAACAATATGTCTAGTGCCGCAGAGGGCGTTGTGCGTAATGCACCGCTTATGCACATACAAGCTGTGCGTTGGACCTTGCTTATATGGTCGCGGTATGTGGCCTTCTCCAATGCTGTCCACCAGACAATTGTCCCATAGGTGAGTATCGGTCTTATAACTGAGATATAGAGCCAATGGGTTACTCGAGGTTGTAGACCCCATTTATTCCCAATAGCTTTTTTGCAAGAGAAGAGTGCTACTGTAGCCTTCTTGACTCTTTCTTGGATATTAAGTTTCCAACTAAGCTTCTTATCCAGGATAAGCCCCAAATATTTCGCTTTGTCAGAGAAAGTTAGGTTGGTACCATTGAGTGAGGGAGGGTCGACTGTCGGAATCTTGTATTTCCTGGTGAAGAGCACCAAATCAGTTTTGTGGGGGTTCACACCTAAGCCACAACGACCCGCCCAACTGGTTAGCTTATTTAAAGCATTTTGTAGGAGTTCTTTAAGAGTATTTAAGTGCTTTCCTGAGACGGCTATAGCAACATCATCTGCATAAGCGATCACCGTGCATCCTTCACCTTCCAGGATTATCAGTAGTTCATTGACCACCAAATTCCAAAGAAGGGGGGACAGAACACCACCTTGCGGAGTGCCTCTGCTAACAGATCTTCTCGCCGACACGACTCCCAGCTTTGAGTTGATAATCCGACCTTTGAGCAGTAGATTAATCAGTTCGCCAAGAGAGCTGTCGACGTTCAGAGCTGAAAGCGAGTCTGCTATCGCTGATGTGTTGACGTTGTTAAAAGCGCCTTCTATGTCAAGGAAGGCAACCATTGTGTACTCCTTGTGGAACAGTGAGTATTCGATGTTACGTACTAAAGTGTGTAATGCCGTCTCCACTGATTTACCTTTACAGTATGCATGCTGGGCCGCTGACAGTAGTGTTTTATCGATACTGTTGCGTAAGTGGATATCAATCAGTCGTTCTAGTGTTTTTAAAAGGAATGACGATAGACTAATGGGTCTGAAATCTTTAGGATTTGTATGGGAGCATTTACCTGCTTTGGGTATAAAGACAACTTTAACTTCTCTCCATATCTTTGGGATATAAACTAGATCTAGACAACCTTTGAAGATTGTCTGAAGCATCGGCAAGATTATATCCGATGATTTCTGCAATTCGGCAGGTATTATGCCGTCCGGTCCCGCGGATTTATATGGTTTGAAGCTATGGATTGCCCAATTTAGTTTACTTTTTGTAATTATATTAGAAGGGATGGTTATTGGTTCCGATGGACTGTTGTAGTTCGAATTGTTAACCACATGGGAGCTGCCTGGGAAGTGAGTATCAAGCAGTAGATTGAGCGAATCTTCGCTAGAGGTCGTCCAGGACCCATCGTCTTTTTTAAGGGAGCTGGGTGTTATTGGGTTCATGGAGAGAATTTTCCTCAGCCTTGAGGCCTCAGAGGCTTCTTCAATTTTGTCACAGAAGAGTCTCCAAGAATTGCGTTTGGCTTTTCTCAGTTCTTTTTTATATATATTTAGTGATGCCTTGTACAAGTCCCAGTCTAACGCGTTTCTCGTACTTTTGGCATTGTTGAATAGTTTTCTACAATTAGTTCTAAAAGGGCCTAGACCTGCATTCCACCAATGCGGCTTCTTCTTACCTCTGGGTTGGACCAGCGGACAGGAAGAGGTCATTGCTTTATTGAGAGCGAAGGTTAGGGTCTCAACCATGCTATCAAGTTTTTGGGGGTTACAGGGGGAGTTAGGGTTAATGGGGGAAACTGTGTTAATCAGAGTTGTCCTGTATTTGAGCCAATCGGTTTTGCGATAATTTCTGAAAACCGGAGGGCTTATAGAGTCTACATATAAAGAAAATTGGAGGTACCTGTGATCCGAAGAAGAGGGTTCGTTGGATACCTTCCAGTTCCGTATACGCTGCACGATATTGTCGGAGGCAAGGGTGATATCCAGCACTTCTTGCCTGTTTCTGGTCACGAATGTTGGTTCGTTGCCTATATTGCACAAAATGAGGTTTGTACCTAAAATGTAGTCAAACAGTATCTCACCTCTTTTGTTGATGTCGGAGCTTCCCCAAACAGTATGCTGAGCGTTAGCGTCGCAGCCTATAACAAGGCCGGTTTTCTGCCTCCCCGCATCAGCGACCAATCTTTCCAGGTTGTCCCCAAAAAGAGAGTCCATATTTTCATGGGCAAGATACGCCGACACCACGTAGTAGGAGCCACCTGGTGTTTCCAACTTCGCCGCCGTTGTATCTCGATCGCTGTAATGAGGGAGTAAAGTTAATTTTAGGTTTCTTTTCACCAGTATGCACGATCTGGGCTTACCCACTGCCGGCTTGTACAGGTTAAAGTAGTTTGGAGTCTTGAGTCCACATACCAAGTCTTCAACGACCCAAGGTTCTTGGACCAAGACTATATCTTCCCTGTCTTTTGATAGACGGAGAAGAAGGTCGGCAGATGCCGTGATGGAGTGGTGGAGATTAATCTGAACTAACTGCAGCATTGGCGCTACAATCAGGTAGAGAAATCTCCCTCACGGTAAAAAAAAAATTCGGACATATTGTATACTATTATTGTTTATCCCCATGTGGTATGGGTATTTTGAAATAATTCAACCTATCATACACAAACAACAATAAACTATATATTTTCCGGAAACAAAAACCAGCAAAGTCGCTGAAATCAATTTGAATAATCACTTAATTAGCAAGTTGACCACACGCACATTTTCGCCCAAATAAGCTACTCAATTAATATATTTTTGCTAGTGTAAACAATCCCATTAAATCGACGAATAAATTTAAAAACAAAATTTATACAGAAAAAAACTATCCCAATGTGTCATTATTTGTCATTAACAAATATATTTTAATTAAACGCTTACAAAATTTATTCACGTACAATTAAATTATTGAGATTTTCATTAGGCAAACAAAAAAGGTTTATCAAATCAAATATTCGCACTTTAATAAATTATTACACTCGGATTGTGGAAATGGAAAAAAAAAATATGTGAAAATCCTGCAAATAGCTATTTAAAAAATATTTAACCCATCAGCTACCTAATTACCCGCGTCCACATGTGGGTATTTATGGTATTCAAAATCAATGTAAATGTCATAAGATCATCTCATTATTTTCCGGCAACACAATCGCACAATCAATTGAGAGCATCACGCATTTAAGCTGTCACACGTTATTAATTGCATGCCCTCACTTAGCTATAAATACTGCTCTGTATTTGTTTGCATTACCCCCGAGGATATGGTTAGTATGACAAAGGACAGACCGTCAATTGAACACAGCGTATATTTAAGTTCTTCAATTATTTTTATATTGATTAATTTGTAGCGCTCTTTTTGTTTACTAATTAAAACTGTCAATGTTTAATTATCACAGCAATGTAATCAATTTTTGTGTTTAAATTTATAATTCCGTCGAGTCTTAATTATCATAAGTGCAGGCAGGTAAACAAATTTCGCATTCAGGGTATGTGCAATGTTTTTTTATTTTACTCTTTTTTTTAAATATGATTTTTATGGACAGATTGGGGTTTTTTATAGAGCCGAACATTGTCAAACTGATTTTATGTATAATGCAGTGATTTGCAACAGTGTGACGTGATGATTAAAGTTTTTTTTTTATATACGGCTTCGGGGCGTATACTTGTTATTTTTTATGATTGAGGGGATTTCTGTTTAAACCAGAAATACATTCACATAAAGATGTTGTCATTAGGCTTAGTGTGATTTTATTCGGAGAATTAAATGGTAATCGTCATAATTAAATTTATCGTCATAAGTTGTCGTGAGTGATTTTGAACTTTATTAGTTCAAAGTGTTAAAATTTTAGTTTCCATTATCTCAAATATTGTAAATTATGTGAAACTCACTAAGAATACCCAATACGTAGACAAAACAATGCGGTCTTGGGGTTAACCCCCAGAAAACTGAGCCTGTCCTGTTCACAAACAAAAGCATACTACCACTATTCGATCCACCAACTCTAGAAGGAACACCTCTAGAGGTAATAGAGCGAACTATCTATGAATGACACTAGATAGAAAACTTAATTGAAAGTCGAATGTCAATGAAAGAGTGAAGAAAGCATCTAATGCTTTCTACTCATGTAACCGCATCTTTTGCTGGAGGTGGGGACCAAACCCCAAAACAATCCTGTGAATGTATACGGCAATCTACGTGCAGCATATACCCAAGCCGCGGGCAAGGCGACCAATCTTATGTCAATGACAAAAATACAAAAATTAGCACGTATAGGGATAACCAGTACGATGAAAACCACACCTACGTACGGCTGGACTGGAGGCAGTTCGCAATCTGACTCCTCTAGGCGTATATACATGGAGGAATCTGCTACCAAAAGTGCCTTAAGGATTAGCTAAACTAATACTTGGAACTCGTGCAATTTTGGTCACGCATAGATTCTAGGAAAATACGTTGTTCCCACTTGTGACTTCTAACTATATCTAAGCTTTGATAGACCATTCTCCTGCTCTTTTACTAGTAGGGATGAATGGAATACAAATGAACCCACGAAAAGGAAATAGATATCCATCTACAGAGATGGATCTAAGATGGACTGTGGAACCGCTGCCGGTATATTATCGGGGGAATTAAACATTCACTGCCCAATAAGGCTTTCTGATAGCAGCAGTGTTTTCCCAGCAGAAATTCTGGCAATAGCGGAGTAAGGTGTCATTGTTGGCAATACCAAAAAACGTTATTACCATTTTCATTGACAGCCAGGTGGTTATTAAAGCAGTTTCTGCTATTGAAATAAAATCCAAGTTAGTTCATCGATACCGCGAAGAGCTTAAGGTTCTTTGCTAGCAGCACACCACAATCCTCTGTTGGGTTCCTGGACACAGTGACAAAGCCGGCAATGAGAGGGCCGACGAACTGACGAGAAATGGGTCTGCAATGGTCCATGATCAAGCACTATAGTCGATCAAGCTACCACTCTGTAATATCAGAGAACGAGTGGAGAATAACCTACTACCTGTGAAGTATCACGAAAGCTTTGGCCAAAATATGACAGTGGCCGGACCATCAAACTCCTGCAGTTTGACAGATCATTGCTGTATAAGTTGGTAGGGGCTCTAGCGGGTCATCCATATATATAAAAATCATGGTCAATTGTGTTTGTCGATAATGTTCTCTGTAATGCGTAAACCGATTTTGATTCTGGAAATTTCCCATGAAAGGTGACGTTGATACCATGGTTTATAAGTTCATACGGTCTTTGTAGGTGTATTGGTTCATAAGTTATAGGGGCGTGGCAGCTCCCATACAAAAAATGCATTCAAAATCTTATTCCTCGAAAACCACCAAATTGATTGAGTTAAAATTTACGTAAAATCTTAAATATTAGACCAGGAGTATTCCTGTGAAGATTGGTTAAAATTGGACCTAGGGGCGTGGCACCGCCCATACAAAAAAAAACATTAAAAATCTTATATTTCGAAAACCACCGAATCGATTGAGTTAAAATTTACGCACAATCTTAAATATTGGCCCAGGAGTATTCCTGTGAAGATTGGTCAAAATTGGACCTAGGGGCGTGGCACCGCCCATACAAAAAAAATTTAAACATCTTATATTTCGAACACCACCAAATTGATTGAGTTAAAATTTACGTAAAATCTTAAATATTGGACCAGGAGTATTCCTGTGAAGATTGGTTAAAATTGGACCTAGGGGCGTGGCACCGCCCATACAAAAAAAACATTAAAAATCTTATATTTCGAAAACCACCAAATCGATTGAGTTAAAATTTACGCACAATCTTAAATATTGGCCCAGGAGTATTCCTGTGAAGATTGGTCAAAATTGGACCTAGGGGCGTGGCACCGCCCATACAAAAAAAATTAAAAATATTATTCTTCGAAAACCACCAAATTGATTGAGTTCAAAATTACGTAAAATCTTAAATATTGGATCAGGAGTATACCTGTGAAGATTGGTTAAAATTGGACCTAGGGGCGTGGCACCGCCCATACAAAAAAACATTAAAAATCTTATATTTCGAAAACCACCGAATCGATTGAGTTAAAATTTACGCACAATCTTAAATATTGGCCCAGGAGTATTCCTGTGAAGATTGGTCAAAATTGGACCTAGGGGCGTGGCACCGCCCATACAAAAAAAATTTAAACATCTTATATTTCGAAAACCACCAAATTGATTGAGTTAAAATTTACGTAAAATCTTAAATATTGGACCAGGAGTATTCCTGTGAAGATTGGTTAAAATTGGACCTAGGGGCGTGGCACCGCCCATACAAAAAAAACATTAAAAATCTTATATTTCGAAAACCACCGAATCGATTGAGTTAAAATTTACGCACAATCTTAAATATTGGCCCAGGAGTATTCCTGTGAAGATTGGTCAAAATTGGACCTAGGGGCGTGGCACCGCCCATACAAAAAAAATTAAAAATATTATTTTTCGAAAACCACCAAATTGATTGAGTTCAAAATTACGTAAAATCTTAAATATTGGATCAGGAGTATACCTGTGAAGATTGGTTAAAATTGGACCTAGGGGCGTGGCACCGCCCATACAAAAAAACATTAAAAATCTTATATTTCGAAAACCACCGAATCGATTGAGTTAAAATTTACGCACAATCTTAAATATTGGCCCAGGAGTATTCCTGTGAAGATTGGTCAAAATTGGACCTAGGGGCGTGGCACCGCCCATACAAAAAAAATTAAAAATATTATTTTTCGAAAACCACCAAATTGATTGAGTTCAAAATTACGTAAAATCTTAAATATTGGATCAGGAGTATACCTGTGAAGATTGGTTAAAATTGGACCTAGGGGCGTGGCACCGCCCATACAAAAAAACATTAAAAATCTTATATTTCGAAAACCACCGAATCGATTGAGTTAAAATTTACGCACAATCTTAATTATTGGCCCAGGAGTATTCCTGTGAAGATTGGTCAAAATTGGACCTAGGGGCGTGGCACCGCCCATACAAAAAAAAATTAAAAATCTTATACATATTTCGAAAACCACCAAATTGATTGAGTTAAAATTTACGTAAAATCTTAAATATTGGATCAGGAGTTTTCCTGTGAAGATTGGTTAAAATTGGACCTAGGGGCGTGGCACTGCCTATAAAAAAACAACATTCAAAATGTAATATTTTGAAAACCACCAAATCGATTGTGTTCCTGTGAAGATTGGTCAAAAATAGATAAAGGGGTGAGGAGGCGTTATTCTTCGACAGTTATGGGAGCTACAGTTTCGCAAATTTTTAACATTGATGCGCATTATCCTGATAGACAAGAATATTATGTTGGCAATACGAATCCTAAAAAACCAAGTGTTGTGAATACAGCAGGGCATTACAATAGAAACTGTTTACCATTGATTTAAATGAATTTGAAATTGATTTTTATATTTTCATATTTTGCACTACGAAGTGTGCAGGGGGTTCGCTAGTAGCTTCCTAAAAACCATACAATGAAACTGAATCTCAAAGATGACGATATACGAGAGGCTGTGGGGACGAAGAGGACACACCTCACTTCCTCTGTCACTGCCCAAGTCTCTGTCACTTGAGAAATAGGAGCGTGGGAAGTTATTACTTCCATGACCTACAATAACTTTCTGATGTCTAGCTTTACAGGTTTCTGAGCATATGAGGATGGCTGGACGGCATCGAGTACCCCTACATCACCGGTTAACCCCCATCTAAAAGGGATCCACAACGACCTAATTGTGGTACAGTAGGGTTTACTCTGCTCTGCCAATCCGTAAACCTAACCTAACCTGTGTCCAATCGTTTGCTCAAATACACGATACCTTAAAAGGCTTTGTTGTAATTTATTAAGCCCCTGAATTCACATTTTAAGTTATGTATTTCCTTCGTAAAAAGTTAGTATAGTTTTAGGATTTTAGGATCAAAAGGTAGCGAATAAAAGAAATGTCCGAAGAAGTTTCCATTTGCAGGTGGAAAAGTTTATCAAAACAAGCGAAGCCATTTTATTATATTTTACATGTGAAAAAACTTTGCTTCGTCTTGTGCAGAAAGTTGAGTAAACAAAATGCATTTTAGACTTATGGCGCATTAGTTGGTTGCGATTCGATTGAAGTGGGTTTAAGTGAAATGTATTTTCGCAGTACTGCCACTAGTTGCATCATAGTGTCCGCTCATGGAACCAAAACTGGGGCCAGATTCCGTAAAATGAAAACGATCGAACGATATCGTTTCGACAATAGCAGTCTCTGTCTATTGCCACAGATATGATAGAGACAGGTTTAGTGAAAACGATATCGGTCTATCCTTTTCATTTTACGGAATCCGGGCCCTGAATTTGCTTTCCATATACCGCCTTCGTTAGGATAGTGGACAGAGGTTATGGACCAATATTGCATTCCGGGTAACTGCACACAATTGTCTCCTTAACTGTCCATTGTCCAGATGAGCAATGATTTGTGGTTTGGCAGTAATCACATAGGCATGCTTTTGACTATTATTAGTCGTGCAACCTGTCCATCAGCAAATTGGCTCAATTTCATATTCCGCTTATGGATTTATCTGGATTCATCGGCAATTTGTAAGAACTTTTAATAGCCGAGTAGATTGCGACTTATTTTCAATGGTGCTTCCCTAATTTTGAACAGTAATAATACCTAATACCCAACTCCCATGGAATCTATTACTCTTAAATATAGTGCTAAGCGAGATGCTTTTAGTTCTGCACTTAAATTAGGCGTGTTTTTTTCTGAAACCTTACCAAGCAGTAGTTAACGGCAGTAGAGGCAAATTTCACGTGTTAAATAAAACAGCCTAGCAGGAGAGCTGTTGTATGGCAGCTGGCTAGGAATTCACAAACAGTGGGCGCAGAAAGTGACAAGTGGCTTAGAAAGCAGTTGCTACCACTGGAAATTTCCCCGACACTTGCAAAATGGAGAACAATGGATAAAGTGCATGGATACACTGTCATGGGCATGACTTTCATAACCATGAACGACAAACGAAATTTTATATGGAGGGGGATAGGATAGGTTTTATTGGGGGAAAAGTTAATAATAAAGTCCAAAATACATATTGAAAATATTACAGAGTGGAAATTTAGTGTTTGTTAAAAGCGTTTGCAAAACTCAAATACATAGTTAACTTTGAAAAGATTGTGTGCAAAAATATATAATAAACTCTTTGTTTGAGATCTATTTGTGGCTCACTGAGAAATTGTGTGTCGTTATTTTTTACTGTGTTGCTTGTACAAATTTTAATTCAGCAATTTGTCTGCATTTTTCCTCATTTTACTTATTTACTTAGATGGCGCTACAGTCCGGGGTGGAGCTGGGCCTCAACCAACACGCCTCTCCAGTTAGCACGATCTTTGGCTAACTGCCTCCAGTTGCGCACTCCAAGTTGGTTGAGGTCCCCTTCCACTTGTGCGCGCCACCTAAGGCGAGGTCTTCCTCTACTGCGTTGTCCCTCCGGGTTGGAATCGAAGACTCTTCGGGCCGCTTAGCCATCTTAGTCGACTGATACGTACTTTTCTGACAAGGTCGATGTCGCTGTACAGCTCGTAGAGTTCGCTGTTAAATCTCCTCCTCCAAAGCCCGTCAACGCAAACGGGACCGAAAATCACTCGAAGAATTTTGCGTTCGAAGCGACCAAGGAGATCTTCATCCGCTTTTGACAACGTCCATGATTCTGCGCCATAAAGCAGGACTGGGATGATGAGGGTCTTATATAGAGTCTCCTTGGTGTTTCTCGACAAGGCCTTACTAATCAATTGCCTTCTTAGGCCAAAGTAACAGCGGTTGGCAAGTGTAATTCTTCACTTGATTTCTGATGTGATGTCATTTTCAGAATTAATAGCGGAGCCGAGGTAGACAAAGTCCCGAACTATCTCAAAGTTATAGCTATCTATCGTGACGTTCTATCCGATTCGTCGATGTTGTGTGTCCCTTCTCGTTGACAGCATATATTTTGTTTTGCCCTCATTCACCACTAAACCCATTTTTGCCGCCTCTGTACTGATACTTGCAAACGCACCAGTGACAGCTCGCTGTGTTCTGCCAATGATGTCGATGTCGTCAGCGTATGCAAGTAGTTACACAGACTTTTGGAAAATTGTGCCCCTGGTGTTGGCTTGCGAGTTTCGCACAATTTTCTCAAGAATGATGTTGAAAAAGTCACATGACAGCGCATCACCTTGTCTAAATCCTTTTTTGACATCAAAGGTCTCGGTGAGACTGTTTCCGACCTTTACGGAGCAGCGAGCGTTCTCCATCGTCATTCTGCACAATCTGACAAGTTTGGCAGGGATGCCAAAACTAGACATGGCTCTGTATAGCTCGTCTCTATAAATGCTGTCATATGCGGCTTTAAAATCGATAAATAGGTGATGAGTATCGATTTGGACTTCTTGGGTTTTCTCCAGGATCTGCCGTAGTGTGAATATTTGGTCGGTTGTGGACTTACCGGGCCTAAAACCGCACTGATAGGGTCCAATCAGTTCGTTGACAAATGGTTTCAGGCGTTCACACAGTACGGAAGACAGGATTTTGTAAGCGATGTTAAGGAGACTGATGCCTCTATAGTTGGCGCAGTTTAGAGGGTCTCCCTTCTTATGGATCGGGCAAACAATGCTGAGGCTCCATTCTTCAGGCATACATTCCTCTGACCAAATTTTAGAAACGAGTTGGTGTATGCTCTCTACCAAGTCATCCCCCGCTGCCTTAAAAAGCTCGGCCGATAAACCGTCCGGTCCTGCAGCTTTGTTGGACTTCAGCTTGGATATTGCTATCCTTACCTCATTTTGGTCAGGTGGACGGAAGTCTTGGTTTTCATCGCCCAGGTTGAATGGTTCATTCTGCCTGACAGCGGAATTTGTGTCGTCTTCGCCGTTTAACAGTCTACAGAAATGGTTTTTCCATGTCCTCAGCACCGACTGTGACTCTACTACAAGGTTTCCTTGTTCGTCTCTACAGGTCTCTGTTCGGGCCTTGTTCCCGTGACACGTTCTTTTTACCTTTTGGTAAAACTTCCGAACATTGTTCCTGGAGTAACACCTCTCTATTTCCTCGATCGCGCGCTTCTCATGCTCTTTCTTTTTCCTCCGGAGAAGCCGGTGTTCTTCCCTCCGTTTTTGCTCGTAGAGCTCACGAGCTGCTCTCGTCCTTCTCTGCAGCGCCGCTTTGTAGGCCAGTTGCTTTGCTGCATGTGCTTGCCGGCACTCTTCATCAAACCAAGGGTTTCGTGGTGGTGGTCGGGTGAAACCTAACACATCAGTCGCGGCTTTTCTGATGGCTTCTTGGCATCGATGCCACTGGTCTTCAGCACTTGATGCTGGCTGCACAGGACTTCTCGAGAGGTTGAGGGAGACGCGATTGGCAAAAGTTCTGGCGGTTTGTTGCGTTTGTAGCCGTTCAACGTTGAATCTTCTCACAGTATTTCCTCGTTGTTGTGGTGTCTGGGATATCCGCATACGTACCTTGGCTACAACAAGGTAGTGATCCGAGTCTATGTTGGCCGCTCGGAAAGTTCGGACATCTAGAATACTGGAGGAGTGCCTTGCGTCAATCGCAACATGGTCAATTTGATTGACCGTTTGATGGTCTGGTGACCGCCATGTTCCTTTGTGAATGTTGAGGTGTGGAAACCGTGTGCTTGCTATAGTAGCATTACGTCCCGCAGCAAAGTCAATTAGCCTAAGTCCGTTTCCAGACGTGGTGTCGTGTAGGCTGTGCTTTCCGATTGTGCTACCAAAGATGTCCTCCTTTCCTATTTTGGCGTTAAAATCCTCATTCCTCATTTTATTACGTATACTAGCTGGACCCGTGCTCGCCTTGCCCGCTCGCACAAAATTATATTTGGTTCATTTAAAATTACACTTTTGAGTGTTTCATTGAAATCTGTCCAGTAGTTTTCGAGCTTTTAGAAGAAAAAGAAAATTCCTCCCTCTCCTAGATCTTGCTACTTATTTGTAATACTGAATTTCCTTTCGTTTGTTTCCCTCATCCTATATGGAATCCAAAGAACTACCTACCCCAAACCTACCCTGTTACCATACCACATATCGAATGAAATTCTGAAATAAAACCTGTTTTGTATTATACGTCTCTCTTCTTATGAAGATTATTAATATACCCCATGCCATACTGTAGCACGCACCCCATCCCCATCCGGCAACGGGCATACGATCATAATATACATATGTACCTACATATACAACTGACCATAGCACTTACTGCGAAAACAAATCAACCCTCGAATGTATATACATATTTTCACTTCAAAAAATACATTTTGGCTAAAAACTGTTCCTAAGGACATGGCTATAAACGACATAGCCTATAGCAGTCTCACAGTCCTAAGGAACATTTAAAAAAAAGTTTCATCGAAATCTGTCCAGTAGTTTTCGAGTTTTTAACGGCTAAAGAAAATTCCTACAGTTTTATTATATGTATACTATAGATATAGATTTCACAAACTGGCTGGACAGAAGTAAGTCACTCATACACAGTAGGGACCTAACCTATCTGTTCATGAAAAATTGCTTTCGATGTGCGACAACAACCCCAAAGTAGAACTACGGAATCCAAACAACTACCCCAACCCTACCCTGTTACGTCATATCAGAATAAAATTCCTACTGCGTTGCGTGGCGATATGCGATAATGGATGTAATGCATTGGATATATAATGTGCACCCTCTGCATCGCCCTCCCTCTCATTGATCTTGCTACTTGTTTAATATACTGCATTTCCTTTCCTTTCCTTTGCTTCCCTCTTCCTATAGAATCCAAACAACTACCTACCCCAACCCAACACAGTTACCATACCACATATCGAATGAAATTCTGAAATGAAACCTGTTTTGTATTATACGTCTCTTCTCTTATGAAGATTATTAATATACCCCATGCCATTCTGCAGCACGCACGACTCACCCCATCCCCATCCTTAATCGGACATACAATCATAATATACATACCTACATAATATACAACTGACCATAGCACTCACTGCGAAAACAAATCAACCCTTATCGAATGTGTAGTATACGTATGCTAGTCTTGTTTTGTTTTTGTTTGACGATCGCAAAAGTACAAACATCCATTCGTAGCAAGGTATATGTGTATGTATATATTTTCACTTCAAAAAATGCATACGTCATATAAGATTGAAATTCCTACTGCGTTGTGTGGCGATATCGATAATGGATGTAATGTATTGGATATATGCACCCTCTGCATCGCCCTCCCTCGCCGTACTCTTGCTACTTGTTTGTAATACTGCATTTTCTTTCCTATGGAATTCAAACAACTACCCTAACCCTACCCTGTTACGGCAAAACAACCAAAATAAATTCAGTCACCTAAACTAATAACAATATACATATTTGAATAGTACATTTATGTGTCTCACTTGTTTTGTTTTGTTCACACACAAACAATATAATCAAAATCAGTCCAAACGTTTAGATGAAAAAAAATAGTAAACTTCCTGGAACCCAATTGCAGCGCCACCTATCGGGTCCAATTGTGAATCTAAACCATCCAGGGACCCACTCAAACACAACAAAATTTCAGCAAAATCGGTTTTTTTATCTCGCGAAGGAATAGCGATTTTAATTTTTTTTTTTTAAAATCAGAGCTTAATTTTTTCGAACTTACCTTGCTGATGAAGTTTAAATTCAGAAATCAATATGTATCTATGTATTCAATTTCACTTCTAAAATCAATAACAATTTAAGTATGTATCTAACAATCGGCTTTCGTCTTTACTATGATAATATATGTATATTTCACAAACTGGCTGGACAGAAGTAAGTCACTCATACACAGTACCTATCTGTTCAAGAAAAATTGCTTTCGATGTGCGACAACAACCCCAAAGTAGAACTATGGAATCCAAACAACTACCTCAACCCTACCCTGTTACGTCATATCAGAATAAAATTCCTACTGCGTTGCGTGGCGATATGCGATAATGGATGTAATGCATTGGATATATAATGTGCACCCTCTGCATCGCCCTCCCTCTCATTGATCTTGCTACTTGTTTAATATACTGCATTTCCTTTCCTTTCCTTTGCTTCCCTCTTCCTAAAGAATCCAAACAACTAACTACCCCAACCCAACACAATTACCATACCACATATCGAATGAAATTCTGAAATGAAACCTGTTTTGTATTATACGTCTCTTCTCTTATGAAGATTATTAATATACCCCATGCCATTCTGCAGCACGCACGATTCACCCCATCCCCATCCTTCATCGGACATACAATCATAATATACATACCTACATAATATACAACTGACCATAGCACTCACTGCGACAACAAATCAACCCTTATCGAATGTGGTTGTTTGACGATCGCAAAAGTATAAACATCCATTCGTAGCAAGGTATATGTGTATTTATATATTTTCACTTAAAAAAATACATTTTGGCTAAAAACTATTCCTAAGGACGTGGCTATAAACGACATAGCCTATAGCAGTCTCACAGTCTTAAGGAACATTTAAAAAAAGTTTCATCGAAATCTGTCCAGTAGTTTTCGAGTTTTTAGCTGACAAAGAAAATGCCTACAGTTTTATTATATGTAAGGATTATGTTAGTTATCAAATAATACAATTTTCCGCCATAACGCGCGCGATAATAAGAGCTTATTTTGGATTTTTGTACACAATCTCTTCAATTTGAAACATTTAACTTAACAATCACAAAATTTCAATTCTGCAAAGTTTTCAATTTGTATTTCGCACTTTGTTATAAATTTTCATCAAACAAACTAGTTAAAACCCAACCCATCCCCCACCATATGCAATATCGTTTGTTTTCCTACATGTTTTTTAGCTGTCATTTTGCTTTCCTTTTTCTCATTTGACACTGACGTTTTCCCGAACTATGCGAGAATTATTTCTGAGACTGGATTTTCGTTGCATTTTCTTTGCCATCTACCTCATCGCTCTACCCACTCATTGGAATGACACCTTGTTTTAGTGTGTAGCCAAATCGTTCATGAGAATGAAAGACATGCTCATGAACATGTGTCCATGCACAAATAAAATTATGTATACCAACTTGACGATATAAAAGTTCGGCTAGCTTCAGTTTGCTGGCAATTGTTCAACTGAACTGCTGGCTGGCAAGGTTTTAAAAAAAACCCGCCTATTGTTATAATATAACCCCAAGCTATAAACTCTTTGGCGGTTTTTTCTTGACTGTACAAGTGTACACTTTAAATACCTATATACCTGTATACCTACTCTTTTGTCATAGTACACAGACACACTTCGGCTGGCCTATTTATGAACTCAATGTCAAAATACCATTTATTCTTGACTGCTATTCTTGATTATTTGTTCTGTTACTAGTTTTTGACAAAATGCTAAATTCCCATCACTCTCTCTCTCTGTGTTGGGGAATTCATGCGGGTATTGCCCGGATAGGGGCACATTGTTCGACTGACATTGATAAGTATTGACAGCGAAGAAGAAAAAGTGGAATGTGCTAATTGAATGCTAAATGAGGAAAGGGTTTTCTTGTTAACATCAACATTATTAACACGGCGCGGCGTATGAGTATGTGTCATTCCACTGAATGTCTGTAGCTACTGCAAAACCAAAGGAAATACCCGCCATAACTGACAAATTGTAAGAGATTTAGTTGACAATAAGAATTAGTGACTACCCGCATAGTTAAGGTGGGAATTCAACGGAATATTTGCGGTTTCTCCACAAACTCAACAAACAAATAAATTCATTGCCATACACGTCAGTGGTTAGAGGCAACCAATTGTGTATTAATAACAAAAAAAATGTTGTCCCGGCAGTTTTTGCACCGTATGATTGACCACAACTCCCTCACCCAATTTGACAAAATGCCCAGAGATATAAATTGAAAAATATATCACACGCCTCGTCCTTGAACCTAAACGTAATTGCAACCTGATCCAATAACCGCATTCATCCATAGGAATGAGCAGGTGCATAAAAATAAAAATAATTGATGACTAAGTATCTACACTCGTAAACAAAACTACTCGTGCGCCAATCAGTACGCATATTTGATGCGATAATTTGGCCACTTGGGTATGCTGTCATTGTTCGGATTTATCGGATACAGTTTGGTTGAATTCCGTACACAAACTCACGCCAAACGCAGACACTCTTGAATGTGAGACGCATAATGATAGTGAATGTCAAGGAAATAATTCTACCTAACTTTTTGTTGTGTTTCTGTATTGTCCTCATCCTCACCGCATGTCGAACTTCGACCAAAGTTTTACTATTATTATAGAGGACAATAAAATCAAATCCGATAGTATCAGTGGTGTTACATTTTGTGTGTCAAATGTACTCCAGGTTAACGTGCCAATAATTGCTTAAGCTTATGTCATTATTTTGGACACGATTTTTCTAGCTTCAGCTTGGTTTTATATACCTTCGGGCGAACAGCCTTTTAGTTGTGAATACAGTTTAGTTGGAACAGACCTTTTTCGGTGTTATAAGGACAGTATTTTTATTTTGACAGATAGACAGAAGCCTAAATGGTTCGTCAAAAGTTATTTATTGTGCAACTAGTATATTGTGGCATAATATTGTTTTTATTTTCCATGTAACAGATTTCATTAATATTTTTAAATTTCAAGAGTATACTTGTGTCAGTTTTATTTACCTTCAAATTTGTCAAATCTTAATGCGAGAAACAGATTACCACAGCACCAGCAACAGCAACTTTGACAGCAGCAGCAACTTCAACAGCAGAAGTCGCATGAAGCACATTGGAAACATCGACAGCAACTTTGTCAAGGGAGGAAAACAAAATTTGTTGTGAGTTGATTGCAACGCAGCATTACCAGATTACCTTTTATATCTTCCAAAATAAATGGTAAAAGCGAAAAAATGATATTAGGTACATGACGTCCTGTAAAATGTTAGAGCAAATCACGTACTTAGTACCAGCAGGTATGTACCAGTATAGATACTTGGTGGTAGCTAAAGTATAAAATTCGAAAAACATATCTGATGTCGTTTTCGACAGTGTTTTTCAGATGTTTGCTGCCCAATCAAACATCAAATCAAAATTTGTATGTACTTTTCTTTTAATAGCTTGTCAAACTTTAATTTTAACACAACTCACGACGATTGAATTAGTAGATAACTCGTTTCCACATTGCAAAACTAGAATTCAAAATCACGTCCAACCGACAGTAAATAATTTGACGCCTGCAGATCACAAAAAAGAATTGATTTCTTTTGCCAATCGAAAATGAAAGGCAATCTAAATCAAAAAAAAAATTAAAATAGTATTTTATAAATAATTTATATAATAATAATTTTGTAGACTGCTGAAACTTTTTTTGTCTATATCTGGTAATGATGCTGCACCTTCAGTATGTCAGCATTCGAAAGTTGAGAGAACGGAAAAAGTCACCGTGGTGTTGGTAGCCGTTGCACAGCAACATTGAATTAAGGACTTGGCTCTAACGTCGATGTCGATGTTGCTGTGGTAATGTAACTTCAGCCATTAAAAAGCAGGGGCTCTAAAAAGTGCGCTGTGGCTGTCAAAGTTGCTGTTGCTGTTGCTGTGCCAATCTGTTTCTCGCATAAGATTTTAGATTGTTTTTTACTCGTGCCATTGAACAAAAACAGATTATTCAGTTTTTGTGATTTTATTAGTGTGGTATCGCACAGCTCCGTCAACCGTGAACCTATAGTGAGCCTCAAAAGTAAGTGAACACCAATTGTGTTTTCATTTGCCTTTGAAGTTTGGAATTGGAACCATTTTTTTTTTATTATCTATAAAGTATTTTATTTTTATGCTGTCGAAATGGAATATGTTTTGTTATTGTTATTCAACTTTTTACAGTTGAATAAAAGATCATTGGTGTTCACTCACTTTTGACACTCACTGTATACCTATATTCGCTATTCCTTTGCAGATGCCTTCTCACGAATGAAGGGCGCTTACAATTTACTGTCGAATCCATGAACATTTTCTCGTCGATTCATCTTCTTTTTTATCTGCACTATTTTCAGTATTTTCTTACCCCCGTTTCACTGCGGACGTGTAAAGTTTTCTAACCAGGTTGATGTCGCTGTACAGCTCGTAGACTTCGCTGTTAAATTTTCTCCTCCAAAGCTTATGAACGCATAAAAAAGAAATAGGTGGCGCAACCGACGGGTAGACACGCAAGGCCTAGCTTCTCGCAACTATTCGTTTGTGTGAGTTTCTATTTTTGGGAAGAATGGAAGGGACCTACAATTTCTTATGCCGATTCCGAACGGCTGAATTGAGAAGATTTTTCAGGACACTCAAACTCATACTCTCGGATGTTTGTCAGACGTTCGCGAGTGGTGGCGCGGCGCAGTAGAAAAAAACCTTAAGGTGTAATTTGTGTTTTTCCGGGGATAGAACCTGGGATCCCTCGCACAGTAGTCCAGCACACTAACCAATGCGCCTACGTCAACGCCTATGGGACGGAAAATTACTGGAAGAATTTTGCGTTCGAAGCGACCAATTAGGTCTTCATCCGCCTTTGATATCCATGCCTTTCACATCATGGATGCGCCATAAAGCAGGACTGAGATGATAAGGGTCTTATTCTATAGAGCCTCGACAAGGCCTTTCTTTTTAATTGACTTCAGCTTGAGTTGACAGTATTATACAGAAATGCATTCCTTGTCCTTGTAAAACAACGTCAAATATTTGTGTTTTTGACAATCAGCAGCTTTGAAATTTAAATGCCACTGTGTCAAGTGATTTGAGGCTTAAATGGCAAAAAACTGTCGTTTAACCCAAACTACAGAATGAGCTCTGTTCAAGATTTAAATGAAACTGTGAAACTGAATTAATTGTTGAAACTGAAGTTTAAACTAAAAGTGCAGTTCCAAGAATGTTCCCTCCTTTCAGATCTAGTAGAAATGGTGAATAGGAAGTTATCAAACTGTGACTGTAGTACGGTGTAGTCGATATTTCTTCGAGAGTTCTGAAATTGTTCAGGATTGAGGCATTGCCAGTTGTTTTGCTAGCCCATTGTCGTTTGCTGTTTGCCAATGGATGTCCTGACTGTCAGATGAAATAGGATGTCAACTGCAGTGAAAGGGGGGCAGTATGAAGATGCATAAACACTAGCTGTACTTTGGACTTTGCTTACTGACTTACCACTTTACGACACCGTATGTACGTATAGGTCTTATGACCGAAACGTAAAACCTAGTAAGTGACACGGCAATACCAATAACGTCCACATAGGCAATCATATTGGAGCCCTCCGCTTTCAAGCATGTCAGCAGTACATTGACCCCCAATTTCCAGAGAATTTGAGGTAGAACACCACCTTGTGGGGTTCCTCTTCTGACAGTTTTTCTGACCGATATCTCACCGAGACCATAGTTGATAATCCGGTTATTGAGCATCAGATTATGATCAGCTCTACAAGCGAGGTATTTATAAGTTCAGATCTGACAATGCATTAGCGATGACGAAGGTAATCCTCTGTGGAACGTGTTAATAAATGTAAAGCCGTTTCCACCGATTAACCGTGTTCAGCCGTTGAAACACGTTTCTTGTCAATGCTTAAGCGTAAATAGACTTCAAGGTATATTTTACCTTAATTGCGAATTTAAATACTACCTTAATTCATACCATATTATCAGAAATTAAGCACCCAAAAAATTTCGAACTCGAGATTTTGATCAATTCTGATATTACGATGATAGGGGAACTCAAAAAAGTGGGTCTCGCAATTCTGTCCGTCCGTATGTCTGTCTGTCCCACTCCCACCCCTGGGGAATCTAAACGCTTGGACGGATTTGCTTCAAACTTCGTATTTAGAGTTTGTGGGCTTCCCGCTAGGGAGGTTTTTTTTTATTCTAGCCCTAATATTAACGGTAAAAAAATTTTACGAAATATTACGAAATACGTCTAAATTTAGATTTTTTCGAAAACGGCTCTAACGATTTGAACCAAAATTGATAATTTGAGTTAATGTAAGCATGCTTGATATGACTGCATAACCAGTTTTTCGCTTAAAAGTCCAGCAACGGCAGTTTTGAAAATTGGCTTTTTCTCGAAAACGGTAAAAACGATTTTTAAAAAAAACTTATTTTTAAGGTACTATTGTCATTCTTAACTTGAGTTTTCTTAGTTTTTCTCTAAAAAGTCCTTTGATATCCACCCAAATCCCTAATAATAGTACTTTAAAACACTGCTCATATCTATAAAACGCCATTTTCGATTATTATAAAAATGTTACTGTCAGGTAATGCTTATATGCATAGTAATACCATTTGCTCCGTTTTGAGCTAAACAGTTGAAAAACAAAGTTTTTTTTTTAACCACGAATGCGTCCTTCGATTTCCACCCCAATCGCTAAAAACGGTACTTTAAAAACTACACACATCTCGAAAACGCCATTTTCGATTTGGTTACAAATGTAACCGCTAGTAATGTTTATATTCTGAAGAATACGTCGTACTAAGTTTTCAGCTAAACAATTTAGTAACAGTGCTTTTCGAATCCAAATTGTAACATTTGTCAGCATAATTTTACAAAAAACCGCTCTAACGATTTTGATCAAAATACATATTTAAGACAACATAAGCATTCTAAACATGATGGCGTACTTAGTTTTTCTCAGAAAACTCGAATATTGCCGTTTTATGAATATTTCTCAAAAATTACTACCCAAATCCCGATCTTTATTTACACACGGTATATTTTTGCAAAGCCCAAAACTTCAGTGGCAAGATAATTTGAAATTCATCGAAATTCAAGTGTCAGTTCGGGGTGAAATTTAAAAGTAAATATTGAGGTTAATACGTATGTTTATGTAGTATGTATCTTGAATGCGTATGATTTTAAACGTAAAATTTGCTGAAATGACTCTGAGATTCTGCGAGATTCGCAATAAACGAGAAAGTCTCGTGCGACCCAGTCGTGCACATTTTTTTTAAACAAATCGTAAATAGTTGCGTTTCTTACATCTTAGATGCTTCTGAAAATTGTCATTCTTCTGAAACCTCATTTGTTTTATAGATTAAAAATGTAATTAAAAATAAAATATGTTTTCTGTGTAGCGAAAAAGATGTCATGGAAAGTCGTATAAAACAATCTAGTTTATCAAATAATCATACGCATAAAGCACTCCACAAATTAAACCTTCAAATACTGATTTTAAGTCGAATCTGTCTACTATTATGCATAATAATTTTACAGTTAATTCCACAATGCGGAAGTTTGGTTACAACATTTTGTTACACATAACCAAAGCTTTAAGCTCCATTCATGAAATAAAATAATAATAATAACCAGAGCCTACATACAAAGCGTCTAAAATTTATTAATAATCTAAGAGCGCAATCTTTGTACTTTTGGGTAACAGACGTGGAACGTTTAAACTTCATAGAGCGTCAGAGAGTTGCAAATTGTCAAAGTAACATTTTTTTACCCAAAGTTGAAGAGGAAATTTAAAAATATAAGTCCTAGGTACTCGTATTTTAAGATCTCTCAGCTTTGTCCGTACTTCCACATTCTTAGATCTAAATTCAAACAATGGCTCCTATTGTGAGTGTCGATAGTTGATCGTTGATCGACAACTGTCGATCGATCGAAAACTGTGATTGTCGATTGCGATTGATATTTGTCGATTTGACAGTTGCTTGTAGTCGATTACAAATGTCTGATCGATGCTTTGTCTTGGAAGTGAAAAAACTTTGTGCGTACGAATAGCTAAAATCAATCGACGCAATCGCCAATTGTCGTGACGATCGCTGATCGACAATCACAATAAAGACCAATGTTTTCTTTTTGAAAACATGCCCAAAAAATGTCCTTAATGTTACAAAAAATTGTTAACGCCGTCTTTGCAATTCAGCCGTTTCAAAGCTCGCGCGCAATAACTTCCAAAAAAGCAATCGCGCTGTATAATAATGGTGATAAATCTGAAACGTTCATTTTAATCCACTTACCCAATAAAAGTCTCATCTAACCATTCTTCTATTAGTACATAGTTCCATTTATAATGCTCTAACAATGTGACACTACATTCTCGCCACGAACAATACTCTATGAGGTCTGACACCTATGAACCTTTCATTCAGATTCCTATCCCGAACAGCAAAATGAACAAATTGGCGTTTCCATTTCCTTTGAGTTAGTCAGCAATTACTGCGCTTAACTGTATCTCTATTTAACTAGCTCTTATTCATACCTCAACATCAAAACATTTCATCGCAAGTTAAAAAAATGTAAAATAAAACAAGAAACCCCTCATCTGCACACTTACCAGTCAGATTTACGAGTAATGGCTGCATTCAGTCATTCAAATGTCGGCGCGGCCGGCGGTTCAGGTCGATTGGTGTAGTAATTATTCAGGCAACTCCTCAATGCACTTTTGCCCATGACTAGACATGACTTGTTAACAGCACCAATAACACGGTCGGTGTAGTAGCTAATGCAACATCGATCAGAATCAGACCTCATTTGCACTTTAACCACTCAAAAGCAGTAGCGTAGTGGGTATTATAATAGGTCTTGTCTAGGCAGTGCCAGACAATGGAATTTAGTCGTTCCGTAGTGCAATTGCAATACAGTTGTTTTGTATTGTCGTATTTGGAGTGGACAGAAATAGCTAAAAAAAAAAAAACAATCGACAGAAACCGGGACAACACAATATAGTATAAAGCCAACTAAAACGAGTCTCCTGTCTCCTCTGTTTTCAATGTGGACACTCAAATGAAAATGAATAATGTCAGATAGAACTACTGTCCTGCCTACGTATACATACCTACTTAGGTTGGGTAGTTAAAAAATAATAAAACCGGCATCTGGTATTGCTGTGGCTGATTTAAATCTCTTTTTAACATATAAAAAAAAATTTAAGTGGCCTCTCTTTGATTTATCACTTCACTTGCAAAAACAGAGCGATTCTGAGGTTTTAGTTATTTTGTTAGGTGCTTCGAATCCGGTTCCGTGTATAGGGTATGTGCGAATGTATTGTATTTGCTAATAAAATTAATATTTGCCCGCAAAGACGTCTAAGAATTTGACATGAGAAGCAACAAAACAGAAAGATACATTATGATATGTTTACAGATTCTGCATGTCTACTGTCAAAAGAATGCTGGTGTCAATTATGATTGATTGACAGTTGACACGGTTTTTAACACTTCTAAAGTTTCTGTTAGTTCAGCGCATAATTAGAGCTCATTCAATTGTATAAGCTCAAAATAAATTGACTGAGCAGTCTGAATAATGATATACGAATAGCCAACGTCATTCATTAGTCTCGTTTCTTTGACCTTTAAAAACCTAGCACTTAAACTTAGGCCGTGTGTAAACTGCCCGAAATAATTATCCTCGGGTAATTTTCTTAGACTATATCGTGGTGAAAAGACAAGTTTTTAACTTTCGAAAAATATTTCTGCTCCGGGAGCAAGATAATAAATTATCCTTTTCAACACTTTCATATTAATGTCAGCAAGTTAGCCGGGGATAATTTATTTAGCACAATTGACACACGAATTTAATATACTAGATCAAGGAACATAATATTGTTTAGAGCTCTATAGTCCAAAAACTAATTAGATGAAAATTTATTTAACTAAAGTTTGGCATGCAGCAGGTGATTAAGTGTAGAACTAGATAGACGTACTCGAGTTCTGTTCAGTGCTTAGATCTGGCCTAGGTCTAATTTACATATAGACCTATTTTTTTAACTTTCATAACGTCTTGGCTTTTAAAAGACTCATGAGTTCAAAGTGATATATTTTTAAGGGACGGGCTAATACGTATGAAATCGAAGTGATCTTGATCTCTGTATCTGATTCGACAGTAGTTCTTAGTCATATTACTTTGCCCATCTATCTATAGGTACCTTACCTACTGATCTAAGCGGAGTCTTAGACTTAGACTTTTTTTGCGGCCAACTTTTTTTAGACCAAAGATTTCTGCCTGTGTACAGACTGGATTTGCTTAACGTGAACACTTCTATCACGGCACGCTGGGAGCGACCGATGATGTCAATATCGTCCGCAGAGCCCAGCAGCTGGAGGGATCTGTTGAAGATAGTGCCTTCCGTGTTGACATCTGTCCTGCGCACTATCTGCTCCAGTACGATATTGAAGAAGTCGAAGAAGTCGCATGATAGCGCGTCTCCTTGCCGAAATCCAGTGCAAGTTTGAAATAGATCGGAGAAGCTGCTTCCAAATTGCACGTTGCAGCGCGTGTTTTCCAGCGTCACGCGATACCTACATCTGAATCAGTTTTGCCGGGATTCCGAATTCGGCCATCGCCAAATGGAGCTCCTGGCGATAGGCGTATTGTTTCGACTTGAAATTCGTTGGTCTTTTCCAGGATTTGTCTCAGTGTTAAAATTTGGTCTATAGTCGATCTGCCGGGCTGGAAGCCACACTGGTACGTGCCGATTAGCGTGTTGCAGAACCCTTTTAGACGTTCACACAGTACGTTGGATAGGATCTTGTATGCGACATTAAGCAGGGATATGCCTCGATAGTTCTTGCAAGACATAGGATCGCCTTTTTTTAGATGGGACATATGCTTATAGTCCAGTCATCGTGCATGTTTTCTTCCACCCACACTTGGTTAATGATTCGGTGCATTCTCCCTACCAAAAGATCACCACCGTATTTAAAGAGCTCCGCTGGTAAACCATCAGAGCCTGCGGCCTTGTTGTCCTTGATGATGTCGCGACACTGGCACCACTGATTGTTGGCGTCTGTGGTAGGTAAGTGCACAGAGGGGAGTTTCATACTCAGGCGCTGGCTGTGCTCTGGCTACTCCAGGACAGTCGAGCTCTGAATTTAGCCGCGACAAGAAAATGATCAGAGTCGACGTTTGCCCCTCGGAATGTGTGCACGTCTAGGATGGTCGATTTGGTTGGCGGTTCGACCGTCTTGACAGCGCCAGGTTGCTGTATGGATCCTTAGCCTTGGAAACCTAGTTCTACTGCAAAAAAATCAATTATTCGGTAGCCGTTGTCTGTTGTAGTTTCGAAAATAAATAATTAAATTAATTACCTGTACAAAAATGAATCCTTTCAGATACACAGGTACCTGTCATCGGGAAGCGGTACGTGTATTTCTGTGTATCTGAGAGGGTTCTTTTCCTCGCCACCAGGGAGGTGGCCTGTACCACGAAACAACAAGCATTGTGGAATGGGAGCATTTTAACATATTGCTTCGATAAATTGCTACTGTTTAACAATAATACTTGTTGTTTCGTGCGGTACCTACTGGCCCCAGATATCGCAGGCCAACTTGTACATTTTTTCACTCGCTATTTGTAGTTAATCCAAACTTTAACTGAACAGCAATAATTTCATTTTTATTCTTGTTAATTTCAAGTATTCCTTAAATACATTTAACCCATCAAAAATGCATTCTAATCGATTCTATGATGCTCATCCATTAAAAGCCGGCCATTTGCACATTTGCCCTACACCCATTTCCACTTGTTCGTTTTAAATAATATGCGTTTCGAATTAATCATACGAATGACAAAAAATCCCTGTCACTAAAGCAAAAAAAAAAATATTAAATCCGCAGGAAAATCTGGCTAAAATAGATATTCCCACGTACATGCAATCAGATATAGCGTTGTAGTGGTCATATAAAAACGGTCAAATAAAAAACACTCAAAACATACTTGTATATTAAAATGCAACACAAGGATGCAGTTTTTTTTTATTCTGTCTGCTTGTTCTGTTTGTATTATTCGTAGGTGTACATAGTTGTGTGAATTTTGTTTTATTCGTATCATCATTTGAACACCTACAGTTCATGCTACTGGCTGGGATGGGATCCGAGGGTTGGGTTAAACTGGCATATGAGACATCCTTCTCCTTCTCTCTCTTTGGCGCATAAATGGAAAATGATTAATTGACACCTGAGTGACAGTTTTATCGTAATTAAAATAATTGAAAAAAAAAAAACATATTTGGTTCGATTAAGTGGCAGTGAGCCGTTAACTCATTTGTTTAACCTGGTTTCAATTTGCGCCGCCAAAGGGGTCATTGACCTCAATTGGCACACAAAAATTTAATAAACTGTCAAAAGACATCCTTCGATATGTTTTGCCTGATACTAAACTCGACCATTCGATTGAGCTGACATTTTATTTGTTACTATCTGTAGCTGCCCGGCTTTGGCCATGTTCAGGAATTGAGGACAATGCACTTCAATGTTTTAAATTTAAAACAAGCTTCCGCGAGGGTCGAGAAATAATGTTTGCAGTTTTTTTTTATTGTAGATAAATATCACGCCCCTTAGGCCGATCCTGCCGATAGTTTGTTAAATGCTTTTTCAATGCAATAAGCGTCTATTTACAAAATTTCAAGGCTAAAGCTGCCGTAAATGTCAAGATATAGTGTAATTTTAAGATTTGGGTGTTCAGCGCCATCTATCGGAAAATTTGAAAACGTTTGATCCACGCTCACTTTTCATTTCATAACAGTGATATATTGTGTTTTAAGCCCTATAGCTTAATCTACAGATTACGTTTTCAAAGTGTCGGGAAAAGCTTTTTTTTTGGGCAAGCCCAAAATCGTGAAAATCGAACGATCCGTTCTCGATTTATGAGTGCACACCCACGGACGACAGTCTTTTTTATAATTATTATCAATATAAGATGAAGTGGGATTTGCACGCAAATACATTTTCTTTTAATTTCCCCAACAGATTGTGCTGAGCTTTGAGATTTCAAAATTGGACTACATCGCAGCTTAAGACTTTCAATTTTGTAAATAGGCGTTTATTTCCTGTTTAGATTGAGAGCATTTTATAAAATTTATGCAGTATTGGACAAATGGGCGCTGTGGGCCTAAACACTTCCCGATTTATTATTGTTGCACCAGAATTTAATGAATTACATATTTGCGTTTGTGAGCAAATTTCATCATATTTGTCGCTCTCATGTTCTTAAGTTTAGCCAAGAGTTACTTGCTCTTAAGGTCTATTGTTGCGACAAAAGTTCTCTAAACAATTTAGTGGTTGGAGCCTTCCAGTACTATAATTCTAAAATGTCCAGAGCTTTCGATCAGAGCTGATCGGTCAATTATCTTTGAGTGTGAGGAAACGGAGTGATTTTTGAATAACTTTACTGTTAATCATAACAGCAAAACGACTGGCTGATTTGATTAGTAGGTAAATGAATTCTCAAGCATGCATTAATTTGTTTTTACCCTCCACAGGAAGGTATATTCATTTTGCCATTACATTTGTAACCATGTAACGCCAAGAAGGAGTCACCAGAGACCCCATAAAGTATTTTGTGAATCAGGATCACATTCTGAATTGATTTAGCCATGTCCGTCTGTCTGTCTGTGGAAAAAACGATAGCGTCCAAACGAATCGACCTAGGCAAATGAGATTTTGTGATAAGACTTATTTTTACTGTCGTCAGGTTGGTATTAAAATGATCTATGTAATGTCGGTCAAGTATTTCTGGTGCCTCCCATCCAAAACATTTTGCATGACTTGTATGCAGAGGGTATCAAAGTATCGGCCACGGCAGGATAACACTTTTACTTGTTTTTTTTTTTTTTAGTAATTGGGGACGATTTTGTCAGCCAGATAGATCATAGATTGCCTCTAAAACTGTTTGCTTATTATTTAAGTTTTCCTTTTTTTATTTTCAGAACAACTGAAATGGGTAAGAAACCACTATTAATTGGCTGTCTCCTTTGGATAATAGCAGTTCAGTTCTCGAGTGCCCAACAGTAAGTTATTGTCGCAACCTAAATCAGAATCAAAAAAACTGAGTAATATTTTCAAACAATTTCCAGAAATGCTCAGATTCAATTCGCCAAATCAGCATCAACACAACAAGCCCTACCTTTAGACGAACGCTTCAAAATCCCCCCAGTCACTCGAGATGATCGTTATGATTCAATGATATCCGAATGGGTAGCCGGGAGTGTAATGGATTTCGCTCACGGTTTGGGAGTCGCCCTAGATCAGGGTACTTATCCAAACACCGAAATATTCTCGCCTTTGAGTATAATGTCAGCATTGTCCTTGCTCGAGATGGGTTCCAACGGCAATAGCTACAAGCAACTAATGTCAAGATTGTTTCCATTTGTGGGCCGTGATTCGTCGCAAGGTTCGTGGAAGATTCACGAAGAATTCGGTTGGTTGCTGGAAGATTTGCTGTTGAATGGGAAAAATCCAAAAAGACCACGCGATGAAGGGGCATGGAGACGAACTCCATTTAATCCATCTGCCTACGGAAGTGGAGGAAATAATACACCGGATGAGCATACAATTCGAGTTGCAAACGGACTCTTTGTCCAGGAGGGTTTCAGTTTAAGACCAGACTACAAGACGGCTGCACAGTCCGTGTATAAGAGTGAGGTTATGCCGTTGGATTTTAGAGGACACGGTGACTATGCCAAACACTTTATCAATAGCTGGATCAATCAGAATACGCTGGGAAAGATCCCAGCTATTATAACTGATGACTTGAGTAAGGAAACAAGTATGATTATTGCGAGTGCTCTGTACTTTAAGGGATTCTGGGAGCAACCGTTTTTGGCGTCCGGAACCGGACAGTAAGTTTTATACTTTGTAAATTGTTGGTAATGATTATTTAAATTTTTTAGGGCTGACTTTTTCCCAGACGGAGAACAAGAAAGTAAATCAACGGTAAAGGTGACGATGATGGGCGTTGGAGGAGTTTTTCCATATTATGATGCACCGGAATATGGTAAGTGGTCGTTTAATTAGTTCGTCATGTTCTGTAATTTTCGAATTCACAAAAACTAAAATGATGAAACCCAATACCTGTAAGACAGGTACCACATTGAAATTGTGTCGTGACTTTAATAGGATTAGTCGACAAAATTCTATTATGGTTGAACCTTTAGTTTTAAGGCGCATTCAAGTCATACTACTCGTTGCATTGCAAATAGGATGGACAGAAATGCTTCATAGTCATGTTTTGACATAATAAACCATTAATTGCCCACTTTCCTAAGGATTTTAACATCCGGATGCAATCAACGACATCTTTCGATGAAAGTAAGAACTTCAGGTTTGTGATCTCGAAATTTTATCGATATGAAGCAGTAGCACAAAGCCGCTTGCGTTGTTTTGTCGAAGTCGATGTCGAAATATGTGAAAATCTATTAAATGATACACAGATCCTTATTCAAAGTTTCATAACTTACTTTCTTTCTTTTTCAGATTGTCGCATCATTGGCTTGCCATACAAAGGCAATCAGACCACCATGTATATCATTCAACCAAACAGGTCAACGCGTCGCAAGCTCAATGATTTACAAAAACTTCTCACTGGCGACAAAATTAACGATATGATACGAAAAATGGAACAACGTACTGGCGTTATAGCTTTTCCAAAATTCCACGTCAATAGCATGTTGAATTTAAAGAAGCCACTTCTTAAAATGGGCATCGAAGATATCTTTTACAATGGTCAAAGGGACCTGTCTTTAATCGCCGATGCCGGACAATATTCACCGCCACAAGACGCACCTGCAGCAGGTCTTTCATTGGCACTACCACCGGGAATTTCATTTGCTCGCGACCCACCACTCGCCCGCGTACCTTTAAGCCGCGCACCAGTAATACGTCAAGAGGCTCTGCCCATCTCACTCCAGACAACTTTGAATAGCCCACAAATGACACAACAGTATGAAGTATCACGAAGACCTTTGGATCGCTTCGATGAGGAACCATTGATTTTTTCTCGTTTCAATCAAACTGATGAAGCAACCAGCCCGGTACAACGATCACGAACGCAGTGGAGCCAACAGGGTGACCTGCTTACTGGCAGGAGGCAACAGCGGAGTAGACGCTCCGTCACCTATAAAGTTGAAAGTGAGTTTATGCGAAGTAGCCTCCCACTCCGCCTAAAAGATTTGATTCTAAGCAAACGCATAACGAAATCAAATCATGGGAAAAAACTAACACGTAGTCGTCGTCAAGCTGATCCGGTCTCAGCAGTTAGCCTTCAGAATTTAGACGGATTACGTCAAGTGCCGGGCTTGCGCAAACCCCAGCTGTATGTTGATGATGTACTGCATAAAGTCGACTTTGAAGTGAACGAACAGGGTACTGAAGCGGCAGCCGCGACTTTGACATGGCTGCGAAGGTCTGGAACTGATGTCGCTTTCAGATGTGATACACCGTTCATTGTACTTGTCCGACACGATCCAACGCTGTTGCCACTGTTCTATGGAAAGGTAAACATACCACTGTAGGGACTGATGGTTTAAGGCGATTACGATTGAATATTTCTGAAGCGTAAACTTATTTTAAAACTGTGCAATTGTATCAAAAGAGAACAATTAAAATAAATGAGCTGCAATTGCGAGAGCTACTCTTTGTGCGCAAATAACAAAAAACGATTTTTATTTAAGATTATTACATGTAGAGATTAGCAGGATTTATAAACATTGTATGACGAAGATATGTTCAAAATAAAGTAATGTATTCGGAATGAAACAAGTGTTCAAGTGTTTTTGTGTTCATCTTATGTAAAAATCCATCTCCAGCGGAATTGTATCAAGGCTACAACCAAGGAATTGAACAATTCGATTACTTTTTCAGGGGATATGTGCACTGTGCAGCTTGTTAAGCTCACGAACATAATAAAGGAAGTAGAATGAGCTCCAAAAAGTTATATGTAACTCCTTAACTGGACCGTTATCTAATTTGGGGTCTACCTATTACAGATTTTGATTTGTTTTGTTCAAAGGAACTCTTCTATTTGGAGGAGGTACTAAACAGAATTGATGCGTAGCCCGCTATTTTGCTGTAAGGCAAAAATCTGAGGCATTTGATGAGCGTCCGTTTTTGAAGCATTCATTCTCCCCTCGACAGTGATATTTGGACAGTACTGTTCACTAAGTTAGCATGTAAGTCATTGCACCATTTTTTCAATTTAAGACAAAGCATGCTCCTTGCGGAGAGCACAAGTGGAAGGCGACCTCAACTAACTTGGGGTGCGCAACCAGAGGCAGTTGGCCAAAGAACGAGCCAACTGCCAACATTATGTAGTATTATGTTCATTATGCTTATGCATCGCACTAGTGTTTAGACATAAACACTTCGATTTAAGAGGTCCAACCAAAACTTTAGTATTCGTAAGCCATCTGGATTATGAAGTCGTCGTCTGCTTTCACTTTAAAGGCCCTCCCATATTGATCAATCAAAAAGAAATCACCAAACGCCAACACTGTTAAGTTACAAAAGAAAAGACGCACGTCTATTGTATCAAGCGAATTTAATTGATTTTCCTTTTGTCATTTACAACAGTTTAACTGAAGATTTGTTTCAATTGATTTCTATACATTATATATTGCTTCATGTTCGCTCTTCGAAGTTTTTTTAATTGAAATTCATTTCTAATCGGGGGCACATTACTCTTATCTACACATTTCTACATTTTGTTTTTATGGCGAATTGTCGTCGTAATCGTCGGCATCATCACTTGTCGACTGTTTTAGTCTGTTGTTGGTCATGTTGCTGGACAAGAGATCCAATAGAAGCTTCACTTTGTTCTAGCACTTTGATAAACTCATCCAATTTACTAGTGTTCATCTGAAAGTGCACCAAACTCCTATCGCCGCTGGGTTCTAAGCAATTTAATGTGACCGTCGTTAGTTGACGACGCTGTGTTAACAAACTACTATCACCCATAACGAATCGTACATCCCAATCGAACGATTCTACCAGCTTGTCCTGTCTAGAGTTATGCTCCCGCAGAAGGAACTCTACGATTTCGGGCTGTCGAGCTTTGAAAACCTCCACAATTGACTGCTGCAGATCGGGATTCATGTGAGCGAAATTCGAGAGCAATTCAGTCTCAGTAATAGCTTTGAGGCAGTAGCATTTGTATGCATAAGCGATTGTCTGTAATGCGGAATGAAAATCATCAGGATCGGAGAAACCATATTTGTGGGAAGATTTGTTTATGGTAGAGATGTCATCGCAGTTTCCGATGAGGTAATCGATGGATAAGTGAAGAATCTATTAAATTTTTTTATTGCAAAGAAAAGCATTACAAAATTGCATAGTGCTTATGGTATTTTTGAGAAAATTACACTCACTTCGATTAGAATTTCCTTGTTATCGATATTTAAGAGGAATTCGTGCATTTTTTTTTAATAAAAATTTGTAAACAAAAAACAAATTTACGCTTGACAGCTCTAAATTATCAACAAAATTGACAGCTGTCGAGTCATATGATATGTGGATGATAGAATTGGATTGTGGATTGTGGTGCATTAGCGACATCTATATTTTCAACAAAAGAACACGCGCAAGATTGTGAAGAATGGATAGACGGTTATTTTTTGAAAAAAAAAAATTGGCTGGAAGGTGGAATTTGATATCCTTTAATTATCTGGTAGAAAGTAAAACATTGGCCGACTTACAGACGAAATTCCATTATGAGAAAGACCCACTAGAGTTCTAGAACTAGCGGAAAAAAAGGGATATTCTAACGTTTGTCTCTTTCCTCCATAGCCGGTTTTTTCTCACTCCAAAAATAAACGAATTTTTCATGAGAAAAGCGTTAAGCGGTTTCATTTCCACTACAATATACAGTAGCATCTCTCAAAGCATTTAACATAAACTTAAAAAGGGAAACAAACGAAGGTCGTCCTTCAGACTACTCTACAGCGTTTTGAAAAGTTCCTTGATCTTGTACCGGTGCGCGGCGTATCGCAGACTTCAGATTCAGACCTATCTACTTATAGACCAACCCTTTATAGGTATTTTAATCAAAGTACCTTCTCCATTCGCGCTCTGATCGCAGGCATGTTTGTTTCGACTGCTAATATGAACAAAAAAACACTTTACCCAGAACTTAAATGAACTTCTTGACGTTATTCAACTCAAAAATAAAACAATTACATATGTACAAATATTGTATATATTTCTTATCATAAATCCAGTCCAATTAGTTAATAATAATTTATATTCTTTATAATATCTTCTGTAGTCTGTTGCTTTACAGGTCTCACATCCTTTGCTGCGAAATGTGTCAGGAAATAATCCATCGGACTATGTGGACAGGAGATCAAGAATCGTCTAGCACAGTCCACATTCTTCTCGAGAGCCATTTGGGTAAATTCGTCATCTGTATTATCATGGTCAGTTGGCACACTAAAAATAATTTCAAATGAAACTTTCTTGTCAGAAATTAACTTTTTAGTGGATGTTAAATTACGTGAAAAGAATACGAGCTACATCATTAATAAAGGATTGTCCTTCTGGCAAAAGGCTTTGTCCCATTTCGCATATCGCACGTAAAATGCATTTCCTTAATTTCAATCCCAATCTAGAAAATAGAAATATTTTAATTAATATTTTACAATTTAATTATAATGTACTATTACTTTTATATTTTACATAAAAAAAATTGTGATTTTTATTCAGGAAATAAAAATTCTTCCTTCGAGACATAGGTAACCATGTCAAAATGTTAAGAGTAGGCATAGCCAAGTTGGGTATATGGCTGGCTTCACTCGCGGTAAATAAGGCATTAAACCATAGTAGCTATATCATTTTAGACCATAATCCTTTACCCAACTTATTTCTTAAATATCAATTTCTAAAAAAAATATACAAAAGTTATATACCCGTGTCTCAAACGACTTGTACGTGAAACAACTACTGGCAAACGTCACTTTTTTTAAAATCTAACAGGCACTTCGAAATGGGTAGTCAACTACCTACCCTAACTTTGACAGGGTCCCTAACATTGACCGATATTAGTCAAGGGTGTAATTAGATAGGTGGCCAATTGAAAAATTTCTTAAATTATCATGGTAACAAAAGTGTGCGAATTATTTTTGATTCTTTGTACAATTTCAATTTATGATTGGTGCTCACAAAAACAAATACATAATTATGACATTAGGTCTGTTCCTTTACCTTTGTAGTAAAAATAGAAAACACTGTCACAAAATGGCAGTTGTACGAATCCAAGTATGTTGAAGAGTTTGTACTGAACTACAAGCATTCGAGAAGAGAAAAAATATACATTATTTTTCCGCTTTCTGGGCCCTATTTCACAAAACAACTTTTCACAAATTGCATATTTTGGCAAAGTGATAAGTGCTTCTGTTCCACAATATTCTTTGCAAATCTTTGCAAATTCTTTGCACTAAGCAAATTTTTACAAAGACTTTGCACTCTTTGCGTTCAAATGGTTGTAAGATTTTGTCACAAAGTCTTACAATTTTATTGTCAGATGGATGCCTTACAATGGGCTGACAATGACATATGTCACAATTTTGTAAGACAAAATGATTGTAAGGTAAAACATTTGGGATACATTTTTCACTGACAGATCTGACAATATTGTAAGATCTGACAATCGTATGTACCTAGCTTCAGTCGCAAATTTAGACACGGGAATATTTCTTTAATAATGCCAAAACTATTTTCAATTATGCGCCGTGTTTTCTTGTGGCAACAATTGAAAGCCTCTTCAGCAGGGTTATCGGGATTTGGGCGTAATGGTGGTATCAACCAGTTTCTCAGTCCGTAATCAATATCACCCAAAACAACAGCATTCGGAAATGGTATCCATCCGTTGTCAAATTCTTTGACTTACAGCCGACTTACCCTGCCCGGCCAACTTGGCATTTGCACTGTAAAATGTGTAGTCTGGCCCGCTTATATCATCGTCACATTCAATGACTGGTTTCCATACTTACTTACTTAGATGGCGCTACAGTCCGGGATGGACCTGGGCCTCAACTAATACGCCTCTCCAGTTAGAACGATCTTTGGCTAACCGTCTCCAGTTGCGCACTCCAAGTTGGTTGAGGTCCCCTTCCACTTGTGCACGCCACCTAAGGCGAGGTCTTCCTCTACTGCGTTGTCCTTCCGGGTTGGAATCGAAGACTCTTCGGACCGGAGCGTTGGTATCCATTCGCTCTACATGTCCTAGCCATCTTAATCAACTGATACGTACTTTGTGTCTTGTGTGGTTTGAGTGGTTTTCATGCCAGTCCACATATCCTTCCTCGTGTAATGTATGCGCATCAATTTTAATGATTATGCCAACCACACACACCCATCATAAAAAAATGTTCATCAATACCACTGACTTCATCAGGTGTCTATTATAACGTAGGCGGTGGCCATGGTGTAGTGGTTAGAGTCATTGCTTGTGTGTGACCCGAGCGGCGTTCGTTCGAACCCCGGCGGGGCACAGCAATACTCTGGCACCACCACTACACCAAAAAAGGGGTTTCTGGTTGGTAGTACAATGGACCGAGATTCGTCTGAGTGCTCCAGGATTTGGAATCCGCTTTTTTAGATAAAAAAAAATTATAACGTCGACATTGGACAACTCTATAAATAGTTTTGCAAACTAATGATTTTGCAACACCATGCATAGCTGCAACTCCACGGAACTGGGAACCATTTCCGAGCCAATGCAAGCACAATAGCAGTTGATTTTCAGCCGACAGAGCATGACGCACTCTTTAATATTAAAGTTTTGTAGCCCCGAAAAATTAATTCGGTTTCTATGATTTCTTGTTATAAGCGCGTCTTCACTATCGTCGGACAAAAACTCACGTTTTAACAGTTCGAAAGCTTAGTTTGTTTTTATAACAATATGAATTTGTAAAGCGATCGTTTACCTTGCAAACTTTTGACAAACTTATCAAAATTTGCTTTGCAAAAATAGAATTTCCAGTTTTTGTGGAACGAAACAGCTGAAACAACAGAAACGAAAACAGAGAATATAAAAATTGCAAAGATTTTGCAAATTACACTTATCAATTTCAAATTATCGCTTATCAAATTTTATAGTTCCAAGGAGCATAAAGTTTTGCAAAATTTTACTTTATTTTATGAAAAATTTGATAAATGCAAAGTGAAAAGTTGATAAGTAGTTTTGTGGAATAGGGCCCTGATAACATTTTTATAGAAATTTGCTTCTCATATATCGAAGGATATCAAAACACAAATGCAAATAGTCGTTACACGCGCATGCCAAATACGGCAACAAATTAAAAATCATCTGTCAATTTTTAGGCGACTGACATTTTGTTTCAATTCTAACTTAAATTTGTTGAGTAAAAACTAGTAAGATTGTCATTAGTGGGATAATATCTTGCTCTCTCGAAGCCCCTCTTTTTTACGAATTTTTCAAGTTAAGGAAAAATTCGTAAAAATTAATAAGTTTTAAAAGTAAAGAAACAGACCTATAATGTAGGTACCTACAGCTTTTGACATTTCAGTTTATGCTAATTTCGATTGGCAATCTGAGATTTTTTTTAGATTTCTTTAGATTTCGTGTGGCCAATCGAACAAAAAAAATTATACTGAGCTGTTCTTTGTTTTTTGTTGGTGGTGTACCTGCCAAAAGTTGTTTACCTTTTTTGTTGTGAAGATTTTTTTTTTCGTAGAGTGGTTGCAAATTGCAAGTTTTACATACATTTTCAAATAGCTATAACAGAAATCTCATAATAAATTTTCTGAATACATATATGTTCACCACGTCTTCCACAAAATTGCAACCGCGATGCTTTTTCTCCCTTGCAAAGAACAAATACTGCAACTGCATAAATTGCTCTTATGACGAAGACGAGCCAGTATTATCCGAAGAGGACGAAGACGACGATGAAGATGTGCCACATGATGAAGATGAAATTTACACTAGGCTTGTGTAGTTCACGAACGAACTAGTTCAATGAACTAGTTTACTATATTACTATAGTATACACTATTACTATAGTGTGTGAACTTAGTTCACTAGTTCATTTAGTTCACGGTTATTATTTTCAATTGGCCTTACCAATAATCATTTTTAACCTTCAAATCACTGTATAAAATTTTTTATTTTGACGGTCACAATAGGTATTTTTATATAGAAATTTTCTTGACTTCGTAAAATTTATCTTGGGCACTAAAAATGATTATTAGTACCGCGCAATGCTTTTCATACAAACGGAATAAGCTAAAGCTAAGCACACACGATTGTCAGATCTGTCAATCCTCTGACAATGACTGACAATAAGCTTACAATAGCCAACAACTATCTTACAATACAAAATTGTCCGTTCACATTCTGATAACGTTGTCAGGTTGAAAATTGTATGTTCACACGGTTGTCAGATATTTGAATATGAAAAATTGGTCTATCCGTTGTCGGACATTGTCAGACAAATTAAAATGTATGGTCCTTGGTTTTTGCAGTACGGATAATGGAATAAAATATTGTACTTGCGTTTATTTTAAATCTACGTGTTAGAAGACTGCGAGGATGATGAATTGACACGACGTAGTGTTTGGACGAAGGAGTGCGGTTGGCCTGTTGTCAGCAGGAAGGATTCTACTCCAAATTCAAAGCTGAGGAGACGGAACTTTATCACAATTTTCTGCGAATGGACTCAACACAATTGTAGCTTTGGTGACTCCACACATCAAGATGCCAGTATACGCGAGCATCCAGGGTACTCATTCCATAAAATTTAAGACGACTGTCGTCCATCCAAGCGATAGTAGTGCACGAGATCGTCTTTTATTTGCTTCACGTAACTCTACCACCATCGTTTATTTTGCACAAAGTTTGAGAACTTTCGGTACCTTTCAGGAGCTCACAAACAGTAGTTGAAAAAAGGACTAGATGTCATCGTTATTGTCATAAATAACACTTGAAAAATAACAATGAGTTATTATGTAATTCAAATCGTAAAAAAATCTGAATTCAATTGCTCGCTTTAAAATTTCTGTAAAAAGCTTAAAACTGTCTGCAAAACAAACAAATCAATGCTTGACGATATCTAATTTAATTAGCTATCCTGCAAACGCTGTAGTCTGGACGATAGTGTTCTGTCGATTATTGAGCTACAAGAAGCAAATGTTGGATCGTAGAAACGATGTCGTGGAGACGATAGCAATTTTCAATGTTACGTGATGCAAGACTATCGTCGAAACGGTATCGTCATGCGATTATTGCATGAGTGCCCAATAAATCGATACGGTTTCATTGACAGCTTGACCCAACTTTGTTTCTCTATTTGTCGAGGTGGCTTTTGAATGTGAATCGCGTCGGCGACCCCTTACCACAGGGCTTCTTTGGGTACTTTATACTCTGCATCCAAAAACCCGCTGAACTAAATTGAACTAAAATGAGCGACTAGTTCAGTAGCGTGATTTGAACTAAATTGATCGATCACTCAAATGAACTAAATTGCCCAACTCTAATTTATACCTCTATTATTTGTGTAATATTTATCAAATTTTGGCTTAAATTATTTGTTTTAATATGGTTTTTCAGTAGCTCGAACTTTTTCGACCGACTTCCATAAAACGTAAACAAACAAATGTCAAATCATTATGTAAGTGTATTGGTAAATCTCGAGCGACTCTGAGAAAATATCTAGATTCGCAAAAGTGCTCTCGACTCTGAAAAGGATTGCTTTTTTTTACCTAACGACCGAAAAAAGTGATCACGGGAAAAGTGCTTTTTTCTGGCGAATCGAAATTAACATTAGAATTTTACAAGCAAAAACGAAAAAGTTAGGTAATAAGGTGTGTTTGTTTTAAAAATTGCACTTAGAGAAAAATTATGTAAGAAGCGACGTCGACAGCTATCCACTTATATATCTACCTATTATATTATATATTATATTAGCTAATATTAAACATGGAATATTTGAAATAAAAACATGGTTTAAATAAAAACAATAGCTCTTACGCTTTTCCAAAAGTATCGAGATGTTCGTAAATGCTTCTTCTCTCACGGTATTCTCTGTGATGATGCCATGATGGTGTTTCATTGCTTTGAGTGCTTTGCTTTGCAGTATTGTGAGATGAAAATTGTCTGTTTCGGTGATTCTCAGTAGATGCATTTTTATATGATCGATTGGTCGCATAGTATCTGTTTTTAGGTCCCGATTGTACGTAATTTCTTCTTTGAGCATTTGGATATTGGTAGTTTGATGAACGATTGTTATAGGGCCTCCTGAAAAAAATAAAACAAAATATCAAAATTATAACACACAACATGCATCAGATGTATAAAGTGTTGGCATGTCAAAATGTTAAGAAAGAAGATTTCATTCGCCAGTGAGTTTATTGTTGACATCGCAGCGAATCTCGATGGAAATTAAATGGACGATTCGTCAAAACGCACACGGAAGAATAAAATACGAAAATAGGTATTAGGTATGAGTATACCTAAGATATGATTATACAAATTTCCTAAAAAGGATATTTAATTTTACAGGGTGAAATTCGCCTACTTTATCGAGCAATGCACTAAAAGTTATGTCAAATCCAAATGAAAAATTCGTAAAAGAGAGCGGTTTCGACAGAACAAGATATTGGCCGCGTTCCTTTGACCGCTAGTCATCTAGCACATAATATCCCTGCTGGAGGAACGCTGGCGCTAGACATCTAGCGGCAGCGGCAAAGTGACATTAAAAACAATTTGGATTCGTATTATTTCATCTTTATGAGAGTCAAAAATGTATTTTGTGCCATCATGCTGCATATTTATTAATACACTATAATATTTAAATAAACAAATACAATGTATATTAATTACATAGAAGCTTGAATTCCCATTTTGCACCAAATTGGAAATATTTGACTTCTGCACTTTCACTTTTGTTTTGACAGTTCGTTATTTTGTTCAATCTAGCAGTTCATTTTGTGCTAGATTGAAAAATTTCCCAGAAAAGGATATTTCACAAAATGTGCTAGAGCTCTAGCGCAAATGCTGAAATGTCAGTTTTTTTTATATGGAGTTTGGCATGCCGCTAGTCATCTAGCGGTCAGTGGAACGCGGCCATTATCCTCTACTGAGAATCTTACTAGTTTTTACTCAACAAATTTCTTTGGGTAAGAATTGAAACAGCTGTCAGTCGCCTAAGAATTGACAAAAGCGTACCCTCTAACGTTTTCGAAAGTTTTTCACTTTGAGAGAGAATTCATCCCCACCACTACCAATTTGACGTCTTATCCATTTTTACTACAAAAGTAATAAGGGTATTCATGCAACGTCGTAAGTTTTCCATTCGCGTAAAATGGTAAGTTTACGACGCACGTTTCATGAAGGCCTCAGATAGCTGCCTTCGTAAATGATGGTAAACCAGTCAGCTGTTTCACATGAGAGGGAACGAATGAATTGATAAAATACGAACAAATCACTTTTGATGCAATTATAAAGATAAAATTGCACATTCTACTATTCCTAGTGTAGAATAATTAGTTAGTCTAACAAATTGTATCAAGAAAACAAGTTTTGAAAGTTTTAAAACTTGCTTTCAATACAATTTGATGTATTAATTAATTATCCTACACTTGGAATAGTAAAATGTGCAATTTCTATTTATAAATGCATCAAAAGTATTATAAATGCATGCAAAGTAATTTTTCCTGATTTCCCGCCTTTATTTCAAGTGTGAAATGTTACATTGACCTCGTCGTAAGTTAACCATCTCGGTTTTCCACATCAATTCGCGTAGTAAGTTTACCATCTCGTCGTAAATGATTTTCCATACAAATTTTGACAGTTCATTTACCACGTCGTAAACTTACGACGTTTACGACGAGTTTACGACGTTGCATGAATACCCCTAATGTAACAGATCTAATAAATTATCCCATTGGCCAATTTTTGTTCGTTTTCTTTTGCTGAAAAACTGAGTTTCAATTGATTAAAGGCGTACAATTAGCAAAATCTCTATTTTAAGATCGTATTTTGGTGAACTTCTCTTTTTAACACTCACACAAAGTGTGTCAGAAAAATAACCGAAGATAATCATTTAGCGCAATTGACACACGTCCAAACATTTGTCACCAAAAATGTATAACAATTTGCTTAAACCTGCTGTCTATTACGTGTCGAATGCGAAGAAAATATAGATCGAATGCTTATCACGATAGAATCGAAAATGGGTCTAGGTAAACACGGTTACAGACATTTAAACTGTCATTGCCATTGACGACTTCATTTGGGTAAGTGTTAATTTACGAACACGCAATTGATTTTAAAAGTTGTAAAGGCCAATAAGATCAGATAGACTTAATTGTTCTTTTAAAAGTTACTGATGTTTTGAATTGCAACACCCTACGTGAGCTGAGCATCTAATGTGACCCAGTTTTGTGCATTATTTTTAATTGCCTGTTTTTTAAGAATTTTTACTTTTTAACACTTCAAAGCTTCATAATTTTTAAAATTAACATGCTCTTCTATCAACGCGTGAGTTTATAACAGTTCATCATAATTAGAACGATGAACGGAATTTAAAAAAAAATGTAGGTACCTACCTTCGTAGATATAGAATGATCACAATGGGACAAGGTGTTAAGAGCCTATTAATGGAGCATAAAACACACACGCTTGGGTGCGGTTTTGTATTTTAGGAAAGAGTTACCTATAAACTAGAATAATAAGCGATATTGAGGCAGACAACAATTGACACGCCAAATGTTTCTACATTTCCAATTTTTAGATGCTTTAATAATAATTTTCGTATTGATTTTAAGAACCTAGTGCTTAATAACTTTCAAAATGAATATGAAACTGCTTCTGTTATTTTTGAAAGTAGAAAAAAAAAGATTTTTGTATACGTAGGTACTTATTTTTTTACCTCTCCGTTCTCCGTGTTACAGACAAGATGCTGGTATACCAGAACCACCTATGCAAATTTTCATATCGGTTCTCAATTCGCATAAACTTGGTCTAGAAGTTTTGTTGATGAATTAGATAAATTTACCAGCAAACGAAATCTTTTTCCGGGAAACTCTAATGCCCAGTTGTACAGTCAGAGTTTAAACTCTCGTTTTGGTTTAAACCTTCGTTCAACAAATTTTCGGTTTTACTGTGTTCGTTTAAACCCAAAGTGGAGTTCAACTCTCGGTTTAAGTTAAACGCCTGCATTCTGCCGTTTAAACTTTCGTTTCGCATTTTGAGGTTTATTTTGACAGCTGCTATTTCATACAGAGAGATAGAGAGAGAGAACAGAAATGAGAAATTGTTTGGGTGCTGCACTTCTTGATTTTATATGAGTGAAAAGTAGAGCTATGATTAGTTCCAGCATTACTGCGGTAAACCCACTGTCATCAGAAAATTTCAATAGATTTTCAACCAATATAATGTACTTTTCAATGAAAACGCCTTTTTTCAAGTGAACATCAGGTAGATCTTAGCCCAAACATAATGTAGACAAGCGTAAATTGTATGAGGTTTTTTCAATACAAATTATTTCTTTTCGTGTGTGGAAATGACGATTATTTTTTTGTAATGTACTAGTGATTTCTTTAGTTTCTTCGCGAACAAAATATATCTATACATACTTAAATCTTTCACATTTTGTTTTGGCTGAAACAAGACACTACCCACTCTATTCTTTTTACAATGCAATTTGTTTGTCCGATTTTGAACACACTTCTCGGGACAATGCCTGTTCAGTTCAAAGGTTTCGGAGTTCATACCATTTTTGTATACAGATCTGGATTACCTACATTTTCTGTTTAAAAAAAAAGTAAAACCAGAACAAGATAGCGCAGATTTTCGTAGAAACACCAGCAAAAAACTTTGCGCCTACCTATTACCAGACAATGACCCTAATTAGAGGCTCATAAAATCCTTTCAATATTTTACTGGCGACGGGTGATTGGATGTGGTAAAAACCCAGCGAGTTACAAAGAAGCAGTACCTGTGATCGCATCCGTCTGAATGCCACATACATTTCAACAACTAGATATTATTAGAAATAATAATTACTGCAATAATTAATTGGTGAAAGTAGATGACAGTTCAAACATGTGTCGAAAATAAATCAATTCACTTCGTTAATACCAAAATACACAATGTAATAATATTGCACACATTTTCTTTTACTTACAAATGGTAAAATAGATAAAGTAGAGAAAAGCAATAACCATTTACTTGGTCAAATGTGCGCTGGTAGAAAAATATCCCCTTAAGGGAAATTGTTCTGCGCTTCCACAACTGCGTTTAGTTAATTGTCAGATTATTTTGTACTGTGAAACTGAACGAGTTAAACCAAAAGTTTAAACTCTCGGTCAGGTTTAGTTAAACTTCAGTTTAAACTCTGACTGTACAACTGGGCATAAGCGAATGAAATGCGAATAGCTTTGAGAGTTAGCTGACGCAACAGGTCCGTTTAGGCCCACTATGCCTAGCTCTTTCGACCAGACGTTTGTGTGAGTTTTTACTTTTGGACTTTCGCGAGAGGTGGCACAGTGGAAAAACGTATAATTTGTAGGTACTTTTCTGGGGATCGAACCTGTGACCCCTTGCATTGCACAGTAGCCCAGCTCCAGCACACTAATCTAATAGGTTTAGGTATTGTCCTTATACTGGATTAAGTTGTGGATAGAAATTTAATTTGATGACGATACATCCTATGTTAAAATCAATACCAATCTTACTCACCTTGTAGATGAGCTTCTGTGTATTCAAGGCATTCAAGGAATGTCAGTCAAAACCATCCGACAAAGAAAAGATCTAACTGATGGATTGAAAAAAGGCAAGGGGTCCCGAATGAATTCAAAAACTTGCAGTAAATATTGAGCTACATATGATGAAAACGCCACTCGTCGGACCTGAACCCTTCTGCGGTGTCAGTAAGGGATGCTTCAGGGAATACATTAGGAGCCTAGCTCAAATCGAATCTAATGAACTCTGGCTTAAAACACAGGGGCAGAACTGCACCAAAAAGTTCTTCCCAAAATTCTCCCCCAGAAAAACCTATTTTCTAAATAATCTAAATAAAAATAACCTAACAATCCTGACAGGAATTATTACTGGACATGGTCTTATGAAAAAACACCTTCACCGAATCGGAGTCTCACCGTACCCCACATGTAGACTGTGCCTAGAGAGTTGTGAATCCTCTCCTCACATTCTCATGGAATGTCCGGCTCTCTTCCGTCTCAGAAAGAAAGTCCTTGGCAAAGAAATCGTCACCTCAGTCAATATTGCTGAATTACCCCCAGAGAAGATACTTCTCTTCCCTACCAGGGAAGGCACGATAGGCCCCTTTAAGGAGGCCGCAGTATCAGGGCCGGTGAAGGCTCTCCCGACTTTTATAATCTAATCTAATATAAATCTCTCAAAAAAAAATCTGGGCAAAATCTTCAATGCATGAAAGATTTTACTTATCACTTGTATAAAAATGGGCGACCAACCTGGCCTAAGTACAAATTTGCAACCATTTCGGAGCACTGTTAAAACGTCGTAGATTGAGGTTCTCGAAAGAAATATTACAAAAATATTCGCGGGCACAGATCGTTGAGAAAATTTAAACATACCTCTTATCCTGACTGTAATTGCTTTTCTTTGTGCTCCATAAATTCTTTTTGTAATTTTCATAAGTCAAAGGATATCGACTCCAAGTTGGTCTTGCATTGGGTCCATCATAATACTGATCCAATGGAATTGCACTCGCATTGACAACTCCAACGTTTTTAAGCTTTTCATCTATTTCCTGTTCCTTTTCATCCTCTTCATACTTTTTAGCTGCTATTTTCATATTTTTGACATAATCGTTAAATGGCTGTCGCCATCCTTCGACCAATAGCGGTACATCATAGAATATATCCACCTCATTGGATTGAATTAAGCCTCGAGGCGAAGAGAGCAAAATCGCCTTAGCTGCGACATCGGTTAATACCACTACTGTACCCTTGAAAAACACAAATCCACGCCTCTTGCGAGTAAGGACATTTTTTAACGATTTTTCGTACACGGTTCTATTGTATCTCTGTCTACCCGAGGATGCAGACGATGAATAATCAGCAGGATAGTCTCGAAATGAATACACGACAACAATGAACTGAAGCAGACTTAGGAATACTGGAGCTAACTGCATTTTTAAATGTCAAATCTTTATTTATTGATCTACACTGAATGACAGTACGGAAGAGAATGGTTTTCGTTGCCACTATAACGTCAGAGAATAGGCATAGTGTCTTTAATTGCCTACGAATTTTTCTTTTCGAAACTTCCCAGTCTCGTATATTTTAAGAAATTATAGCTACATAATTAGAAAGATAAACTGAACTTTACAAAACGTGTTTAGAATTCATTTTTCTTCATGGAAATTGTGTTAGATAAAAAAAATATTTCTTGTAACCTGGGTCAGTAAACTTTGTAAGATTGATGATTTTTTTTTTGTTTTTGTGATCGAAAAATTATCATGACAAAACATATAAATGGTTCTAAGTGGCGTTGGTGGTAGGGTATTGTGTGAAGAGGGTAGTAGACTCATCCACTTGTCGGTTGGTGCCCAGTTTGTTTTAACTAATTTATACGCATCAATAATTAATGTGATTATTTTACCGCCCCGTGGTAACCACCGGGTACTAGTATGTCACACCCGGGCTTGACTTATTGCTAAACTTATGTATAAGCGCGAGTGATGAACGCGATGAAAAAAGCAACACTATAATGCTCTGGCGAAATTGACTGTTTGCTCGAGTGTCAGAAGAGTAGATATGGGTCAACCGCAGCTCTCAAATCCCTCAAGCGGGTTATTAACTCCGAAATATTCGGCCTATTTCGTCCAAGGGGGTCACAGAAAGGGCATGGCCTGGCGTGGGGTTAACTAAACTACAAAACCGCACGGAAAAACAATATGGTTACGGTAATCAAGAACTTAGGCACGTTAATTAACGCCGTATGATTATCTGCATCACGCCCCCACGAAAGATAAATACGACGCTACCAAAGAGTGTTTCTAAGAGCCCCTCAACAAAACATATGAGCATATGTCCTAAGTATGACGTTAAGATAGTTTTTTGTGACATAGAAAAAAAGGACAACTTTGAAAGCACACCACGTCTGGAAACGGACTTAAGGAGCGAGCGAACAAATTGCTGAAATGAACAGAAAATTGCAGATTTCATTATTCTAATTATCCCATCAAAATGTACCTACTAGGCAAACAAGTTTATAAACAGTGTAACGAAATTTCGAATTTCAAACTTTTTGCCGCGAACGAAAACACCCTTGGCGCGAATTGTCAAAGTATATAAAACATTTGTTCGCATAAAATGAGAAATTGTTGGTAGAAATAGAAACTGATGACTGAAATTCGTGAACTGCGGCGATCAAGAAAAGTGTTCATATGAACGGACTGTCAAAACTTACGAATATTCGTTCGTTCGTTTCGTAGGTAGTTGGTCGCTCTCATGTGAATAGTCCTTTAAGCTAATCGACTTTATTGTGAGACGTACGTAATGTTATTATAGCCGGCACTCAATTTCGTCACATCAAGTTCCTTTACTTTTGTAGTAAAAATGGAAAAGACTGTCAAAATGGCAATGGTGGGGATGAAGTCTCTCTCAAAGAGAAAAACATACGAAAAAGTTAGGGAACGCTTTTGTAGTAAAGCTAAGTACGCTGCTCGAGTGAAACTAAATTTTAGCGGCTCTCCAATTTTTCTCTCCAAACATTAGCTAAAACCCTAGCTAAATTCTGACATAGAGTGCGCTGCTGTGGATAGAAGTGTCTCAGAAAATTTGGTTGAAAATAAATTTCTTCAAAAATGTATCGACGCGGAAAAGTGTTATATTTCCGTTGCGCTTTCTTTTTTCCTTGTCTGCTATTGCTTGATCTCAAATTTATTACTTTCAAAGGACTCCTCATCGAGGAAAAACACTATCCTTATTTACTTTTCAGCAACACAAAAACAAAACAGAAATATAACCAACATTATCTGTCAAAATTTAGCTTGAAAAAATGTGCCGAACCATTAATGGGCGCGCTAAATACATGCAGTACAGTCTGAAACGAAAATTTGATTTTTTAGCTGAAGCAGCGTACCGCTCGGCTAAATGGATTCGCTTAAATTTAGCTCAGCTAAATTTTGGAGAGAATTTTGTATGGGAGCTTAAATTAAGCTCGAGCAGCGTACTAAGCTTTAACTATGAAAAATGGCAGATGCATTTTGGTTTTCCATAAATTGCATGTGAGTATGAATCCAAGTATATGAAAGAGTTTTTACTGACTGAAGCATGCATTCGAGAAGAAAAAAAAGCTAGGTACATTATTTTCCCGCCTTCTAATACCATTTACATACCAATTTGTTTCTCATATCGCAGGAAATAAAAAGATAAATGCAAATAGTCGTTACACGGGGTTCAAATCAAATTTCAAATCTCTGTCAATTTTCAGGCGACTGACAGTTGTTTCAATTTCTACGCAAAGAAATTTGTTGAGTAAGATTCTCAGTGGTGGAGGGGTAATAACTTGCTCTCTCGAAGCCACTCTCTTTTACGAATTTTTCAAGTTAGGGAATGACATTGAGTAAAAATGCGTAAAAATTCGTAAGATATCATCAAACCGTCAATCACATTGATCATCTTGCTATCGACGTAAGGCACTCCCTTAAGGTGGTCTTCCACATGTCGGTTGATTGACAAAGTTTGACAGCTCTCGCGTTTATGTCATTAAACAACACCTCCGTCAGTTCATTTCCACTTATGCCAATTTATTGGCAAAAAATCGTTTGTCAGTTGATTGACAAACTTAGAACTTTATTCCAATTAATTTTTACTGTCAATTATAGACAAAGTGACATTTTGTTTGACAAATTAGCTATTTCAAATTCTTTGTCATAGTTATTGGCAAACGCTATTTGTCAATTCATTGACAAACAATTTTTCGGCATTTCCACTTGCCAATTATTTAATTGGCATAAAAATACGTCGATTGTCAATTTCAAATCGACAAGTGGAAACCCAGCATTAGTCTTCTTGTCTCCAGACAACTACCTTGTTGCTGCCAAGGTACGAATGCGGATGTTTCAGACTCCACAGTAACGACAAAATGTGGACGAAATACTGGCCGCGTTCCATTGACCGCTAGATGACTAGCAGCATGCCAAACTCCATATAAAAAAAACTGACATTTCAGCATTTGCGCTAGAGCTCTAGCACATTTTGTGAAATATCCTTTTCTGGGAAATTTTTCAATCTAGCACAAAATGAACTGCTAGATTGAAAAAAATAACGAACTGTCAAAACAAAAGTGAAAGTGCAGAAGTCAAATATTTCCAATTTGGTGTAAAATGGGAATTCAAGCTTCTATGTAATCAATATACATTGTATTTGTTTATTTAAATTATTGTGTATTAATAAATATGCGGCATGATGGCACAAAATACGTTTTTGACTCTCATGAAGATGGAATAATACGAATTCAAATTGGTTTTAATGTCACTTTGCCGCTGCCGCTAGATCTCTAGCGCCAGCGTTCCTCCATCAGGGATATTATGTGCTAGATGACTAGCGGTCAATGGAACGCGGCCACTGTGAAGGTATTTAACGTTGCTAATTAAATTTGTTTTGATTCATGGAGTAGTCTTCTGATAGAAAATACAGATTTTTTATTAGAAAGCTTAAATTTGTTTTGATACATGGAGTAGTTTTCTGAGCCCCAAATGCGGCAAAATTGTCGATTAACGAAGCCATCAAATGAGCTTCATCACTGAAGATGATTTTGTTCTAACAAACCTTCATTATTTTTAAAGTATTGTTCAACAATGAAAATGCGTTGTTCATTCGTTTAGCGCTTCATTTTTACTAACCCCGAACTGTCAGCTGTCACAATGTTGGGTATATCTTTTCCGTTGGCATCACTATACTATGACGCAAAATTCAAATTTTGCGTAAATTATGAGACACTTTATATTGTGTAAGTTTCAGCTCAAGCGGATGGTTAGTTTTTGTGTTATGTAAGGACAAACATACACTGGCTGAATTTTTAATAATTAATACAGCTTTGCTGATAACATTACTATAGCAAATACATCACATAGTAAAATTATGGAATTCAATTCCTATGGAAACATATTTTCCGAAGACCATAACACTCCAACACTATAAGTACAGATCTAACACCTATATCGGCAAACATGTCGGGCGCTGTTGAAGTGTTATAGGTTCGCATTTCCCAAAAGAAATAGATATTTAAAAAAATATGTTTGAAACTCACACATACCTATAATCCTGATTGTAATTTCTTCTATTTGTGCTCCATACATCCGTCCGGTCGTTTTCATAAGTCAAAGGATATCGACTCCAAGTTGGTCTTGCATTGGGTCCATCATAATACTGATCCAATGGAATTGCACTCGCATTGACAACTCCAACGTTTTTAAGCTTTTCATCTATTTCCTGTTCCTTTTCATCCTCTTCATACTTTTTCGCTGCTAATTTCATATTTTTGAAATAATCGTTGAATGGCTGTCGCCATCCTTCGACCAATAGCGGTACATCATAAAATATATCCACCTCATTGGATTGAATTAAGCCTCGAGGCGAAGTGGGCAAAAGCGCCTTAGCTGCGACATCGGTTAATACCACTACTGTACCCTTGAAAAACACAAATCCACGCCTCTTGCGAGTAAGGACATTTTTTAACGATTTTTCGTACACGGTTCTATTGTATCTCTGTCTACCCGAGGATGCAGACGATGAATAATCAGCGGGATAGTCTCGAAATGAATACGCAACAACAATGAACTGAAGCAGACTTAGGAATACTAGAGCTAACTGCATTTTTAGTCCCAGAAAACTTTTTTTCTTTTATTTTAAATGTTTAAACTCTTTATTGATTGATCTACACAGAATGACAGTACCGAAAAGAATGATTTTCTTTGCTACTACAGTATCAGAGAATCGCTTCTTTAATTGTTTGCGAATTTTTTTTTTTTTTTTGCGAAACTTCTTCGTACCGTGTTTTAAGAAATTAGCACATAATAATTAGAAAGATAAACGGAAATTTAAAAAAAAACGTGTTTAGAATACATTTTACTGCTTAAAATTGTGTTGATACAAATATGTATATTTTTGTAACCAAATAGATACACCTGATGCGGGTCAGTAAACTTTGTGAGATTGAAAATGATCATGGCAAAAAAATAATTGAATTTATGTGACGTTGAAATAATCAGTTAACGGAAATATGAATATTAGTTTCTTTTTGAAAAAAATATTGGTCTAATACCGTACATGACAGCGCATTTGAAAAATAAAACCGAATTCAGTCAAATTCCGTATAAAAAATTAGGACAGAGTCGGAAAAGAAAGATGAATTTCTAGCGAATGTTAACCCACAGAACTTCGTTGGGTATATTTTTAGTAGATATCCGTTTAATTTCTCAAAGAGCTTTGAAGATCCGAAGTACATACCTGTCCATTTTAAGTAGTATCACATCCAAATCAATGGTCTGAGTCTCAGGAGTCTAATATGAGCTGAGCACAGAAGGCGGACGTAGGTTAGGTTAGGTTAGGTTTGAGGGCATTCAAATTACTTAATACCCTAATCACACCAACAGATAGGTTCCAGAAATCGAAATTGCAAATCGAGTGAATTCGTTTTCAGTGTTCTGCATTTCGAGCGATTCGGAAACTCCGAAATTTTTTCGAAATCACAATTTCACTTTGTCTCAATTCTGAAAATATTGAAATCGAAATCGAATACAGTGAAATGTAGAGCACAAAACTTCATTTCTGTAGAGACCCAATATTTCATAGCCGATTGCTCTATATTTTTCTGTTTTTTAAATTGACTTCTATTTTCCGTATTTTTATTTTAAAAGTGCGACTTTATTTTCATTGTTTTACGTTTTATACAGTCAAGTGTTGGCATCGCACAGTGCCGATACTACAATTTCCAATTTCATTTCGAGTGAAAGTGAAATGTGGAACCTAGCAGCAAGTCGAAAACCGATTTTTCGTCAAAAAAGTTTAGAAAACTCGTGGATGCATTCACACCAAAAACCAACTCGTTTTCGTTTGATGTTTCAATTAGTTGTGAAACTAGCTATGAAATGTTTGTGGCGACTAGACTTTTATGTTAGTTACTAAACTTCGCTCGTATTGACATTCATGGAAAACGACCTCATTGTGTATGGGAAAACATCTGTTTTCGATTAAGTCTTCGACTGTTTTCGCGAAAACCCAGTTTTTGGCTTGGTGTGAAAAGGGGATCACTGTGCTGCTACATATAAATCATCCTGCTGATTTGACGAAGTTCATTATATTGTCAATTGATGTACTGGAAAGCTCGTCTAGGTCGTTGAAGAAGTGACTCCCTAGGAATTTATACCTTGGTGTGTAGAGACCTGGGCAGTGACATAGGAATTGGGTTGTGTCCCTCATTACCGCAGCTTCTACAAAGTTTTTCTTCTGTTAAACCCATTTTCTTTTATGATACCGCAGAGTATTGTGCCCTATCCTTCCGTATTATAGTCTCGGTTCTGATTTCATTGAAGGACGGCCATAGCATTATTGTGGTATTGCAAGTATTTATGGTGGCCCATCTAGCGTTCGCCTCTCTTGTGGCTGTTCTCCCTGCTTCAAGCTTGAGTGAGCAAGGCGGGATGTTCACAGAGGGACCAGCTTGTTCTGAAGCAGCTGTCGAGCCTTGTCTTGCTAATACGTCTGCTTTCTCATTGCCTTGATGTATGTCCCGGAACCCAGCAGGGTAATACCTTATGCTGAGTACCATCAAGAGCCTTGAGTTCTTCGCGGCAGTACTTCACACGTGTCGTCTTTATTTCTGGTTCAGTTATGGCTTTAATTGCTGCCTGGCTTCGGATAAAGAAGGTAATACCTCCAGGTGGTATTGCCCTTACCACAGACTCACGGGCTGCTGTTGTCATTGTCACTGCCGGGACCTCTGCTTGGAAGACGCTACTATGGTCGGGGAAGCGTATCGATTTAGATATGCCCAGCGATTCGGAGAAGACAACCTGACCCTACACCAACCCTAGGGTGTATAAATCTGTTGAAAATCTCACAGCTTGCGAAAAAAGAGAGGAAGAGGCGAAGAAAACCGAGAGAACGCCAATAAACAAAACCCATCGTAGCAACAACAACACACCTCTCCTCCGTTCCAATCACCAGTTGGCGGGCTTGTACTCGTCGCTCAATTAACGCAAGTGGTAGTCACTTGGTCAATTGAGAAAAATCGAGGTGCAAGTTCACTTCCTTTCATTCATTCATTCATTCATTCATTTTCAATGGTCCGCTTGTCCATTAAGTGGGTCGCGGGTGTAGGTTGCTCAAGTGGACCCTCCATAGCTCTCGATCCTCCGCCATCGACTCTAAATCATCAAGGGCAATCCCCATACGGGTATAGGAGAGATTATGAATTTGATCTAACCATCTCATCCTTGGTCTACCTAGAGGACGCCCACCCGATGGTACGGATTCCATAGCACGTCGTGGAATCCTGGTCGGGGACATGCGTTTAACATGACCAAACCACCGAAGCATGGATCGCTCCGTCCGAAGAAGTAGCTGCTCGACATTGAGTTCCTCACGTATTCTGGTATTTCTGATGCGATCTCTACGGGTCACACCAGCAATACTACGGAGAAATCTCATTTCGGCAGCTTGTATCCGCGATCTTATTCTTTCGGTCATTACCCAAACCTCATGACCATAGGTGAGAGTTGGAACAAACACCGAATTAAAGACTGACAACTTAGCTTTGACACCAAGTTCAGTCCTCCTAATAACAGAATGACCAAGCTGTCTCAAAATTGACCCAGCCTGACCAATCCTACAGGAAAACTCGGCATTGCTCCTTCCATCACTCGTGAATAAGACCCCGAGATACTTAAACTTCTCCACCTGTTTTAATGGGACTCCACTAACATGCAGAGTGCATTGAACAGGCGTTCTGGAGACGACCATCACTTCAGATTTGTTCACGTTTACCTTCATCTCAGCTTCAACACAAACGGTTACAAACCGATCGAGTGCGCGCTGAAGTTCAGTCTGAGAGGATCCAAGGATGACCAAGTCATCAGCGAAGAGCAAATGACTTATCCTCAGATCTCCCAATTCGAAACGTTCCTCGCCAAGACTGCGCTGTAACATCCAGTCCATATAAGTAATGAAAAGGAGAGGAGACAAGACGCACCCCTGACGAAGTCCAACGCCCACGGTGAAAGGTATTGATTTAACGCCGTTTACCCGAACACAGCTTTTACAGTTTGTGTAAAGAGATTGAATGGCTCTCAAGAGAGAACCATCAATTCCATACTCCTGTAATACACTCCAGAGTTTCCCTCGAGGGACTCGGTCATATGCTTTCTCCAAATCTACGAAGCAAGCATAAACAGGTGTAGCATACTCCCAAGCCTTCTCAAGTACCATTCTGAGAGTGAATAACTGGTCGGTTGTGCTTCTGCCGGGACGAAAGCCGCAATGCTCATCTCCTAATCGTGCCTCGACCACAGCTCTGCAACGCGTTTCCAGCACCTTGGCAAAGACTTTTCCGGGGAGACTTAAAAGTGATATACCCCTGTAATTGGAGCAATCCCTTTTATCCCCTTTCTTGAAAAGAGGCACAATCACCCCAATCTGCCAATCGCTGGGTGTTTCGCCGCATTCCCAGGCCACTTTAGTGACACGAGAGAGCCATTTGACTCCCTCTTCACCTAAGGCCTTTAGCATTTCTGGCCGGATTTCATCCACTCCGGCAGATTTGCCAGCTTTTAGCGATTTGATCGCAAAAGTGACTTCCTCTACCGTGGGACTATTTTCCGCCCTGCTTAAGGCGATGGATGTGTCATCCTCAATGTCCTGGATTGGATTGAGCAATTCGGAAAAGTGCTCGCTCCATCTGCGCAAGATGTCCTCCTCATTAGAAAGAAGTGTACCATCTTTGGATTTGACTCCTTCGATAATGTTCCACTTCCTTCCTCTAAGACGGCGGATGGTGTGCCAGAACACCTTGCTTGCAGTTCTGTGATCACGGTCCAATTTTTCGCCGAACTCCTTCCAAGACTGTTCTTTGGCTGCTTTAACAGCCAATTTGCAAGTTCTTCGCGCCTCAATGTACCGGTTTCGAGAAGGAGAGTCCCCCAATTGAATCCACACCTTGAAAGCCTTCTTCTTCTCTCTGATAGCTTCTTGAACTCCGGGCGTTTTAAACCACGCAGTTCTTTTCTCACCACCAGCCGCCACACCGAACCGCTTCACTCCGCAAACATGTCCTGCAGAGGCAATAACTGCTGTTGAAAACAGCTGCCATTCTTCCTCTACATTCAATGGAACATTTGTAATTTGTTCAAACCTTGCAGATACCTGCCGTGCAAATTTCTCCCGTATCTCATCGTTCTGCAGCCCCTCCCACCGTATGCGCGTAACCATCCTTGGTTTACGCTTTGGCAGGATAGGTATTTGATCATTGAGATACAATTTGCACAGCACCAGGTGGTGATCAGTTGACAGTTCAGCCCCTCTCAACACACGAACATCACAAACCATCCTTTTAATACACGATGGTACCACAAAGAAATCTATCAGCGATTTCTGCTGAAGACTTCGACGGTACCATGTGTATTTATGGATATCTTTGTGTGGAAAGAAAGTGTTCATAATGGACATTCCATTTGAACAACAAAAGTCCAACAACTTCTCTCCGTTCGCGTTCTGATCGGGGTCACCGTGTTTCCCAATCGCGCTGCCCCATGTCGAGAAATCCGCACCCACGTGAGCATTGAAATCACCCATCAGGATATAAGAATCCATATCTGCAACCTTTTCAAGGGCTGCATCAACTTCATCCAAGAAAGCTGCGTACCCCGACTCCAGATTCGGTGCATACACCTGCACCAGAGCTAGGGTTGATCTTTCAAGTTTTAGCTTTAAGATCGCAACTCTCCCTCCTAATGGAATCCACTCCAATACTCTGCCTGACAGCCTGGGACTTGTGAGTATCCCCACTCCCGCCTGAGCAGACATTGAAGGTGCTACTCCCGACATGAAGAGTTTCCACCCATCTGCAAGGTCCACAGTTCCAGAACCCCTTTGCTTTGTTGAGGAAACACCAACTATATCTAGTCGATATTTTACAGCCTCCCCAACAAGCTCCAGGTCTTTTCCCGTGAGCGAAGAGATGTTCCAAGTGCCTATCCTAAGTCGATGCCGTTGTCGAGTAACCGAAAGCCCACTTATGCCCCTATTGGTGCATAGCGCATCCACCCTCTGACCCCCATAATGGTTTGCAAAACCATTGACAGGAAGCTCGTAGCCGTTTCGGGTTAAACCCGGCCGACTGCCGAGCGTGACAAGCCGACCACCAGACGCTTGCAAACTGCCACCCTCCAGGCCTGGCTCCAAAGGCTTGGCAATATCCGAGGCTCGCTTTCGTCGCTTTGTCATCATTGGGTGTGTGTTCACTTCCTGACAGGGGAAAACAGAAATGTCTTCCCAAGTGGATATTATATACGGAGAATTGACTGTCAGAATTCAAAAACTATTCAAACAATCACTTAAAGGAGTCTGATGATGAATATTAGTGGTGTAGTTCGAAATAGCTATCATTCCTACCAAAGTGACTGTGTCTATGAGTTGTTGTTAATGTAATTCTCTCAAACAATAATTCAGAAACTGAAATTCGACATAATTTCCCAACAGAAATTGTCAGGGTCAACCCCAAACAAGCGAGAATCGTTGTTACTCCTCACTTCCCCACCCAGGGGGTTTATTCCCAAATACGCGGCGGATCGCTTTTCATGACGGATTTGTATTTTTGTATTTTGTATCCAAAAGCGATTTGATCCAATGCAATCAAAAGCGATAGATATGTAGGTGACGGATTGCTGGCGGATTTATTGCGGATGAAAAATAACTAAATAATAAAATAAATAAATGGAAAATTGGAAGTCTAATTGGAAAAAATTTGAAAAAAAAAAAAAAAAAACTGGAAAGCACAGAATAAGCAAAAGCGTATCGCTTTCAATGCATTTGGGAATAACCCCCCAGGTTCCTTTTCGATTCGCCTGTCAAATTCTCTCTCACCAATACGTACGTCATTCGCATCTAAAATTCTGTGTGAAAATCAAATGTCAAACACATTTCGTTTCATCATTAGATGAATTTTACTCTTTATTAGATTTTCTTTTTAGTTTTACTTTTTAAAAAATATTCATTATAATGTAATTTTTGTCATTCATATATATTTTTCATATACATATAATATAATTTGTATTTTTTGTTTTTTCTTATATCATGTAATAATTAAAGTAATTTGTTAATAATTCATAATAATAATTGATGAAGGTTTAGTGATGTCGAAACAATGAATATATATACTATATAGATTTATTTGTTTATAATAATTGGAAATATTTTTATTTTTGTTTTGTAATGTCTGGTATTTATTATAACTTATAGTTTAAAAATTGTTATACAATGCATTTGGATCATCAGTGCGATGAATTTAATATAATATTTACTAAAAATGTTAAATGACCGCTTTTACGACATTCAATTCGGAAGAGAGTAGGTATTTATGTAGTCATATTATGTTCTGACTCTCTATTTAGTTTGCCAAGCAATGGATTATTAGTTAATATAACAATAATTTTTAGTCTGCAAAATTATAAGACATTTATTCAATTTTTTTTGTTTGTATTTTTTTTATAAGCTACAAAAGCAATAGTTAATGATAAATTCCTTACACAAAAATTTAATGGATGACATTAGAAACAATATAAAATTTATATGTATGTCAAACAAAATTAAGAAAAATATATCTATTCATTTTATTTTATTTTATATTTAAATTTTCTTAATTCACATCTAATTAGCAATGTAATCGTAGTATACCTATTTAAACATATTTTCTTATTTTTTTTGCTTGAGTTTTCAACTCGATATATAATTTGTTTTTTACACTTAAAAAAAAATTAATGAATATTACGAGTTACAATTTTGTTTAAACCGATAATCTATTTTTTTTTTTCCTTGTAAAAATTATATTTTGTTATACGAAATATGAGTTTTGGTTTTTATTCCATTTTCTTTGGAAACAACATCTACATACAGAAAAGTTTTCTTTTTCGTTGCTGATTTTGTAATATAATTTTTGTTGGTTTATTTTATTTGCGTACGCTAATTACTGAAGTATAACACTTTTTACGTCTAACTTATTTTCAATAATAAATTGTTTGTTTTATACTTATTTATTATTTTCTTTTGTTTATATATTTTTATTCTAGTAGGAAAGAAAAATAAACACTCACATGGATTTGAAGCAAATATTTTTTATCGGTATACGTACAGATAGTTACAATTTTGTTGTTTTCAGGAAGTCTGTTTTTACATACGATTAATTTCAACTTGGGGTATTGGAGATGAAGCGTGTCCACTGTACTGTACAACATCAAGTTTTGATTGAATTGAATCTTATTAGGAAGAAAAAAGAACTCAACTCTTTCAAAATCAATCGAATCGATAAATACATTGGATGTATATTACCACTGTCAGACAATTATTTGGGAGTTACCAACTAATTGAAATGTCAAACTTAAATCAAACAGTGCGATATCCAATCAGGGGCATCACTCTCTATTTTGTTAAGTAGTCAACCCTATTTGAAATTGCTTTTCGTTCCGCATTTGAATTCGTACTCTGTAATACTTTCGATTTTCTGAATATCAATGCCTTTGACATTTGGAGATCTCATTCCGCTTTCGAAATAGAGAGTACCAAATATTAGGTTTCGGAAAATTTTACTTTAGGAACCAAATACAGGGAGGTTATTCCCAAATACGCGGCGGATCGTATTGAAGGCGATACTTCGATTTCAGGCCGTCTTCACTGTTGCTTATTCTCAAATGCGAACTGTGCTTTCTAGTTTTTTCCAATTATTTTCACAAAATTTTGACAGCTTTTTCCCGTCACAAGAATTTAGTTTGTTTTTTATTGCTTTTGAATGGATCGAATCGCTTTTGGAAATACAAAAATACCAATCCGCCATGAAAGCGATGCGCCGCGCCTTTGGGAATAAGCCCCCAGAGTAGGGCCCCAGAAGTCCAATAGAAACTATTTTCTTTTGGAACGAAAGAGGTTAAAACAAGATTCTTGTATATTTTAAGACCTACAACTTATAGGTAGATAAAAATGTGCATTAGTATTGCGAGAAGGGTAGATTACACCGAAAATCCCTTCTAGTCGCTTAAAATCTACCTTTCTTGCACGACACGACTTTCATGGGAAGGCATATGTGGCCCAGCACTTATGTAGAAAGATGAATAAGCCTTAAAAAACGGTTTCGTATTTTTCTCCGCTATTTTCTCGTTGACTAATCAGGTGAAATTTTTCGAAATACATACTTCATTATCAACTGTGAAAATGTCAGAAGCCTTGTAGCAACAATTCCAATAAAAATGTCGATTTATTTTGGGCAAGAAAAAGCACTTTTTTCAGATGCAGACCATTTTTCTGCTCTAGAAATCAGCTGTCTGCCAAATTCGTTTTCCATTGGGCGGAAAAAAACACTTTTTGATTCAGATCACTTTTGAGAATCTCGATTCGAGAGCAAGATTCACACATACTTTCACCAATACCAAAACAAGGGACATTTGTAAACACAAATTGCAATAAAAAAAATTGCTGACTGTCAAATAACACACCAACACAAATGTAAAAAAAAAATAAATCTAATTTCATGTTCCATTGGGGCAGGAAAAATCTGAGATCTGAGGGCATAAAGGTAAAAGCCCAATGCAAATCGACATTAGTGTAGATAACTAAATCCACCAAAAAAAATGCGGAAAGCAGAAACACAGCAATGACATCTTTGACATCCAGACCATTTTATAATAGGACATTTCTTAATATTCTAGTTTTAACTATTTTTATATGGAATTTAGGAAAACATATTGAAATTTTTCGCTAGACCTTTGGTTATCAACGGATTGGCGGGAATGCTACCAACCTTTCGACGAACACTCTGTTTCTTGTTTTTCCGCATAACAATCAAACCTAATTAGAACCTTAAAATAGGTTTTAGCGTTCCGTGAGAAAATGTCTCCAAGTCCAAGTTGCCAACATCTTTTTTAAATTAGGAATAAAATGCATCCCCATCCATAGACATACTCAGAAGCTTTCCATTTATACTCTCGATGTTTGTCAGATGTTCGCGAGAGGTGGCGCTGCAGAATAAACCTTAAGATATTATTTGTGTTTTTTTCCGGGGAGAGACCCATCGCAGAGCAGTCCGTCCAGCACACTAATCACTGCGCCCAATGACAGTAAAAGTATATGCCAACAAGTTTAACCAGACAATGACCTTATTTGTAGAGCCATTAAATCATACCATTCTCATTATCATTACTAGCAACAGAGGTCACGATGGGGGAAAAATCCATAGAGCGATAGGGTTGGGGGTACCTGCGACACACTTTTGTGTAAATGTAGGTACCTATAAAATACAATCGTATTTCCAAGTCATGCGCCTGTCATTCGCCTCCGTCGCAGGTTGACAAAGTGGCATGTCATGATTCTGGGACATGACACATGTTTTGTGATTTTGCATACATATATCTTTAAACTTTCGGTGAGTGCGCAAACCGAATCCGTGATACATCCACTGGGTAAGGGCTTACTTTTAAAATTGCAGTATAAAATACTTAGCAACTTACTATAGCACAAATGATTTTCTTATCAAAATTTTAAATATTCTTCAATCCATTGAGTGGGTTTTTCCAATTAAAAAAATTCCTATTTGTTTACCTTTTTGCCTAATAAATTCCATTTATATATAGTTTTTATAAGAATTTTTTTTTTCAAGTTCTACTATTCATGTTTGTTTTTTCTTCGAATTTTAAATGCAACAGTATCTGATCATCACTATCGTTACACTTAATTGTAATTACATATCCTAACACTTATATTTGGTTGTTTTAAGTTGAAATTTATTTATATAAGATTTTTTTTTAAAAGCGAATACAAATGTTTCTTACTACAAAAAGTTGTTTCTATTTTTTTTTTAGTAATTTCATTTCATTTGATTATACATAATTTATTTGGTTTTTTTTAAATACTTTTGTTTTTGTTTTTCAGATATTTAGTATCATTTTGTTCGGTGTTGATGGTTTTCGTTACACAAAATGTATTTTTGTCGAATATCTCCTCGTTTTGTATAAAAATCTAACCTCTAAGCTGTTGCTTGTAAAAATGGCAAAAATACTATTTAAAAAAAAAGATCATGTTGTGTAAAATAAAAGGTTCAAAAATTTAGATCCGATAAAGTTAAAAAATCACAAAAGAAGGTGTAATTTTTGTGTGTTTTTTCTACAATTTTCTTTTTTTTCTTTTTATTATTTTACTTTGAGTGTATATTCCTAGTTCAAAAACATCACACTTTGAATATAAATATTTTATTTTTATAAAAACAATTAATGTTTCTTGTTCATGTCTCTTGTTGGTCTTATAAAAAGTCTAAATTGTTTACGGTTTTTGTCACTTGTTTTGTGTTTTTTTTTTTAATTAGTACTTGTCGGCAGTTTTTGTTGCTTTAAATGTTATATAATATTTATATAAATGTATATATCTGGTGGAATTTGAATGGTAAAATGGATTTTTTGCTATTCTTTTAGTCATATAATTACTTGAAGTTTACACTAGCTTAATTGTTTTAAAAAGTTTAAATGTTTTTTTGCAAACTGTGGCTTACCCTGAATAAGTTTCGTTTGTGGTTTTAGTTTAATTAACTTAATTGTCTGAAAAAGAAAAACAGTGGTGATAATAGAGGTGAACGATTCCTGAACTGCGATGAAATTGCGATGATTTCTGAGCATACAATATACAAGCGGATAAAATGCTGCTTCGCTAACTAACGTAAAAGGGGCTATAAATGAGAAGGTAAACCAGCTACTTTACAAACCTATGTAATGTACTTATTGGTTGTAGGCCTGAAAAAGCAACGTGTGGAATGAAGGAGTAGCCTTTAAATTATGAAGGAACTGGGTCAAATTACGAAAGTTGAAAGGTGTGACTTATCAACTATGTAAAGTTCGAAGAAAATTGGTCCAACCCTTATGAGAGTGTATTAGCTACTTTACTGGCAAACAGATGGACGCACTAAATCCGATTTCTTCTATCTTCGTCATATCAGCATTGGCTGAAATCCCATCAAGTTTTAAATGTCTCTGCATACCTACAAAAATCCGAAGAGTGGAACAGTATCGGCTCATATATGAATAGAGGCACACCAAACCCCCATTACAACGCCAACCATATGCTGAAGCTGTTTGTTTGTATCTAGTTCTTAAAATAAAATATTTTTTTGCTTAATAGAATGATCCTTAAATGCTAAAAGCTATTAACTACACTTTTGTGGAATGATACTCTAGTGGGGTTCAGGCGGAGTATTCTAGGAAACCGCTGTGACTTCGGCTGACTTCGTGCAAAATTATGATCTTCAAATAGGACTTACGAACATTGTTAGATCTTAACCAAATGGTGAAAAGCGCTCGCGGAAACATACTCTCAAAATGACCCCGATCCCACAACAGGAGAAGTGCAAAAGACAACCAGCCCCATCAAGATGTTCAGTCGAAAAGGAATTTCTGTAATAAATTTGAAAAACTCCTAAGGAGTTGTCTGTTCAGACTCTTACTGAAGACATTTTTTTATATAATACACGCCATGACTAAGGCCCTTATTGTGATTGTCGATCAGCGATCGTCACAACAATTGTCAATTGCGTCGATTGATTTAAGCTATTCGTACGCACAAAGTTTTTTCACTTCCAAGACAAAGCATCGATCAGACATTTGTAATCTACTACAAGCGACTGTCAAATCAACAAATATCAATCGGAATCGCTAATCACAGTTGTCTCTCAATGATCAACTATCGACACTCACAATAGGGGCCAGAGTTTATACAAATGGTGAGAAGCACTCGCGGCAACATAGTCTTAAAATGACCACGATCCCACAACAGGAGAAGTGCAAAAGACAACTATCTAGCCCACCAAGATGTCCCTTCGAAAATGAATTTTCATAGGAAATTGGAAAATTTGCATTCGAGGTGGCCGTTCCGAATCTTACTGAAGTTAGTATTTATTTCTCTACATTTCCACTGCACTATGTCGTGGTCCATAATATGGGATGGGATGCATAAAAACATTAGTTTTGCTCCAAGCAGTCTGTGCCCCTACATATATCGCGTTTGGTAAACATGTTTGAAATAATCGGCCCAAGCGAGGTATCCGACGGAACGGAAAATTCTCCGATTTCAGACGAATCGGAGGACTTTTGCTTCGAGGTATACTTTGGAACAGATTTTCGGAACTTAGTTGGTTGGTTGTATTTATTTCTTAAACAAAAACAGGGCAAAAACAAAGGAAAAAACGAGCACTAAATAGGAAAACCCTGATGTACCACAAAACAACATCATGTCAAATCAATGCGTCATCGTCGCATTTTAATTATTTTTTCCGAAGGCGGATACCTCGAATGTAATTTGAGTCTCCGACGGAATATGCGTTGCGGAGAATAATCCGTTCCGACGGATATCTTTCTAGGGCCGAAGTGAACACCTAGAAAAAGAAGCAAAATCGTTAACAAAAGTTCGAAAAAAATCTGAATATCGTTTTTACAACGACACGACACACAAACGCCAATGGGAATAAGGGTAATTGACGATGATTTTCATGCTTTGATTCATTTCATTCAGGGGTGGAATCGGCTAAGGTGATAGTTGATAGTTGACAATCAAAATCATCGCTTTACGTCCACGTAAGGTGATTATCAAATTGACAATCGCTTTTTTGCGATCAATTTCATGTGACAGCTATTTAGGTGTCGCTTTCATACATTTGTGTCATTTTCACAGGTATGCACCTCAGCTTCTACTCCAAATAATTTAAAGACTTCAGTGATAAAACAATATATTAAATAAATTAAAATAAAAAAAACCAAGTAAAATTGAAAATTCGTGAAGTGCAATGTTTACTTCATTGGAATTTTTTTACAATTCAAACAGAGAGGAAAATGAAGGAAACAATTACAGAAGTGTTGAAAGGATCCGTATTTGCTCTTTATTTGCTTGAGACCTTAAAAAAACAAACAAATTTTTTGTAATTTGTTAACATTTTAGTATTCAAAGTTCACACATTTTTCACAAGAGAAACACTTCGAATATTTGTACCTAGGTATCAGCTACTAGGAATGACAGCGTCGACAAGGAAAGTGACGTTCAAAACTCTAAGTGTTGCCAATAATCAATCAGTTTTTTGTGATCGCTTTACGCAGAGCAAACAAGAGTTGATAGTCAAAAACGACAATCAAAAAAGCGACAATCAACTATCACCTTAGCCGATTCCACCCCAGTGCTACACAACTGAACAAGTGAACAACGTTAGAAGTGATTTATGCGTTTTATAAAAATGGTCGTTCTGCAAGAAATTTATTTAGGGCATTGTGCCTTGTTCGAAAAATTTAACCAATCATATGAGGCAGGACTTAGGGGTATAGGTATAGTGCAAACATTATGTGCTTTGAAAATATGGGTCGGCAAAAAATACCCATGGCCTGACCGAGTCATCAGACCTTTTTAAAAATACGGGCTTAAATTGAAACCCATATATTTTTACGATGGTCAAACTCATTAATATGATGTTATTTAATTAAAAAATTGAATTGAATTGGATTGTAGCTGAATGAAATCTCGTTGTTTTTAACCAAGTTAATTTTTTTCCCAGCATTGCAGACTATTCAATTCATATGAACGTTCACCGTCACCTCACTCTGCGTCTCGAATTTCTATCCAATAAACTGACGTCAAAAGTAGAGCAGTTTCACACTGATGAGTAATGAGCAACAAACCTTGTTTTAAAAAATATATCTAGTGGACGCAGAATGTCCATGTAAGACCTAGCTTCTTGCTTCTCACAACCATCCGTTTGTGCGTTTTACTTTTGGGACGAATAAAAATGACCTACAATTTAAGACGCATCTAAATGGCTGAGTTAGGAAGCTTTCTCAGGACTGTCGTACTCTCGTATGTTTACCAGACAACCACCCTTATTCTACGTGGCGTTTATATTAAACGACAGCTGGCGTTTTTTGAGTCGAGTCGCTTTAGTGTCGTTTTAGTATCGGTATTCTATTCCTTGAACGCCTCCTCTCTCATTTATTTTACATTCCACATGAGTTCCACACCAACAACTGATGGTTGACAAGTAGGTAGGTATTTATGGCAGCAAAAGTATTTTTTTTTGGTAAATTGTTTAACACACGGAATTTAAATACAAACAAAACCAAACGAAAAAAGTGTTGAACAGTCCTAATGTTCGCGATATTACATTTACAACAGTTTAAATTAAGAAGACGAGGTCAATAAGGTGTTCGTCTAATAAACTGTTGTAGGTATTTGTTTTGTATTTTAAAGTGCCAGTCATTTTAAAACTGGCTTCGACATTGCGTTTTCTTGCGGTGGAGGGAATGATTTTAATTTGGGTCTTGGCCAATCAACCCTTAGTAAAATCCTAACAGACATGCTTACCGTCATCGAAGAAAATATATACCCACACTGGATAAACATGTATTACACGAAAGAAGAAAGGAATTGTGCAAAAATTATGTTTTACCAAATTTCATTTGATCGGGGTTTGTTATTTTCACCCTTAATAGTAAGAGAATTATGAAATCACTGCATAAATATAAACAATTACCAAAACTCACATGTTTTTTCTCAAATTTGCATCCTAGTCGTTTAAGAATTTGTAATCGACAATAATCGGCGTTTTATGAGTCGTTTTGTGCAGTTAAACGACATAAAACGCCTAGAAACACGCCACATGTAATACCGATTTCAAAAAACGCCATTTGTCGTTTAATATAAACGCCACGTAGAATAAGGGTGAACATCAGACATTCGCGATAGGTGAAAGTAATTTTAAGGTATATTTTGACCTGCAACTTTGCGCTCAGAAGTTCAGAAAACTAAAGCCCGTTTGCTGATATGACTCATAACGATTTAAGTTCAATAAAAATACTTATGTGCACCTTTTTGAAAGTCATAAACTGTCACATAAATATTTACGTGGCACTTAAATCTCTATGAGTCGTATCAAAAAACGGCCCTAACCACGGAAGCCACAACCTTTTGCCTTTAGAAATATAAATATTCACTTTCCAATTGTACAAAGTACAATAATATATTCTTATATCCAAAATGTAAACTGAATTCATCATTTACAACAATCGTAGAATGCGTGCATTATGTTTGCGACTTAAACAACAATGAGAAGCGAGATCAGAGTCGGGCGGCTGAGATTTGGCTTCCGTGTTTAAGAACCACACAGCCGCATTAGCTTAAAGCAAGGACTTCCTTACACATTTTTTGATTACAACTTTGCTCAGCTATTGTTGCATTTTTTTGCATTTTGTCCTACTAGTCTATAACATCGCATATCGCAGCAAGAAAAGAACCAAAGAGTAGTGTCAACCGAAAAGATGAAGAAAAAAAAAAAAGGAAAGTTACAAAAAAATGTTTATTTTATTAATTATTATTATATAGTAATATAATATATTTATACTCGTACTTAAAATAATAATAAAAAGAATTGTTTTTTTTTCTTGTGTGGGAGTGTGTTGTTTTACATTTCAAAGTATTTTATTTTTTATGTATGTTTAAAGTGTTGTTTGCAACGGTTAATTTAAAAATATTTTATCTTTTAAATAAAAGTACAAAAAAGAACTTATTTTTTATATCATATCAAAAGTGTTTGCTTTTTTTTGTTGCAACCAATAACAATGTACACAAACTATTTAATTATTTTTCTTTTTTAATTTTATTTTAAAACAAACATTTGTTTTTAACCGAAACATACTCGTAAAATAATTGAAAATTTCGAATGAAAATTAGGTGTGTTTAAAGTTGATTTCATGCGAAATTTAGTTTCACGTTCGCTATTTTTACAATTTTTTTTTTTCCTTCTTTAGATAAAATTATCATTGTTTTTTTTTTTGCAAAATAAAAATAAAAATAAAACTTAAGCGTTCCTCTTCTTTCTTTTTATGTATCTCTTTATATGCATATTTATATATATATATTTTTTTTTATAAAAAAACGTGTATGTGTATGTATAAAAACAAAATAAATGGTTTAATTTTTTTTAATATTTTCTTTTCCGGTTTTTTTTTTTATGTTTGTGATTGAATGTGTATGTTTTTGTGTTAGTTGCAAGTGTACAATTTAGAAGTCTATTTTTTTTTTGCGCAGACTTTTATATTTCCCTACAATATTACTTAGCATTTAGATGTGAATATCCTTTAGTTCATACATACATTACATATATATATATATATATATACTTATATATATATTTTAATAAATTCTCATTTGATTTGCTTCGAATTGTTGTTTATTTTTTATGATTTTGAGTTAATTATATTTAAATGTATATATTTGTTGTTGTTTTTCGTATCAGCATGTGAGTGTATGTCTTGTGTAAATTTAATTTTTTGTCTGGAGAGGGAAAAAAGTGTTGTGTGGGAAATCTGTGATAGTTTTGTTTTATTTTTTTTAAGAGAAACTAATAATATTTATATAATATATAATATCAATAAAATTATTCGGCCACAAGGGCTGCTTCCTGCGTTACCACGTCGTTCGATACTTTTTCAATTTGATGCTCAGCCTTCATTTCCTGAAAATAAAATAATGACGTTAATTTTGTTCTGTTAGTTGAAAAACATTTTTAAAAAAAAATTGTATTAGTAGTATTCGGCATGGTGTAGTGCCTAATGTGTTTGCTTGCCACCCGGACAAGCAACAAGAACGAAACTCGATTCAAGTTTTCAAAAATGTGTGTTTGTCGAGTAAATTAATCGGCCCGAGAGAGGTATCCGTCGGGACGGAAAATTTTCCAATTCATATGAATCGGAGGATTTTTGCTTCAAGGTATTCTTCCGAACTGCTTTTCGGAATTTCGTTCCAACAAATATGTAACGCGCACTGGTGTTTTGCGATACTGTTTTTAGAGGGGGGTGAACATCGGCTTCTCAGAGTACGTGAACCCCGCGATCGAGGAAATAGAAAATAGATGCAATGTACGAAAGTTTTACCAAAGGGTAAAAAGAACGTGCCAAGGCAACGAAATCCGAACGGAGACCTGTAGAGATGAGCAAGAAAGTCGTGTAGTGAGTAACAGTTGGTGTTGAGAATGTGGAAAAACCTTTTCTGCAAACTGGTAAACGGAACAATTTGGAGTGCGAAACTGGAGGAAGTTAGTCACGACTTAGTTAGACTGCAGCGCCACCTAAGTAAGTAGGACAAATAACATAAACTTGTAACTATCTATGTTCCTCTGTTTGAATCAGAGCAGCAGGTTTATATAGGCCTAGCATCTCATAACCATTCGTTTGTTTGAGTTTTTATTTTAGGGACGAATGGAAGGGACCTACAGTTTTATGCAGAATCTGAACGCCTGAATTAAAGAACATTAATCAGGACGTCGTCTAGAGGTGGTGTAATGGAAAAACATTTAAAAACGTACATAATGTGGTTTTCTAGGAGTGAAGGCCCTACAACCTTTTGCTACACATAAATTTATTTGATTATACATCCCAGTGAAGTGGTAGTAAACGCATACTGGTATTATCCATCCAAACTCGACTTGCTTAACTTATAAGTGTCAAGCACGTAGAAACATTTATACCGTAAACAGGCTGAGTGTAGCTGAATTTGTACTCGTATTGCATATCTACAAGGTGGCGCAAAAGTAAACCTCCTATCAGAAAATGCTATAAATTTTGCGATTGGCCCATAATGTCAGTTCTGTTTTGACATTTGTGTAGTAAACACATGCGAAATACACGTTAATAAACAATGTTACGCTACACTGCTCCAGAACGCGGAATATTGGTGACTATTTATTTGAGCAATAATCGGTCGGTGACTTTGGCACAACGTGAATTTCGTCGCAGATTTCCTAGCCGTCCAACGCCTACTGGTGAAACACTGCGACGTTTAGCCGCTCGCCTCGAAGAGACTGGCACAACACGAGATGCTGCCAGGCGTGGCAGACCCCGGAGTAGCCGTTCTGCAGAGAATATTGCTGCTGTAGCCGAAGATGTCATGGACATGAAGACGTCGCGGGCCAAACGGTTACTGTGAATGGTGAGCGCTACAGAGCAATGATCAACGAGTTCTTTTTGCCGCAACTTGATGAAGTGGGATTGGAAAACATGTGGTTCCAACAGGACGGTGCAACGGCACACACTGCACGTGCCACAACCGATATGCTGAAGGATGCATTTCCCGGGCGCCTAATCTCCCGTTTTGGCGATTTGCACTGGCCAGCAAGATCGCCTGATTTGACCGCTCCAGACTTCTTTTTGTGAGGCTTTTTGAAGTCGCGGGTTTATGTCAACAAGCCTCAGACTCTTGCAGCTCTTAAAGACAATGTCCGTTAAGAATGTGAGGACCTATCGCCGGAAGTTTTGGCCAAAGTGATGGAAAATGCCATAAAAAGGGCTCAAATGACAATCAACTGTGGCGGCGGCCATTTACATGACATCATATTCTCGACTTGATGTAAAAAAAATTAAAAGACCAAATAAAAATAATCCACAAGAAGAATCAAAGTTTTTCATTTTTTTTTTTTTAATTACAGCCAAAAAACATCGGAAGGTTATTTTTGCGCCACCTTGTAGGAAGTGATATGTGATGAAAAAAGTACAAAAATGAAAAAACTTATTACGGCGAGTGCTCTCAGTGTTTATTTGGACCCAGATTACAGGAATACTAAAAGTAAGCCATTGTCTTGTCATAATTCGAATCAGGGGGAACGATTTATGAAACACTTTTCGACAAAACGTATGATAAGTTCCTAATATACGAATTTACGAGTGTTATTAAGGAGGCATCTTTAGTCTTACAGTCGGAAAAGATCAATAACGTTAACCAAAGTCATTACTTTGCGATCGACATGAGACATATCCCCAATATCTTGGACGCATAAACGATCCGAGCCACTACTTGGTAGTCATTGTTGTTTCTTCGGGCTAAAGAAACCATCGAAGCAGTACAGCTTTCTTCCATAGAACCAAGCAAATACTATGATATGTGATACAGTTTGTGTCCATGGTGTACGGAACAGATGGTAAATACACAGTACGAAAAGGAATAGACTGAGGATGAAGTGCCAATAGAATGCCCTGTAGACGGGCCTGAAGTTCGGAAGTATACAAACTTTGCCAAACTTTTAACTGTGTGGGGGAGGAGAAGAAGTAATGTTACGGACTAGGTATCGTTCAACTGAATAAAAACGAACCCGTAGAGACAGTCTTGAAATAATCACCCGAGTAAGGATAGGCCAGTAGTGCTTTGCCTGCAAGTCTGCACAATTTATTAGTTTTTTTTTTTTTTTTTGTATCAGACATCAAGAAACAAAAACCGATAAACGAACGACATGATCGAACAGTCACTACTCGGACACGAAATTGATGCACAATAGGTACAGCTAATGACGAGCTGATTGAATATTTTTCAAAACCACGAATTTGCCATTTTGAATGATGATCAGAGTTTATCAAATAATAACAAATTGTTTGCATTAATAAACATTTCGTAAGGTTGACTAAAGCATCATTAATTTGAATTTGGCAATATGTTCGCAGTTCTAAAGACTGACCAGATCCTTCTGAAAAGACGAATCGGATCATCAATTAACGACCAAGACGTGACCGAAATGAGCTTCACACTTGGAAACATCCCGAATGCTGATGGATGCGTCGCAAAATACGTTTTTTCTTTTGATTCCACCGTCTTAGATTTAGATTCTAAACATTCCTGCACAGTGGAGACTTGCCAACTTATTTGACTTCCAAATTTTTATACGATCGAATCGTTCCTCCTCGCCGACAATATATTCGATAAAATAAACTACACTATACAATAAATTAATATAAATGTATATTTGAATGTCAGTGTTCATATTTCTTTAATAATATAGGTATTTCTATTTTTCTACTTGTTGGTGTTGTAAAATAATTATGTTCGATCCACTCTTGTTTTCAACGTGAAACATTTCTAGTCCAAAGGATTTTTACTTTGAAATTACGTTCATAATGATGTGGCTAACAAATTAAAATCAAAATACACATTATGCATTTACAAACTGCAATCAAGAATAAACAATTTTCTAAATCAATCTCTTTACTAACCTCAATAGTCTTGTGTTCAACGCCACCATTCAGGCTCTCTGTCGCAGATGTTTCGGCTGGTTGTTCATGATTTTCGCCAATTCCGTTCTCCTATAAAAACCATTTACAAAAAAAAAATAAAATAAAACAAAATGTAAGCATTATTGAAACCACTTGAAAAATGCATTTAAAAAAAAAGACATTCAATAGGATATTTAAAAATAAAAAAAAAAAACATTTCATTTCATTAAAGAATATTAAAAACAAAACAGCAAACAGTTAATGGATAAAAACAGATGGAGCGGATTTATGTCGATACGATGGCAAATTTTTCAAACTGTGTCAAGGCGAATATGAGATATATCGATAATCGTGCGTCCCCACAAAGCCAACAATGCTCAAAATGTATCTTATTATAATGTTGTTTTGTGATTTTGGTTATTTTACCGTTGATGGAACAGCTGCAGACGAATTTGATGCTTTTTCCATAGTTTGCGGACCCGATTGAATGTGTGTTCCTAAAATTTGAGTATTACGTCCGAACTGGCACACTTTTCAAATTGAAATGGTGTATCCATATCGAATCAATGAGCTCTTGCCGCCTGTCATATTTATCGCGTTCGCGTTTTCGTTCGATCAGCGTTGCCAAATAAGTTTTTGCCATCTGCGAGAATAACACTTTCGACACTTTTTATTAAATATGTACATTCAAATTTTGATTCAGGTTTCGCTTTTCAAAGGCAAGAGCAACAAATATTTCTCTTACGATGCCGATGGTAATAAAGTGACTTTATATGTGCTATAAAGGCTCTTCTTTAGTAAAAAGAAACATTGTCGAAAACAATTAGACCAATGTTATAGGTCCATTGCAATAGAACACTAGAGAAAGCCACTAGAAACCTAGACCGGACATACGGGTGGGTAGGAATCCTGATTTAATTACTCAGTTGCGACTGAAATGGAATTCGTGAGTTGTATTTTAAATTTTCTGTGGAACAAAATTTGCATTTGTGTTCACCTAAAATCGCATTGACTTCTGTTTTGTATTTACATGCTTCTTAATTCAAGTCAGCTAATAGTACGAAAGTTAATTATAAGCGAACTGAGTACATCGAAAATTCAAAATCAGCAGGAATTAAATTTCGGTCGGAATTCAGATCACTACGACCCATAAAAAAACATTCCTTACGCAGCTTAGAATACTAAGTTCGAAAGACTAGACATTTTGTTCCATTGTCAACCATTTTTCTCTTTATTTAAAAGGCTTCACCACTTTCATTTAATGACTGCAGGGTCACATCATCTGGTATCGAAACAATATTCACGCCTTATTCTAGGTGGCGTTATACTTTCAAGAAGTTTGTCGCTATTTGAGACGTTTCATTCTACAAGACTTATTCCATCTTCTTCCATAAGTAGTTCACATTCCACATACGATCCAAACAAGAGAAAAAACAAAATAGGTTGACTATTGGTCATCTGAACACTGGGGTGGCAGCACGTAACTTTATACAATCGAGTTCAGTCGATACAATCGAGCTCTGGCAGCACCTAATTTGTCTCAATCGATTATCCTCAATTGATTATTCTCGATTGAGTCAAATTAGGTGCTGCTACGCCTCGATTGTATCGACTGAACTCGGTTGTATCAAGTTACGTCCTGCCACCCCTGGACTCATCTGAATCTTTTTTGACTGTGGGTATATAGAGGTCAACTAACTAACTAACTAACTCAAGACCAACATCAAACATTAGTTTGTTGGTATATCGCTCGATTTTTGCGAAAAAGAATCGAAAATTGGGTTCAGCCCATTAAATCTTGCAAGCTTTTCCGTGATGGACAATTTCGACTCTGAGTTTAAGTAACTCTATAACCTTCGCAATTGTGAGCTTCCGTAAAATGGAGGTCATCGGTTGGACTTCAATCCGAAATAAATTGTTGCATGTCTCAAAACACTTGGTTTATTCAAATCATAAAAGGATTATAACCTCAAACACAAACCAAAAGTTGTAAGCTTAAACCAAATATACCACTTTGTAATTTTATTATCACAAATTCTTATAGATTTTTAGGATGGAAGTCAATTTTATACCTTGCTAAGATAGAAGTGCTTTATAAAACAAGGTTTGAGCTGACAATGCCAAAACAGACTCTAAGGCTAGCCGCACATTGGATACGATTTCGTACGAATTTCTCTCATGCGAACGCACGAACAATCCCGACCTTCCAAGTAGTATGGGAGCGCGCACACTGGATGCGAGTTTATCGTACATAAACGTATGTATAGATCCGACGTCTGAATACAATCCCAACTTGTTGGGATTTTTAGACACGTTCGTGCGTTGAAACATTAAAATTGGATGTTTATAGACACAAAAAGGGGTATGGGACACGGGGCACTGTCTATTTTACAGAGAAAATCGTATTCAGTGTGCGCACTCTCTCTTCGTACGACCATATTCATACGTACGATATAAATTCGTATCCAATGTGCAGCTAGGCTAAATGACAGTAATTTAAAAGAACACAGTCCATCCAGGACTGGTGCGCTACCCACGTTTAAGTATTTAATTCTTATTCTACAGGCTGTTTGATTCTAAAGACGAATACAACAAATAGATGGGGTATCCTGGCATATACACCGCTATCGTGGAATCCGCCGAGGGGAATTATTCACGGAAAATAATATTTCGGTATCGTCGAATACGCAAAGTGAACAGTTCCCCGTACGGAAAAAATTCGATTTCAACGTTTTTAACGAGACAGTGAAACTTATTCACAGTACCCACTCGGGGAACTGTTCATTTTGCGGATGCGACGATACCAAAATATTCTTTTCCGTGTCAAACGTCAAAGTCAAATAAATAAAATAGAAAATATCATTGTGACTTGATCGGCAGACCCGGCAGAGACCAGACGTAATAGGATAGGACTTATGGTCTCTAAACTTTTGGATAGAAAGAACAACTTGCTTTAACCGATGCTCAAACTAGTATCCCTATAAAATCTTTAAAAGTACGACGTATCTCAAAACTTTACACTAAAGGACACATGTTTGTAAAAATTATTTCTATTTATTGTTAAACCTAGTTTTGCAAACAAATTGAAACAAATATTTTAAAAAATATACGGCAACGCTGGTCTTTTACTCAATTCGATATCATTGAATGGCGCACAACAAGCGTATCGACAAATGCCCCTCCATCTGTTTTCACTGTAATGGCAAATGAAAAATATCAAAAATTATAAAATTTAAATTTTTTTTTTTCTTTCCTTTTCGCATCACACAAAATGAGAAATTTAATTTACTTGGCACTCGTTGCAAAAATCTTTTCTCAAAAATACCAACCACAACAAAACAAATAACAAACTAATCTCAAAATCGTGTGCGTACTTAACTGCGCATCTACGAGTATGTATAATTCTATATGTTATAAATAATTTCTCATTTCGTGCAAAAACAAAAAAAAACACACTCAAATCCGCTTTTAATAATAATAAAATGAAATGTAATTGACATTTTTTTGATTGGTCTCGTTAAAATGTTATTTGTGTAGATATTTATGTATATATCAGACAAAAGGCATCCAAAAAAATAAAACTGAAAAATTTCGAATTAAAAACAAAGAAAATGAAAATCCCTAACGATTAGTTAAATTCGAAAAGCGCACAAAAGAAAATTCTTGCCGACAAAAATTTCAATACTCGTTTTAGGTGTAAAATAAAATTAAATTAAATTTTGTTTAAATTAGTCACAGTTGTGCATACTTATTTCATCGGGGAATGATTTTGCAAATGGGACGGGGAAAACATTGGAAGAGTACACTGGGGAAAGGGGAACTCAAAGAAAATAATATTGATGTCTTATAGAAAATAAATCTATGAGATCGGGAATGTGGTGCTTGATTTAATTTTTGTGTGAGATGAGGTATTCGAGAAGGATGATGGTATTAAGTTGACTCTTTTTTTTTTTTTTGTATTGTATATTCGGTAACTCCAACTAGCGACATTTAATGCACAACAGTTTATGGTAGAGGTAGAGATGACTTAAAATGTAGTAGTAGCGGTAGTAGTAGTTAATGTTAACACAGTAGGATACAATGAGCGAGCCGGATTTGTTTTTTTGTTCTATTTCATAACATTCTATGTGGGAGAAAGTACATATTCTGCTATAACCAAAAAGGATACATACAAATTTAAATTAAAATGACAGCAAAAAACAGTTAATACATTTTTCCAACAAAACAAAAGGAGAATAAACAAAATACAAAAAATACCAAGCCAATGGAAAAGAAGACATGAACGCAAAGTGTTGGTGTTTTATGGGGGTCATTGTTTAACTAGCAAAAAAAAATACCGAAACAGTTTGTGTTTTTTGGGGGATTTTATTCTCTTTATACTGAATTACTAAAAAAAAATGCGGTTCTTTTTTAACAAACTTTGAGGAGGGGTTTGCTTTTTTCGATATAGACGACTATGTGACCAGCAAATAGGCTAAACGTGCCCGCATTACTTCGAATTCTATCCCTGATTGGGTTTTCAACCGAGTGTGGTGCATTAGCTTTGATTGTGCGGCTTGAACTCGATCGTGAAGATAAGACAAGCTGTCTTACAGCAGATAACAACAAACAGCACCGGGCACTGCATGAAATGTAAAGCCATGCATTCACTGATTTCTGTTTTAGATGCTAGACAGCCAAAGCAATTTAAAACTGGATGGATTATTACCATACAGACCTCCACTCAAGTGCAATGCAACTTTTCGAAAAAAGTATCAGTTACAGACTGTTAAACATTAAAACTGAAGTAACGAATTACCTAACTATAGGTCCTGGGCTTCAATATTAAGTAGAAATAAATTTAGGACTAGCTTAAACCCAAGAAAATGGGTGTTTTATTTTTTTTATTTTTGGGATTATATTCCGAATTATATTCCGAATCTGAACAATTTAGTTGAGAACTCTCACGACAATTACACTCTCCATGTTTGTCCGACGTCTACTAGAGGTGGCGTAGTGAAAAAAGAATCGTTAAGGTGTAACAAACTTGTGTTTTTCGGGCGGTTGGACCTGAGAGCGCTTACTAATCCACTAGACAGTAGTACTAGAGAAAACTGTCATAAATCGAAATGCGCTAAAGAGAAATATGTATACACAAATGGTGTAGGAGATGCAAAGTTCCTGGTTCCATTCCCTACAAACCAGGAGTAGAATGGGCTGCAGTGATTTGTTATAAAGTGATAGTCACAATCAACAAAATTGGTCTGCTGGTGATTATTACTGTGACAATTACATTTTTGTGATATTTTCGTTTGACAACAGTCTAGTCTTTAAGATAACCAAATAACTGGTATGTCTTTCAAGCAAACATTTTGGCTATTAGTGAATCCACTGAAGGGGATTGTTATCGAATTCCGACATTGCTGAAACAATGCCCACTAAGTTGAAGTAAGAGTTTGTATGGAAAGTAAAATGCCTTTTTAAGGTGAGGTTGTATTTTGCAAGGTTATATGTATTTCATACAGGCCGTTAACAAAAGAACCCAAAATTATGTTTATTTGACTTGCGCCAGAAGTAGAAAAAGTGTTTAGGTGTAATTTGTGTTTTCCGGGTGTTAAAATGTGAACCCCTCGCTCAGTAGAACTAATGGCGTTCATTGTATTTACTAACAACCAAGCATAAACCGATTTTCAGCCAAACTGATAGGTACTGTTTATTTTGTAGGAGAACTGTTTCCCGCTGTGTAGAACCCACGCCACTCGGCCCACAAGCAAACACCATAACCACTACACCATGGCCACCGATATCTGATAGCTTCTCACAAATATTAGCTTGTGTTTTTAGTTTTTATGGTGAACCGCAAGAGCGCAGTGGATAAAACCTTAAGAAAGATGTAAATTATGTTTTTCCCAGAACCCCTCGCTCAGTAGTCCAGCGATTTAATCGCGGTAGCAAAGAACGACGCCGTCAGCGTTAGGAGTACAGATATAAATTTTGAAAGAAACCCTAAAACACCAACAAATCACATGAAACAATTATTATATAAAAAGTACATAAATATTAATAAACAACAAAAAGTACACTCAAGGGTCATTAATACAGTTTTTAAAAGTTTTGATAGTCAAAATACTATTCTATGGTTCTATGGGTAGGGATGGGAGATTGATTAATGATTCCAACACAATACAACAAACAAAGAAAAGAAAGCAATTCTCCAACAACAAATGAGTAGTTTATCTGTCTCTACCGCTCGATGCCACTCTCTCTCTCTCTCTTTCATTCGCAAGCGCTCCCCAGTTGATAGACAGGGGGTTTATTTGCTTTCAGAAACTTGCACGCTCTCGCTCTCTGTTCTTTGTCAGTATTTTTTTTTATATTCTAAACAAATGTTTCATTCCTAAATTGTATGTATATTTTTTTTTTAGTCCGAATCGCTATTCACCTTGGTTGCTGAAGAGATTGGATGCGATTCCAAATTGTCGCCATTTCTTGTTGTATCTTTCGACTCATTTCCATTGTTTAGTGTTGGTTCTTCTGTTGCAGGAGTCACAGCTTGTTGTGATGTCTTAGTTGCTTCTTCTATTCGGTTAGTTTCGGATTCTTTCTGTGATGATTCTGTTTCGGTGTGTTGTTCGGAGGAAGCGGAGGAAGATTCAACAATTGGTGGAGGAATAATATCGGATAGTTCGGATTGTGATTGCTGTTCGGGCGCTGGCAGTGGTGGTGATGGCGGTAAGGGTAGTTCCTCCTCTTCAGCAGTTGGTGGTGAATTGCATTGAGTCTGACTGTCCTCTTCAGTGCCGGCCTGAATTGTAGATTCCTCTCGGTGTGGCTCAAGTTCCGCTGTCGCCTTTTGACTTTCAACTAATGAAGCGGCCTCCTGGGTCACTTCATCAATGAGTGCAATAGTCTGGGCTGTAATCTCATCCTGTTCGATTTGCTTTTCAAGTTCTACGACAGTGGATGGAATTACTACACTCTCACTCTCACTCTTCACTTCCTCCTCAAAATCGACGCTGACTGGTGTCATCGGAAGGTCTTCTGAAACAGACTCTTTTTGTTGGGTGACTTCGGTTCGTTCTTGTTTTATTTCTTGCTCTTCTTTGATTTCGGGAGCTTCGGGAATCTCTGGAGTCGCTGGAGTAATATTTACCTCAGTTGGTGGATTATCTGGTGTGGCCGGAGTTATCTTTACTTCAGTTGGTTCCGGTGTGGCTGGAATAATTTTCACCTCAGTTGTGGTCAGATTGTTTGGGGTTGCTGGAGTTATAAGAACATCAGTTGGTGGTGGTTCGGGTGTAGATGGTGCTACAATTTCAGGAATTTCTTTTTCCAGCACTACTTCTTGTTGTTTGTCTTCAGAGAGAGCTAATGCTGCTTCGACTGTTTCGGTTACGGTTACGTTGACGGTTTCTGTTTCTGTTTCTTTTGGATTAGCAACTGGAGAAGTTTCCTCATCACTTAATGCAAACACCATCACCTGTGAAGGGGGAGGGGAGCAGGGAAGAGGAGGTGGGGGGCTATTCTGTGCAATAGATTCAATAGATTCACCACCACTAGTATTATCTTTCGGAGTACAAGTAGTAGTTTCTTGTTCTTGTGGTTGTTCAGTAGTGATTGATTTCTGAACATCACCACCAGCTGCAATGGTTGATGGTTCCGCTGATGGAACCACCACCGAACTGGTGGCGGCAGTTGTAGTAGTAACAGTATTATTTGTTGTATTACTAGTGTTTTCATCGTTTTCAGTTTTTACCTCGATTTTTGGCGATTCAGCGGCTGTACCGTTAAGCGCTTTAGCAACTTCCACCGTTTCGTTAGTTTCGGCTTTTTCAGCTGTACCATTGGTGGTTGGCACTGGTACTGCTACTTCAACAACGGGTTCTGGAACCTTTGCTTCTTCAGCGACAATAGATGGGGCTGCTGCTGTTGCTGCTACTGGTTCTGGAGTAGGCTCAACGGCAGCTGCCTTTTCTGCTGGTGCAGCATCACCATTTGTCACCGATGGCGCTGATTCGGTTGTTTCAGGTTTCTTTTCTTCGGCAGCGGTAATGGTAGGAGCAACGGCTTCAGTGGTAGCAGGCTTGATTTCTTCCTCAACGATGGTGGCGGTGACGACAGCGGCTGGTGTTGTTGGTGCAGCAGCAGCTGTTGTTTCATTTTCTGCTTTTGTCTCGGTAGGTTTTTCAGCGGCATCAGCAGGGGCAGCGACAGTTGGTTCTTCGGTTGTCTGAGAAGATAAAGGAAAAAGTAAAGTGTCAACTGATAGATAGAATAGATTCTTGAGAATGGGTCAAATCCTACGACTAGAGGTACATAATAGGAGCACTTTAAAGGGAGTAATTTCGTCTCAAAATGTGGAATTCAATGTGAAACAGTTGTCAATTTGTCTGACCGGTTTTTCTATTATGTACAAGTGTTTGAAGCTTTGCATTAAAGTTTTTAAAACAAAAAATAAACACGATTTACTGCAGATGGCGCTGTAAGCATCATTCTCGATAAGTACTTATTTTTGAAGAGTGCAGTTTTTTTTTTTAGTCAGAGAAATGACTGTTTCATTCTAAAAATATCCGATTTTAGTGGGAAGAAAAATTAAATATTTTGGCCCATATGATATGACAATGATATGGCGGCCGATTTCGTGACGGAAACTACGGGTATCCTTTGAACAGCAGCAGCACATTGAATATAAAAATTCTGAGATGTTCATGCCTGAGCTACTCTGGTTGAAAGATTTAGTTCACACCGTACTATGCTACTAAAGGGTGTTTTTTTTAGAGGTGTAGAACTTTAGAGGTATATTGGAACTTTGTTCCATACAAAGATGATTTTTTAAATTGACATGAAAATTACTTTATTCGAAAGATAATCTTTCGGCATTATAATTTAAATATGATTTCTGGCATACGGCCTGGCTCGCTCGGATGTAGTCTAATCTGGAGATCCAATTTTCGATGACTTTTTCCAACATTTTTGGCCGTATATCGGCAATAACGCGGCGAATGTTGTCCTCCAAGTGGTCAATCGTTTTGGGCTTATCGGCGTAGACTAGCGACTTCACATATCCCCACAGAAAATAGTCAAGCGGCGTTAAATCGCACGATCTTGGAGGCCAATTCACGGGTCCGTAACGGAAACTATGCGGTTACCAAACGTTTCCTTCAATAAATCAATTGTGGCACGAGCTGTGTGACATGAGCTTTGAGAGATTTGAGCTAAATTGGCCCACCCTTTAAAATAAACGAAGATACATATATACATAAGCCCATGAAACTTTTGGTTTTTAAGACGGAAGCATTTAAGAGGAATGTGTTCTGCATGTATTGTGTTTCATTTTGTAAGTTAATGGCATAACGCGAGCGATGTCAGGACGAGCTCTATTAACTGTAGATGATGTTGGCTTTATTGTATACAGTCCGAAGATAAGGAAAACTAGAATTTGTTTGCTAATTTAATAGTCAAAGATAATAATTTTTTAAACGTCGAGGAAGGCTGCTATTTGGGAAAGGTGCATTTACAAAAAAAAAACGTTCGAGTCATCTACAAAGAGCGACGGCAACTTGAATTGTTCTTTAGGGATGCCAGCCTTGAAAAACTTCCTCCATTACTTCATCACCGTGAAATAATCGATATAAACTGCACAATCTTTGAAGATGGAAACACACTTTCGATACAAATTGATTGGCTTTCTACATTCAACTAAAGCAGAGTTGATATTTTAACATACAAAAGATCCTCAAAAGGGTCAGTTTATACATAAAACCGGTTCCACTCACTACAAAAAGGTTTCTCATAGTACGATTACTGGTAACAAACATATTCAAAAATTTCAACTAAGGATATTAACATTTAAATTTAATTTAACACAAATCACAGCCTAAAACTGCGCTACCTTGTTCTCCATTATATCACCAAAAACGTTTTTTCTCCAAACTATCTATTCCGAAAAATTAAATCCAGAAATTCCTGTTCAAATTTTCAATCAAATTCGAAAAAAAAACACACACACTTGGTCTTCTCTTGAGATCGTGAGCAACTATCAAAATATCCGCAATAAGACTGCGAAAGACTGAAGCGTTGTCCTTCTTCGATCGGATTTTATACGTAGTGATCGGCGCACTCATATTCATTTAAAAACTATTTTTCCTTGTACAGAAAAAGACGAAGAAGAAATAAAAGCAAACAAAATAGCAACACATTTACGATCGAATGAAAAATGACCAGTTGCCGCGACGCCATAGCGTCATAAACAGCAGCCAGCCACAGCAATGTCAGCATACACGGATACGGCCCCATCCGCCACACCAAGCGATTTCAAGTGGACAGGAAGAAAACAAAAAAAATATGCAATTCGGGTACTAGCACACCTTAACCATTTTGATTAATCTCTGCTAATGCCACAGAATAAATTAAATAATAAATATGATTTGCGGTACAAGAAACCAGGCTATTACACGCGTCGCTGTCCAAGGTACACACGTCTGGTACATGCATTTGCACGGCAAGGTCATGACAAGAATCTCCCTCCGAAGATCGGTAGATAAATGAGTTAAGTACAAGTTTGACACGGCAAAAAATAAACAAGAGTATGCAACATTTTAGCAATTTTGGATCGACTTCGATTTAATAGCGGACACATCGAAACGATATCGTTCCCAGTTGTGGGATAATTAATTTTCGCGTTCGACGCATTATGCCAATATCGTGCGACGTCAAGAGTGTTGAATGTTGAAGGAACCCGCGCTAGAGCGGGTGGGTGGTATTTTTTTTTTTTTTCAAATTTTCGAAATTTGATGTCATTTAGCGCGACGTTCATGCCAAAAGCGTTCAATTTGAAAAATCACATCCGCTGGGGCGGCTTTGTGTATTTTCTGGCTCAATTAGATTTCAATTAAAAGAAACGTATTCGCAGATGCAGTTCGAAAATACTTTTCTAGGCCGTTTTTTTTGTTTGTTTGAGGCGTGTGGGGCGTTTTTATGATGAGGATTCTATCCGCGCCGACGGCAGGAGGATATCAATAAATTTTAAAAATAACTTCTAGTTGGACATGACGCAAAATGGGAGGGTAATTAATTTTCGATATCTAAAAATAGGCCGCAGAGAATGGACAGATTGGAATGTAGAACGATAGCGCGATGGCAACCATAACAGATATCCTGTTTTAAGGAAAACTTTGACGATTCTCTTTAAAACAAAAATCTATGCGCACAAAAGAACATTGGTCCTTACCACATTAATTAATTGTAACCTTAAACTTCTGGCGGTCACAAAAGATAATTTTGCATTGGAAATTTCGTCATTGTTAGTCGGCAGTTTAATCTGACACTAAAAATGACCATTCGTACCTCGCATTGGATTTGTTTGGTGGTTGTTAGGACCACTCTTAATATCCAGCTCGAAAGCTTAAAGCAAACAACAACAATAAATCTCAATTTGATTTATCTGGATCTGTACAGAGGCTTGAGACACATGACTACAATCAGAAACAAATAGAAGGACGTAGATGTCGAGGTCTGTCGGTAGCCGGGAAAGAATATCGCCTGTACGGGAATGCAGTGGGCTGCGCTAATATTTGAGCTGGTAAATTTTTTTCAAACGATTGTTAATATCCCCGATAAGTGAGAAGCGGTTGAACTTGTAAGGTACGATGAACCTATAATGGAAAAATGTGTACAGATGTGGAAATTCGGAAGCGGATTTCGAATTCCTTCAGACCGGCAGAACATATTTGTTGATGGAACTTGAAAAATGGGCAGCCCAATAAATATTATCGATCGTTACACCAGTGAACTTGTATGCTGACAATACTGTAACGAACCTATGCACCAATTTAGAGAATTAGAAAGCAGCTAAACCCATGCATCAGTACAATAATGAAAGAAATCCTGCGATAAATTAAAAGTTCACCATAATAAAGACAGGATGGTGCAATTAACTTAAACGAATGTGGGAGCAACAGTAATTTAGTAACGGCCGGCAATCTATACTTTTACTTTCAATGCACCTCCTCGCTAAGCAATGCCCTAAACAAAGTCAAAAAACACTTTCTTCCACCAGAAACATCTGAAACACATCTGATGCCCTCTTGTGTGGGTAATAAAACTAAATACCAGGCGCTGCCATCCACCTATCATCAGCAAACATCATCATCATCAGCTTGGTCTTCGTCTACATATCATATCACACAACACAGCCATCTGACTAACTAGCCCGTCATCTTTCCGAGCTGGCAAATTAATGTTTGTTGGCACCACACATGTCAGACTGGCAGGTCCAATGTTTACCAACGGTTTTCGCTACGTATGGCATTTTTATTATTATTGCCGTTGGATCTGCGCCAAAATAGATGCACACACCATGTTCCTCGTCTCTTTTTTTTACACAATGAAATATGCCCCATTGAGAGTGTATCAAGATCAAGATCATGAGCGCGCGTCTTTTCTATGATGGATGCAGTACCACTGTTGGGTTGCAACAACTTTGTGCATCGCCTCCTCCTTTGGCTGCAAATGGAAATTTCATGCATGAGCACTTCATTAATAAGGTGATTTGCAAAATCGCCCATCTGAGAGCGCGATGTTACGTGTCATAGACGATGTTAGGGAAATTAGCTTGGCAGAAGGGCACGTCCATTTAGATTAGCTCATTTTGCCTTGACATTGGTTTTGAACCTAGGACGCATCGGACAGCAACACATTCGAGATATTCAATTTGGCGAAACTTGATACCAATATTCGCACACAACTGTACTTCCGAGGAACCACAAAACTTACTAAATGTGATTCCCGCGCACACGCTGCAGCACTTTTATGGCTTCGATATGGCTTTTGTGTGTGGGGACACTTTGTTTTATATTATGGCAAAATATGTATACAAAGTTCCTTTGTTTAAACTACCCTACACAACTCACCTCTTCAGGAACTTTTTCACATTCTCCATTGGTGGCAGTAGTTGCAGCAGCGGCGGCGGCTGTACTGGCAGCAGCAGTTCCCTCTTCCTTTTTGGATGGCTTTTGTTTGTCTTTTTTGCCGAATGAAATGCTTCGGAATGACCATTTCTTTTTGACTTTCTCTTTCTTTGATTTTTTACTGCTTTCACCGCTCTCAGCAGTTGTATCGGCAGCATTGGTGGCCGCAACAGTGGCAGCATCGCCAGCACCATCAGCTTTGCTTTCGTTTAGATCGGTCTTTTCAGCGATGACGGAGGCACCTTCGGCTGCTGTTGGTGTAGTTGGTGTAGCTGCGGTAGCATCACCACTTGCTCCGGCATCTGTGGTTGGTGATTCGGCACTAGAAGAGGCGGTGGCAGCATTTTGTTCCTTTTCGGTGGATAAGTCTTTTTCATTTTCGGTTCCTTCAGTGTCTGCTGGGGTCGTCTTTTCCTGCAAATAAAATAAAGAGAAAAGATTGTCGTTAATTTGTTTATAATAACAATAGCAGTGATTAATCATAAACAAACACCTGCTCGTTGTCATTGTATAAATTGAGAATAGGTCATGCACATCATTTTAAATATCAAGGCCCATCATCCATCAAGACTTTCGAAGTGTCCTAAGAAGAATTGTTGTTGGTAACGAATGTGAAGAAATCGCTTGAAACGATTTTTGGGTCACGTAACGGTGCAAATTGCAAGAAAATTGCATTATTTTTATGAATTTGTTTTAACATTTGCGTTCGTAATATCCTAGAACATAGTCAGCTGTGTCAGACATCCATTCGATTGACATGAGTTTATCTATTCAATGATCATGCACAACTCCTAAATTGAAGAGAGCTATACCTATTAATGCTATACAGAGAGTTATTTCAGGCAATTATTCTAAAATATGGTGGCGACTGCTGGACGGAAATGACAGCTCGAATCAAAAATTAGCAGGTAAAGTAGCAATGCGACTGCAAACAAGATGGAAGCAAGTAAGATCGAAGCAAGCTTGGTTATTATTAAAGCTTGGTCAATATTTATTGCCCAGATAGGATAATCATTTGAATGTTATCGATTGCAATCAAACGTGAGAAATCGAAATGTTAATAGTGAATAATATTTTGGTTTATATTTGGTTCAAGTTATCTGTCAAGCCGATGTGTGTTTATGGATAACGTAGTCATCTTGGGTGTCGGTAACCCTAGGAAACCATTTACACGTTGATCGTGATTCAAGGGAACAATTTTCGATAACAGTTATCCAGTTGGAAGATCAACTTTTTTTTTGAGGATTCGGAACAAGACACAGTAAACTTCAGTTTTGCGAAACTGGACAAACAGAATCTCCTTAGTTGTTTGGGAGCAGGCCAAATTTATAACCTGTCGCTTGTGATAATTTGCCCGATTCGTCGATATTGGATGTGCCTTCTGGATCAACCATAAGAAGTCTTTCAGAGGACAGTGAAAATAGTCTCGCGAAATCCAGTTTTGAACCGTTCAATATCGAACTGAAAAAATTGCTGCAACTAGTATGAAATAACAAACGGGATCATGATGGATGTGCAATTTCCGTCTATGAAGTTTCCTACCCATGTTGAGAGGTTATAAAGTGTCCCATAACATAAAACTTGAATTTAGCGCCATTTAATTGTACAGTGATGCCAACGGAAAAAAAGATAACAATGTGACAGCTGACAGTTAGTAAAAATGGAACGCTATACAAAAGAACAACGCATTTTCATTGTTGAGCAATATTTTAAAAATAATGAGGTTTGTTCGAAAAAAACCATATTCAGTGATGAAGCTCATTTGATAGCTTCGTTAATCGTCAAAATCGTCGCATTTGGGGTTCAGAAAACCCACGGGCAATTGTTTACAAACAAATTCATTAACAACGCGTGACTGTTTGTGGCGGATTTTGGGCTGGAGGCATTATCGCACCATTCTTCTTTGAAAATGCGGCTGGTCAGGCAGTAACAATTAATGGTGTTCGTTATCGTGACATGTGGTTTCAACATTCAATCAATTACTGCATGAGTTATAAGGTGGGTTTCCACATGTCGGTTGATTGACAAAGTTTGACAGCTCTCGTGTTTATGTCATTGATCGAAACCACCGTCAGTTCATTTCCACTTATGCCAATTATTGGCAAAAAATCGTTTGTCAGTTGATTGACCAACTTAGAACTCGATGTCAATTAATTTTCACTGTCAATTATAGACAAAGTGACATTTTGTTTGACAATTCAGCTATTTCCACTTGTCTAGTGGTTTCTTTGTCAGTTATTGACAAACGCTGTTAGTCAATTTATTGACAAGCAATTTTTCGCTATTTCCACTTGCGAATTCTTTAATTGGCCTAAAAATACGTCAATTGTCAATTTCAAATCGACAAGTGGAAACCCAGCATTATTTCCCAATCGTGTTTTTGCGATCAGAATTAGCCAGCCAGATCTTGCGATTTAACGCCATTGGAGTTTTTTCTTTGGGGTTTTTTAAAGTCAAAAGTATATGCAAGCAAGTTCACGACCACCAACACCTTGAAAGAAAAAATTGGGAGGTGTATTAATGAAATTCAGCCACATTTATGCGAAACGGTCATAGAAAAGTTCAATAAAATAGTACGTACTTGCCAGCAAATCCGTGGCGGACATTTATCCGATGTGCTATTCTATACATAACCCCAATCTGTATACTCTATGAATTAATACAAAATTTAAGGTTTCTAATTAAAAACTTCTATCAGAACTACATTTTGCGTGAATTATGGGACACCCTTCGGCCTTCATATTCTTGATGAGACTGAAATCTCCAGACTTAGAGACAGGTTAAGCAGAGCAATGGTGTTTATTCTAGTACAAAGTCTATACATCTAACCCCTGACATTCTTTAGAACGAAGATTAAAGTTTCTTTGAGAAGACTTGTTATACCAGTGTAAGAGTGTATGGTCAGGGGTTGAGAATTTCATTGACATTTTCATGGATTTATCCTGTACTTTTTGACAGTGATTACCAACGTTTAAGTTTTAATGTTAATCCTACTGTGTTCTGTCAAAAAGGTACCCAACTTTGGAAGATAGACAACAAATTATAATGTTGGTCGATTTGTTGAAGGTTTTTTGTACACTGGCTGTAGTTTAGAGTCTAATCAGTTTTTATTTTTCAACACCTTCATAGGATTAGGTATACGAGGACAATAATTATTGAATGTAATTGAGACCAAGTACAAAAAGCCAAATAGTACCTCAAATTGCCCTTGAGAAAATGACGTTAATTATGTCTCTCGGAAAATTTAGTTGAAACACCGACTGGATGTTAGACCTTTGCCTTTGCTACCGTCGTTACCACGATGAAGACTATAAATGTTTATCGTCATCTATGCAGATAACGAACTACTCCAGAGCCTGTTCAATTGGTTTGTTGTTACTGCTGTCAAAATCTCGTCACGATCTTACAACCTCATTCAGTATTATGTATTTGCTTTTCTCACCAGTCAATGAAAGTGTTGTAGTGGATTTCATTAAAATACCAAATTAGTCAGAAAAAAACACGCGTTCCTCTAGCTACACGCGGAAGATGACTTGATAAAGTTGAGTTATTAGTATTCATCCCATATACCCCTATAAGTATGCTCGAGAAACGTGAAGGTATCTCTGAAAAGAACCTTCAAAAAAATTAGCAATTTAATTGTCAAGTTCAGAAATCATCAGAACTTCCTGAGACGCAATAGAAATCAGACTTGTTTCTAGTGCGTAGGCATTTTATTTTTGTTTACCTACAAAGAATTATGTATAACACTTATCGTCGGATGCACTTTATACCACAAGATGTGCGTTCTCGTGTAAAGTGTCGATAAGAGGATACTTAACTGCAAATCAATTATGGCTGTGAAAGGGTGTAGTTTATACTGAAAGCTGTTAGATGTGTGGATTTTATTGCACAGAGTTTTGTAGCTTTCGGATCGATGATTCCGTTTTGAGAATCCCCAAAACTCTACCTCTGCCCTTATGGATTTCTTTGTTCTTTTTTTATGGCAAAAACTCCTTCACTTGATTGTGCTACTGGTTATTCGGCGTTGGCGCTGCGCTTAATGTGCGTTCGCATTCAACTCCTTTGCCATATCGTGTGTACAGTTATTTATAGAACACCATCAACGAGTGGAATAAACTTTAAACAATGCCCCGATGATGGCTCACAGAGGGAGTACAAAGGAGTTAGTTGAAACAAAAGGCGGCGAACAATGTTATAATAAATAAAGTTTCCTTTTTTAGTTTTAACGTGTTCTTTCCATTGTGTCATACCATACCCAATACAGCAGAGTGCGAGAAAGAAGCGGCGTGGAAAAATGAAAACTTGATTAATTAGCCCAACTGCTATCCAATTATACGATTTAGGATTGGATGTGAATACGAGTGTACCCCTTATGGTGTGAAAAATTCTCAATTTACTCGCTGCTGTCAATTGAATCTTGAAATCAATTGCTGACTCGAGTTTCGAAAAATAACATTCTTCATCACTAGCCATCGATGATGAGATGAAGAGGATCCATTTAATCGCAATAAATGCGCGTATTGTTGTCCTCCATTAAAATTAATCAACCACAAGAGAGTTGGGAGGTTTTTATTTTCCCTGTCGATGCCCCAAGCAGCACAAACCCAACGACAAAAGGAAAACACGAGAATATTAATTTAATAGGATGCCCTACGCCCCTACCTACCACTGTCTCTGTCGGCGAAGGGCACACCAGACACCAGTACACAGACCGCAACTTATCATTGAGCTCTGGGACGAATGCATTCCTAAAATTGACCAAGAGACACTCCACTCTTATTATTGCGTTGCGTGTGCCTGTGGTTTGAAATTCAGAATTGTATCTGTGTGTGTCCATTATTATTTACATTAACTGTATAATCGGACTGATTAAATTTTATTTCGTAGCTTTCTTATTTGTGTGTCCATTGAAATTGACAACAATGCAGATAATGTGTATACGGATTCAGAAGAATTCCATTCGTCTCAAGGGTGTGATGATGATGGCATCGCGTGTAGAATGTCCCTGGCAGACATGACGTGTTCTTATTGTGTTTGTGTTCCATCAGTCCAAGTGGAATCTAAACTAAATTACTTGGGAGTAGGTAGCTATTAGTTTGTAAACTTGAAAGACGAATTCTGTGCGACTATAAATCATGGTTTTATTGTGTCGCGTTTTAGATGACAATCAAATCAATTTGATTAAGCTATTAGCGCTTATCAACCAAGTTATGAGGGCGTATACCTATAATTTGTTCCTTAAATGATGGACACTTATAGCCGGGTTTAAGTGGCATTTTTTTATGGTTTTTGATTGATGTGGGGTCGTATTGGCTATTGGCTAAAGAAAAGTTTTTAGATTGTTCCTTATTCGCTACTTTTGGTGAAGTTTTATTATGGGACAAAATGGAGAAGTTTGAAATTCTTTAGATTGCCGGAATGTCAAATAAGTAACAACAAGGAAAATGTTGTCGGAGTTCTATGCCCAGACAATCATTTCAAAACGAAGGATAGGACTATTCGTTTTTTTGGCGTTATTTGGAAATAGTTCCTCTGAGCTATTTCAAACATGCACAAGGAGACGCGCTATCATGCGACTTCTTCAATCTTATACTGGAGCAGGTACTTCAACAGGTCCGTTTAGCGGACGATATTAATATCATCGGTCGTTCCCAGCGTGCCGTGATAGAAGCGTTCACGACGATTGAAGAACAGGCGAAATCCGTTGGGCTTGAAGTAAATGAGGACCAGCACAAGACTTAGTACATGCTATCAACAAACAAGCAACTGTCCACCGGCTAGGAGAGAACGTCACTATTGATAACAACGGAGTAAACATGAATTCCACAAATGACACCCCAGTGGAGATTCGGCAAAGAATAACCCTAGGAAACCGTTGCTACTTCGGTAGCAAAACAATTGGCTTCAAAACTCCAAACTCGTAGGACGAAATGTATGCTCTACAAAACACTTATCCTGCCAGTTCTGCTTTATGGCGCCGAGTGCTGGACGATAAGCAAGACGGGAGAGCTGATACTGGGCTCCTTGGAAATAAAAATACTTTGGCGGATTTTTGGTCCTGTGTGCGAGGAGGGCGAATGGAAGAGAATATACAACCGCGAATTCTATGAGCTGTACCAAGATGTGGATGTAGTCCAAAAATCCCAAAACACGACGACTACATCTGCTCAGTCACATTGAGCTAATGGACAATATTGATCCACCTAAGAGGATCTTCCAATACCAGCCGCCAAGTTCGAGAAGACAAGGAAGACCGCACCTCCGTTTCAAGAAACAAGCCATCGCGGATGCCAGAGCACTTGGTCTCGATAACTGGAAGAAGCGTGCCTGGGATCGGAGAGGATGAAACGCTGCAGTCAGCAGTGTCTCAGACAGAGGCCCTTATTGTGATTGTCGATCAGCGATCGTCACGACAATTGTCGATTGCGTCGATTGATTTTAGCTATTCGTAAGCACAAAATTTGTTCACTTCCCAGAGAAAGCATCGATCAAACATTTGTAATTGACTACAAGCGACTGTCAAATCGACAAATATCGATCGCAATTGGCAGTCACAGTTCTCGATCGATCGACAGTTGTCGATCAACGATTAACTACCGACACTCACAATAGGGGCCACAGACTCTACACGGGTCGGGAGCCCGATAAGTAACTAAGTTGTTTGGCGTGATGTCATGTGGTCTCTACACAAGGCTGGTATAGTTAAAAGACAAAATACATATGTAGTCAAACGACAGAACATCTTAGAAAGGAAGGTTCTTAGTTAGGAGACCAAGGCAAATAGAGCTAGAAGCGAAATATGTAATTCAACTTACATAAGGGACCTGAATCCGCAAGTGTTTAGAAAAATACACAATATACTGCTAGGTTCCACATTTCACTTTCACTCGAAATGAAATCGGAAACGAATTTTTGTGTTCTACATTTAACTGTATTCGATTTCGATTTCAAAATTTACGGAATTGAGACAAAGTGAAATTGTGATTTCGAAATGCAGAACACTGAAAACGAATTCACTCGATTTGCAATTTCGATTTCATTCGATTTATGGAACCTAGCTGATAGTTTACAGTTTCCGCAACAGGTCCCCAACTAGACCTAGCTTCTCACAACCATTCGTTTGTGAGTTTTTAGTTTTTGGGACGAATTTTTTGCTGATTTCGAACGTCTGAATTGAGGCTTTTCTAGGACAGTGTTGTATTCTCGGGTGTTTGTCAGAAATTCGCGAGACGAACACGTTTGTTTTCATTTATTTGCTACGTTTCTTATTGATTGTGACGGGAGTTGCTACCTCCCAAAGCATCACATCGAAGCTACACTTCAAAATCTTGAACCGCCAACGAAGAATTGTCTATTAATACGTGAGATAAGAGGAGCTAGTTCCGAATGGATTCCAGGGAGTAGTATTGTGGAATGTAAGATCAACATCAGTCCACTAACTATACCATACAGATCAAATCGAATCAATCATGAAATTTTCATAATAATTAAAAGATTAATCTTCTTTAATATTTTTAACGCGCATTTTGTGTTGTATTATCGCAAAATACTGCTCTCAAATGTAGCATTCCCTTCTCGAGATAGAGAAACTGCACAACACTAAGGAGGTTGTTTTGTTCGCTCAATTATGTGAATGACATCTGCGTCGGCGATTACACGGTGGCGGTTTCCAATTGCGCAAAAAACACTTTTCCAATGCAAATTCAAAGAGGTCGTCTTATCTGAATCTATTTTTATATGATCTTGGCGACGACGCACGTCAGTGCAGACCTTGACGGAGTACATAATTTCACATTGCCATCCATAGTGCAGATTAATATAATGAGCTCTTGAACGATATCTCAAATGCAGACGAAATAATCGACTTTCAATGAGGGAATGGACAATGGTCTCCTCAATTAATGCTATTTATGTCTTGCTAATTGTTAACCGAATGGTCCATTGTTTTAAGAGCTGATTCTAAATATATTTCACTTCATATTCAGATCAGCTTCTGAATTTTTTTGGTTCGTATTAATGAAGAACAATATTCCGTTTGAGGTTTCACTCATTCATCGTCTTCAATGGAAGGCAATGTTCTTAAACCTTGTTAGTTAAATGTGAAAGTCAGATAGAGTCCATTGGCCACAGCGGTGGAGGTTCTATAAATTAAAATTTTATAAGTATTCCTAACACATTCCACAGTGAAAAGACCTCTAATAAACAGTAGGTACAGGGCAGGATCTAAACAAGACATTTTTTGAACCAATTGGTGGTCCATTTAAATAAAACTGACTTCTCTATACGACTCTGGAGTTGACTTTGGACTAAACATATTCTCCGATGTAGTATAGCTTTAAAAATAGGCGTTGCCGAGGTAAGGCTTACACCCTTTTATACTCTTTGGTCTATAGATATTGGCTATCCGGTCCGGGAACGGACGATGGCTTGCTTAAAATATTACGACGAATTAAGAACACTTTAAATTTCTTTAAAAGGGTTCCATGTCACTTTGAAACGAAACGGAACGGAAAACACTTTAAATTTCTTTAAAAGGGTTCCATGTCACCTTGAAACGGAAAGGAACGGAAAATAATATCTCTGATTAGCTTGCTTTGAAAAAGAAGTTCGGAAGAAATTCTCTCAACAAGTCGGCCGCAAAACTAGTATGGGCTTCGAATGATGATTGATAATACAGATGCTATACAATATACAGACATTGAAAGTTTCTAGATCAAACTATAGTTACATATCTGTAAGAAGTTGCCAAGACTTTTGGGAGATAAAAGTAGGCGACTAAAACGCGTGCTGACGGATCTCCCCACTAAAACTCGAGCAAGCATATTTGCTAAAGTTTTCAATGGCCCTTGATGTTCTGCCGGGCCCAGACAAATAAACACTCAAGTTGATTCAAATGACACTAACCTCATTTTTAATCACCGGAACTTTAGGAATCGTCTAAAATTTTTGACGATACCCGAACCGATCATCGTCATACGTGTTCTGCGCCCAGGAAAGCAGAACTATATGTTCTGAAATCCTTTGACAGAATACCTCTTACAAGGAAGGCGAATGGAGAAAAAGCTACAGCGGGAACTATGAATATGAATTATTGGAGACGCCATTGAAGGTCATAATTGATTTTGGCTTCCACAACTTTAGGACAGAGGGTCATAGTTGTAAGTATCGGTATGGCGAAGGGTGTCCCATAATTTACGCAAAATTTTAATTTTGCGCCATTTAATAGTACAGTGATGCCAACAAAAAAAAAAGATGTGAACAATGTGACAGCTGACAGTTCGGGTAATCGGGTTTAGTAAAAAATGGAGCGCTATACGAAAGAAAGTCCGCAATTTTCGAACAAAATCATCTTCAGTGATGAAGCTCATTTTCATCTTGATGGCTTCGTTAATCGTCAAAGTTGTGACATTTGTGGTTCAGAAAACCCACGAGTAATTGTTTAGAAACAAACGTATCCACAACACGTGACTGTTTGGTGCGGATTTTTGGGCTGGAGGCATTATTGGACCATTTTTTTCGAAAATGAGGCTGGTCAGGCAGTAACAATTAATGGTTTTCGTTATCGTGACATGATAACGCAGTTTTATGCCCACAACACATGTGCAGAAATTCTGAACGCTTCACTGCAAGAAGTACTGCAGATGAAACAGAATTCGATTTGCATCGGTTGCTGTCAATACGAGGGAACAACACTGACGACAAATAATTTCCGTCTCTCTTTTCCTCGTATGCATCAGTAGCTGAATTTAAAAATTCGATGCTGCCAAGTCTATTTAATTTAATTCACTGCGTTGCTACGCCTAAATTACAACAAGACGATGCCACATGCCATACAGCCAGAGAAAGGATTCAATTACTGCAGAGTCATTTTCTAATCGTGTAATCGGCCGTTTTTGCGATCAGAATTGGCCATCCAGATCTTGCGAATTAATGCCATTTGACTTTTTTCTTTGGAGTTTTTTGAATTCAAAGGTCTATGCAAACAAGACCACGACCACCAACGCCTTAAAAGAAGAAATTGGAAGGCGTATTAATGAAATTCAGCCACATTTATGCGAAACGGTCGTAGAAAATTTCAATGAACAATGGCGACCATTTAGTACATTATGCATCGTTAAAAATATTCTGCCTGAATTCTGTCTTCCATATGCTCCAACAAATTGACCAAATATTACAAAGTCCTTATTACGTTCCAGTAATTATTTCTCGCCGAAAACCTCCCAAGTTCTGACAAGTCAAAGTGAAAAAATAAATTAATTGCACACAATTATTTCAAGAAAACGACTCCAGAGCCAGAGAGGAACTTTGCCAATTTGCCAAATGCGAACCAAATCACATTGTGACAGGCATTCTTCGTAAACGATTTAAGTACCACCCGCTGCGCAACGTCAACCAAGCCCAGCACAGAGAAAAATAATTCCTCAGTCTGCGACTGGTAGGTCCGTCCGTTCATACTTAAATATTCTACTTATTTCCATTAAGCGAGTATTTCAAATTCAATTTAATGACATCGTATAGTCCATCGTCCCCCGTTCATTACTTAATTGCATGCCAATTCTCCAAGTTTCATTTAGTGGAAGAAAACATCAAACACAAACAGGAAAAGGGAGTGCTACTGGTGAGTAGCTACTGTTTGTGTCCCTATACGCAAAGTATATAGTGCAGTTTACTTATCCAACAGCAGCATTACTAATTAATTAATATTTTTGCATTGCAACCTTTTTAATTGAGGAGTCTGATTAAGAATAAAAAAAAAATTATAAATAAATAAATATTAATGTCCCTTGTGACTAAGGAGTACTTACAGTTGCTTCGTTTTCTGAATGGTTGGTATCACCATTGATTTGTGGCTTCAATTGATCGGCATCCTCGATTTTTTCCAATTTGCCGGTACCTTCTTCGGCGATGCCATCCTTTTTCGGTTCTGTAGTTATATCGACGGATCGTTTGCTTTGTGTCTTACCCATCTTTGCTGTTTTCTCTTGGTACTTTTTTTTTTCTTTAATTAGACTTCTTGTTCTTGGTTTCTGCTTCTTTTATCTGAAAGGAGAAGGGGTGGAAATTATGAATAATGATTGATTAGAAAGGCGAAATGAAGTGAATATTTTAATCAGAGAAAAAACTGAGAGGGAAAAATCCTTAATTTAATTTTTGAAATTAGCATGTTTGAGTTTCCTTAATAAACCAATGATTGGGGGGGGGATACTCAAACAAAAAAGGAAGTCACTAAGTAAATTTGGCAGAATTCATTTGACGGGTAAATGAGAAAGAAGCAAAGTTATGGCTGCTGGTGGAACAAAGTGATTCGCCTTTAATTAATAATTTGTTGGTAGAGTATAGAGTATTGTATTAACACCTTGGTGAACAATTTGTAAATTTGGGGATGAATTATTTAGTATTTAATGGCGCAAAAGCAGTAAAATTTCAAGATATTGGCGCGAGGGTAGTAGACTTCTAAATGTGATATTGATGATGATAAACACCCTCATATTGTTGCATTAAACAAGGGGGATATGTACTGTGCACAGAGTTTTATTTTTCAATTCAAGAGGGACTTGCATACGTAATGGCTGACAACTGACAAGATGACAAGAACGCTGGATTGGTATACACTTAACCTACTCCCCTTTTTTCAACCCGATTTCAAAGTCGCCTATGACAGCATTTATGGGGCGAGCTGTACAGATTCATGTTTAGTTTTGACATCCTGCAAAACTCTAAAATTTCTAAAATGTATCCGACTTATCAGCTTTTAGTTTCTTATTTTTAGAAAGTGGTTATTTTGATGGTGAAGTGACCAATTTATAAGACTCACTGATAGCTGAAGATGCCATAAAAGGTAAACACTAAACCCAATGCGCCGCTATGGGTTTTACAAAACGTTGAAGTTAATGATGATGATGATGTGATGAGCAATACCAACAAAACAAAAAAAGAATCATGAAAATCGGCAAAGCGGTTATCGAGATACATATAACGTCATCGAATTTAACCCCATAAAAGATGTCTTTTGTATAGGAGGTATACGATTTTGAACATTTTTTTGTATGGGCGGTGCCACGCCCCAAATTTGACCAATCTTCACAGGAGCACTCCAGGGCCAATAACTAAGATTATCTGTAAGTTTGAGCTCACTCGATTTTGTGGTTTTCGAGATATGTATACGATTTTGAATTCTTTTTTGTATGGGTGGTGCCACGCCCCTTTCTCCAATTTTGACCAAACTTCACACAATAGCCTTCGTGCCAAAAACAAAGATTTTCTCAAAACTTTTCGAAATATACCATGAGCCACGCCCCTTTGTCCAACTTGTTTACATACAAACCTACTACAAAAGAAAAGAATCATAAAATTCAGTGTTGCCAAGCTCGAGATATAAAAAGACAAACAAAGATATATCAAACTCAATTTTATATAAAGAAGGAGAAAATACAAGAAATAAAGAAGGATTTTTTAAAATTCAACCTTAAAGTCGGTTGAAACCAACGCGAAAATGCGAAAGCGGGAGCGAATTTCGCGCGGGAAATGATTTGCTATATTGCCATCGCCATATATGTGTGTATTTTGAAAGGGTTAAAAGGGGGGGTCAAACTGTGTATTGGAAATTTTTTAGTTTTCATTTGATCGAAATTTTGCTTGGGGCCTGAGTTATTGGCGATGTCCCCTTTTAAGGGGGGCCTTTTTCGTAACTCACGAACCGTTCGTCGTATCAATCTGAAATTTTGTACATTGATAAAGATTAAAAAATAGTCATAAATGTGAATCAATACAAAACAAAAACTTGACAGTATTTTTAGGCAATATGTACTTCCATACGTATTTTGAGGTATCACTGCTCTTTCAGCTCCGTCCAGAGGAGTTGTACTTAATCGAAGGAATTTCATAATATTATTCTGGTATCTCTATACCTTATCTACCTGTGTTTTGTGCCATAGATATTGGCTCCTTCTGTGTTGAGATGCCAACTCTCCATTTACAAATTGCTAGTTTTGTATAAAGAGTAGAACTTGTTTTCATACAAAATTCGAATTACAACGACTTGGGTGATCTGACAAACACAGACATCAAAAGCCTCTTACGCTTTATTAAGAACTCAAAATGGTTCAACTAAAAGGGAGATCTTATATGATCCGTTTTTCGTGGTATCACAATAGACCTATGCAGGGCTAAGTGTGTTGGCACTTCCCAGCTAGCACCCACTTTCAGCCAACCAACCAAGCCTAATGGACCTGATGATTCATTAGGAAATTTGTCCGAAATTTCTTAAAATTTTTGAATAGTATGACAAGATAATAAGGAAAATGTTTTTATTAAAACTTAATAAGCACATTTTGATCTAAATATGTGAATAAAAAAAATATTATAATAAAATAGAAAGCGATTTAAGTGGGTGCGCCACTCTGCTAGCTTCACTAGTTTCTTTATAAACTTCAGAGTAGTCTATATCTATATCCTGTACAACGAATTTAGCGAGCATTTATCTGTGCTGTGGAGAGAAATGGGGTCGCTAAAACTTCCCAAATGCGCGGCGGGTCGCTTTTCATGGCGGATTGGTATTTTTATATTTCCAAAAGCGATTCGATCCATTCAAAAGTGATAGCTATTGTGAGGATTGCTGGTAATAAATCCGCCAGCAATCCGTCACCTGAATAGCTATCGCTTTTGACAGCTTTTGAAAAATACAAAAATATCAATCCGCCATGAAAAGCGATCCGCCGCGCATTTGGGAATAAGCCTCCTGGGCTCAACAATTAAAATCATTTTTTTGAATTAGCCTACATAGATTTATGAGTATAATGACAAGTTGAGCGTAGTAAGGTCGAAATAGAAATGTTTTCTCCCCCTTTTTTCAACCCTTATAGGACCAATTTTGGAAAACGATGAATGAGGCATGTAATAATTTTGACTTATCTATCAACATACAAACTTTCAAGCTCATACGGCTAATGGTTCGTGAGACCCCCCCTTACTCCCCGCGACCCCTTTACTATTGAGCTAATTTAGCCACACATCTATAAATCAGAATATAATCATGAAAATCGGGCGAATGGTTCTCGAGTAATGGAGAAACGAACAGACGGACGTTGCATTTTATAAAGTAGTATGAAAGTATGGATAATATGGATTTAGTTAGTCATCAAAGATTTTGTACTAAATTTCATAAATATCTTAAAAATTACTCATTTTGTTGTCTGCAAATATGAACTTTGTTTTTATATAAACAAACATTTTCCAAGAAGCTTATCACAAAAACAACAACGCCACTTTCATTCAAAGAAAACCCATCTAGTACAATGTTTCAAACGAAAACACACAAAAAACCCATCCTAATCAAATGTGCGTAGTTTGCTGTTAGCAAACCAGATACTGCAAGATGTATCTATTTTTATAAATTTATCTCTAGCATGTGTGTTAAGCATTGAATGGCACTCGACACTCGCAATGAAATGGAACAAACAAGAAACTCTACGATGCCCATTCATTCAATGGCGCTGAAAATAATCTATTTCAAAGAACAGTATGCATAATGAATTAAATAATAACAAATAGATAGCTATACATTTTAAAATATCGTAAACGACAATGGGAGAACAAAAGCCAGCACCGAGGCGTTAAGAAAAGGTGCGCTCCACTCTATGTGATGACAATTAGAAAAAAAGTGCATTTATTGGATACTGTCGATCGAATTTCAATGGGCTACCCTTTCCGTAGGCACGTCTTGAATTTCATGACGGCGGCTACGGCCGGCGGCTCCGGAGCTGAGCATTCTGATAAGAATTGTAAATTACAAGATGTCTACCGAGACAATAGGGGTGATGATGGTGGTAGCAACGACGCGATGATGTTGATTACAGGCGTCTCGAAGGGGTGCAGCGTAGTGGCGCTCGCCATCACTCTCCAGTCGCGACAGTCTTCGTTATATTTTTAGTGGGAGCGCATAATAAATTTTTCAATCCAATCAGTAGAGTAGCACGTATCAATTTGCTGATTACGTTCATTTTGTATATGTATGTGTGTGTGTGTTTTTTTTTTAAGGGATTTAAATTTAAAATTACACTCATCGTTGTTTTTATAATGTTAAATGTGCGCTCAACTATGCACTTCCGCATCAAAGGAAAAAGAAAAGTGCGTTGTCGTCGTGTTGTAAGTGCGCAAATAATTTGGCAGCTAAAAGCTGGCACAGATTTCTACTTGTTCACTAATTTTATGCAGCTATGTAGACGTTTTAAATTTAATTTAGCACCTCGTTGTTTGAATGGGATTTTCGAAACGAAATGACAGGAGCCGAGGTAGAGGAGGCGGAAGACAAAAGCAATCTATTTGTTTCGAGAGCTACTTTTACTTTCATTTAGGGTGCCCTCTGTGTATGTGTGCACCCCAACCACACCGTTTTCGATGTAGTTGTGAACCGATGAGGGACGGGTTAATGCACTGTAATTGCCAGAAAGTCAATAAATTGAACAACTATTGGTCTTACGGGGGATTTTAACGATGGGGTGATTGAAATATGACATTTTGTTTGCTAGCGTTAAATAGTGACTACACACATGTGTGGGGATGGGGAGGGTGTCAGTGTATTACTGAACAATGAGCAGATACGAGATAATTGTAATTGCTTTCGATTTACGATTATTAGGCCCGGGAAACAGTGCACCGACTTTAATGATGTTTTCCAGAAGGTCAACGACGCATTATGTGTGGTTATGCGTTGCACTTGAGGAGCATCGACGGGCCATCGACAATTTGCGGCCACAATGTTCATAGTGGAAAAACGAGTTATGTCACTTGTAGAAGGGGACACCGAGGACAAACATACATAATTGTGTCGGGTTTTAGAAGTGTCATCGAATTGGATTGCATTGCGATTACCTTACCTATACTATCTGAATAAATGGACAATTGTGGTTAATAGCCTCTAAGATACCTACCTTTTATGTGTATACTGGTCTATTTAATTGACAACTACGGATGTGTAACAACAAATTGTACGATCTTATTACAAGTAAGTTGTTAGAACAATTCACATGCAATTGTGGTCACCTTATATTCAGCTATAGGCTCTACGAGTGCAGTTTTACTGTAATGGTACTAAAACAGTTGAGAAATTTAGAATGGGAAGAAGTCGTATGATTTACTTTAGTCAATAAGTCCCTGAAAATTGAAATAAGCAACACTCTTCCAGCAAAAAAAGGAAACGTTTTATTTTTAAACAAGGTGGCACAGAAGTTGTCACGCGCGATGTTCTTTGGCTATAAGTTGCTGGTTTTGGTCTTGGATATGTTTATTTGATGCCTTAAATTTCAGTAAAAAAAAAGAGTCGGTTAACATGGCTCTGTAACGCCCATGCCGTAACGTTGTTCCCAGCATAATTGTCAAAGAGCCTCATTGAGTCTCACACTCTCGTCTCGGCTACAGCAGCCACATTCTCGTCTGTGCACCGTGCGACAGCGCGGGAGTGTTGTCCACTAGCATACCAGTCTCACGAACGTCTTGCACAAACTTGCGAACAGCGGTGGGTGTTTCATTTCGGCCAAAACTTCTTTTCAAAAAAACGCACTGTTTGGACTACACAGCACTCAGTTTGGAAATAAGTTTTCAATATTTCCCAACGTTGTTCAAGCGTAAAGCGACTCATTTCGTATGATAACGAGTTTCTGTCAAGATTTCGAGCTGTCAGTGTCAAAATACCTATGATTTAAAAAGAAACCACTAGATGGCCCACCTTTATAATGAGCACACGAAATAAGTTTTTTTACAAAACTTTTGTAGATGTCTGTTTTAAATAGCTATATAACAACAAAATTACATATTTGACAGTTCTGTCGGGAAATTCAGGTGCGTAAGCTGCTTCTTGGCAACGAAAATGTTGTACTTAAGGTGGCAACGCAATTTGCTTTAGATTGCAGGAACTTTTTGACTCTGAGCATTACGATGACAGAACCCTTTTTTTAAATCACAATGATAGAATTAGAAATAAAACTAAATAGTGGGCGCGAGAATCGACTGCTATGGGTCCACTTTAGCAACCTACACCCGCGACCCACTTAATAGACAAGCGGATCATTGAAAATGAATGAATGAATAGTGGGCGCGGTTTAGAGGTTTTTATGAACGTTTTTAACTACGATTCGCTTACGTGTGATCTATTCCGAAAGTATTCGTACGTAAAAGCTGTAATTACGTGGACTTTTTACCACATAATGGCTTGTCCTTACTACTTTCGTTAAGGCGTCCACTTTACACGAAAATATGGGGCATATGACTTGGAATTACAGTCAAAACCGGAAAGATACGTTTGACCGTAAAACTTTAGCTTGTGTTCACAGAAGCAAATGCAAACACTGCATTTCGAAGTTGGCCGTAAAATAAAAGATTGTAAATGAATACTTTCAAAAAGCCTGTATTTTTTACGTAACCTACCAAAAAATAACAAATCTGATGATGGTCGCTGAACGCACTCGTAGAGCTGATATGGTTTTGTAAATGAATGCCCCTATTGTGTAAGACAACTACATCTACAGTTGAGTTGTCTCTTGGTTTTATGTCATTCAAAATTCGTTATAGTCCGTATTGTTATACTCAACCTAGATAGAGAAGTTGTCTGTCAAAACACAACAAATATGGCGGTGGTTGTCAATAAGTTGTTAGTTAGTTTGGGTTGTGTAAAAGTTGGGTTGAATTGAAGACAACTCAACTCAACTAAGTTGAGTTGTGTTCCATAATAGGGTCAGAAAAGACATTAACTTGTTTACGCTTTACGATTCCATTTGAAAAGACATAAAAGTTGTGAATTTGTCTTTCAAATAATCTCAAACAGAAAGTCAGCGCCAGCCAGCGCAGCGGTGCGAACAATGAAAACTCTTATCATCTCGCAGTTGATTTGATAAATCATCCATACAAATTGATATAGAAGTCATCTGACTTCTCTTATTTTGTGTAGTAGCATTAAGATTCGTTCACCATTTGCCCCTTACGATAACAATCTGAATTGCACATTTCGTACTTCATTTTGACAGCTGTCAACATTTGATGCGTTCATTATAAGCACTGCAGAATTTCGATGGAAGGGGAGCAGCTTCCTCCTATTGGTAATTAAGGTCCGCACAAACCAACGCCAAAGGAATGGCAGAAGGCGATATAGAGGGACTTTAGTTTTGATTGAGGTTGGCTGCATTGCATACTTTGTTTGTGCGGTTTTCGGCGGGCTGGTGGTTAACGTTTTAAAAAAAAACTGTCGGATAGCACAAATTTTTGACAGTTGTCGTTTAGTTGCAGTCGACTCTATAAAAACTATGAATTTATTTGTTTACAAAAAAAAAACAGAAAGATTGTGCGCATTCCAACCAGAAATATTTGCCTTGTAAATTCTACATAACCAACCATCAAACGATTCGGTAGAAAAGTAGACTTTGGACTGAAGACCGACTTTTATACTTATGGACATCAGTAAAAAAATGAACTTCCTAAAGTACCATCTCCGCCCGTATATTGAATTTATGTATCTAGTCACAAAATGTATATACACAATTCAGAACAAATGCGATCATATAACAAAGTCATTTCCAGTTTTGGTCAACTCAATTGTATCCATTTTCCCATCTGACCAGCAATTAACAAAAACAGTCTCCATCAAATTGCCATCATTCGATTAAAGTTGAGCGATAACCCCCCACAATTGGACATCACATCCATCAAAAGCAAGCATTGTATTCGATTCGAAATCCTGGTGGTCTCGATTAGCTCTTAACTACTGCGCCACACAGGACTAGCTGTGTGGTCTGTGACTCCTTCTTCTCCAATCGAATTGAGTAATAAAAACTCATAGCAATTTCGATTGATTTGCATTTTATTACATGTAACCAGAAACTATCATCACAAGCAATGATGGACAGCGTCGCAAATAAAACTGTCGATGTCAATTGACCGACCGAGAGGGGGAGTATAGCCTAATATGATGATGGACACATTCCATCGCATAGAGAAAATCTTTCCCGATAAAAATCTACACATTCGCAATATGAATTAGTTTTTGTTTATATCCGTCATTTTATCTAGCTAAAAATTTTGACATGAAATTCGATTTTTATTTTCACATTTCTCGTTGACAACACAACAGCTTTTGTGAGCTGTCAACTCTAGTATTCGAAATTGCGCATTTCATCGTGTCAGATGTGTTAAACACAAAAGACGAAATTTGAATAAACAGAGGAAAACAAAAAAAAAAAAAAAATACACACGTCAAAGGAAGAAGAGAAAATTAATATTCCGGATATACAGTGATCCTAAATGGGTGATTTATTCAAAGAAGCCTGCTTTTGACGCATAACTTTACAATGCCACTTGCCTTTGCTTTATTTTTCCGAATTTCGAATGCGCCGTGACACTGACAGCCACAACATACAACCGATTGTGAATCATAATCAATTTACATTTAAAGTATCGTTTGTATTTATCAAAGTAGTCAATAATATGGAAAATTGTACACGGAATTACAATACATAATGTGACAATGACAGCCATGATGAGTGGACACGCTTTCAAACTGCCTTCTGACAGTTGGGTTCGAAATTTTGAACGCAAGATGAAAACTAAATAATTGTTGCCTTTGGGACACACATCCGCTAAGAAACGTTGTCTTGTATCTAGTCTGTGTGCGTGTGTGAGGTTGGTAACGGGTGTACATAAACGACTGTCCCCACTTCCGGAGTTGTTAGATTTAAATTTCCCAATCATGGTTCATTAGAAGTTCGGACTCGGTACAAACTTCCAAGGGGTACTTGTGCAACAGAGGTCAATGACTTGACCGCACATGGTAGAGGTATATTACACAGTCGTGCGTATTTTATGCCAAAACTGGATGCCGGTGTAGTACCGCAGGCTGGTTGGTTGTGGTCTTGTATGACGACCACGCAGAAAATAGGTAACACCACTGGTGAGTTAAAGGACCGGTTCTGGCAACAACAATCGAAGCGCGTGCTGGAATAAATTTAACATTTTATTGCGAAAATGTTGCAAAGTGGATTTTTTTGTATTCATTATTTGACAGACCTGATGGGGTGAAGATAAAATGATATTCTCAAATCAGTTATCTCCAATTAAAAGCATGTCCAGCTGACTATTTAGAAGAAGTCGATTCGCATTGAATAGGATTATACGCTCTCGAAGTGGACTTTAAAAATGTTTCCACTTGCGATGGAAATGTCAAAAATATTCAAATTAGGATTATAAATGACTTAACTACAGTTTTGAGGTTTTTTTTTATAGAAGAACAAAGGAGTGTTGTCTTTTCATTGAGAGATTTGAAAAGACTTGTGAATAGATTTGATTCAACCCGCATGTTGTTTAATGAATAAGGTTTTCATTTTGACTTTTGATTCATGTTTTGGAAGATACGTCATTCAATAGTGGCCTGTTCCGCCAAATGCACCATGTGTGCGCCATTTTGTTGTCTTACCTGACAGATCAAAAATTCAAAGAGTTCCGATATTTAAACCATATTTTGACAACGTACCTGAAAGAACAAAGAAGAATACAAAATCGTTAATATTAGATATTCATTAAAAAAGAATGTTGTGTTTAAAAATAGAAGAATGATGTGGAAAAAAGTCACTAGCGTGTAGTTAGCCCGTCACCCTGTCACCCACGCCAAAGCGTTTGACAAAATCATAAAATGAAGTCGCACAAGCCAGGTGTGTCTATATTATAAAGGGTGGGCCATCTAGTGGTTTCTTTTTAAACCATAGGTTATTTTGACACTGACAGCTGTTTACTGCTCGAAATCTTGACAGAAAGTCAGTATCGTAGAAATGAGTCGCTTTACGCTTGAACAACGTTGGGAAATATTGAAAACTTATTTCCAAACTGAGTGCTGTGTAGCCCAAACATGGGGTTTACGAAAAGAAGTTTTGGCCGAAATGAAGCACCTACCGCGCGTGCTGTATACGCAAGTTTGTGCAAAAATTTCGTGAGACTGGTATGCTAGTGGACAACACTCATGGTCCCCGTCGTCGTATCCGGTGCGTACGGACGAGATTGTGCCTGCTGTAGCCGAGAGTGTGAGACTTAATTAACGAACATCAACTCGCCATCGATCTCAACAGCTCAACATTTCACGCACTAGCCTGAGGAGAAAAGATCTCGGATAACTCGCTTACAAGGTCCAATTGACTCAGCAATAATTGATATCGCTTCGCAGTTTGGGCCTTAAGAGCAACTTGAATTGGACAACGATATTGGGCGAAAAATCATTTTTTCTGACATTAACAAACAAAATTGCCGCATCTAGGGGTTCGGAAAACGCGCACATTATTGTCGAGAAGCCAATGCATCCACAGAGAGTGATAGTTTGGTGCGGATTGTGGAGTGGTGGCCATCATTGGACCCTTTTTATTCGAAAATGAATCTGGGAACAATGTTTTGGTCAACGGTGGGCGTTACAGAGCCATGTTAATCGCACACAGCTCATGCCACAATCGATCTTTTGCGCACCAATTTCCCAAATCTTGTTATCAGCCGTCTTGGCAATGTCAATTGGCCGCCTCGGCTCCGTGAGCTACAGCCCGAGATCATCAACAAGGTCTTGGAAAATTGGAGTGACAGAATGCGCTACTGCGAAGCCAGCCGAAGCAGCCACTTGAACGACGTTGTGTTCCATAATTAATGGGAATGTTTGTTCTTACTAATAAAGCCGTACTACATGAAAAAAATTTAATTTTATTCATTTTATTGCATTTTTAAAAAGAAACTTGTATTTGGCCAATCTAAACATTTTTATTCACAAGTCGTGTTTTATTTATCTAACTTTATTCCATAAGCTTCAATCAAATTTAAAATAATAAACCCATCCTCACAGTACACACACGTGACCCTTACTTCACCTAATCCCTTTCAAACCTTGGCCCAACAAACCCATCCGAATCCAATATAGGAATCAAAAGAAAATAGGAGAAGATGTTCGGGTAGATACTTTCATCTCATGCTGATGAGCTTACCCTCTGATGTCTAATGTACCGTTTTACTATCTGATTTGCTGTTTATTTCCTCATTAATCAGATCCACGGTACGAATCAATCTCTGGATACCCACGAGGAGAAAGATTGTAACCCATTAAAACTAGGCACAACAAAGATAAAACGGAAAATAAAAATGTAAAGAATAAAAAGGTAGGTAGGTAGGTATATAGGAAGAAAAACTAAAACTCATTTACAGGGAACAATAAAACACGAACTTTTTTTTTTTCCAATTTTGAGTTACGATAGGTTTAATGGCTGACAAGACTGGCTTTTCGAAAACAAAATCTCTGACTGACAGTCGACCGAATTGCATTGTCAGATGGATGATTGTCGTTTGTTTGGAATATAAAGTTTGAAGTAGATGGATGCACCGCGCAAGAATAAGACAGTGTAGCAACCTAATGAAAGGCAATTAAAATTTGAAAAGAGAAAAAAAAATTTAAAACACGTTCCTTTTACGATATTAGCTATATAGCTCTCTCTCTTGATCATCTTTAGATGTGTTGTGCTCGTTGAGCTTCGTCATGGGTTCATGGGCTTATCTTGAACTCTCTATTTCTCTAATGAAGGTAAACCAACAAGGGGGCAACACACAATAACATTTGAAAGGAAAACAAAAAAAAAAGCGCAAGGAAGATGGTGCTACGATACTACAAGCAGTATAGTAAAAATTCGACCGATGTGCTATTTAAGATGAAGTCGAGGGGATGCTGATTGTTGATAGTGTGAAAATGATAAGTATAGGAAATAGTACAACTTAAAGGAAAGTTGAAACATGACACGTGAGTGTGAACGAACTATTCGCTGCAACGACATAAAGCTGATAAATATCTGTAAAATGTGTAACAAACTTTCCCGCTTGTTAAGTTTACAGATTATTAAGCAAAAATTCCTCCATGACAGAGTTGGGTAACTTTTCGAACGTGTAAATTACCCAGGTTTTTTTTCTAGCTCAAAGATGTGTAAATTTATTAATTTAAGTTAGTCGTTTTTAATCGGCTAAAAGTTGAATGCACCCGACGGCATGTTAAAATTAAATAAATTAAACCTTCAGCTGCAAGGGTCAGGAATTATGAAGTTGGAAGGTATGAGCAATGCATACATATTTTGTATTCGAAATTCGAAATAGAGTAGTACATATATACTTTTCTGTGTTTGATACTTTGAATCCTACTGTCACGTTAGTGTACCAAGATGAGAGGCGAAATACAAATCAAAAGCTACACTCCATTTCCAAGACTTGAAAAATGAGTTTCATCACTATTTTTTGACTGCGAGGACAAACGTGTTCTGAAACTGACCCGCGAGACTTTTATCGTCAACATTTCTGAGACCCATAGATACATTCGGAACTGAACTTGAAGATTTTTGGACCCCTAGACGAATTTCTTTTGTTAAAATTTAATAAATCGCTCTACCTAACCTTATTTACGAACACATATTTATGCGAGCAGTGATTCTCGGTGCCGATATGAGTTTGGCTTTGAGTAGGCAGCACTGAACCTAGGATTCAACAGTTGTATGAGAGATACCAGAACTACTTGACCGATATAAAGCTCATTTTGAATACCAACATGACGACGGTAAAAATAAGTCATCTAGACGAACAGGACTAAATCGATTCAGAATTTGATCCTGATCAAAAATATACACTTTGTGGAGTATCCGGTGGCTCCTTCTTGGCGTAGTTATCATGAAAAATGGCAGATGCATTTTGTTTTTCGATCAATTGCATGCAAGTATAAATCCCAAGTATTTGGCAGAGTTTGTTCTGACTGAACTACAAGCATTCGAGAAGAGAAGAAATCAAATTAATTTTTCCGCCTTCTGATAGGTACCATTTTTATAGCAATTTGTTTCTCATATCGCAGGAAATCAAAAGACAAATACAAATAATCGTTACACATGTCAAATAGAACAACAAATTCCAAATCATTTGTCAATTTTCAGACGATTGACAGTTGTTTCAATGCTTACTCAAAGAAATTTGTTGAGTAAAAAATAGTAAAGACCACAGTTGCCAGATTGGGCGCTTTGTCGTATTTTGGGCTATCTTTTTGCTTAAAAAACGATAGAAATTTCTTCCATGAGCGCCCAACACAATTTTGGGCTATATATCGTTTTACAAATTTTGTTTTAATTTTGTTTGTTTTACTTTTTCATAAAACTAAAAAAAAAAATATTTTGGACAAACCCTTACTTTGAAAACATGGCAGCACTCTTGTAGTCAAGTAACATCGAACAGTCGTTCAACTTGCACGCACTCAAATTTATTTTGCGGGCCTTTTTATTTGGCACGAGCCAAAATCCTGAAAATGTTTGGGCTTACGTGTTATCTTACGTAAGAAATGGATCGAATGAAGCAATTTTGAAGGAGTTAAGTTTATTTGCATGAAACCCAACTGCTAATACTTCCAGTGAGCAATGCTGTAGAACAGCGGCTCCCAATCTTTTTTGGTCGCGGAGCACTTTTCTGGAGAGAAATTCCACGCGGAGCACTTCGCTGTCAGTAAACCAATTTTCGTAGTTATAGAAAACACCCTATTTTTAGTTGCTTTCTTATTAATTTTTATAAATTAAAGCAATAAGTAACGTGATTTGACTTTTAGCATATTTAAACTAGTAGATATTAAAAAAAAAAAAAAAAAAAAAAAAAATTTTAACTCATTTTCAAGTTGGTCACAGAAACACAAAGACTTGAAAATTCTAGTTTCCAAAAAAAAAAAAATAAAAAAAAATAATAATAAAAATTAACAATATTTACTGGAGGAATAGCCTTTATTTTTTTTAAAAGGGCAGTCAATCTTTTCTGAAGAGGTTCCACTAAAACCCTGGGCCAAGCTTCTCACAACCACTCATTTGTGTGAGTTTTTATTTTTGGGACGAATGGAAGGGATACCTACAATTTTATGCCGAGTGGCGCAGTGGAAAAAGAACTTAATTTTTAATTTGTGTTTTTCTGCGAATCGAACGTGGGACCCCTCGCACAGTAGTCCAACACGCTAACCACTAAGCCACTGCGCCCACAAGCAATTCTATGTACCTTTTTTAAATTTGTGACGTAGGATTGGTGTACAAACAGTGCACTATGTTCGGTTGGAAGGCCTTAGGTCTGCAGGGATAAAAATCATTTAGTCCGTTTTCCATTCTTTACTCCATTGTATTCCGTTTCCAGGTTAACTTGTAGTTGAATACGATACCCAGGTATTTGTCTTCTAGTAACAGATTAAGACGAATCTCTCTCAATTTTGGTGGTTGCCATTTTGGTATCGTTGGTTAGGTCTTGTTGGGACTAACCGCTGCACCGTTGCGTTGCTCTCCGTCCACTTTGATAGTTCTGATAAAGCAGATTCCACAACTTCGCTAATATTCGGCCCTAGCGAGGTATCCGTCGTAACGGAGAATTCCCCGCAACGCATACTCCGTCGGAGACAGTCGAGGTATCCGTCTTCGGAAAGAATAATTAAAATGCAACGACGCATTGATTTGACATCCAGCTAGGTTCCAGAAATCAAGTGAAATCGAAATTGCAAATCGAGTGAATTCGTTTTCAGTGTTCTGCATATTTCGAGCGATTCGGAAACTCCGAAATCCTTTCGAAATCACAATTTCACTTTGTCCAAATTCCGAAATTTTAAAATCGAAATCGAATGCAGTAGAACACAAAAATTCATTTCCGATTCCATTTCGAGTGAAAGTGAAATGTGGAACCTAGCAGACGATGTCGTTTCGTGGTACATTGTTTTTGCCCTGGAAACACAAATTGAAGCAACAAATACAACCAATTTCATTTATCAACACTTCACTGAAAATCGTAAACAAATTCCGCAACAAATTCCTGTCGGAGCGGACATCGGAAGAAAATTCGTATGAAACTGTCAAAAACATCAGTAAAAACGCACTTGATCGCACTGCAACGCAAAACGCCAGTGTGCGTTACATATTTGTCGGAACGATATTTCGAAAAACTGTTCCGAAGTATACCTCGAAGCAAAAATCTTTCGATTCATATGAAATCGGAAAGTTTTCCGTTCCGATGGATACCCCTGATAGGGGCGAATATGTAGATATTTGTCCGAAACCAGCGTCACTAAGTCATCAGCGTAGACAACAAACTTAATGCCCGTGTTGACATGGCAAGTGATTACAGAATTTTATTCATTGAGATTGACTTTAGTTTAAAAACGAATTCATGATTCGTCATAAGATGTTATCTAAAACAAGCAGTTTAAAATCTCTTAACTTGCTTATTTGTTCACTCTAGTTACTGAGTTGTAAACATTAAGATATAGCTTAACACGACATTGCGTACATCACTTTATGCTTAAAGTAAACGCTGGTTCAAATTTGCCAACTTTAGACGCATTTTCCCAGAAAAAATTAGCGACGTACCTAAACCCATACGTTATGTACCTATTGTTGCCATGTTAACTTTTTGACTATTCTGGCGATGACGTATTGTTCAAAAACTAACTCGTTCTTTGACAAAATGTTGGTGCAGTGACGTTGCTTATATATGATAAACTTGCATATTCTCAGTAATTGGCTTTGGATTAATATTCTTGCGGTTCGCTATAAAATTTGTCATTTTTTTTTATCTTTTCATTGGAAAATATTTCACTTGGTGAGGTTGTTGTTTGCTTTTTTTATCAATAAAAGTGATATCACGTACACTTGGCATTGAACTATATAATATATCGAGATCAACTAATTTTTTAAAATTAAATCCCATCAGATCAAGATAGTAGCAAAAAAAAAAGATAAATAATTCGCTTATATGCGATAAAATAAAAATAGCAATTAATTTGTGAGTCAGAAGCGTTTGGCAAATTCATTCAAGCATGAAGGCAATGCAATTCGTAGCAATTCCCATTATTCAAAGAAACCCACAGGCCACAACCTTGTAATTAGATTCAACGAAAAAGTACAGGCGATAGTATGCAATCCTGCGGAACCCCATTTCCCTTGCAAATTCATCACTCTCTACGGTACGATGAACAAACAATATTCTGCGCAGTAGAGGCAGAGAGAGAGAAAGAGAGATATCAACCATCGACAAACAGCCTGCAAAGAAAGAAAGAAAAAAAAAACTTTCCAATTTCTCGGTGTCCTCTAAAATAAATTTCTATCGATTTTTGAATTCGACAGTTTACAAATGAAAACCATCATCCAATTACATTCAATGTGTGCGCGCGCTTTGTTCCTCTAGAACTGCTACCCGCTGCCACACGTATTTAAAGAGTTACCATCCCATAGCCGGCCGCCTACTCTTGAACTTTTAATCATCATCTCCTGCAGCTATTTATATCTTTTCAGGCCCAGCAGTGTATACCCGTCGTTGCCGGTGGGCCCAACAAGCGCACCATATCACAGAATATGCAATTTTATTCTCTTTGTACTAGGATGATGATAGTTTTACCCATTTGATCACACAATCAGAGTTTGGAACAAGGACCGAAGAAGAGAGGGCTTGCGCTGCACCAAACGTGAAACACAACTAAAAGGAAGCTAATCATGAAAAGCTGGTAACAGAAACACGTTTGGTTGCGGACCAATGCATAGCGCGCATCGCTTTCTATTCCGTATGCCAGTTGGAGTGAAAAAATAAAAAATAAAAGGAAAAACGTTTTCATTTTTGTACTAAAATATTTATGTGCGACGGTGTCTGGTCCATACCTATAGGTTAGCAACCACCACACGGTACAACATGGTATCACGGCTAAAGCAGCATTCATGGTCCATTCGGATAATCCGCCGCGCACACAGTTAGACAGTGGATTTCAGCTGTAGCATTAGAAAAAGAAAATTAAAGATTGGCAATGGTTCACCACGGCAGCACCGTCAGAAGCAGTTGGAAAGTTTCTCGCTTCTGGATCGTGGGGCAATAGGGAGACCGATGATAGGGAGACAAAACCGGATGGATGGATATCATTGGGACGAAAGGCAAATTTAATATGCAATCTCCTTCCTGTTATAGGTGTACCTGGATTGGCTAAGGCAAAGCAACGTGTTGTTGTGCTAGTGCTTGTACGCCTGGTACGGTAGACACACCATAAGGTACTGTGCAGGATTGATGGTATAATTTTTAATTTTTTGGGGTCGAAATGCATTTGGGAATTAGGTTTATGTCAGTAAAATGTAAGTGGGTTTACATGATTTGCGGTTTCAGTTGTATAAATACCGACCTTCACCTTTAATAGTGCGGCTTGGTTGCAGTCATTTCGAATATTAAATGAATTTGAAATTGAAGCTCTGGACTTTTACCAGAGTTGGAGCTTACTGAATTTGTTTATAGACTTGGGTGACAAAACTCGTAACTCTCTGCGAGCAGAGAACAATCTGAATTAAAGTTGAAGCTTATTTCAAACCAAGGGGTTTGCTCCTCCTCTGATGTGTCTTAGGGTCGGGTAAAACAAATATTTTCTTATCTAGCGGAAAAACTTCAAGTTTCAGATGTTGTAAAATAGGAGAGGTTGTCTAAGCACAGCAGTGATGCCAATACAAGTCGAACTATTTCAGGTACAACTGTCGCTCTATTATCGCAAGCGCAGGCTACATCAACCATTAGCTGCTTTCAGACATGATTGTTGTAAAGAAAACACTCAATAAAATTGTTTTTCACCGAATCAGCCTGAAGGTATGCAATAATTTCTAATAAAGTACTGGTTTTAACTGTCACATTACGTGTGCGTCTCAATATTTTGTGTGTGCATTATGTAACACCATTACCATCTCTAAATAACATCAGTTTCACCAATAGAGACAGATAGATTTCATGGCGGCCATGTTGTTTTTATCTGTTGTTAATTTTCTTTACACACATCACCATAAAAAGTTACAGAGTCGAGGGCTTCTAAAGGGTGGGCCATCTAGTGGTTTCTTTTTAATTCATGTTATTTTGACACTGACAGCTGTTTCCCGCTCGAAATCTTGACATCAGAAAGTCAGTATCATACCTCCGCGGAACGAAATGAGTCGCTTTAGGCGGCTCTCAGATTGGGGCAACAAGCAATAAACAACTAGCAACTGCCAATAAGCAATCAGAAACATTTTTCGTTCGAGCGATATTTAGTTGCTTTGATGTGAGACCTTTAGGCGGCTCTCAGATTCAGGCAACAAGCAATAAGCAACTAAGGCAACTAGCAACTGTCAATAAGCAATACGCAACTTTATTTTAGCCTATTCTCACATCGAAGCAACAGTATTGCCTGAAATTTCTAATTAACATGTCATCCGACGACTCCGACGATTCGATTTTTCTAATGTGGTTCCATTTAAGAAAAAAAAAAAAGACAAAAGAAAAGGAAATATTGGGTGCACCCTGCATTTACAAATTTAATAAATCATGATGGAAATATTTGCGCTAAGGAACTCAGAGCATTCCCACCCAATTTCAAAACTGTATCGAATAAGCCCCGAAACGTAGTATGCGCAAATGTGTCAATAATGACAAATATTGCTACGAGGAAGCAATATTATGTTGCTTTTCAACATGCGCTGTGTAGCGCTAGTGATAATTATTGTAGCAACCAGCAACATTTTTCGTTCGAGCGATATTGAGTTGCTTTGATGTGAGACCTCTAATTTAATTCTATGTAAAATAACTGTGAGCGATAATATTGCGTGTTTCCTATTGCCAGTTGCTTATTGAATGTTGCCTCAATGTGAGAGCCGACTTACGCTTGAACAACGTTGGGAAATATTGAAAACTTATTTCCAAAGTGAGTTTTGTGTAGCCCAAACAGAGCGTTTTTTTGTTATATGCAAGGTGTGCAAAAAGTTCGTGAAACTGGTATGCTAGTGGACAACACTCCCCCTCGTCGTACGGTGCGCACAGAGGAGAATGTGGTTGCTGTAGTCGAGAGTGTAAGACTCAATTCACGAACATCACCTCGCTATCGATCTTAACAGCTCAACATTTCACGCATTAGCCTGAGGCGAATTCTGCACAAAGATTTCAGACTATTCGCTTGCAAGGTCCAATTGACTCAGCAATAATCGAAGCGCTTTGTTATCGCTTCGCAGTTTGGGCCTTAGACCTTAGAGCAGCTTGAATTAAACCACGATTTTGCGCATTTTCATCTCGGTGGCTACGTTAACAAACTTAATTGCCACATCTCGGGCTCGGAAAACCCGCACGTTATTGTCGAGGAGCCAATGCATCCACAGAGAGTGACAGTTTGGTGCGGATTGAGGAAACGATTCTAGCACTTAAGGCCAATATCATCCAAGCAATTCGTGAGCTACAGCCTGAAACCATCAACAAGGTCTTGGAAAATTGGAGTGACTGAATGCGCTACTGCGAAACCAGCCGAGGCAGCCACTTGAACGACGTTGTGTTCCATAATTAATGGGAATGTTTGCTCTTACTAAAAAAAGCCATAAGATATGGACAAAATTTAATTTTGTTCATTTTATTGCATTTTTAAAAAGAAACTTGTATTTGGTCCACCCTGTATTATCAAAATTGGTGTTCTCTTGTGGTAACGATATGCGCATTATAAGCCTAATCAACCTTTGGTGGCCAAGGTCTGTTAACTAAACGAAAGACAACATCGCCACTATCCGTCGAGAGTACAAGACAACCCGTAGTCAATTTCGCACAGCGCACAAGAAGTTGGACAAGATAACCAATTTTTTTTAGTCCCATATTGGATGATATGGATGTGAACGACATGTGGCAGATCTCACACGCTCTACACGTCTGCAGAAAATGCAAACAAATAAGAGCATCAATAAGATAGTGGTCACACTTTTTTAGCGGTTAGCTTTCAGATTGACAGATGTCAGTGTTTTAGTCAAAGACTATACCCAACAGTATCATGAATTTGCAAAGCAAAACTTGAGGAAACTAGAGTAAATAATATAACTAAGTATTTTTTACCAGAAAATGTGAGGGAAAAGGTATTTGCTCTCAAAGTAGGGAGTTTATTCCGAAGTTTACGGATGTCAAGTACGCAATTGACAATTTTTCTGAATTAAAATGATGAGCTAGAGTTTAAAATTTGTATGAACTATGAAATATGCATTTTGTAACTATTAAAAGATTACGAATTTACGAAAACAAAAAACTAGGATGACAAGAGGTACAATCTGTCAGAAAGAAGCGTCGCGCCGATCGTCAACAACTTTCATCAGCACCTTCCATTCCAATTCGGAAGTTGTAGGTATGTATTTCAAAAAATCGGAAAAAAAAACTCTAAACACTCACTTTCATTGCAAGCCCTCAAATGTCAGCTGTCACTTTTGAGAAATCTTTCAGAAATTCATCTCCCTCGTCGTCACAATACAAAGAACATTATGCTGTGCGCGCAGCATTCCACCGGTTAACACAAAGAAAACCCAGCAAAAAGCGAACTTCAATTAAAAAACAAATGCGAAAATCCTTTAAACATCAAATGCCAAAATGGAATTTTGTAAATAAAACCCAACAAATATGTAAATCATTTCTAAAAATAGCTGAATATAGCATTTTATGTGCTGCTGCTAACAGCATATGGTAGATTGGTAGCTCACGCTTGCAATCCTTTTAAAGTCATTTACCTTTTTGCGTATGCACCAACACTAGCCCACTTATACACCATCAGTTCCAGTTCTTCCTCTTTTTCTTGGGCCTTTTGCGCGTCTCTTTGTGTCACTACTATTTGAGTGTACTATGGCGGACCATGGAGTGTGTGTACGTTTCGCATTTCGCATATTTGTGTCAGTAATGTGCACTGAACCAGAGCTCAACAAACAGAAAATAAAAACACCAACAAAACGTCAGCTTGTTGAAAATCGCTTTGAAGCTTTGTTCACTTTTTTTGCACATTTCACAAAATGTATAGCAAAATGTGCTTTCTTTATTTCTGACATAAGGATTTCAGTTTGGTATGCGTTACTGCACACCTTACGGACATTTCCGTCTTTCCTTTGCTCTTTGTAAACAAATTTGATTTCATTGTGTATGGTGAAACAAATATTTCCTTTTTGGCCAAGTAAACAAAGTGCAAGTGAACTACCTCGTACTCGTATCACTGCCGCTGCTTCTCCCGGCGATCTGATGAATCAGCGAAATGTTTTTCACTTTCTTGATACGAATATCTTTCTGTCAATGTCATCACAACATTTGTAATAAACAAATAAATGTATATTCTTAAATTGATAAGGGCGCAATGCAAGTCTATCAGTACAGAAAGTATTGCGTGTTATTGCCGGGAACTTGTAGTGATTCATTAAAAGCGTTAATATACCTCCTATACGTTGTTATAGAGTCGCAGTTTTAATTAAGTTATTAACCAGAAGCTGTGATTCATAGCTATAAGACGAATTACATAGTGCTGAACGCTTTATTGAAATAGATTGCAATTTCGTAGAATGTCATCCAATCGCAAGTGTGACTTAAATGACTAGGTTTAAAAACGAAGCATTGTACACTATCGTGGGAAGTGACTATATAAACACTTCCGGCATTGTAAAGCTTTATAGGCTTCTTAGAAAACTATAGGACAATACTACAGTTGCAATTGAAGGGGAAACAATGAATATAATGCTCGGTTGTTCCTTTTTTGTTCATAACAATGGTTGAGAGGGAAACACCTTGTAGTCTTTTGTAAGGATGAACTTAAGTAAAACTTGGATAGAGGCTACAAAAGGAACGACAATCAGTCGTGTGATACCCCATATTTTAAGTGACAGCGAAATGTCGCCATTTTTAACTGTCAAACAACAAAGTATCTACATATTTATTTTTATTTATTTTTTCTGAAGAAAACGCCCCCAAAAAGTGGGCGTAGTCAGTATATTGAGAGGAAGGTTGAAAGGGTACTTTGTCTTTTTTTGGCATACTAATAAGCACATTAAAATTAATCGTGCGCCATCTTTGAATTGAAATATTAATTTAAAAAAAAAAAGGGATTGAATAAATGAGGTATTTTTATTTAAAATATTTATAGTTTTCGAACACAGCATCGATCCAGTGGCCGCCTCTATTGACCAAAGTCAAATGCGTATTTTTTGCTTTGTTTTCCATCAATTTTAAGAACATCTCGATCGGTATATTGATGATTTCGGATAGAACGTCTCGTCATTGGTTTGTGGTGGCGTTCACTTTGCTTTTCAAATAACCCCACAAAAGGAAGACTGGATGGGTCATATCAGGAGATCGGGGTGGCCAGTAATGAGTAAATGTCAATGGCCGCGATATTTTCACGTTAAAGACACCAAGTGACAAAAAACGGAAACTGGAACAGAAACCGAAACAGAACAGAAAACTTTTTGATTTTTGTAGTAAATTCTGTTTCTGTTCGCGTTGCTCGCTCAGCTATAAAAAATTGTAACATTATCCAAAAAAAAAACATGGCTGCCGTCAATACTGTCAAACGCTATCATGAAATTATGTCCCCTAAAAATATATATACATATGTAAAAACTACCTTCGTGTGCGCAGTAGCGCAGTGGTTAGTGTGCTGGACTACTGTGCGAGGAATCCCAGGTTCGATCCCCGGAAAAACACAAATTACATCTTAAAGTTTTTTCTACTGCGCCACCTCTCGCGAACGTCTGACAAACATCCGAGAGTATGACTGTCATAAAAAAGCTTCTCAATTCAGCCGTTCGGACTCGGCATAAAATTGTAGGTCCCTTCCATTTGTCCCAAAAATAGAAACTCACACAAAACGAATGGTTGCGAGAAGCTAGGCCTTGGGTGTCACCCGCCTGTTGCGCCACCTATTTATTTTTATGTAAAAACTACCTAAAGTAGGCAACCAGATGACAGAAAAAATAATAAAAAAACGTCGTTCCATTTGTAGATGTGTATTACAATACGGCTGTTTTATTGGTAATTTAACTCAGTGAAGTAAAGTAAAGTAGAATATTTAGCACGCAATTACAACAACTATAAAGAGTCTCGAAAGTGTCAAACAGTGTGTAGTTGTTGTAATTGTGTGTTAAAAATGATACTTTACTTTTCTTCACTGAGATAGATTGCCAATAAAACACGCCTAATATAGACTTATTTAGGTTCTGTTTTATGTTGCTGAACAAAAAATTGATTGTTCCTATAGTTCTGTTTCTGTTTTTGTTTCTGTTGCGGTTTTTTGTCACTTGGTGCATTGAGTTAACACAACTGAACGACTATTTTCAATGTACAGCATCACTATTTCGGCAAGTTGTCGAGTTGTTTTGATGTGTAGCTACATGTGTAGATTCATGGTTAAAAATGTACTGAATTGACGTTTCAAAAACATTCATTTAATCGGTTGATAAATGTCAAATTTATTCTATGTTTACATACTGACATTTTGTATACATTTGTCCCAAAATATGGAAACACACCAGTGACAGCTTAACAAGTTCTATAAATGATGTCAATGCCATCCGCATACGAGTATGCATGTAACCTAAATTCTTTTTTTAACATCAACGCTCTCAATAGGATTGTTTTCGGCCTTAAAAGTGAGTGTTGTCCACCGTCATTCTGCACAACCTGAGCCTAAGCCTCTGCAAAACTGACTTACATTGTTGTTTAACATTCAGAAAGAAAATTACTGAACTTGCTACAATACTTCAACTAAGTTGGGATATTAACCATAAAGGTTTATTCACTTTTTCTAAACTTGCATTCAAACATTCAACAGTTCAACAGTTTTCGTGAGTGTCCCATAATTCATACAAAATTTTAATGTTGCGCCATTCGACAGTGATGCCAATGAAAAAAAATAACAATGTGACAGCTGACAGTTCGGGGTTAGTAAAAATAAAGTGCTATACTAAAGAACAAAGCATTTTCATTGTTGAGCAATATTTTTAAAACAATGAAGGTTTGCCAACTACAGTCCGCAATTTTCGAACAAAATCATCTTCAGTGATGAAGCTCATTTTCATCTTGATGGCTTCGTTATTCAGAAAACCCACGAGTAATTGTTGAGAAACAAATGCATCCGCAACGCGTGACTGTCTAATCGTGTTATCGGCCGTTTTTGCGATTAGAATTGGCCATCCAGAGCTTGCAATTTAACGCCATTGAACTTTTTTTCTTTGTGGTTTTTTGAAGTCAAAGGTCTATGCAAACAAGCTTACGACCACCAACGCCTTGAAAGAGAAAATTGGGAGGTGTATTAATGAAATTCAGCCACATTTATTATTTTATTATTATTATTATTTTTGTTTCGTAGGTCTTGCAACGTTTTTACGTTAAAAATGTGAATATAATATATGTAGTATAGTCCACTGTCAAAACCTTTGCCAGAATACAAAAACCAGCCTCAAATGAATACCAAATCGAAATTTATTTAGAGCGTAATTCATTTGTTTACACTTGAAAAATATCGCCCATCGTTTAATTGGAATTGAAAAAAAAAATTTTTATATACAAAACAGCTTCCAAAACAAATTCGTTAAAAATATATATAAATTCCCATCACACCCTATACTTCTTCTCGTCGCCCATCATTAACTCAAAAATTATTATCGAAAAGTCTGGATGGCGATGGAACTCATTTTTGGCGGCTCCCTTTCGTATGTTGACTCACGATTACTCGCGTACTGTACAGTGTGGCGCCCATTCCCCCATGCCGAATGAATGACTGTTTAGGGTAGGGCTTCAATAAAATACAAAATTAAAATGCCCCTCAATAGGCAAACGCGCGCGCGCGTTCTTACTCATTCAGAGACATAGAAAAAAAACCAGCAGTTTCATTCCTTCATCTCATCACATGTCAATAATACAACTGTCATGCCAGCCATACTAAACCATGAGGGCTGGCCGGGTGAAAAACTCAAAATGTGTCGGATTACTTATACACTTTGGCTGTGGGGTCAATGTGTGTCGGTTTCGGTGGTTTAATGTTACCCCGCTTCAAACTTCTGTGCACACAAACCCATTTCTCGTTCTTTGCCATTTTAATTGATTTTTTTAATGGTTTTTATTGGCTCTCTGGGTATCAAGAAATTAAAAACGACAGAGTAGGGTAATTCTACAACAACTTTGGGTAGAAAATTAAATGGTTCAGCGATTTTTTTCTTGCAACTCCTCGTAAATTATCTTTACCGAGAGATTGATATATTCATTTTTTATTGATGCCATAAACAATTACTTCGGGTGACAACAGACAGCTTAAAAAGACATAAAAACATTCCCATTTCGAATTTGAATAGTAGTACAAGTGGTTTTCGGCGGAAAACAAATGCTTCTATCATTTCCAAGCGATGTGTTTTGAATAATAGTGGGGATTGAGGATTTTTATGTTTGGCAGGGTTTTAAGACGTTTTTGGACACCGCGTCAGACAAGTGGTTGTGCGAAAATTAACATGTTATTTGAATTTTTACACGTAAATTAACATTTTTGCGGTTTTTCTGTTGTGTTTTTATAAGTCAGAACTTTTTTAGTGACGATACAGCGGAACACTTCCTCTGTAGTTGTGCTGCCTTTGCTCGCATTAGGTGGCGGATCTTTGGGTGACTGCCGAACATCTAAGCTCTTCATCACCGAAGCTGCTTCTCATCATTCTTCGAAAGACGGAAAACTAAGTACAGTAAAGTAAGGTGTCTGTTTGGCAGTACAATGGACCAGTAGTTGTGTCTGAGTGCTCCAGTGGATAGTATAGCAACCTCCAACAAGAAGAAGAGGAAGAATTATAAGTACATACTTTTGCTTGTGTAGTTTAGATTAGTACTTTATCGACTTTAGTACGATTTACGATTTATCGACACATAAAATTGAAAGGTTTCTTTCATTGCATGCCAAGACAAATTTAGAAGCATTAACCCCATTAAATAGTAGATTTATCGGTATTAAAATTCGATAAAAGAGAAACCTGTTTAAATGTGTACCAAATTTAGGATTAATTTCGTGCTGGTAAGATAGCTATTCGAATACACATGTTTTTAGACTCTCCAGAAACTGGTGGCAGACAGATAAAGAAGGGCAACATCCGATATCTATAACCTTCTTAACAAGCACCATGGTTTGTCTTGACATCTGATAAACACGTTTTTAACCACGTTTCACCGGAAAACTTATCAATTGCAATTTTTTGATACCACATTTAGTGTAAGAGTTATTTCAAGAAAACTTTTTAAGGGGCTAAGTTAACTCAAATTTTGTCAACTCAATATTCGAAGTTTGACTTTAATTTCGAAAGCTTTAGAACAAATTCATCTACAACAAGGTTAGGTTAAGGTGCCTGTCCTGTCCATTTTCATTTCATTTATTTCATTTCATTTCATTTATTTTTATTTTGTAATGCCTATACACTTTAAGATATAATATCTTATAAACTAGTGATAAGCTATATTCTGCAGGAAAAAGCTACTGAGGAAGACGAAATAATTCAAAGATATTATGTATTTATACTACGTGGTCAATACTTAAAACTAATAATTAATACAATTAGATATATTCGAGAATGCGAGATACTTTCTTAATTCATTTTTAAACCTTCTTGTGTTATTAATTCTTCTAATAGTACGCGGTAAAGAGTTCCAAAGACGAATAGAGTTAACGAAAAATTGACGCTCAGAGGTAAGGGAAGAGTAACGCGGAGGAATCAACTGACTAGACCTCATTGAAGAAGGCATAACCAATTTCTCGTACAGACCGGGAGGTTGTCGTGTTATCAGGATGTTTGAGAGAAGGGTTAAAGTGCGGAACTGAAGTAGGCTGTCGAACGTCATGTTAAAAAGACGCTTTGAGAAGTGCGATACGCGGTCGTACCTTCTTAGTCCAAAAACATACCGAACGGTGTTATTGAAAGCGACCTGCAGTTTTCTTTTGCTGACGAAACTGCAATTGGCAAAAACTTCGCACCCGTACAACAATTTTGGTATAACCAAAAAAACCAAAAAAAAACCATTTGAGAGAAATATTTTTGAGATTTTCATATCGCCATCAGTTAGTTTTCTGTTAACACTTTTGAGGGTTTATTTCCTGAGAGGATCCTCAGTAACCGTGTCAACTTAATATATTTCTCCTGCTAGTGTATCAGCAGTTAAAAGTGAAATATATGTATATCTGAAGTCTTCTTTAAGAGATTTACAATTTTTTGTAAATTTACAAACTTAAGGCACAATCACATTCAGACAAATGTTAAAAAAGTTAGGAAAGTGAAAAAAAAATTAAAAAAACACACGCATATTTATGCGAAATCTATAGCGAAGAATTTTCCCTAAAAGCTCTTTCTTGAAGATGTCAAGAAATATTGCAGGCTTAATTTTTTTATTTCTTATAAGTGTCAAATGTATGTCAAAAGTGGAAAAAGACACTGAATGACCCTATCCCCGAGTTGGAGCAACTCAATTGGGTGACGGTGTAACCAGCCAATTGATTTAGTTTCAAAGGCCAAGCAGTTACGCGGCGAAAAGAAGGCACGCAAAATCATGCTGAAATTGGATTTGAAGCAAATCCAAGGCGTCCAAGGTAACTTTGTTTACTTTTTTAATATTTTCCTGAATGTGATTGTGGCTTTAACCTCAAATTAGAAATTGGTGCGGATTGTCAAAACTCGCAAATTCCTATTTGTTTTTTTGTTCGTAGGTAGTATTTAAGTTGGTTGCTGTCATGTGAATAGTCCTTTAATATACAAAAATTAAAGGAGAATACTATGGGCCCTACCAATTATAATCATTTCTAACCTTCAATTAAAATATTTTGAAGGTTACAATATATAATTTTATACGGAATGTTTGGTATTGTGACTTTATGAAGGGTGTTTTTTTTTTAGAGGTACATATAAAAACTTTAAGTTGGCAACACTATTTTAACTGTCAAGTGATTCATTTTTAGTTTGGTTTGGCATTTCAACATGAATAGACACTGACGCCTGAACAACGCTGCCAAACTGTGCAAATTTATTTTGAAAATCATGGTTCTGTTCGAAATACGCATCGCGGACTACGTCCATTTTACGGTCAACATAATCGTCTCACTTTTGGTTCAATGGATTTGGTTACGATACAAAACTGGCGAATTTGGAGTGACGACAATCCTCAAGTGGATGTTGAGACACAGTTACATCCACAAAAACTGACTGTTTGGTGTGCTTTATGGGTTGGTGGAATAATTGGTCCGTACTTCTTTAAAAACGATTACAGTCAATGGTGAGCGCTATAGAGCTGTCTTTTTCGTTCATCAATTGAACAACCATGATGTGCAGGAGCTGTGGTTTTAACAAGACGGAGCAACATGTCACACAGCTTGTGACACAATTGATTTATTGAAGGAAACGTTTGGTAACTGCATAGTTTCACGTTGCGGACCCTCCGCCAGTGAATTTTCCTCCAAGATCGTGCGATTTAACGCCGCTTGACTCATTCGCCGAGTTATTGCCGATATACGGCCACAAATGTTGGAAAAAGTCTTCGAAAATTGGACCTCCAGATTATTTAAATTATAATGCCAGAAGATTATTTTTCGAATAAAGTAAATTTCATGTCAATTTAAAAAATCATCTTTGTTTTATTCCATTTCAAAATTCTATGCCTCTAAAAAAACACTTGGACACTAAAAATAATTATTAGTAGGTACCACTCTATGAATTTTAAACTGGGTGTATTCGGAAAAGAAAAACAAGTAAAAGTGTTATCATCGGCCTGGCCGATGCTTTGATACCCTCCACTGCATAAAAGTCATGCAAAATGTTTGCCATGCGAGTTAGTATGTGTCTAATATTAGTTTTGTATGGTAGGTAGCAGAACTACTTTACCGACATAGACAATCTTCAATACCAACCTGACGACGGTTAAAAAATGTCCTCTCACAAAATTTCATTCGCCTAGGTCAATTCCTTTGGACACTATCGTGCTTTCAACAGACAGACAGACAGACAGACGGACATGGCTAAATCGATTCAGAATGTGATCCTGATTCAGAATGTGATCCTGATTCAGAATGTGATCCTGATTCAGAATATATATACTTTATAGGGTCTCCGGTGAATCCTTCTTGGCGTTACAAACGTAATGGCAAAGTGAATATACCTTCCTGTGGAGGGTATAAAAAAAGACCGACTGCTGCTTGAAAATTGCACTGACTTGACTACTGCGTAACTAACCCTACTAGGGAAGAGCTAAACTTACTTACGTATAGACTGCTACAAGTTGGAGGTTCTTTTGTTCGAAATGTTCTCGCCTTGGGGTAGGTGCCTACCAAACTTGACTGTCTACGCAGTAGACTGTTTGATTAAGAGTCATTTCATTAAGGACTAAAAAGATACATGTTACTACTAATCAAAAACTTGGCAATTATAGCCAACATTTAAAATCATTCTTTCTTGCAATATTGTCATTCTGTCATCAATCAAAATTATGCACTTGAGTTCAGCAACCACGCCTTACTCAAAAATGTCAAGAAAATCATCATCGTTTTAAAAAAAAACAACTAGGTACTAACTATGTACATTCATATTCATATACAAGGGCGATAATCTTTATGGAACCAAAAGAACACTGTCTAGTAGTCAGACACCAATTTGAATGTAATAATTAAATCGTGTCATTCAACTCCCAGACTAAAAGTCTATCTACGCATCGTGAAAATCTCAATAGTAGGTAGTAAGAATTACCACTAAATTTTTAGACAAAGCAACTAAATTAAAAAAAAAAAAAAGTACAAAATTGGGCGTGTCACATTCAAAACGTCTCATTTTCATATTTTTTTCAAATGTACAAACTACATGCCAACATTTTGAGAAGCTAAAACCAAATTAATTGTTTTTCGGCTTAAAATTCAAAAATTAATGCGTTTTCCTTTGTTAAATAAATTCTAAATTGCAGATGGAGCCACCTACCCCTACCACCACATTATGCAGCCTCCCCCTAAATATTCTGCCTAATAAAATTGCAATTTTTTATTGTCATGGTCTTACCTTTAAAAATTCGGTTTTATTCCAGAGGATTATATATACTTATCCACACAAAGATTTGCGAATAATTATCTCTTCAGTTGATAACGTATTTACACGCACTCGGTCGTTGCAGATACTTTTTTTTTTTTTCTTCTTTTATTTTGTTTAATTAATTCACTCTTTTCCACAGAGAGATACAACAGATTTAAAATAAAACAGACAATAATCCACAATTTGTAAACAAACAAAAAATAAAAAATTCACTTTCATCCAACAGGACAAACAATTAAAAAAAAAAAAACACAATAAATATATATATGTATATGTATGTATATATCCTCACTTTATATTTTTATGTGGATTTAACAACTGCGCACAAAGAACAAACTCACACACACACTGTCACTGAACTGTATGCATGGGTGAAATTGTAAAGAAGCACAGGCAATCTTCCTTTTTTTTCTGTCTTCCTTTTTAAACAAGAATTTAAGGATTTTCACCACTTGACAATTTTTATTTTTAGCACACAGGAGGATGTTAGTGAAACAACTTTAAATATAAAAATTTATTTTATAACAACACAAAGAAGATAACACTCCTCTAGTTTAAATTTTCAAACTTCTTTTGAAGGAGAAGAAAAAAAAGGTACAAATACAGTGGAGAGCAAAAAACTAAAAGTCAATCCGCACCCTTGAACGTCCAAATTCAAACTTAAATGCAGCAAGCGAAGTTTGAGCAGTTGAACGTGTTGTAGAACGTATCCGTTTCGTTAACGAATCTCAGTCTCAGCGGCAGAATTGTGAGTGTGTGTGTGCAATTTCATCCATAAAATCCACGAGGAAATCACACAAAAAGAACGGTGATGAAAATGAGCCACAAAAACGCCAGAAAAGAAATGCTGCTCTGCGCTCAGTTCATACGCCCGAACGAAAGAACTAGCAATAGCAAAGCCGGCATTCGCGACGTGCCTTTGCCGTTGTGTTAAATAAGTGGCTGTCAGTCACGCACACTACCCAGTTGCACAGGCATAGGTACAGAAGTAAAGTACAGTAGAGTATCTACAGTAATGTATCTATAATCTACAAACAGCTAACAAAACAAAGAAAACATAATGCAGCAGGCAGACTGCTACTACTCATTGCCGATTGGGGTTGGATTAAACAGCAAGAAGACCAAAAAAGATACGATAAGGGGAATGGGAAAGCAACTGGCAAAATATTGAGTTGTGGAACGTATCTGCTACTCTGCTGCTCTGCTGGAGTTTCTACTATTTTGTATTGTCTATTTTTCTATCAGTGGATTCGAGTGAGTATAGAAAAACCACTCAATCGACTTTGGGTTTGAATGTGTTTGTTCCCCCGAATAAAGGAGAGGAAGGCATTTGATAAACTGTGAATAAGTTGGGTTCGGTTTTCGTTTTAGGATCCGCCAAACGTATCTCTAACAATTTTGTTTGTTGTCTATCGTATTTTTTTTTTGTCGTTTTACTTGTTGAAAATTAGAAAAGATATGAAGCGAGTTTTTTTTTTCAGATAGTTTGAATACCAAAATCATGGTGGTGCATGGATAGGTATTCGAGTATGGGACAGGAAGTTCCCCTGATTGATATTTGGCAATGAAAGACGTTTGGGAAAAAATGTGACAAAGTAATAAATGGAACTTGCCACGTGCAGGGGTAAGGGTTCTAGGAAGAAGGAACAACATTTTTGTATATACGAGTTGAGAAACGATTTGAAAAGAGAAGGAAGTGCCACTGTCAGAAATTTGTATACGTTGAGAAATTATGATTAATTTGAATTGACTTTATTACAGTTTTGAAAACCCAATGGTATGTCATTAAAAGATTGTTGGTGGGAAAGTTGGCGGGTAATTAGAAAACTGTAACTAACTAGACCCACCTATGTGTCAATTTATTAGAGAACAGTGATTAAGAGACAATAGTAGATTTTTCGTAATTTTTTAACTTGGAAAATGGTAGGTATTAGATTTATAGTAGATACCTACTCAACTAAGAATTAGTGTGGTAAACGGCTGAACTATGTTTTAAATAAGCCGCAAGTCACGAGTTATTCGAACATGTGGTCGAAAAGCCAGAGCAGAGCTGCTATTACAATAAGCGTTTTTTTTTAGTTCAGAGCGAGCGTGAACTGTCAGAAAAAAGTTGTGCTTCTTTTTTAGCTCAGAGACATCAGTAGATCTCAGATCTTGTGTTTCTTTTTTCGCTCAGAGAATGTTCAGAGCAGGTTCAGTGTTTAGAGCGCGCTCTGAACAGAGCTGAGCTCTGAACTAAAAAAGAAAAACGCCTAATGTTGCCTTTGTGGGAAATTTCCCTTTTTAGGGGAATTTTTGTAGGCACTCGAAATGAGCTAAAAGGGAAAGAGTATACTTTATATTTTCTAGAACAAAGAAAAGGGAATTTTGGTTTTTTGAACCTTTATTTTAATTTTCTTGTTAAACTTCAGGAAAACATTTTTTTAACTAAGTTATTAAATAAAAAATAAAATGCAAACAAATTAAATTTTTTCCATGTATTCTGTGGCTTTATTAGTAAGAGCAAACATTCCCATTAATTATGGAGCACAACGTCGTTCAAGAGACTGCCTGGGCTGGCTTCGCAGTAGCGCATTCTGTCACTCCAATTTTCCAAGACCTTGTTGATGGTTTCAGGCCGTAGCTCACGGATTGCTTGGATGATATTGGCCTTAAGTGCTTGAATTGTTTCCCGTTTGTTGGCATAACATCGGTTCCCCACAAAAAAAAAAAAGTCCAAAAGGGTCAAATCGCAGCTCCGAGGCGGACAATTGACGATAAAACACGATTTGGGAATTTGGTGCGCAAAAAATTGATTGTGGCATGGGCTGAGTAGCATGGCGCGCCATCCTGCATGAACCAGGGGTTGTCCAAATCCATGCCTTCAATTTCAGTAAACAAAAAAAGTCGGTTAACATGGCTCTGTAACGCCCACCGTTGACCGAAACGTTGTTCCCAGAATCATTTTCGAAGAAAAATGGTCCAATGATGCTACCACTCGACAATCCGCACCAAACTGTCACTCTCTGTGGATGCATCGTACGACGACCGACGGGGACCATGAGTGTTGTCCACTAGCATGCCAGTCTCAAGAACTTTTTGCACAAACTTGCATACAGCAAAAAACCCACCGTTTGGGCACTCACTTTGGAAATACATTTTTAATCACATCGATTACCGTTGTCGTTTGCCGAAAACGATTTTTGTCGTTTCTTGAGTCGTATGGGTTTTCAATCCTCATTACCTATCACAGACGACCAGTCGAATTTGTAGCAGATTTGTAGACGACTAGAATGTAGTAAAATATTTTCGAAGGATTGGTAGCACTTTTATGGAATTGTCAAAAAGTCTGTTTTTTTATTTCGAAAATAATTTTATTGTTCTTACTTCTCGAAATATTTCAGTTTTCCAAAAAAATTTTAAGATGAATAGCATTGATTGACATGTTTTATAGTTTAGATCAGGGGTTCACTAACTGTGGGCTATCCTAAGGACGTCGCAAGTTGTTTTTTTTTTTTTTTTCACTGCTATAAGACTCCAAACAAAGGAAAATCATTACGTTTCTTATTACGAATACTAAGAGCAAGGTCGTAGCGAAATCCAATAGTTATACATTGCAGTAGAAGATTAAGCGCATTTGTGTTTCCCGCATTTCCAGTCAGACTTGCTTCGTGGCTGGCACTCAAATTTAAAATTTTCAATTTGCACTGGTTGTTGCCAGCCAGATTGGTTTGGTCGGCAGGATTACCGCGCACCATGGGAGTGTACAGTACAACCCGAGGTAGTCAAGAAATCGGCCTTTCGCAGATTCAAACTTGGCGAATTTTGCAAATTTTCGAATCTCAAACTAATTAAGGAGCTCAACGTTAATGACCATAGACAAAGCCATTTGTTCGATGACTTGGCTTCGGAGAGTTTGGAAGAGGATCCCAATTTTTGCCATAAATATGGGACGACGATATTTCAGTAAGATCAGTTTCTATTCACATCTGTGCTTTTAGAAGGGCGTCGCAGAAATTGTTCAACCTCTCTAAGGGGAAAAAGATTGGGAACCCCTGGTTTAGATAGTAAGGAAGAAGAAATTGCTTTCATCTCATCAAAGGGCAAAAAGAAAGGAATTCATTTTAACACGATAAAAAATAAGAGATCATTCATTTTGTGCAGGAGTATGTCCAGTCTGATGAGGCAAGGATGTGGATAGTGTTGGCGAGTTTGTAAGGAGATAGATGGCTGATGTTTCAGGGAAATCATCCCATTGTGATGGGATTAGCGTGGGAACTGCTGATGTGATGTCGGCTGATAGTTCGTATTATAATTAGGCGATTGTGCCTGAGCTATTGAAGTATTTGAAGCGCCTAACTGTTCGCGATTTAAGATTTTTTTCGGACGAGAGCAAATTCGCAATAGCATCATCTTGAGGCGAAAGTATCGCCTGTTTAAAGTTGCCTCCTTCGGTTGCTCGAGCAATTTTTTTGAAAAAAAAATCACAAAATTTAAATAATAGAGAAGGAAGAGCTACTCTTCATAAACAAAAAAAAAATTTCTCCAGGAGTGCTTGTAGAAAAAAAAAGCTTGATTTTAGGTTAGTAGTTGTATGAGTACAGTATTCACAATTAATAAATATGATATAAATAAAAAAAGAAACAAAATTTAATAAATTAAATAACAACTACGATAAATATGCGAAAGGGAGTTCGTTATATGCTAAATTATTAGCCATAGTTCTTTTGGGACATTTATCGGAGCTGGAGTAAAACTAAAAATTAATGTTGGCCGCCATCGTAGGTATATTAATTTTCGAAAATTGATTTTCAATCAAACATTTTAGTAACGACATCAAATCAGATTCCAATTTCTTTCCAATATTGTGTAAAATTATCTACCCCATTAATCTCCAAATTGTCCCATAAAAAAATCATCTCCAACCAACATTAATGCTCATATTGCTCTTAGCGTATACATAATATCACACACAATAAAACGAAATCGATGACTTCCTTATAAACAAAAACCACGACATACGTAAACAAACAATATTCTCCACTCAATCTCACTTGACATATCCGATGGTTTCTTTCTTGTTACCTTCTTTCAATTTAAGCAGATTTTCCTGTGATTTGAACCAGATCTTTTGTTGTAAAAAAAACACACATACCTGGAAAGAAAAAGAAAAAAAATTAACATAACCAAAACAAACAGTTTTGAATTAATACTCATTCACCATCAATGATTTCGCTGCGGTTCACCCAAATGTGACAGCAGCACAGTCTTTGTCAATTTATGAAATGTGGTTGGCGGGCAAAAACACTCTTTATTTGCAAATAAAATTAACACTGGTGTAACATGCATGCAGTGAGCGGTAATTAGAAACCGCATACAGGTGAAACAACATAATAGAAAAAACAACACAAATGAGGGCAATAATGCAATTTATTTCGATTAATCATTTTATTACACCTCATTTGCTTGCTCTACACTACTCGACACTCGTGCACTGGCAGATGGGGAGTGCCGTCAGTAAAGGGCCTTGAAAAATAATTAAAAAATTATGACAAACTAGGCGCTAGTTCAATTTTAAGAACTAATCTTGCATCGCATGGATGATGACACACATGACTTTATGCGTTAGGTTTTGTTCAATATGGCAACCCCCAAATAACTGATAGCTAAGCTGACAGCTGACATCATTTTCTCATTTAGTTTGTTTGACAAATCGTTTGCTTAGTGAGTTTTGGAAAATCCTGCGGGTTTTTCTCCGAATCGATTGCAGGAACCGGTGAAGCCTCCATTCCTCGCAAAATCATTGCAAGGCGGGGCAGTTATACCAGGTTTATTAGAAAATTTTATGGAGCATAGGCCGAAAGCAGTGTGGGAAGTTTTAGAAGCTCTAGTTGAAGCTCATTTTCCGGGAAGTAGTACTTCAACGATCTCGATACCTAATGTGAATTACGAGAACGCTGATTTGTCAATGGAAGTATAAGTAGAGCAACTCATCACATGGAAGAAAGTGCGTTGGGCTTTAATATCATTCGCACAGTACAAAGCACCGGGCCTTAAAGACCCCGGCTTGGGTTACATGTAAAATCAGGGAAATTTGTATACATTGCCTAAAGTTGGGCTACATTCCTACGGCATGGAGGGAGGTGCGAGTAGTTTTTATACCCAAAGCAGGCAAACCAAACCATACCTCAGCGAAATACTATAGACCCATTTGCCAATTGTCATTTCTCCTCAAGACAGAGACTCTTCTCTGGGTTCTTGTCATACGACATACTCAGACACGCAGGGTTTAGCGTAACTACTTACGCGGATGATGTGGCGATTCTAGTTCAGGATAAATTCCTGAACACATTAAGTGAAACCTTGGAATCAGCCCTTAACAAATTCAGAAACTGGGCTGAAGGGTGTGGAGTTCGTGTCAACCCGAACAGACAGAACAGCCTGCACTGCCATCACTGGTGCTTTACGCACTACACCCGTAGCTGCACTTGAGGCGTTCGTTCATACCAAGGGAATCCGTCTCCAACATCCCTGATAAAACGGATGAAAGTCTGGGTGAATTTGACTTTGACACGGTGCCGTGAACGAAGGCCATATGAACTAACGCCATAATGGCGTTAATTCACTTTCAAATGCGAATTAAGGCCATAATCCACGTATGGCTTTAATTCATTTTCAAATGAGAACTAAAGTCATATGGTGTTAGTTCATTTTTAAAAGTGGCTTTAGTTCTCATTTGAATGTGAATTAAAGTCACTCGCAGCATTCTGCATATTTAAATTATATATAATGGTCCTAAGATAAACAAATGGGATATTACGAATTTTTCTTTTTAATAAGTTTTAAAGCAATAGTCGGAAATTTCCATTAACTTTTATTTGTTACATCACGCCTAAAACATGTACCTTGTAGAAAAAAACTCCATGTTTTTAAACAACAAAATTATATTTCGAAATAATTTATATATTCACATTTTTATAATCATAGGTAAACTAGATCGCGCGAATTTTTAACTTTTATTTTCTCAAATTTTTTGAAGCTTAAATTAGAAGTTATTTTAAATCAAGCCGATTTTAAGCTTTAAAAAATTTGAGAAAATAAAAGTTAAAAATTCGCGCGAATTTTTAACTTTTATTTTCTCAAATTTTTTGAAGCTTAAATTAGAAGTTATTTTAAATCAAGCCGATTTTAAGCTTTAAAAAATTTGAGAAAATAAAAGTTAAAAATTCGCGCGAATTTTTAACTTTTATTTTTTCAAATTTTTTAAAGCTTAAATTAGAAGTTATTTTAAATCAAGCCGATTTTAAGCTTTAAAAAATTTGAGAAAATAAAAGTTAAAAATTCGCGCGAATTTTTAACTTTTATTTTTCTTAAATTTTTTAGAATTAGAAGTTATTTTATTTATTTAAACTAAAAGCTATTTCAAATCAAGCCGATTTTAAGCTTTAAAAAATTTGAGAGCTTAAAATCGGCTTGATTTGAAATAACTTCTAATTTAAGCTTTAAAACCTCACAAAACGAGTAAATGAATGCGTGCAGTGCATTTTTTGTTTCAGATATAGAAATTCTACAGGGACAAATGTAATGTTGAAGAATAAATTGGATTGCGATCGACGTTTGCCCAGCCCTGCATTACACTTAACAGTAGTCATAACCTCTTTAGCGCGTGATAATTATAAAAAAAAATCGTTGTGTGACATGGGGATGGGGCCCACTGCACACAAGATGATTTCTGCAGGCAAAAAACTGGTGGCCATCGGACTGATACCGTTTTGTCAAAACTGTCACTGCACTGACTGTGCTTCAGAGCTCAAAAACATATTATGGCATTAGTACACATTCGAATGTGAATTAACACCATATGGCGTTAGTTCATATTTATGTGATGGCTTTAGTTCTCATTTGAAAGTGAATTAAAGCCATAAGTGGATTATGGCGTTAATTCGCATTTGAAAGTGAATTAACATCATTATGGCGTTAGTTCATATGGCCTTCGTTCACGGCACCTTTGACACACCGTACGAAGTATTATACCCAGATAGAGGGAACTGGCAAAAGAATGAAGTTTCGATTGAAAACGAAATTTTATAAATCCAAATGGTTCCGAATGGTTCCAAAACTAAAAAGGGTACAGGGTCAGGTATATACTCTAGTAATAGAGACACGTGTCATTAAGTCTTCCGGACACATGCAGTGTGTTTTAGGCAGAGGTTCTGGAAGTGTTCAAAGCTGCAGATCTACTTGATAAGGGATCAATATCCAACAAGAATATCGTATCTTTGATGGTCTACCTTAAAGATGCTAATCATTAAATCTGAACTAGCCAGGAGCTGTAGCACAATGTTCAGAGCATTATGCGAGCCAGAACCATGTCAGATTGTGTTGGGTACCCGGACACTGTAATATTGAGGGTAACGAAAAGGCTGACGTTCTGGTCAAAAGCAGAGCTTTCAAAAATTGAAACTATTGACGGCATAAGACTACCAATAGCCGTGGCCAAGAGAATTATTCTCGAGAAAATCGGAAATAGGTAGACCAAAGTTGGTCGGATACAGTAGGTTACAGGGTCTCAAGCCTCTGTGGGGCCTAGATTAGATCGGAAAAAACTGTGTAATTAATAAAACTCAGCAGATCAAAGCTACGTATACCAATAGAGATACTTTCCGGGCACTGTCTTCTGAGGCAGTATGCTTGGAGTTTATAGGTTATAAGCAAATACGAGCACGTGCTGCAGGTATTGCGAAGACTCACATGTCGCAGAGGATATTACTCATCTTCTCTCTGAATGTCAAGCTATAGCTCGGTACAGGAGAAAACACCTTGAAAGGTACTTCGTCGACAATTTGGATGAGGTTAGCCTCTCAAACAAAATTAAAACAATTTTAGGTTCTGTAGGGAAACTAATTCTTTGGCGAATTTGTTTAATTTTTTACCGTGAAGATTCCCCAGGGATGGCGATGGGACCAATATGGTGCCTAATCCACTCTATACAACCTAACCTATAACCTTAAGAATAAGGTCTGACATAAAGTCAGCTGGTTGTAAATGGAGACACAGCCAATCAACTTACAAGCAAATTGATCATTTGGCGATCACTCGAAGATTTAGAAGAAGCCCCTAAGAGTCTTAGACGTCTGAAACAGAAGACAAGTTTATATCAGTATAGGGCGAGATCAGCATCTTATGGTAGCTACTGTCCAATTACATATTGCAATTGCATTAGGTCGAAGACGAGGGTACTAACGGGCTTACATTCATAGAACGAAGTCGATATAATATCTACCGACTAAATCTTTCGCAAGAAGTAAAAACAATCAATTTGAGCACATAGACCAAGTAAACATTTGAGTGGAAAGGGTGGAGTAGGTTAGGGGGCTTCGGCAACCTTAGAGAGCTATAAAAAAAATCCGTTCAACAATAAATCTAATGATTCCTAAACTTTAAATAAAAAGGATGATATCACAAGGCTAGTAGATTTTTCTTACGAGACCCTACAAGCTTGGCATACGATAGGTGTTATTCAAGAAACTAAATGTCGTCTATCTTTGAATTGAAAATTATTTTGAGCATGTATATGCCAATGCGCGGCTCTATGCTAGAGAAAACCTGGTTCTGACAATGAAACGATGTCATCCAAGATATTTTAGGTCATAATGGCCTTCGCAATTGGCGCAACACCACTTTGCTGATGTTTATCACAGCAATTAACTCACTCTCAAGATCAGTGCGAATGAGTTGTGATGCCTGGGCTTTTAGTTTTTCCTTATTTCAGTAGTTTCTTTCTCTCAAGTCTGAAGTGTCCCATACACGACATGACACAAATTTTAACACATTCGGCATACGGCATACGGCATACAGCATACCATACTCATACCTCAAAATTGTTTTCATGTGCTGTACATTCGCATTTTCCTTGCAGTTGAGATGTGATATTTTCTATTCCGTTGTTACCCTCTTCTGGACCCTTTTTTGGCTACCTGTAGAACAGATTTGTAAATTCATTACATACCAAATGTAAACCGTATGTGTATGGACCGTTTTAAGCAACTACTATGGGTGGTCAACAAAATTCCTATAAGCGGAAATCATTACCTCAACTACAACCATTAGAACTAATTTTCAATTTCAGTCACGCAATATGGGTTAATGCATTCCCGCCACAGTGTGCACAGCCCGTTCATTAATAAAGTAATTAACGTGGAATCGTAATTTTTAACATAAAATTGATAATGTGCCCACATCATGATTGTTCGGCAAGTGGTGGTGATGATGGTGTGTCCAGCACGATCAAATGTCATAAATAGACGGACTCGTCGTACTTTCACATGTCAGTTTCATGACAGTGACTAATTACCCAGAATTGTATCGCCAATAGAGTGACAAAGAAAGGCGGAAGCGCGGACAGCTCTTCATTTCCTTTTTGTATACTCCATATATAAGAAAAAGTATTCAAACAAATCGGCTTCAAAGCGACCTTCAGACTTTTGAATTGAATACGAAAATAGAAACGCAGTCGAAAAACATCGGCTTTTGTACTCTAATCAGAGACTAAGAGGAAAAGGCTCACTGATGCGGCGGCGGCGGTGCTGCATTGTGTATATATTTTACGAGACTTCTTGATTTCTTGTGCACTTGAACTTCCTGTCTGTTGTTCTCAATTGTTGTAATCGGACAGAGAACATTCCCAAAATAACGACTTATCCAAAATGCTACTGCACAGCCACAATGCAACAGTAACAGATACTTATCTACACAAAAGGATGAGGCGCGGGGAGGAGGAATGCACTTGAGATTGTTTCTCTTTTCTTCGTTTTGCTGAGTGCATATGAATAAATAATTGATTAAGGAGCAACAGCATGAATTACTGTGATAGCGCAGCAGTATTCCAAGAATTATATAGTAATAGGCCAACTCCCTATGCAATCTCAGTAAGCAGCTAATTTTTATGTCTTGCTTTGCGGCAGTAATGTAATGTTAATCTTTTGTTATCGTCGGATATGACAATGGCTGCGGCCCGCACCGAAACAAGTTGCTTTTACCCAAACCACCCATTATGTTGACAACGTATCTAATAGTAATTCGGGGCGACAATGACTCCTGCTATAGATACATTTTCACAATCAATTGGGTCTGCCGAGGTGATGGTGATGGTTATTGCTTTTCGTGCCATCTATGGTGGTGGATTGAATCAATTTGTAATGCTGGACATTAGAGGTATAGATATACCAAATGCTGGTCGCACCGCATATCACATGTTAATTGGAAATCAATTTCCGAATATTGTGCAGGGGGGGAATGTATTTTCTCACAGATGTTACAAATTGTACCGTAGGAGATTTAAGATTCGATCGAATAATGCTATAGAGGCAACGGCTGATTAACATAACGAATCTCTGAAGATGGGCGGGTAATTTGTATCTGCCGATATAACAGGGCATTGGATTAGCAATTTAAGGCACGTTTAACAAGTATGGTCCAGCCAGATGGCGGGCGATATGATGATGGGGTTCCAAAAAGTTCTAAGGCCGTCATGTTTTTTTAAGTTGGAAAGACGCATCCACCAAGTGGATGATGGCTGCTGCTTGCTTAATACTTGAGTCTCATTAACTCTGAACAAATTTTTGGTAACAAGATCCACTGAGCAAAATAAAAAAAATCTCCCAAAATAATGTAAAGATAGTGCACTTCTGCAATGTGGAGACTTATATTCGCCCACAATTTTCTTTTTACCTATTGTTTTTATATCTATAGACCAGTTTGTTCCGACTGATTCGATTAGTTATCAACACCCAATTCCCCAAGAGCTCAAGGTTATCTGCTCGCAGCACACCACGAATCTCTGCTGGGTCCCTGGACACAGTGACAAAGCCGGCAACGAGAAGGCTGACGAACTAGCAAGACAGGGATCTACAATGGACAATGATAGAGCACTACAGTCGATCAAGCCCCCACTCTGCAACCTGAGAGAACGAGTCGAGAACAAGATTCGTATGAAAACCAGCAAAAGGTGGAAAAAACTAACGACCTGTGAAGTATTACGGAAGCTTTGGCCAGAGTTAGACAGTGGCCGAACCACCAAACTTATACAGTTTGACAGGTCATCACTGTCTAGACTGGTAGGGGGTCTAACGGGGCATAACTTCCCAATAAATCACGCAATGAAACTAAATCTCAAAGGTGACGATATATGTAGAGGCTGCGGAGACGAAGAGGTTCATGAGGACAAATCTCACTTCCTCTGTCACTGCCCGAGTCTCTGTCACTTGAGGAACAGAACACTTGGAAGTCACTACTTCCATGACTTACAAGAACTCTCTGATATCTCACTTTCTGATATTTACAGGTTCTTGAGGACATCAGGATAGCTGGATGGCGTCGGGTAAATAGAAGAAGGTACGCGAAGCTAACCAACCTAACACCAATGGCTAACCCCCAATGAAAGGGCATCACAATGGGTCCATGAGGACCTAAGTGTGGTACACTAGGGTTCACCCGACTCTACCAACCCGTCAACCTAATCTAACCTAACACCCAATTCGAGCGGTAAGAGCTAGGAGGCTGACATTCCGAAACAAATTTCCTTTTATGGCCAAAGTGAGCACTTAGAAACTATTTGGGAAATTTCTAACTCCAAAAGGGGTGAATTTTTGTATAGGAAAATTTTAATTTTTCATCCAATCGACTTCAAATTTCTTGTACTCTAAAGCTTAGTACGCTGCTCGAGCTAAATTTTAGCTCCCATACAAAATTCTCTCCAAAATTTAGCTGAGCTAAATTTAAGCCAATCCATTTAGCCGAGCGGTACGCTGCTTCAGCTAAAAAATCAAATTTTCGTTTCAGACTGTACTGTGTGTATCTGCCACAATTTAGCGCGCCCATTAATGGTTCGGTACATTTTTTCAAGCTAAATTTTGACAGATCATGTTGTTTTTTTTTCTGTACTGTTTTTGTGTTGCGGAAAAGTAAATAAGGATAGTGTTTTTCAATGAATACTTCGATGAGGAATCCTTTGAAAGTGTTAAATTTGTGATCAAGGAATAGCAGACAAGGAAAAAAGAAAGTGCAACCGCAATATAACACTTTTTCGCGTCGATGAATTTTTGAAGACATTTATTTTCATTGAACGGCTGTTTTGTGTGACACTTGTATCCACAGCGTACTCTATGTCAGAATTTAGCTAGGGTTTTAGCTAATGTTCGGAGAGAAAAATTGGAGAGCCGCTAAAATTTAGTTTCGCTCGAGCAGCGTACTTAGCTTAAGAAACAAAAAAAAATCAATTTCTCTGAGTTTGGAAATTTTGCTTGGGGTGAGATATTACCGACGGGAAAAGGGGAACAGTGTGGCAAACACACTATCTATAAACTTCTGTAAAGGGGAACAAAGCCGTGGATAAATGCTAGTACTCTCATAAACTCACGCTCGAAAACAGAGTGAATCAATTTAGTGAGCTGTGTACAACAACACACTACACAGTATCTGTCAATAAAATTCCACGCTCACTATCACGCTTGTGGACTTCTTCCCGTTTGATATTGCACATTTAATAATTTAAGTTAGAGATTTGGACCATAGACGATATCAGGCATCGCCCAAGAAACCAGCGCCCAAATCGATTTGGAAATAACGCCCAAAAAGCAACAAGATGGAAATAAAGCCCAAAAATAATTTGCAGTTTAATACGTATGGGGGGGGGGGCATGCTGCCTCCATGAAACCCCCCTGCCTGGGGTTTCTGTCAGATTTTGAGTATCTGTGAAATTGGATATATTGTTTTTTTTGCAGTACAAACTCCCACCTACTCCAAAATCTAACAGAAAACTTAAACAGGGGGCTTGCAGGAGGGCAGCATGCACCCCCATACTTACTCCACTGTCTGTGCATTTCCACTTACTAATTTGGGCTTTACTGCTTGTCAAAAAAACGAACTGGAAAGGAAATAACACCCAAAACGACGAAAAATTTTGCAACAACAAATTGCATTATTTCCAAATCGATTTGGGCGCTATTTTCTTAGGCGTTATTGCCTAACGACATTATACATTTTGTCACTTCTTCTGGTTCGTTCAAAACTTAATAGCATTTGACAAACTCTTTTCTAGACCTTAAGTTATTAACTCGTAACAGTGGAACATTCCTGGGAGATTTAAATGGTGGAGTCGTCTTCTGAATGTGGGTCCACTTATTTCATTGGCAATTTGTAGGTACAGGGTTTTTCAATAGGGACGCTACAAAAGTAGAGCGACAGGGACAGCAAACGACGCCGAATTTCTTGCCGCTCTTTTAACATTTCTCTTCAGTAAGGTTTGCCATTTCATGATGGAAAGATATACGAGCCAACAACGAGTCGAAATTATTAAAATTTTCTACCGAAATTCGGAGTCAGTCAGCTCTTATTGAAAAACCCTGTACATCTATAGTCCTTAACTGAGCTTAATAGTGAATAGATAAGCACACCTATTTTTTTTTTTTGGCCAACTTCCAGACCCCATGCAATTTTATCGCAACGCAAATAAACCGCTCAACAGTGTTATCCACTCCCCTATCCACTGTAACATACAGAGTGGGCCATCTAGTGGTTTCTTTTTAAATCATAGGTTATTTTGAAACTGACAGCTGTTTCCCGTTCGAAATTTTGGGAAATATTGAAAATGTGCATATTTCCAAAATCAGTGCTGTGTAGCCCAAACAGTAGGTTTTTTGAAAAGAAGTTTTGGCCAAAATGAAGCACCTACCGCGCCTGCTGTATACGCAAGTTTGTGCAAAAAGTTTGTGAGACTGGTATGCTCATGGTCCCCTTCGTCGTACGAAACTATTGCAGCCACAGAGAGTGACAGTTTGGTGCGGATCGTCGCATCATTGGACCATTTTTCTTCAAAATTGAGGCTGGGAACAACGTTTCGGTCAACGGTGGGCGTTACAGAGCCATGTTAATAGACTTTTTTTGTTACTGAAATTGAAGATATGGATTTGGACGACCTCTAGTTCATGCAGGATGGCGCGCCATGTCACAGAGCCCATGTCACTATCGATCTTTTGCGCACCAAATTCCCAAATCGTGTTATCAGCCGTCTTGGCGATGACAGTTGGCCGCTTCGGAGCTGCAATTTGACTTCTTTGCACTTTTTTTGCGGGGAACCGTGAAGAACCGATGTTATGCCAACAATCCGGAAAAGATTCAAGCACTTAAGGGCAATATTATCCAAGCAATCCCTGCGCTACAGCCCGAAACCATCAAAAAGGTCTTGAAAAATTGGAATGACAGAATGCGAAGCCAATACGGCAGCCACTTGAACGACGTTGTGTTCCATAATTAATGGAAATGTTTGCACTTACTAATAAAGCCATAATACATGAAAAAAAAAATTAATTTATTTTATTGCATTTTAAAAAGAAACTTGTATTTGGCCAACCCTTTTCTTGGTGTCATTTAAACAGGAACAGTCTCCAGAAAATATATTTAAACCTTGCAACTTCCGATGCTCCGATGTTTACTATGACTATGACTGACAAATCGAGAAATTTCAAACCTAAATTTTGAAGAGAGTTTTGTATGGGAACTAAAATTTCGCTCGAGCAGCGTACTAAGCTGAAGTGGTAAATATTTAACAGCCACCAATGAAAAACTGACTCATCATTGTCCATAGATCAAGTGACCAAGACATACCATGCCTACAACAATCGCTCGACTTTAATTAAACAACCTTTTTGACAAATACCACGTATTAGCTCTCTGAAGCGTTGCGATTTGACCAACACCACGTATTAGCTCCCTGAAGCGTTACATGCGCTCCTTATGCATAAGCATTCCTCTCTGAATTGTTGCACATGCAGCATACCCAACTAATTAATATTTTTAAATATGTAACACAGGGGGCTTCCGTAACCCATTCCCAGCTTCGATTTGGGGTGTAAATCTGAAACATTTTCAATGGAACGCATCATAAAGCACGGAGGATCATTACCACCTCATTCGTTCTTGTGTCAAGTCGGTAATAAAACACCACACATACCAACCAAACTAATTGTTAAAGTTCACAACACCTACGGAGCTGCACCTGTAATAAATAACGGTCTCACCCCGATCATTAATTGTTATGACCTCAATTCGTCTCTCTGCAGAGAGAGAAAGAGGTATATGTGTGCATTATCATAAATTAAAGCTTTGTTGCGCGTACCTTGGGTAGGTATCTCACGAAAAATATAACGGAAATGCCTTCTAGATAGCTATCGTGAGGTTCTATAAAATTATGTTCCCTTCCCGCGTCTAGATAGATGTAGACTAATTTTCTCCCTAAATTTATAGAGTAAAGACTCATATTGCAACCCCCATCGTTTTGCATGAAGTATTTCACATAAATTATCATTTTCAAGACAGAAAACCTCAACAAACAGAATTCTACCGCAAAGGGAGTACTATACACGACGATGATGTGTCGTCGGCGTCATGGTTCTACTCTAACCCTAGACGGCGACGAATCGTTCGTGTTTGGTTAAGAGTTCACCTTGCACAGCGCACTGACAGCAACAGCACCACCAAAATCGGCACAACTAACCAAACCATGGCTTGGTTGGCTTCTTTTATTTTAGGAGGCACTCAGCTCAGCTCTTCTTGGTGTTGTTCACCTTGAGTGGCAGAGAGTTTGAAACTTTTTTTCTTAATAGAAACGAAGTATGAACCTTTACGTATATATGTTCAAATGGAGAGCACCGTGGATTGGGTTTCCCTCTGCAGACAAAGCGACAACATGCTGGAAAATGACAGAATTTGACTTTTTTTTTTGTGTTTATTAATTTAAATTGAATTTTTATTGTGCTGCGGTTTCCCGAGCCCATATCCATCACATCCCATGTGAGCAAAACATATACCTACCTAGGCGCCATAGCTCTCTTTGTGTTGGTAATTCAATTATGCATGTCTTCGCTTTGGCATATAATTTTTTAATGGCCTCACCAACGGATGCGCCGATGGCGCTCTAACAAATTCAGTTACCCACCATCTTTCTTAAGGCTCTCGTACGATTACTGGGGGCCATTAGCTTCTATTAATCTCAGGCCTAATCTATAGTTAATATCTCAGCTCAGTCCATGGTGTGGTAGGTAATTTCCCAGTATTTATGAGACAGATTACGCCAGCTGCATTGCGTATAGGCGGTAGGTGATTGGTGGTGGCAGTAGCCTTAACTATACTTGCACATCTTGGATACAAACAAAAGGAGAATCGCGCGTCGGATAAATAGTCGCTCGAGAATAATAATGAGTCCTCGACAAGCGTGCACATCGCACACACCTATTTTCTGGGTTACCTATGTTTGTTTATTGAATAATTTTTTTTTTATGTTTTGTTTGTATATAGGTAAGTCAAAGGAGGTAAACGCCAGAAGACAGAAGAATAGGAGTAGGAGGATGTTCACTGGCTGATGTGTGAATAAATTGGTCTATTTTTGGATCAATTATTGTATTCCTTGGAATGCGTGGAATGCTGTTAGCAAAATACTTTGTAATTTGTGAAACAACAAATATTTTTTATCCAATTTTATGCGAATTGCTTTTTTTTTTGGTTGTAATGTAAACAATAAAGATGCGTGTGCGTATATAGTGTGTAATCAATTTATTCAGGTAGGTAATGATTTCTATGAAATGATGACAGACACTTTGCACTTGTTGGCGTGGACTTCTGCGTGAGTTCTTGCAAAGATGTTTTTTCAAAGAAGAGAATGCGTCACTTTAGATATTTTAACAACTTATTGTCAGACATTTGTTGGGAACAAATATCCATACGTATGACTATGGACAGACTGAATCCTCAGATGGTTTTCGTAAAATCGCAAAATTACTAAACAGGATTTCCATCTTATGAAAATGTGGCTTTCTACCTTCTGAATTCTGAATTCTCTGAATCCAATTATCGTCGCTACTTTAACTTTAGGCAGCGTCAATCGTAAGACTCCGTCGTACATGATGTTCCAAAATAACGGGCCTAAGACCGATCCCTGTGGAACTCCGACAGTGACGTTGTAGTATTTTCCACCTTCATCTGTATTATATCTCAACTTCCTGTTGTTGAAGTAGCTCGTCACTATACGTAGCAATTAGTTTCGTGTATCCATTCTAGGAAGGGATCTTCTAATGAAAGACCAGTTCGCCGCGTTAAAAGCATTTTTAACGTCCAATGTTACTACTGCACAGTACTCCTTGGTCCCATAGAACCATTTTTCCCCTTCGATGGCGCCTTTTGCAATATCAATTGCAATAGTGGACCTCATTTTCCTAAAACAAAATTGCTAGTCTGAAAGTGCCCCTTTTTCGTATGTTCGTCTAAGCAATCTGTTGTAGATTATCTTCTCGAGAGGCTTTCCCATGGTGTTCAATAGGCTTATTGGGCGATAGTACGATGATTCTCCTCCTGGAGGCTTCTTCCCTTTTGGTAGCAGGACTAATGTTGGATTTTCCACTTTTCGGGAAAGGTTACTTCACGAAGGCACTTCTGCGTCGTCATCATAAACACGTCTGGCCTCTTTTTTTATAGCCGCTTTTATTGCCTTGTTGGGGATGCCGTTGGGTCCGGGGCCCGGGACCCTTGTTGTAGCTTATTTTGCTATATGCATGGAGTAGCTCCTCGTGGGTAATTAGTGGAATGTCACCTGCACTGACTTCTCTCACGACATTGCACATACTAGTTGGTACTTGGGGGAACTATGGATTTCAGTATTATTGGACACGTTCTGTATATTAGCTCATGCAGTACGGTCCATTCGTTCAATGTATCCGAATCGATATGGCCGCTATGTTTTGGCTGTTCGGTCTATCTACATTCAGATTTTGTTACAGCTTGTAGGCTTAGCGGTTGTATCTTCCTCTCCATCCACCCTCCTCACATATAGTACCAGTCAGAAGATGTTCTCCTACCCGACGCAATACAGCAGAACTGTCTGGATAGAGCTTCTGTATAGCATGAATTTGGTCCTCCAAGATAGGAGCTTTAAACCTACATACCTATCTGCTTGCTAAACTGAAATAGCAGAGGGTTCCAAAAGTAATTCTTCGCCGGATCTCTATTTTTTTTTTTTTTTTTTTTGTAATGGGAATTCGCTGGAAGGAAAAATCATCGAAAGACATTGCAGAGCTATTCCAGATTATTAGCCGGATCTCTATGAGAGTCTTATTCGTGCAGTTAATTTTTACTTCGAAGTAGCTACATATTATCAACTTTAACGCTTTTCCTAGGCGGTTCTTTTTCTTCAGCTAAGATAAGAACGCTTGAAGTAGTCGATTTTCTATTGCATATGTAAATGAACCGATCTTATAAAAAGACAGACACAAATATGCGGCTCTAAAGTCGATGAAAAGACGGTAGAAGACGACCAAGTCGCAGCATCTATAAGCGAGCGGAATAATGTTGATTTTTCATACGAAATAAAAGCAAATTCTGTCACGTTTTGCTCGTTTATATATTCACTGTTCCTATAAATTTGTCTACCAAAATTTCACATCCGCTGCCAAACCATCAGAGCCGGAGGCCTTGTTGTTATTAACACATTTTGTATAGCCAAGCCAACGCTTTTGTCTATAGGTTTAACTATACCTACGTAGTCAAGAATACCTTATGTTACGAGCTTAAAGGCAGAATGCCATAATTACTCGACTTTCTTATAAAAACCTCCAGCTATTGTATTAAAAAAAAAAAAAAAAATAAAAAATTGTGGGCGCAGTAGCGCAGTGGTTTGTGTCCTTGACTACTGTGCGAGGGATCCCAGGTTCGATTCCCGGAAAAACACAAATTACATCTTAGTTTTTTCTACTGCGCCACCTCTCGCGAACGTCTGACAAACATCCGAGAGTATGACTGTCATGAAAAAGCTTCTCAATTCAGCCGTTCGGACTCGGCATAACATTGTAGGTCCCTTCCATTCGTCCCAAAAATAGGAACTCACACAAAGTGAATGGTTGCGAGAAGCTAGGCCTTGGGTGTCACCCGCCTGTTGCGCCACCTATTTTGTTTTTTTTTTTTTAGCTATTGTATATATATAGATGGCTGGTAGCCAGCGACGTTTTCGACTGCTTCTTTAATAACGTTGTTAAAGTCTTTGGTAGATGAATCAAAACTCCGGCTACTTAATGTACGCTAAGATGCCCAAAGTCGAACTTATCTTAACTTCTTATGGGGCGATTCGCAGGTTATTCTTGTTGGACAGTACAGCTCTGAATTAAGCTTCAGAGCACACGCTCACCCTCCTCGAAATCTTAACACGTTAAGTATGTTGAATCCGTGCATCGCAACGATTACCATATGATCCAGTTGGTTGCCGTTTGACCATCTGAATTCTGAAGAACAACTGGTTGCTGGGAGAATATCTCTTTTCTCTTTTCTCTTTTCGTTTCGTACAGACTGTGGGCAAACCGTTTTTTTGTTTTTTTTTTCTTTCCGACTTTAGCGTAGTAATCCCTGAGCTCAACACCGAAATCTTACTGCTTGCAGACTTTTTTTCCTTGATAGGTATATAACGCTCTTGAAAATGACTTTGATACCCACATATAGTTGGCTTCATTTGCAAAACGGAACTACGACCGTTTTTTAAAAACATGCAAAGACTAAATTTATAATAAAATTTGCAGACAGATTCAAACAAATCGAGCATTTTTTAGCAACGTTCATTAATGTATCAGAAAACCACTTTTGCGACAATACGAACATAAAATTCTGCCAAACATACCTCTTTAAACAGTTTTCCAAAACTCAAGTCATTTTATAATTAAAACAAAACGCAAGTTTAGAATTTGAAGTGACATACCTGGAAATAAAAAAAAATGAGTTAATAACATTAAATAGTTGAAACTTAAAAATCTACAAATGTTAGTAAATTGCATAAACTTATTTGTATAAACTTATTGTCGGTAATTTAAAAAAATGTCAACGAAGTGAATGGTCCCTATTAGTGTGGTTTTAGTAATTTCACGACCGACCAACTATTCCCACAACGGCAGAGTCATTTCTAGTTTTGGCTATCCCTGCCAAACTTGTCAGATTGTGCAGAATGACGATGGAGAACAATCGCTGCTCCATAAATGTCGGAAACAATCTTACCGATACCTTTGATGTCAAAAAAGGATTTAGACAAGGTGATTCGTTGTCGTGTGACTTTTTTAACATCATGCTTTAGAAAATTGTGCTAAACTCGCAAGCCAACACCAGGGGCAACATTTTTCCAAAAGTCTGTGCAACTACTTGCATCCGCCGACGACATTGACATAATTGGCAGAACACAGCGAGCTGTCACTGGTGCGTTTTCAAGTATATTGACAAAATATGTACTTGCTGTGAACAATAAGGGATACACAACATCGACGAATGGGATAGAATGTCAGGATACACAGCTATTGTCTACTCCGGCTCCGCTATAAACTCAGATAATGACACCACGGCAGAAATCAAACGGAGAGTTACACTTGCCAACTAGTAAGGCCTTGTCAAGGAACACTAAGAAGACTCTATAAGACCCCCATCATCCCAGTCAAAATTCTTCGAGTGAACTTCGGTCCCGTTTGTGTTGACGGAGGAGATTTAACAGCGAACTCTACAAGCTCTAGAGCGACATCGATCTGGTCCGAAAAGTAGAACGGATTAGTCGACTATAGGCATGTTTTTTTGAAACCTCGCCAGCCAGCCGTTCATTTGGACAGTTGCCAGCACAATTGCCAGCAGGATGAAGCCAGCCGAATGAATTTAAGCAATAAGCCTAAAAGCATACCAGCATTTCGTATAAAATTATGCATTTGGTAGAAATATTTGATAAATTCTGACATTTTTCTCTGGAATGTTGTGTGCATGAGATAAGAACGCAATTATAATTTAAGCAAATTGTACGGAAATTCTAAGCCACTTGTTGCTTTCAGCGCCACCTGTTTGTTTATTGTGAATTGAATTTAGCCAGCTGCCAGCCAGCCATCTCTCCGGCTGGGGAGAAAATCAAGAGTTGTTGCCAGCAGCTGGGAGCAGGTTGTTGTTTTAATTAGCATGTGAAATGTGCCTCAACTGCCAACTACTGGCAACTACTGGCTGGCGAGGTTTCATAAAAACACAACTTATGATGGCTAGGACATATAGAGCAAATGCGACAGAAACGCTAACGCTCCGGCCCGAAGAGTCTTCGATTCCAACCCGGATGGACAACACAGCAGAGGAAGACCTCGCCTAATGTGGCGCGAACAAGTTGAAGGTGGCCTCAACCAACTTCGAGTGCACAACTGTAGGCGGTTGGCCAAAGATCGGTCTAACTGGAGAGGCCTGATGGGTGAGGCTCACTTCCACCCCGGAGTATAGCGCCATCTAAGTAAAGTACGAAGTCCCAAATGTGAGTCTTAAACTGTTAACGTGGACATTTTTAAAATAAACGCAACATACATCGGTTGGAAGAGCTATTTGACTCTACTTATGTAGAAAGGAACGATATTGAGTATCTAGTATCTATTATAAAAAGCCAGTTTTTCTTCCCTCTTTATTGGCTTTAATATATGGATTAGTGAGCTCATAAGCAAAACCCCCTCTTTACTCCATCCGCTTGCTGGGTTCGCCTCTAAACCTATCGGCAGACCTCCCGGTTTCAAATTACTTCGTCGCTGAAACCAATCAAATGATGAAGTTAAAGGACTACAGTTTTCATCTGTGATGATATAGGAACTCTTCCTTGAAAACGTCATTACAAACTGAGTCGATCGCGCTGTTTTTTTTTTTTTGAGATGCGTTTCTTTACGTGAAAGCTTCTCCGAAATTGTTATTCAATCGAGCTCACATACTTTTTTGCAAGGAAACACAAAATCTAGGCTTCAGACCTGTTGCCATCAAGTTAAAGAAGCAAACGCTTGGTCTTCCTCATTGTCACCAGCTCTTGCAAATTCACAAAAAAAATCTTTCATTCGTAACAGTCTTGAAAATGCGATATACCAACTCGTATAAATTTGCTTTTGCAAAAATCATACATTTTCGCTAATTCCTCCTATCTTTGAATTACTAATCGCCTGCTCCACCCATATTTGACAGTGACAGTGGTGAAAAAATATTTGCACACTGATAAGGAAAAAATATTGCAACTTCTTCCACACGTTATCTTCTAATACCTGCGAATAATATTTCGGTCACGTACAACATTAAAGTTACGGTTTCTTTTTTTGTCCGCCAATGCAAACAGCGCTTACAGGTCTGCATACACACGTTTCCTATTAATTCTTTGCTAGATAAGGAATGCAAAAAAAGAACCCTCTCCTACATAAGACATTCGACGCGACAGCTACTTTAAGCCATAACTTTTTGGAAAAACAGGAAGGAATTAGGTGGGCGATATAGTCGGCAGGTATTCCGTACACACCGGGTAAAACTAACAGCTACATGACAACAACAAACGGGCCGGCCTTTGACGCCCTCTAATAAAGAATCAGGAATAATGGGGATCGGTAATGAGTAATTAATAGTGACGCGCGTTCGGGAGAAGAAAATTAGAAAGACTTTTCTCCATACAGCACAACATTAGCAGAGATTCCAGACAGAAGAGTCGGCAGAACCCTGTGGGGTTGGAAATGGAGCGAACGTTCACCAGGTTGCTATTATAGGTGTCATTTGTGGGACGTGTTTATGCTTCTTTGTAATGTTCTTGGGGGCTAATGAAGTCAAAATGTTTTGTCGGCGCACAAAGAACGAAGAGAATGACAATAATGCGACAATTAGTTACCCAATACTGTCTGAAGCGGTAAGATGGCAAAGAATTTGCTTATAAACAGACGTACTGTCAGAATTAGTAACACGCATCTATTAATTGACATGAATTACTAAGCCAACCACGCCCATAGTTAGTGTCTTGCATACTCGAAATTTTTCCACTCAACAGCAACATCCATCGACAACACATAGCATCAGACAACTTGATACGAAATGTGCTTCACTGAATTGCATTCGAGGAGAAAAAAAAAAAACTAAATCAGGCCACAAGTAACATCTAATGGAGTTCCCACATGTCCTCATATCACACACAATGCATTCCTCTTCACACAAATAGTATCATGAATGCATGAAAATATTGAATGACTACTGAATGAGTGCAAAAAAAAATTAAAAACGAAAATTGTATTATTCAACGGAAGGAGAATGAGTGCTGAATAGATTCATATACAATGATTGTGCAGCCACATCTTGAGCACGAGAAAAGACATTCACATTCACACTGTGACAAAAACGACAAAGAAAAACAAAACGCGATTTTAGCCATCAGCAAGTCAAAAACGAAACGTCAACACGACCAGAGAATGCAAAGCACTACTCAAAGTGGCAGAGAAGAAAAGAAGAACCAGCGGCCATAACTTTAAAAATAAAGTTCGAGGACGTCCCATGGTAGATTGAGAAAATGGCAACAACAAAAAAAAAATGGATAATACAAAAAGGCCAACCAAAAACGAAAGTGATTTTTTAAGCAAGAAAAATGTATGCACGATGAGAATCGAAATGCATGGATGCACAGGGTGGCACACACAAAAATTCCACAACGGCCAAAAGTATTAGTTTTACAACTTATCGGTAGCAGTATTGAAAAAGTGGTGGAAGATTCAATCCACAGAAGACGTGCTTTTTAAATTCGTTGCTGCGTCAAAGTGACAGATTGCATTATATATCACAGTTGGGATCCCTACGTTATCCCCTTTTCCAAAATCCCTTATTGGACATAATCTCTCATTGTTTTTTTTTTTTATCTCTTTTCTAAAATTTTCCGTGAGGAAATCCCCTATGCCAAAATCTCCCACAAGCAAACTAAACCTCGCATCCATATACCCAACCTTGCACGGGTTGGTGATGAAATCTCCTTTTCTAAATCTTTTCTAGAATCCCTTTTCCAAAATCCCCTTTCCAAAATCCCCTGTGCTGAAATCCCTTACTCCAAAAGACTTCAAGAGAAAATCCCTAGGGATAAAGTCCCCATTTTTAGATTTGGTGTTATTAATTCTGTCGCCGCGACACCTAAAAATGGTGTTAAAAGGTGAGATGCGTATGGGGGGGGGGCATGATGCAACTCCCATGCTTGGGGTAGGATTTGGAGTAGATTCAAGGTGGGATGTATTGATGTACGCAGAGAAGATTTCAGTCGCTTTAAACAAAAATTAAACTTTCTCGTTCATTGCAGGTTTGGGATGTTTTCTTGTTAAGGGCTGGTTTTATAGTACGTTTACACCGCACCTAAATTCATCATTTCGGCTAAATTCAGCATTTCAGGCCAAATGTTCAGCATTTCGCCATATATTTTCCAACATTTCGAAATGTTGGATTTCAGCGAAATGTTGAATTTCATCGCTGCATTTATTAGTTTGTCAAATCAAACAAACCTAATACTGATGACTTTTGGGCTCACTGACGAAAAAAAACCGCTGTAAAACTAGATTGTAAAAGCTAAAAAAGTAGGAAGTAGGAAAAATATGTGTGGATAGTGAATTATCACTTATTGTATTCATGTTTAGATTAATATAACTAACAAATTAATTCTTTAGGTACAAACCACTTTTGATTTCGAAACACAAAAAACATCTGTAGGTAATCAATTCTGATACTAGCTGTCATTTGAAATGCTGAAGTTGCAGTGCGAACGCAAAATTGGATTTCGAAATTTTGCATGCTGAAATGTTGAATTTAGGTGCGGTGTAAATGTACTATTAGAGTGCAAGTTTAAACTCAGGTTTAGTTAAACTCGCAAGCAAGTTTAATGCCCAGTTGTACAGTCAGAGTTTAAACTCTCGTTTTGGTTTAAACCTTCGTTCAACAAATTTTCGGTTTTACTGTGTTCGTTTAAACCCAAAGTGGAGTTCAACTCTCGGTTTAAGTTAAACGCCTGCATTCTGCCGTTTAAACTTTCGTTTCGCATTTTGAGGTTTATTTTGACAGCTGCTATTTCATACAGAGAGATAGAGAGAGAGAACAGAAATGAGAAATTGTTTGGGTGCTGCACTTCTTGATTTTATATGAGTAAAAAGTAGAGCTATGATTAGTTCCAGCATTACTGCGGTAAACCCACTGTCATCAGAAAATTTCAATAGATTTTCAACCAATATAATGTACTTTTCAATGAAAACGCCTTTTTTCAAGTGAACATCAGGTAGATCTTAGCGTTTAGTTAACTGTCAGATTATTTTGTACTGTGAAACTGAACGAGTTAAACCAAAAGTTTAAACTCTCGGTCAGGTTTAGTTAAACTTCAGTTTAAACTCTCGACTGCACAACTGGGCATAAACCAAGTACTTAAACCGTGAGTGTATTGCAGTGGAATTTGAACGAACGTTTCGTTAAACTTCTGTTGAACTTTTCTCGTCTTTTTTGTACGCCACTGTAAACGTAGAACTCATTGTGTATTTTAAATTTCCATCAGTTTTGTTTATTGTGTCAGTTTGGCAATTCAAAAAAGCGGAATGAAACTAACAAGCCTCCGCTACAAAAAAAAACGAAGAGTCAGCAGAAACATAGTCGACTCGGACAGCGCATTGGCGTGGATGGCTACAGAGGAAAGCACGATGAAGTACTCAAGAAGAAGGTAAGCCTATTCATCATCTGCAAATGCTAGGCAAACCACAAAGCATCTTTCTCTAGGTTTGGGATAAACCCCAAGTTGACCTAAAAACCAAACGCCGATGGAGTGACTGTTTGGAAGGACAACTTCTTGCAGACTCCTGCTGGAGAGAAACTTATCAACAACAACAACAGGCAAACTGCAACATTAACTGAACTGAATGCCCAACGCGTAGCTAAGCTTGGGGACAATGCTAAGCCAATATTTTTTTGTTTGCGACGGTTTCCGAAGCCTGCTAATAAAGTGACATTTTTGCGCATTTTGTGTTGTAATTTCGGATTACACCTAAAAGTTGACGAGTACCGGCCTTTCGTCTTAAACGCCGGTTTAAACTTGATATGTGGTTAAATGGAGTTTAAACATGCACCGTCAATAAATAAATACCACAAACAACTTACCCCCAGTTTCACAGTGAAAGTTTAAATCCTGAACATAGTTCATTCTGTAGTTTAACAGTTAAATGGCAGGATACTGTCAGAGTGCCATTTAAACCTCGACACAGTGACATTTCAATTTCAAAGCTGCCAATTGTCAAAAAAACACAAATATTTGATTGTTTACTGTACAATACTGCCACATTCTATTCATTAAATTTAGTTAAACTGAGTTCAATTGAAGTGAAGTTCAGTACATTGTGAAACAGGACGAGTTGAACTTCAAATTTAAACTCAAGTTCAGGATTAGATCAACTTTAGTTTAAACTTCCACTGTTAAACTGGGGGTTAGATGCGAGACCCGATAAAATTAAACTTTCTTAAAATAAAGGAATTGTGTTAAATAAAGAACACGTTTCCATAACTAAGGCATATTCATTTGTAACGACAGCACATATCTTAAAACCATTAAAGGATTTTGTTTAGTAAATTATTTTTGAATGCAGCAGTTTCTTGTAATTTTTCATTTCGAAATCGAGGGTTTTCGAGATATGAGTAGAGTACTAGTAGTACCAGTGGAACACACAAAAACGCAATCATTTAGAAAACATCAACTTTGCTGCAACTATACTTATACATTTTGACTAAAATTATTGCGCGCGTTTTTATGTAAACTATAGAAAAGCAAATGTTTTCAAAATTGTCAATAATTTTAAATTATCTTTACAGGAACACTACTGGGCCAAAAGAATGCCTGAAAATGTTAGTCAATCTTTTCGGTGGTTTTCAAGATATGTATACAATTTTTAATCATTTTTTGTATGGGAGGGGCCACGCCGCTTTGTTCAATTTTGACCAACCTTCAAAGAACGCATTACAAAAGATTTTCTCAAAATTTGAGCTAAATCGGTTCGGTGGTTTTATAGTTTTGCTATCATTGGTGGTGTATATTAGATTTTTCCGGCTTTTGATTTAGGGTTTTTCGAAGAATCATACAAATTGGTCTGGCCGATCTCGAGTTTTTGCGGAACTAACGCACACCAATTGATTTTTATATATATAGAAGATATATAAATTTTCGAAAAAAATTTAATTTTCGTACGGTGTGATGGAAGGATCAATAGTAAGTTTTCCGGTAGATTTCAGGCTGAATCAAATTTGAGACAGCTTGGTCATTCTTTTAGTAGGAGGACTTAACTTGGTGTCAAAGCTATGTTGTCAGTCTTTAATTCGGCGTTTGTTCAAACTCTTAGCTATGGTCATGACTTCGTGAGATTTGGGTAATGCCCGCAAGAATAAGATCGCGGAAACAAGCTGCCGATGAGATTTATCCGTTGTATTGCTGGTGTTACCCGTAGAGATGGTATTAGAAATACCAGAATACGTGAGGAACTCAATGTCGAGCAGCTATATGTACTTCTACGGAAGAAGGGGTCCATGATTCGGTAAACGCATGTCCCCGACCAATATCCCTTGACCGACGTGCTATGGAAACAACAAGCAGGCGTCCTCTATGTAGACCCGGGATGATATGGTTAAATCAAGTTCATAGTCTCTCCTCTACCCGTATTGGGATAGCTCTTGATGATTTAAAGTCGATGGCGGAGAATCGAGAGCTATAGAGGGTCTTTTTAGGTATTTTTAGTGAAAAACTGGGTATGCAATGTATGAAAAAAATAAAAACGACTCTGAACTTTAAGCTCACAAACTACAAATAAGACATTTGAATGAAATCAGTCAAGCAGTTTAGGCCATAGGAGGAGGCAGTCAGACAGACAAAACTGAGGTTTCAGAAGTTGATGGCGGTATTACGACAACGGGTCGTATGGTAGAAGGAATCACTCTGGAGTATGTGATCAAAGCTGTGCTCGAGTATTTCAATGCTAAAGTCGTTAGGAAAACATCTTCGGCAGGTTAGCTGGCAAGCTCAGCCTATATTAGCAACAGACAATTAAGTGCAATTGATTCAGTGTGATAAACTTTTGGATTTAAGAAAAGCAAGTGGTGTTCATATGGCCTAAACGACTTTGCTTGACGATAGTTCCAATATGGTAGGTTGGTCTCAATCTCGTCAATGCCACGAAATACATACACTTTTCTCAAAGTCGAGAATTGTTGCTGGCTCATTGGCATAGACCAGAGATTTAATGGAAGTCCAAAGAAAAAAGAGCGATAATTCGCATGATTTTGACGGCCAAATGAAGTCGGCTTTTTGTGATATTAAAAGACCTGGGAAACGTCGCCTTTGGTATCTTCAGGGTTTTGTTGGATGTGTGGTACAGGTACGTAGGGAAACGATTACAATTGGTACATTGGCCGGAAATGTACCCGTTGAAAATCAGTACCCGACACCTTTTATCTCTGAAGAATTAGATCCGTGTTGTCAAAATCTCTCGTGGATTTCCTCCAAAATGCACTTCGCCGCTAAAGATGATTTTTTTGGCCAAAATGGCGATCCTTTTTCAGATGCTCCAGAGACCAAATTCAAATGCGATGTTGAATCGTTTAAAATGATGACTGTCGCAACAGAATGAAAGAAAAATATTTTAAAATGCGGCCGCTGACAAAGTTCACATCTACCACTCCTTGCCAAGATTTATGCCAAGTTCAGTCTTTCTCCCAGCCATTTATGCATGTCTCGGATGTTTGCCATAGATATTCGAAAAGGAACTAAAAGAGAGTATACAATTTGCGTCACCCTGTTAAGTGTGGCTCACCGAGTAACGTTTTTCGTGTTTGTATTTCAGTGCAAAAACAACACTTCCAACAACAAGATGTAGAAGCTATTATAACAAATAAACTCCTGTCAATTATTAACCTTCCAAACATTAAAGACGACGAATATTGTGTCTGTGTGTGTTGGAGCACTAAAGTTGATGGTAATTATAATAATAATAATAACAAGAAGACGCTCACGATGACGATGGCCATGGAGTTTATTAATATAGTAAAAGTACGCGACGCGACGGACCAGAGGAAGCCCATTACTTTTTACAATGTCTCTCCTTTAGCGCAGCACAGGCAGAGGTAACGCTAGTCTCTTGTTGGCCCATAGTTGCAGTAATTTACAAAAGGATTGCGATAGTGACACTGCTCGGATGTGTATCACTTACGAGAGTGCACCCCAAATAAAAGTCAAAGCTCAGGACCGTTGAATCTGACTTGAAAACGATGAGAGCTTCGCCTTTCTGTTTCTTGTTTGTGGTGAACACTGATCCAAAGGTTTTTCCTTCTTCCTCTTCCACTTGATTAGGTTTCTTGGTCGATTTACATTTTTAAACTGGTTTATCGCCGAGATGTGTACTGAGGACGACGGAAAATAAATTGCTCATCGAGTGTATGCACAACGAGCAGGAGTTAAACATGAATAAAAAGATAACAAAAACAAAAATGGATTTTTTTTCCATGTAAATGCCATCTTCATCTTATATAGGTTGAGTTGTCGGTTGTCGCGTCTGCGTGCTTAAAAGATGTGCAATTTATTGAAGCAACTCTTGGCGTCAATGTGCAATGAAAACGAATTTTTAATGAAACTTGTTACCATAGAACTGGTTGGTATAGTATAAAATGGAAATGGAATAGTGGACCTCTGTGTGTTGAGAATTAAGCGATGAATGTCATGCTGAAAGAAATTTACTGTTAGGAGAAGAAGACTCCTTGTGAATTTATTTTTATATCAACATTTTGAAAAATATTGCTGATAAGTTGTACGTACAAGGAAGATTTATTGCCCATCATCCAATGCGGCAGAGATGAGATTAATTTCTCAGAAATGACGAAAGAAAATGTTTGCTGATATTCTCAACTGAAATGCGGAACAAATTGCTTTGGGATGATGAAATTATAATCTGGATTACGCAAGAAGGTTTACATGATTTGTGAGGGAATTTATCAACAACTTATGGAGTGGGGTAGGTACTAAATGTTTTTGACATCAGTTTCCGGTGATTGATTTTGTTATACAAAACCTGCCTCAACCAAGGAGTCGGAGTCTGCAGTCGAATATTTTATTCAAATGAGTCAACCAAAAATCACCCAGACACGTCTCCGTCTTTCTCAAAAATTTGCATAGGAATTTTAAATGTTTTAGGGAGCGGTTAGCTCTCATATCGGCAATATACTTTCAAGTTAGGCAATCGGTTATCGATTTTAGTTTGAGACAAATTTTAGATACGTTTATAGTGAAATGATGGATACAGTGTTCTACAATGAGCGAGAACTGGTGCCCTTTAGCAGAAAATACAAGATACCACCCTTCAAGCTGCCTAAGCTTGCTGGATACATATCTTGATATAATTCACGCAAAATTTAAATTTCCATTCCATTTATTAGTAGTTACAGTGATGCCAATGGAAAAAAAGATAGTCATGTCTATCACAGAATCCGTTGTACTCGGAATTTTGTTACTATCACAGAATTCGTCGTAGTAGACATTTTTGCTACGAATTTCCAAAAAGAATACTAATACGAATACGAATTTTTAAATCTGTAGCAAATATTTCTACTACGACGACGGTTTCTGTGATACCTAGTTCTTTCGGGGTTCGTATTAAAATTCAGAGTACGACGGATTCTGTGATAGACATGATAATGACAGCTAACAGTTCGGGGTTAGTAAAAATGGAGCGCTATACGAAAGAATAACGCATTTTCATTGTTGAGCAATATTTTAAAAATAATGAAGATTTGTCAGCTACACAGCCCACAATTTTCGAACAAAATATGGCCGTCACGTCATAGTGACGTCATAGTGATTTAATGCCACCAACTGTGAAAAGAATAATTGAAAAATTCAGGGAGACTGGATTAATTACTGATCTTAAACACGCTGATGGGCCCCTACGAACTAACTTCCACTAGCCAAAACGAACTAAGTCCCACCAAATATGCAGTGGAATTTAGTTCATATGTTTGGAAGATAGTTCGTAGATCATTATGAACAAATTCCCAATAAATCAAGTCCCAATTTGAGGAAAGTGTGAGTTAGGGCCAGTTTCAAGACTAGCTGATAAAGTCTCGGATAGCCTATCCGGAATTTATATGTCAGATAAACGTAATATTTCGGTTTCACAGGTTTCGGATAGAAATAGCTGACAGATAAAGTCTCGGATAGTCTATCAGCCAGTTCAACCGGCTGTTAAAACCTCTATCCGGAAGATTTAAACAAAATATTTATATGCTGTGGCTGGAAAAAATATAGTTTCAGAGCATTCTTTTGTTGACAGGTGTAGACAGCAGTCAGAAGTGTTATATCATGCATTTATTTGAATTCTTAAATGTCGAATTAGATGAATATTACAACCATATTACAGGCCCCGTAGGAACAGAGTATTTCAAATTATTTTTAGAAACCCTCGACGATGAAGATTTCTGAATTTTCACTATTTTGTTTAACTATATCCATGCCCAGTCAATACCTTTCACCGTGGGCGTTGGACTTTGCCAGGGGTGCATTTGGTCTCCTCTCCTTTTTATTACTTATATGGACTGGATGTTACAGCGCAGTCTTGGCGAAGAACGTTTTAAATTGGAACATCCGAGGATAAGTCGTTTGCTCTTTCTCTTTGCTGATGACTTGGTCATCCTTTGGTCCTCTTAGACGGAACTTCAATGCGCACTCTATCCGTTTGTAGTCGCTTATGTGGAAGCTGAGATGAAAGTAAACGTAAACAAATCTCAAGTGATGGTCGTCTCCAGAACGCCTGTTTAATGTGTACTCACGAGTGATGGAAGGACCAAGAGCAATGTTAAGTTTATCTGTAGGATTGGTCAGGTTGGTAAATTTTGAAATAGCTCGGTTATTCTGTTATTATAAGAGGACTGAACTTGGTGTCAAAGCTAAATTGTCAAGTTGTCAGTCGTTAATTTGGAGTTTGTTCCAACTCTTACCTATTTGGGTAATGACCGAAAGAATAAGATCCCGGATACAAGCTGCCGAAATGAGATTCCTCAGTTGTATTGCTGGTGTGACCCGTAGAGATGGTGGAAACACCAGAATACGTAAGGGACTCAATGTCGAGCAGGTACTGCTCCGGACGCAGCGGTGAATTAGTCATTTTAAAACGCATGTCCCCAACCATGATCAAGATCAAGTCCATAATATCTCCCCTACCCGTATGGGGATTGCCCTTTATGATTTACAGTCGATGGCGTAGAATCGAGACTATGGACGGTGCACTTGGACTTGCGCAACCTACACCCGCGACCCACTTAAGGGATAAGCGGAATATCGAAAATGAGTGAATGAATGAATTTATCCATGCTAAATTAAAAAAAACTATAACAACACAATTCACTTAAAAATGTGATAAACGATAAAAAACATCATTTCCATTCCTGTCAAACAATTAGTGCCTGATAAATTTTTCTACCGGAATCAGAAAAAAAATATCAGCTACTTTTATCGGGTGGAAAGCGATATGTGTTGGCTAACTATCCGAAACTTTATCCGGAACATTTGAAACTGACCCTTAGTTCATTTAACTTGATTCGATGAAAAAATAATTCTTACATACACCCAACCATGCACTTAATCCAAATCCGACAGTGATCCCAAGTTGGAGGGGGTCAGCATACACATTCCACTGTTCCTAATGGGAGATGAAATAGATCAATTTCCGTAGGCACAGTGGTATATGTATGCCCGGGGTCACTATTGGATTTGGAAGTTCGGAGTAAGTTCATTTGGGACTTAGTTCATAAAGAACAAAGTCCCACTATTTTTATTCATTCTTATATTGGGACTTTCTTCATTCTTAGGTGGGTCTTAGATCCTAAAAATTTTCCGGGGTCTGAACCTAAGACAGTTCGCTCAGTTCATCTGAACACTAACCACAGAGTCACTGCGTTCACAAATTAGGCAAGAACAACGGATTAACTGTCTGATCGATACCTGGCTGTATATAGGAATTGTGGGTAATAAAGCAAACGTTTATCTGGAAAGACAAAGAGCAGCGGGACCCTTCATAGGGTCTAAACCATTCTGGTAGATAGGGGAACCTACGAGTGGAGGCAACTGGAGAAGAAAAAACGCTACAACTTTTTAAAACGTTTTCAAGGCTAAGACATTTTCAAGAAAATTCTAAATATCTATGTACTTTATAAGGACATGTCAACTGTAGATCAAAAACACATTTCTTCCAATGCAAATCTTCTAGGTCGGTTTACAAAGTGGGTGACGGTTCTCAATTTAATACATACTGAGTTCTCCAAAGAGGTGCAACTACCTAACCCGTCCGGCTTGTCCCCAGAAATTTTATTGCCATCAGAACAATGCTCATTGATGAGCTCCAAATTTTATAACCTTAGCTCTCATAAGTGTCGAAAAATAGTTTGCAACGTTTTTGGCCAATATGTCCTTAGTAAGTAGCGGAGTTCCTTAGCCCTGCCGGTAAACGTATCTCTTTATAAAAGACACGTTTTCTTAACCAATGAAGTGCCGGGCAATCACAGAGAATGTGCTGGGAGGATTTATCATCATCATCAAGATAGAACCTGTATTCTGCCTCCGGGTATAAATTAATTTTGTTCAGAAGATAATATTAATCCACAAGAAATAAAGCTATTCCAAACCAGCTTTCTGATACTTTCCTTATTTAAGTTGAGGATTCCCTTGTAGAAGATTTAGTTGTTTAGACGAAGTTGTAGGTCTAATCGTTAATCAGACTTAAAGCAGTTGGCAAATTGACTCTGCAATAAGGTTCTGGTCTATTCAGCCCAGCTAGTTGGTCCCCGATCAGGGTTGTCAGGTTTTGAAAACCGGAATCGCCAAACGTAAAATATAAAACGCCAAAAAATCGCCAAATTTCAAAATGTTCCACTTTTCAAATTTAAAAACCATAAAAATCTAATGAATAAAAAAACTTAATACAAATTCCCCATTTGTTATTTTGTACACCTTGTTCCAAAACTTCCTCTTCGGGTACACTTTCTAGATAAAATTCTATTGACCAATTGATAGAAATTAATTTTTCCCACTGACCCTCAGTAAGTTGGAAGCTTTTGGGTGGAATCAAGCTTACAAGGAGACTTTTAAAACAGGGTCGCAGTTGGCTTAAACAAACGACAGGTGAAAAATATCCCAAAGAAACAAAAGGTGTGTTGCAGTCAGACAATCTTTTTCGCATTTTTCTTAGTAAACAAGAATTAAATCGTTAACTTGCTTCTTAACTTCATTCAAATGGCCAAACAGATTTTCGTGTCGCCAAATGAAATTTCAAATCGCCCGTTTGGCGATAAATCGCCACATCTGACAACCCTGCCCCCGATTCGTTGCTCGCAATATCTTGATGGCCAGCTACCCATCCAAGTTTGACTTTATTGTGTTTGTATAGGGCTTGCAATGCATCGTAGCAGCACTTTACTGGTTTTGCATAGTTGGTCCATTGCATTTGTCGATAAAGCTTGCAAAGCCGCTTGACTATCAAAGAAGATTTGTATTTTGGCACATTTAATTCACTTTTTTGGAGTTTAAAATGGCGCAGATCTCAATGGCATCGACTTCTGCCTGAAAAATCGTGGGACACATTCCCATAGGTATCGAGACTTTGGTGTTGGGTCCAAAGACACCGCCTTCAGCCACGTCAGCACCATTTAAGCACACTATACCTATATATGTTCTCTGTGAATTCCGCCTAATAGTTTTAATTTTTCTATCAGTGTCAAGAGTTTTAAATTAATAAGTTATTTGAGGGTATATTAAAAAGACCCCCTACGGGGGCCCTGAGGGGGTCATATTTACAAAAATATTTCCTATTTCGCGTCAACACACTACACAGCTTGTGGAGTACACCCTTAAAGTATCACGACTACGATTAGCGTTTTTTTTATGGGGTGTGCGTTGATGAATAAGGCAGGTGCAGGGAAATAAGTCACCGGGAACTAAAGGACCATTCACATGGGAGCGAACGAACGAATTGATGAAATGCGAATAAACCACTTTTTATGCATTTATAAACAAAAAATTCCAAGTTTTATTATTCCAAGATATCCTCCTCTTGGAATAAGGTTAAGTTCGAACGAATTTTTTATTCGCTACTTTATGGAACGCCATTAAAATTATGTGGATTGTGAATGGACTGACAATTCGCGCCAGGGTGCTTTCGTTCGCGGCAAACAATTTGGATTTCGAAATTTCGTTATTAAGACTATTTTTAAACTTGGTTTCTTAGTATATTTTAATGGAACAATTAATTATGCTCCTCTTGGAATAGTAAAATGTGAAATTTTCTGTTCATAAATGCATCAAAAATGGTTTGTTCGCGTTTTAGAAATTCGTTCGCTCGCTCTCATGTGAATAGCCCTTAAGTCCACTGAGGGACTTCGTTCCCACCTAGTGGGAAACAAAACCACTTTCGTGAAGTGGACTTAGTTCCCATGTAAGGTGGGAAGTGGAAGTCCATTTTTTAATGGGAACTTAGTACACATTTAACAGTTTAATGCCGGAGTAGAGTGACATCCATGGGGGGGGGGGCATGCTGCTTGAGTCGTCAAGCCTTTAAGATTGCTATACTAAAACCGTTGTCGGCTCTAACCCTTTTCACCAACAAGGACAGACATATTTGTCGCAGCATTTCGAAAACAAGCTGATGAAAAGTTTTTTGTATGTGACTTTTTTGATTTGGTAATCTGTTACAAAAAATTCATCGAACTTTGGTTTTTCAACAAATATTTTAAAATATTCAGTTGACAGATGTCATATCAATGCGATGACTAAAATACTATAAAAACAACAAATGTATGTATATCCTGCTCAATTCTTTAACTCTATTGTCTCCAGTCTCTACCACATGTTAGACAGCAACGTCATTCTAAAATCGAGTAAAAATTACAAAAAAATTCACAAGGGAATACCATGAGGTAAAATCCTTTCAAAAACTCAAAGGTTACATTTTCCTTTTCTAAACGAACGAAAGTTTTTGACAGAAGTTATATGAAGTCGCCTACCCTTATCTATGTCGCTCAGCAACGTCCCACTGGTGTGACATAAAAAGTCTCTGGCTTTCCGGATTAACCAGTTGAACTTTGTGTTGAGCCTCTCGGTAGACGGGGACACTGTGATTGATTCGAAGCACAATTCAGCTACATCGTGCGTCGTGCCGCTAAAAGATAAACAAAAGCTTTTCATACCATGCTCCAGCAGAGAGAGACGTCTATGAAACTAAAACTACTGTTATTCCAATTTAGTTTGTAGTTAGCGGAACCACCAGCGAAACAAACGGATGGATGGATGGATTATCTATACACTTTTCCCCGGACAATGACGGTTCAAAACCTAAAAAAACAACACAAAATAGACAAAGAAACAGAACTTTTTTTTTTGTTGACCTCTCAGCTGCACTAGTGCCAGTTCTTCGCATTGGTGACCCCAAAAAGGCGGAGGGTTCATGACTTCTTCTTTCGGTTTCGTGCTTAGAATTTCACGCGTAACTAGATACCAAGTGCTTATGACGTCCGATGTTATTTTATACGATTTGGGTTCTATTTTTGGTTCGTAATTCAAATCGAGAAATATAGAAATTAAAATCGTTAATCATAACAATGGTATGTGCGCGCGACAATGTACGAGTATGACTGGCAACAGACAGCCTACTCGTACACAGCTCTAGAGTTCAATGTACTCTCGGCCGGCGAGTGTTAAACAGTAACAACAACAACAATAAATAATAAATAAATTTAATAAAACATTTTTTTATGTACATACGACGAAACGAAATGATGAAGGAGGCGGCACTGTGGTGACTATGAGGCACAACGTTTATTCGCTGCTGCTGTACTATAGGCTGGAGTGTACTTTTTAGAGCTTAACGAAGTGTAATGACGATGGTGGTGTGCACCATCATTCAATGCATCCGCGTCGTCGTTGATGTCAGATTCTTGGTACATATATAAATCGTTAGCGTTAGCGTCAGCGTCAAAGCGTTATTGTCGAGAGATGCGCGAATGATATGAAGAGCGTGCGTTAATTGCAGCAACAACGAACTGTTATTCCATCTCCAATACCAAAGCCAAGAGATAAAGATTCATTTAGGAGCTAGAAAGAGGGCTTCACTTAAATAACGAAAATCCCACTTGGCGGCCGGGCGTTCAATCAACAGACAGAGCGCGGATAATCCGCTGAAGAGCTAAAGAGGATCTCTCATCTGGAATTGTGTGATGGAATGCACTTTCTGGCATTGCGTAGGTGCGATGTGAGTGGTCAGTGATTGATTGAATTAAAAGAATGCAGTCAATCGTTCCCTGGAATTACATGCGGTAGAGCATTGCAATGGTGGCAAGAGGATCTTTCCTTTGTAGAGTGATTGAGTGACTAATCCGACAAAAATTGCATATAAAGAAATTGTGTTCTCGTTACGGCTATAAATGGCCTTCAAGAGGCGAACTCTTTAGAACTTGCATTATTTTTTTTAGGTATTATTTAAATTATATCTTCGGGTTGTCGAAATTTTGTGTCTATTTCTGATGCAATTTCACGCTTAAGTATAGATTCAGGCGTTTGGATTCGTCACAAAATCGTAGATCCACATCTGTTTTGCCGGTTACACTTCGCCGACGAACATAACGAAAACTTACTGGAGTTTTTCTGGAGGTCCCTTAACGACATGGGTGTACCATAATTGAGCAAAATGTAATTTTGTTAGAAAATACTGATTTTTAATTAAAGCTTACATATTTTATTGCATAGTGCAGGGGTTCCCAATCTTTTTCATACTGCGAGGTTGAAATATTTTTGCGACGCCCTTCTAAAATCACACATATCTAAATAAAAGCTGATCTTACTGAAGGGTTTTTCAATAAGGACACGTCGACGTTGAAATAACGTCGTCCTATATTTATGGGAATTTTGCTTGTTTACATACCCGCATTCATCTAAAAATTGAGGTCCTCTTCCAACCGATCCGAAGCCAAGTGAGCAAACAAACGGCTTTGTCTATGTTCATAACTTTAAGCTCCTTAGCCGTAAGCGAACAAACGGCTGTGTCTATGTTCATTAACTTTGAGCTCTAGATAAGTTGGATCTTCTACGGGCGTAAGCCTAAGTTCCGATGCAAAATTCGCCAAGTTGGAATCTGGGAAAGGCCGATTTCTTAATGCGTAATGCTTTTCCTTTGTTCGGAGTCTTACAGCAGTGAAAAAATAAAACTTGAGACGCCCTAAGGCTAGCGTCACGACGCCTCAGCTAAATTTGCTAAATTTCATTAATACAGCTCCCAAATTTCCTCTTTCAAGGCGTTTGTGGCCGTCCACTTGTTTGACTTCAAAAAACCCTAAAGAAAAAAAAGTCCAATGACGTTAAATCGCAAGATCTGGATGGTCAATTGTGATCACAAAAACGGACGATTACACGATTAGGAAATGAATCATGCGCAGAATAATTGAATTGTATGGCATGTGGCACCGTCTTGTTAACACATCCATATCTTGTAATTTAGGCACTAAAAACTGGTTATCATTTCATTATAACGAACACCATATTAATTGTTACTGCCTTACCGGCCGCATTTTCGAAGAAGTTTGATCCGATAATGTCTCCAGCCCAAAATCCGCACCAGTCACGAGTTGTGGATGCATTTGTTTCTTAAATGCGACAATTTTGACGATTAACGAAGTCATCAAGATGAAAATGAGCTTCATCTTCTTCATGATTTAGTTCAAAAAATCCAGCATCCACTTGTTGTTGTTCCAAAATCCATTCAACGAACTCTCTTTGCGCTGCATGGTCAGTATTCTCAATTGAACTTTGTAAGCATAAGATTTAAAGTCTTTCGTGAGAATTCGCTGCAGAAATGCCCAATTCTTGACTACGGTGCCGAATTGATGTTCCTGGATGTTATAATGTTTTCTGTTGACCGACTTGTGACAGGACACCCATCAGAGGGCCCTTCGAACTATTAATCCCAACTGGAACTAACTCCCACAAGCCAAAACGAACTAAGTACCAGAAAATTTGGGATTTATTTCATATGAACTAACTCCCACGATTTTTAGGAACTAAGACCCACCTAAGAATGAACAAAGTCCCAATATAAGAATGAATAAAAATAGTGGGACTTTGTTCTTTATGAACTATGAACTTGAACTTATGAACTTATGAACTTACTGAGGGTCAGTGGGAAAAATTAATTTCTATCAATTGGTCAATAGAATTTTATCTAGAAAGTGTACCCGAAGAGGAAGTTTTGGAACAAGGTGTACAAAATAACAAATGGGGAATTTGTATTAAGTTTTTTTATTCATTAGATTTTTATGGTTTTTAAATTTGAAAAGTGGAACATTTTGAAATTTGGCGATTTTTTGGCGTTTTATATTTTACGTTTGGCGATTCCGGTTTTCAAAACCTGACAACCCTGATCGGGGACCAACTAGCTGGGCTGAATAGACCAGAACCTTATTGCAGAGTCAATTTGCCAACTGCTTTAAGTCTGATTAACGATTAGACCTACAACTTCGTCTAAACAACTAAATCTTCTACAAGGGAATCCTCAACTTAAATAAGGAAAGTATCAGAAAGCTGGTTTGGAAAGCTTTATTTCTTGTGGATTAATATTATCTTCTGAACAAAATTAATTTATACCCGGAGGCAGAATACAGGTTCTATCTTGATGATGATGATAAATCCTCCCAGCACATTCTCTGTGATTGCCCGGCACTTCATTGGTTAAGAAAACGTGTCTTTTATAAAGAGATACGTTTACCGGCAGGGCTAAGGAACTCCGCTACTTACTAAGGACATATTGGCCAAAAACGTTGCAAACTATTTTTCGACACTTATGAGAGCTAAGGTTATAAAATTTGGAGCTCATCAATGAGCATTGTTCTGATGGCAATAAAATTTCTGGGGACAAGCCGGACGGGTTAGGTAGTTGCACCTCTTTGGAGAACTCAGTATGTATTAAATTGAGAACCGTCACCCACTTTGTAAACCGACCTAGAAGATTTGCATTGGAAGAAATGTGTTTTTGATCTACAGTTGACATGTCCTTATAAAGTACATAGATATTTAGAATTTTCTTGAAAATGTCTTAGCCTTGAAAACGTTTTAAAAAGTTGTAGCGTTTTTTCTTCTCCAGTTGCCTCCACTCGTAGGTTCCCCTATCTATCAGAATGGTTTAGACCCTATGAAGGGTCCTGCTGCTCTTTGTCTTTCCAGACAAACATTTGCTTTATTACCCACAATGCCTGTATACAGTCAGGTATCGATCAGACAGTTAGGCGGCTCTCAGATTGAGGCAACAAGCAATAAGCAACTATAGTTGCTATAGCAACTGCCAATAAGCAATCAGCAAAATTTTTCGTTCGAGCGATATTTAGTTGCTTTGATGTGAGACCTCTAATTTAATTTAAAGTAAAATAATTGTGAGCGATAATTTTGCGTGTTTCCTATTGCCAGTTGCTTATTGAATGTTGCCTCAATGTGAGAGCCGACTTAATCCGTTGTTCTTGGCTAATTTGTGAACGCAGTGACCCTGTGGTTAGTGTTCAGATGAACTGAGCGAACTGTCTTAGGTTTAGACCCCGGAAAATTACAATTTCACTGCGCTGGCACCTATCACTAATGTCTGACAAACATCTGAGTGTAGAACTGTCCTGAGAATGCTTCAATTCAGCCGTTCTAAAAAAATTAAGAACCTAGGCCTAGGGTCCTATCTTTATGGATCTGTTTCTTTAACTAACTTCCCTATCGGCATTAGTTTTGAAAAAATATCGCCCAATTGAATAGCGAGTTCAAAGATCTGCGAGTGAGACTGATCTGAGACTGAGAGAAGCTGTTCTTGCCGACAAGAAAGTTAAATTTTCTTAACAATCGGTTTCAAAAATATTATGTATTATTTTTTGACAGAACAAAAATCATCCGTTTTTCCTTCGAATGTGATGTCTTTAAAGGACCATTCACATGGGAGCGAACGATCGAATTGATGAAATGCGAACAAACCACTTTTTATGCATTTATAAACGGAAAGTTGAACATTTTACTACTCCAAGATGAGGATAATTAATGATTCCATCAAAATTTATTAAGAAAACAAGTTTACTAACAGTTTAAATAACGACATTTCGAAATCCAAAATTGTTTGCCGCGAACGAAAACACCCTGGCGCGAATTGTCAGTCTATTCACAATCCACATCATTTAGGTAAATCGCGTTCTACAAAGTAGCGAACAAAAAATTCGTTCGAACTTAACCTTATTTCAAGAGGAGGATATCTTGAAATTAATAATAAAATGTGGAATTTTCTGTTTATGAATGTATAAAAAGTGGTTTGTTCGCATTTCATTAATTCGTTCGTTCGCTCCCATGTGAATGGTCCTTTAAAGACATCACATTCGAAGGAAAAACGGATGAGTTTTGTTCCTTTAAAAAAATAATACATAATATTTCTCAAACCGATTGTTAAGAAAATTTAACTTTCTTGCCGGCAAGAACAACTTCTCTCAGTCTTTCGGAAGACAAGTCCTTAAATCCCCATTAACTTTTAATGCCAGTGTATAAGTACATATTCCATTTGGCGTCATTTTTTTCAAACACACATTTAATTTCACGTTTCCTGTTTACTGCATACTTTCATTTTCTTTCAATTTTCGCAAATTGAACACGGCAGCGGAGCCTCGCGAACCTGATGCGTGCTGTGTATTGATTTGCCCATAAAAACGTCCTTCAAAAATACGACACTAATAAAAGCAATGTGTACCTACTAAAACCGGCTCCAATCTTCTCCTTTTTAAAAATAGCTAAATGCCATCGACGTCAATTGAAATAAAAAAAGCAAATCTCACGATGACGACAACGACAACAGTATAGAGATCCAAATTACGTCCGACCTATAAATCCACAAATAAAAACTGTGGAAAGCGACTCATTTTGCTTTCCATAAATAAACATTGGGGGAAAAACCCTTTGAAATTGGGGAGAACAAAAAAATTATTGCACTCGCAAATAAGGAGGAATGACAAGAAAACCATGCGACAGTGCCTGTCCTCGTGCCTCATAGCCTCAGCCTGTCTTCGTCATCAACGGGCCGACCGACGCGACAGCAACGCTGCACTACCGTTGTGTTTGGGTTGTCAATGGATTTTCCACATTCTTCGGCAGAAATAGGAACATGTCAGCAGTCGCCATCACCAGCTCATTCCCATTTGTGTCTCCCTCCATGAACCTGCGTTCCTGGTTTCTTTATCCGTCCTGCAAACATATATGTGGTGTATCTATATAAAACAACGCATACGCACGTACAGTTTACATAAACTCATGATGGTGGTGGATTAGTGCGACGAGAGTGTTCTGCTCGCTGTAAAACACTGAAAGGAAAATGTAGGACGAAAGGCAGCCACACGCTCCCTTGTATCTGGGTGATGATGAATTACCATTCCAAATCATAACGCACTGTGTGCGCCTTTATTCAACCATCAACCACCCTCCCCGCATGACTCATCAGATCAGTCAATTCGAAAAGAAAGAAGAAACTGTACCGTTGTGACAGGACAGCCCTCATTTTTGTCCCTTCTCTGAAGAGGAGACACTTATGCATGTAAAGATGTTTCCAAGAAGATTGAATTATACTTTTAGATGACACAGATCAGGAACAGACCCACCCACACACCGCTACACCCCAGTCCGAGAGGGGGGGCTGGTTGTAACATGTATTACAATTTCAAGGATATGAATTGCTAAATCGTTTTATGACTTTTTCCGCTTTCATATGCAATTACCGTTGAGACAGTACTCTCCCCCTCGGGTCGAAATGGGTCGGTTTCGTCAGTCTGTATAGGCCTTTCCCTTTTGGCTTGCTTTCACTTTTCCTTTTGCTTTGACTATCCCGAGTATGTGTGTGGGTATGGAAGGTGGTTTTAATCGTCGACCTAAATCTTGATTTTTATGGATTACAGGCACCATTGGCTAATAAAAACCTTTTTAGCTCTTTTTATTGCCGAGGCTTGTGTTACTTTATATGTTCTTGGTTGGTTAAGGGCAAACGAGGCAATGGAATGTTTATTTTTGGGACTCGGATACTAGAATATCCAATTGCTCTAATTGGGCTAAGAAGGATTTGCTTGTGCTACTAAGGAACGTTGATTTGTGTCAAATTGTGAATGAAGAATGAAATTCTTCGTCTTTTTGGCGCCACAAAAGATGTGAAATATAAATGTGTGGGTACAGATGACGTGTTTGGAAAATAAACGAAAATACCGCACACAAGGATAATAATTGGATCGGTGAGGATACAATGTAATCGAGGAAAGAACAAACTGTAATCATGATTGTCCTTGATGTGAGTTAATATGTCCGGTGATAGGGGTGGCCAGTAGCCACCCAGTTCCAGTGCGGGTATAGTGGACACGTGTGTTTCAAATCGGGAAAAATATTGCCCTTAAAATGCGTCATAAAACTAAAGTTCACAACTAAGACTTCGAGAAATAAGGATGAATGGATTTTTCGCGGCCTGCTTATCTATTTCATTTCATCTTTACGCATCCGCATCCCATTTCTTAAAGACGTCATGTCACTTTTATAATTTGTCAGTCACTTTGGGTAAAATGGAATTCCAATCGCACAACTCTACAGCCAATATCCCTTCTTCCCTGCGTAGAGGAATATTTACTACACGCGACTACTTTTGTCATTTGAATTGGGTTTAAAAAAATTGCCATTGTCATGTCACTCAGAATGTCACCACGTTTATGCTGCTGTGTCACATCAATTTTAACTTTGCATTTCCATGGTCATGTGAGAGATTGAAAAAAAAAGTAAAAATGTGTAAACGCAGGTCATTCGTCTGACGAGATAATTTGACTCAGTTGGCCATCTTATAATCTGAAACTAATCTGGACGAAGGTGCATTTAGTCTTGTGGCGGTCCTCCTAACAACCCAACGTCTAAAGGTTTCGTCAAAGAAAACGCGTTATTAACGCTGCGGTTAGATTATTTTACGCGGCGTTAAGTTTATTTTGACGCGACGGTCTCAACGTCGCGTTAGACGACGTCAAACAGATAGCTACCATCAAATTCTCTCAACATGTCAAGCAGCTCTGATGACGAATTATCGATTTTATTTGCCGTGCTAAAATTTTCGAAAAAACAAAAAGAATAATCTGTAATTTTTCACAAGAGCGCGTTTCACCGCCGCGTTTAAACGCTGTTGGGAGTTCAACGCCGCGTTGAAAACGCGCTATGTATGACAGGGGATATGAATCGCAGTATATTCCAACGCGGCGTTAAAACGCGCTCTGTTTGACAGAGCAACCTAACTAACCCAACGTTCTTATATGTCAGTGGACGCCAGTGGTCACGGTTTTCCAAATCAGAAATGGTCGATAAGACTCATGGGCGATCGGAGAATAAAAGTGCGTGAGGTGACTGACTGATTGAGGTAGGTATCTGAAATGATCTGATGCACAACATTTTAAAATTTGTGTGTATGACAAATCTGCCACCATTGTGCTCACATAGAACCAAAAACAGAACCGAATGACCACTTCGAAGAAGTCTTGGGACTATAGTTAAATTCTTCGTCGTTTACACGTCAGCAATGGAAAAACAGTCAAAACAATGGACAAAGCGGCCATCAGAGTATTGGAGTCAGTGGGGGTGGAGATGTCCTCAGTGCGCCCGTGATGCACAGGCATGCCAAGCGCTGAGTCGTCTGTAAGACCTTTAGATTTTAACTTTTTCAAGGCCGGCCACCAGACAACGTTACCACATAGAATTCTCGGTCTTATTACCGCAGAATATAGCCAATGCATTATATTTGGTGGTAGGCCTTATCTAGAGCCGACAGCCCTTTTACAGGAGTAGAGCCACTAGGAATTTCCTAGCGCGTTTAGCAATATTTTCAGATGGGGTAATACCTACATAAATATTAATTATCCCGAAGTAGGAGCCGGGATTTTCTCAGTTCCATTTTCCCCAAACCAGTCTTTTAGACTCCCAAATGTAGTGTCTTTCAGCCAGAAGTTATGGCTTTCTCGAATCCCTTGAACTGCTGAAGGTGGCATAGATATTGAACTCAGACAGGCGATGGCTTGATCCTGACACCTGTAACCATACAAAATAGATATGCGCAAGTATAAGTCGGCACAGGCCAAAGAGCCTGTTAAATGTCGGTAGATCACACATCGGAACTCTTGTCGGAATATAAACAGGACACTGTGTACTAGGAAGACATGCCGCAAGGCTTGGAGTCACCGCTAATGACGTTTGTTGTTGTTTGTTGCATGTATGAGGAGAAGGAGGAAAAACCTTTCCACCGACTAGGTAACTGCCCCGGATGTTGCCGAAACGGATCTCAGCAAAACACGGAATTGATCGGCTCTGCTGGTGGCATCACAATGGACCAAACTTGGTCTAAGTGAATTACACCGTATGTAATAGATAATTGCCACCTTACCTAACCTAACCTAACCTAATATGTACATGAATAAATAGTTGGCGCAACAGGTCCTTCTCCGTAGGGTTTGAATTTGTTGGAACGAATGGAAGGGGCCTACAATTTTATGCCGCTCAGGACAGTTATGCCAGATGTGTCGCAGTGGAAAAATCTTACCTTGTGCTTTTCCGGGGATCGAACCTGAGATCAGTCGCACACTAACCACTGAGCCACTGGACACAGATGGATGCAAATGGGTTACCCTATATAAAAGAATTTGACTTAAACCTGGCCTTGCACACCTCTTTCCTGAAACTTTGAAAATATGTAACTGAAATTATACGCACTTACTCATCATCGGTAATTCTGATTGAATTGAAAAAAATTGATTCATCAAGCTTGTAACATTTTAATGCAATCATGGCCTTGAATCCAAAGAAGTCAATCGGATATGTATATGAAATTCCATTCCATCTATGGGACCTACGTAAACCCACCTACATGTACAACAGAGCAAATTAAGCTGGAATGTATTTACAAAGTTTGTAAATACACAAACGTGAGGAATAAAAACAGAAATTTAGCAATAAATTTCAGCAGATGGCAAGCCATCCCACAAAGTATCCCATCTTCCTTTAAACTCGTCTCAAAAGGCTAAAAATACATTTTTTTTAATGAGCGCGGTACGTTACTGTAATTACACATCACAATTATCTTTCATAATTATACAATGATGGTGCGCTGTATAAATTCTCTCAATTTATGTCCCACTAGGGACCGGTTGTGTGCTCAGCGGAGGTGGAGAAGCTAAGCTCATGAGGACGACAGCAGATGACAGACGAACGACAGTCTTTGCAAGACGACACTGTTTAAAAAGACACAAAACAGTAAGAAAAAAAAAACCGCCACCCACATGCGACTATTACATCCACCGAGTGCCCAAGTCGTCGACTCATCTTTCCCCAAAGTGTAGAATTATTGTGCTGTCTTCCTCTATCTGTTTCTGTAGTCGGAAGAAGAGGAAACCAGCTGTTTGCCAGGGAGCTGCAAATATTTATGACAAAACATTATATGCTTGCTATACGCGCGCTGCCATAGCATACTTTATCGCCAATTAAAATTCTCAGTGAGTCACATTATCGTCGTTATGCCTACGATGGAGGAGCGGGAGCATATTATGCCATCCAAGTGTCATCCGTCGCGACAACGGAACAAAAACTACCCAAATTGTCAATTATCATCATCGATAATGACCAGAGTTTCTGTGCGGATCTTTGACAAACGTATGGAGTTAAAAATGTTTATTTTCTTTCTCAGAAAATAATTGGCATACAAAAAAAAAAGTAGCGGAAAGGAAAACAAAACGAACAGTAAAAACCGGAAGGAAAGGAACCAAGCATCGGGCAGTAACTGTGACTCATTGTGTTGAAGTAACATAAGGCACATGTCATGTGACTGACTGAGTGACTGACTGACTATCCTGACTGTACCTTCTGCAATGAGTGTGAGGATTTTTTTTTTTGCTTTTGGTACGTATCCTTCCGTACGCCATTTTGCTTGAGCTTTTTTTCCACTGAAGTTCACCCCTTTGTTATAGGTTTTTGTAAAAAAGTGGTGGGAAATTGCAACGGAAGGTGATATCGATTTTTTTTTTCGAGTTTCGAGTCCCAGTGAATTGTTTTTTGGTTAATCCTTTTTATCCACAAATTGAAGGGATTTTATATGGCGGCCATGTAGGTGTATCTTTCAAAGTTACGGAAATATTTATTTAAAAACGAAAGTTACCAATAAGACAAGCAGTCACTTAACTGAGTAGAAATAGTTCTATTGTACGATATGATCCAGAAGATTTCTGTTAATGATATGAACGCTTTGAGTCAGATAAATGTCTTCTGGGAGGACTATTTGTTTGGTAAAAGCTTAAAATTTCAAATATTTCCGATACGAGTCAATGAATCTTCGAAAATTGTGATGCCACACCCTTTTCTTAGAGTCCTTATGCAGTAAATTCTAATCAAAAGGATTATTAAAGGAGATGAATAGTGGTGCAGCAAACTATTTCAGCTGAAAGAGGTCCCTCGTATGTATTTCTTTCAACTAAATTTGTGTCAGTGTTGACACTTTGATTTGGGATTTGAAATCCAAAATTTAATAAGTAATACCTTTTGGTTTAAATTTGTTTACATTGTTTCGAAAGATGTCGGCGGGAATCTTAAAAAAAGTCAATAGTGAAGCCTGTTTTATGAGACCCACATCTACTAAAACCACCTTCCTTTTTCCGAATAAGTTAAAACAAAAATTCTACAAATTTTCGATGACTCTTTGCTGTATTACAACCATAGCTTCACGGATGGTCCAAAGTTTGGGAATATCTGGCATATTGTCTATCTGACAACAGTTCGAGCAATGAAATCAACTTTTGCTGCATCCTATTTAGGGTTGCCGTTTTGAAATCCGCCTTCCAGTCAGATTTGACTGGAAAAAAATCAGTCAAAAACCTAAAATCCAGTCAAAAAATCAGTCAAAGAAATTCAAACAAAAATCCAGCTAAAAATCCAGTCATGAAAATAAAAATACAAGTAAAAGTGTTATCAATGGTCTGGCCGTTGCTTTTGATACCCTCCACTGCATACATATACAAGTCATGCAAAAATTTAGCCATGTGAGGCATGGGCTGGGCATTGGTCTAATGTTGACTAATGAACTACTTGACCTATATAGCCTATATTTTCAATATCAACCTGAACGGTAGAAAGAAGTCCTCTGACAGAATTTCATTCGCCTAGGTCGATTCCTTTCCTTTTGACGCTATATTGTGTTTTCATCAGAAAGACATACAGGCAGACGGACATGGCTAAATCGATTCAGATTCAGAACTTGATCCTGGTCAAATCCGGTGACTCTTACTTGGAGTTACAAACGTAATGATAAAGAAAATATTCCTTCATGTGGAGGGTATACAAAATGTATTAACTTATAAATGAACTTTATATAGCAATCTCTCTGAGCGCTTCAATTGTCTCCTCATCATTTGCATCAACATATGTACATAATGTCGAATATTTTATTGCTGCTTCTCTAAGTAATATTAGTACCAACCAATTATTTTGTTACTTCGGCCGGTATAGGAAAGTTGAACCTCACACAACTGCTAAATTTTCAGTTTCAAATATTTGTTTGTAAGTTGGCAAAGGCAAGTACTTGTGCAAATGCAAACGCATAAATTGGTTCAATGTATGAGTGGGATATGCTTCCGAGCTCAGAGCAACAAAAATAGTGAAATTTAAGCAATATTTTTTCGTTTTTTCTATTTCTTTCTATTTCCACTTTGAATTTAAAAATTTATATTGATAGAAAAGTGATATTACACGAAACATTTAAAAACAGTCAAACAAAATTCGTATCCAGCTAAAAAACCAGCCGGCTGGATTTTAAAAAATCTTCCAGCTAAATGCATATCAATCCAGTCAGATCTGACTGGAAAGCAGTCAAAATGGCAACGCTGATCCTATTGGAATCACATGTCGCTCACATTAATTTCCTCAATCTCTAGCCAAACAAGTTGAATATCATTTGGCTTTAAAAGGAAGGCGATGATAACAGCCATCAGCACAATATTCACATAGAGGTACTGACACCAGTAGGTCTGACCAGCCCGCAGAAATTAAAACTGCGATCGATGTCATAAAAGTCAAAAGGCAGTTGGAACTGATGAATACTAGCCGGGTTTCCTGAAAGCAGATCGCGACACAATGGCCTGTACTGTATGGGATCCCTACGTTATCCCCTTTCCAAAATCCCTTATTGGACATAATCTCATTTTTTTTGCAAAATCTCCCGGGACGAAATCCTCTATGCCAAAATCTCCCACAAGCAAGCTAAACTTTGCATATACCCAACCTTGCACCTACTCCAAATCTTACAGTGACCAAAAGCAGGGGGGTTGCAGGGGGCAGCATGCCCCCCCTACGTATATCACTTTTTAACAACATTTAAAGGTGTCGAGGCGCGCGACAGAATTAACAACAAATGTAAAAATGGGGTAATTTGTCCCTGGGGATTTTCTCTCATGGTCTTTTGGAGTAAGGGGATTTTGGAAAAGGCATTTTTGAAAAGGAGATTTCATCACCAACCCGACCTGTATCGTGCAGAAGAGAAAAGTGAATTATGTATTTATTATAAAGACAAAAGGTGACTTTAAGAACAGCTTGGAAGAGCCGATGATGACGTCTGCTGTACGGATCTGTTGAATAAAGTGTCTTCACTTTTGACACATTCTCTGTGCACCTTTTGCTTCAGAACGAGATTAAAGAAGACACATGAAAGCGCATCTACTTGCCAAACTCCGATGCATGGTTGAAACAGTTCGCAAGAGCCACTGGGTTATTACATTACAATATAGAGCTATTCACAATGAATGCTTTCATTATGAGGATTTAAAGTCGATAAAACAGGTCGGAAATCTCGACTTGAAGTTGATCTTTTTCGGAAATTTTTCGTAGTGTAAAAGATGGTTTATAATCTCAAAAACCACGCTGGTACGTGTATAATGGATTGATACGTTCATACAGTACGTTTGATAGGGTCTCACTGCCACATTAAGCTTGGATATGACTCTAGAGTTATTTCAATGCATAGGATTTTCTTTTTTTGTATAGATGGGACATATGGAGCTGACCATCTTACCATACATCATTATAGCTTAACTTAACTTAACAGCAAAATAGGGAGAAAGCTTCGTACACGAACTGCAAGCGGACTATAGTATAGCCAAGAAAAAGATAGAAGAGATAGGAAAGAAATTAAGAGAAAATGTATCAAGTATCTGCACCAATACCACAATTACATAATGTCGTAACGTCAATGCGAAAATATTATTCCGTAAATTTTATTTATTCGATTTATTATTCTTGAAAACTATACAACTGTATACCAGTTTTCCAAGCTGATTTTTACCTTAGTTCGATATTCAAAGTCCTTCAAATGTGTAATATAAAAGAGTGGGTTTCTCTGAACATACCTGAAAAGAAACAAAATAAAAGCAAATTAAATGGATGTATTGTATAGTTAAAGTATGTCATATATGTAAAGGGTCCGCCATCTAACGTTTTTTTTTTTTTTTTCAACTAGTACTTATTTCGCGAATGGTAACACTTAGCTCATGTCTGATTTGACAGATAATTAGTTTTATGCTTCCGCTGAACGAATATGGTTGTGTATACGCTTGAACAACGCTGGGAAATATTGCAATATTACATTACTTTGAAAATCATGGTAATGTTGCAGAATGTGTGCGAAAATTGCGTACGGATTTTGGAAGAAGAGAAGCATCGTCAGCTCCGTATGTTCGTTATCTTGTGAAAATAGTGAAAGAAACTGGCATCCTCATCGATAAACCAAAGCGTGAAAAGCTAAAAACAGTGCGTACACCCGAGAAAATTGCTGCTGTGGCAGAAAGTGTGCGTGAAGCGCCATCAACATCAATTCACCGTCGTTCTCAACAATTGAACATTTATCATTGAGACGAATTTTGAATAAAGACATTGGTATGACGCCATACAAAGTCCAATTGGTTCAGGAGTTGAAGCCAACTGACCATCCAATGCGTTTTCGCTTCGCTAAGTGGGCGGCCTGCGATCGACTTAGAGAAGATGCCGATTTTGCCAAAAAAAATCATCTTTTCAGATGAAGCTCATTTTGATCTTGGCGGGTATGTAAACAAGCAAAATTGTCGCATTTGGGGCACAGAAAACCCACACGCATACATTGAAAAGCCGATATACCCAAAACGAGTCACTGTTTGGTGCGGATTTTGGTCACAAATGATAATGTGCTTAAAAATTGGACCGATCGTGTAGGCTACTGCATGGCCAGCCGAGGCAGCCATTTGAATGAAATTATTTTCCATTATTAACCGGAAGGATTGTACTTTCAAATAAAAAAAAAAAAATTTGAGAAAATATTCAGTAATTTTTTTTTATAGCATTTTCAAAAAAAAAAAAGTTATTTGGCGGACCCTTTACATTTTTCTTAAGGGAATAACGCACTTTGACAAATTCGGAAATGTCAAAATTTAAGCCCAGTATCCTGCTCGCGCTCGCCAATTTAAATTTAATGCACCAGACAATTCTTTCGCGACGGAAAATAGTGGAGACTTATCGTTGTCATGGGCCGAGTATAACAAAATTGCACGTAGTAGGTACGTATAACACACAATAATCTTATTAAATTTTTTTTTATCTTTTGGTAACAATTTTATTTCCATTTCTATGGGCCTTACCAATAATCATTTTTATACCCGGTACCACACTGTGGCGAGGGTATATTCACTTTGGCATTCCATTTGTAACGCACATAAGGAGGCGTTGTAGGTATGACAAACTATATATATTATTGATCAGCATCACTTTCTTAGTCGATCTAGCGATGTCCGTCTGTCTGTCCGTCTGTCCGTCTGTCCGTCCGCACGATTACGGCCGTAATTTAAGAGCTATCGACTTGAAATTTGGTACGTAAGCTTTTATCCACCAAACTGAGGCTAAGTTCGAAGATGAGCAAGATCGGATGAAAACTACTACTACCTCCCATACAAAAATATCGGATTTATATAGCTTTTTGATGTTAAAAATTAAATTTAAATAGCTACAATAAAGATAGCAAGTTTAAACTTTGCACATAGTGTTTAAATACTATTTAAAATTTTTTGACAAAAAATGAGCTTGGTCGAATAAAAACTACCCATACCTCCCATACAAATATATATTTTTTTAGTACTAAAATATTTTTTTTTATTTTTACAATAATACAGTACCGGGTATTTGAGCTTCGGCATAGTCGAAGATAATTGTCTTACTGGTTAATCTTCAGCTTAAATATTTTGACGGTCACAGTGGATAATTTTATATATGGAAATTTTCGCCATTGTGACTTCGTAAAAGTTAGCGTGGACACTAAAAATGATTATTAGTACCGCGGTATGTGTTCACCATCATTTCAATTCAAAAAAGTTAAAAACACCGACTACAAAACGAAGTGAAATACAAGTCGTTTACGACAAACGCCAACGGGAATAGGGGTGATTGTTATACCCGACTGACGTTTAGTAGGTATGTCCCATCTATATGAAACTCAGAATTTAGCTCGGAATTTAGTGCACGGAACTGCTTCGCAAAATATTTGTAAACATTTTTGTATGGAAGATAAAAATAACCGCTAGCAGGATACTGGGCATTATGTTATGACTTATGAGTTATTTATTAGTATGACTGTTTCTTTAAACGTTTTAGTTAATTCTCGGATGGAGCTCGGTCGGAACCCCTTTGACCCTTCCACGGAATATGGTCGCAATCTACAAACCCACGAATAAAAGAATCGTAAGGACTAAGCCTCAAAATACTAACTGCAACTAGAAAGGAAAAATGACTTCTTCGACTAAAAAAAAGGTGTTGATGTGAAAGAATTGTCAGCATTTAGGAATATTCGCTTCTTCGAATTTCGTTCTCATATAAATAGTCATTTATAGAGTATTCATTTCAACGGCAACACGATGGCCACTGAGATCGTGCGCAAGCTTTTCAGCCCTTTAAAGCAAATATTCAACCGCACTATGGAATAGGGCTCGAAAGGGTGGCTCAAAATTGGACCGACAGGATATGACTAAAACAGTGTTAAGACCATAATAACATGAACCATTTACGCTCCATTTTTTCATTGACGAAACCATTCCAGTCAGTGGTGCCAAATTGTGGAAATTTTTGACTTTGAAAATAGAAATGTTTTGCCTGTCAGAACAAATAAATGGAAAATTGAATGTATAAAAAATATGTTCTTTAGTCCCAATTCCCAATTGATTATAAGCGCTGAAAATTTTTTAATAAATTGGTCTAAATTTGTCCGCATCAATCAAAAACGAATTTAGGAGATTTCGCTTACTTTAAAATATAGAACCAGCCCTTGGCAGAGAAATTATCAGAAAATCTTTTCATCCGTGTATTCGGAAAAACCAAACATTTTTTAAATATTTTACACAAAATGTTTGTCAAAATGAATCCTTGTGATCCTTTCTTATAAGATTTTGTTAACAAAAATGTTCTTTTTAGTGAATGCGAAAATAGTGCATGGGAAAAAACTGACATTTTAGCATACAGCGTTGAAATTTTCATACCAGAAATTTGGCAGCACTGACATAAGAAGTTGTGGTATGAGTAGATCATTATTATCGAATTGAAAGTGAAGCGTTAACAAACTATGGTCGGCAATATGGGGTGGCTAAAGTTTTCTCTCTTCAACAATGTTTGCCACAAATATGGACGTTTTCAAGACAGTTTTGTCCAGAAATAATCAAACGAACTGTGATTCGGCCATGAGATGCATACAATGTTGATCAGACCTAAAACGGGTTAAAATCTTGTGAGCGCAACTAAAATTGGTTGGACTAAAAGTCCAATTCTCAGTTTTAGATCAGACCTAGAATCGATAAAAATGATGATCCAGACTTTCGGACATTCTTTACATCTATGACAAATTGACTCCGCTTACACTCAGCTCTCGCTTTCACAGACTGACTGACCAAAACTTTTTACCTGTCCATAGCGTAAAACTGGAAAATTAAAAGCACCTGTCAAGCTGAAGTTTGAAACAAAAAAACTTGCAGAAAATTAAAACATAGGTCCTTAAAATTTAAGTCGCGTGTTATCACGACAGATAACGTTCACATATTTTGTTTGCAATACTTGGACCAATGTACCCATTGGAGTGTTTATTTTAATTTGTTTATACATACATGTCCTGTGTGCATGTTGATATGCGGGTGTCCTTTCCTTGTACATATACATACTCCCTAAAATGGAAATTGAATTTAAATTTTTATTTCCATCTCTGTGGGTATTGTTTTTTGCATGGTTCAACAAACTAAACAAGGAAATAGGAATTGTATAGCGGCAATCCCCTCAACCGTGGTCAACAGCTGTTGTTTTCCTTCTTCCTGTGTCCTGCTCTGTATGCGAATCAATAGAGCTACCGCAAATATATGTATATACGATATGTCCGCTATGTTTTATATGGTCAACCAGGAGTATTAATGCCGTTCAGATACTTTACACTTGGTTAACTTTTGGACAAAATGGATGATCGATCGATTGGTCGGCGGTCGTTGTAACTAACTCACTCGAGATAGAATGGAATTGGATGCGAGAAGACGGCAACGTTGCACCACATCAGTTACCATCGTCTGATCGTCATCGTATCAAGCAATAACCTTACCACACATTTAAAAGTATGTCGTGCTGTAAGTTATGTTTTTTTATTGAGAGAGTACTGCATTAACTCGGAATTGCATACAATGGAGGTATCATTTGCACCAAGATGGTAATGTTCAGCGCACGGTCGCTTCGCCACCACTGCCTTGATTATCTCTTTTTGAGGAGTTTCAACGGGCCGGGTAGTGGCGGCGGCTTCGTCGCCGTTGTGTAATTGCAGCACAGCAACACATCCAGTGCGGTGGTACAAGGCGAGAGTTATATTGCACTGCACCACACTACACCGACACCACAGTATGGTATGCATATTGCGATGATTTGTAGCAGGAAACACAATTTATTTGTTGGTCGGAGTTTTTGTTTGGTTTTTGTGGTGGGAGGTGCACACAGAGAACACTCCGGCGGAGTAGGTTGATAGGTTTAGGTTGGTCTGGCTCTAGATCTATGGAGAAGTTGTTTGGTGTACTGTGTGCGTGTGCCATCGTTTTTTTTTTTTTTTTTTTATGAGAAAATACGATGCAATTCATCCATGAAATAGAATAAACGAGATCTTAATCCGATTTGAGGGTAAACAGATATCGACATGAAGAGAGCAAGCGACCGAAGACGAAGTAATTGATTTGAAACATCTTTAGAAATGACACGAGATTATATATTTGAACGTATCATTTAAGGATAGATATTCGATGGACTTGTATTTCTGCTACCAACGATGTAATGTTTCCTCCTTGACGAGCAAGACTGTTCGGGAATGCAACCAGAGTAGGCACATGTATGATGACTAAGAAATTAGACATCGATTTTGATTGATTGTACAATGTACACGATGCACCTCTTATGGACTTAAAGATAATAATCTGACGTTAGTTGCAAATGTGTTGCAAATAATATACAGCTAGCTATTCATTGCATCTTTTGTTTATTTTAATTGAAAGGACAGCTTTAACTGCAGTGTTTAAGTTGACTTTAAAATCCGAGACTTAAAAGTGAATAACATGTCTGCTTTCCAAATTTCAGGTTTGATTGTAGTTATTGACGGTGAACATGTCTTCGGAACGTCTTGTTTTATGTTGGAGCTCGAACCTCCGTCGCTCGGGTCATAGGCAATGACTCCTTTTCTGACTTTTAAATTTGTTCTTATTGACTACTTTCATTGACTTACATACTAGACAAGAACGATTAGAAACACGGCCTCGAGACAAGGATACGTAACGAAATATCAAAAAGAGCGACGTGTTTTTATACTAAAAGTTTTGTATGTTAACTTTGAGTACATATAGTATTTTCGGGCATCACCCAGTAAGGTGTGACATTTTCATTACGTGGATTATGGCCGCGTCCCGAAGTCTTACGTATGTCATTTAGACGTCAGTTAGAGATACGCGAGAAGAGCCACTTCGCTAGGATGTTGCTATTCGGCCGCTATTCGGGACACGGCTACGTAACGAAATGTCAAAGTTTATATTGCGTCAAGTTGGGGTATGTGGCTCGCTTCGCTCGCGGCAAAAACTTTAAACTCCAGTATAATCATTTTCGGGGCGTTAGGCAATAACGCCTAAGGAAATAGCGCTCAAATCGATTTGGAAATAACAGCCAAAAAACAACAAGATGGAAATAAAGCCCAAAAATAATTTGCAGTTTAATACGTATACGTATACCCCTGCTTGGGGTTTCTGTCATATTTGGAGTATGTGTGAAATTGGATACTTTGAAGGTTTTTTTTGCAGTACAAACTCCCACCTACTTCAAAATGCAACAGAAAAGTCAAGCAGGAAGGTTGCAGGGGGGCATCAGCACTTACTCCACTGTCTGTGCATTTCCACTTACCATTTTGGGCTTTACTGCTTGTCAAAAAAACGAAACCTGGAAACGAAATAACACCCAAAACGACGAAATTGCAATTCATGGATGAATTGCTGTAATTACACATACTTGACAGTGGTCTATAATCTATATACCCCAAAACATATTTATAAGAGTAAAGGAACATTCCCATGAGAGCGACCAACTACCTACGAACGATTGAATATTCTCAAGTTCTGACAGTCTGTTCACATGAACAATTTTCTTGGTGACCACAGATCGCGAATTTTAGCCACCAGTTTGTATTAAAAATTTCCAATTTGAGGCTACGTTCGAACGAAGGTTTTATTCGCTCGCTTGTAGAACGAGTTTTAATCGCGAATATACTTTGACAATTCGCGACTAGGGTGTTTTCGTTCACAGCAAAAAGTTTGGAATTTGAAATTTCGTTGTTTAAACTGTTTTTAAACTTGTTTTTTAAATACTTTTTGATGGAATAATTAATTATCCTGCTCTGGATAATTCTTTCTGTTCATAAATGCATTTTATCTATTCGTTTGTTCGCTTTTATGTGAATAGTGCTTAAAGGGTGTTTTTTTAGATGTATATACAAATTCAGATGTATAAAAAACAATTGAAGCTAATCTTAATGTACAGTGAGCGTCAAAAGTGACTAAACACCGATGTTTCTTAGAGTTTTCTTTAGGGTCTGGAAACAGGTCTAAAAAAAAAACAACAACTTGTAAAAATTTTAATTAGGTAAATATATTTTATTTCTACACCAGCAAATACTTTATAAATATTAAAATAAAAATGAACCCAAACTCCAAAGACAAATGAGAACCGCTTTGGTGTTCACTCACTTTTGACGCTCACTGTATATGCTATTATCTTTAGTAAAGTCCAATTTTCGACAACTGGCGCCTTATATCAGCTGGACGATTCCACCAGCCCATAGAATACCAAACAGTAAGTTGTAATGACGTCGTACTGTTGGCAACGGGAAAATTCCTTCCAACACTGTCGGAACAAATTGAAGGCGCCCAAAGAACCCTCGACACCTGGACCAGGAACTGCGGTCTAACAGTCAATCCCCAGAAATCTGATCTGGTACTTTTCACAAATAAAAGGAAAATACCACAGTTTGCTACACCCTCTGTTGGCGGCACACCCCTCAGAATCTCTGATAGCGCAAAGTACCTGGGACTTATACTAGACAAAAAACTAAACTAAATTGGAAATTGAACACCAATGAAAGAATCAGAAAAGCCACAATAGCCTTTTATTCCTCCAGCAGAATCTTTGGGAAAACCTGGGGACCATCTCCCAAAATTAAGCTCTGGATGTACACGGCTATAGTAAGACCCATACTGACCTACGGCAGTCTCGAATGGTGGCCGGCAACCAATAAAGCCACCTACCTAAAAGCGTTAACGAAGGTTCAAAGACTAGCGTGCATCGGCACCACCAGTGCGATCAGGACAACTCCAACCTCAGGACTTGAGGCTATCCTCAACCTGTGTCCGCTAGACATTCATATACAACTATAGGCCGCAATTAGTGCAATGAGAATCAGCCAATCGGTAAAATGGAATTTGAACGCAACGGGTCATTCTACGAACCTACAGAAATATTTCGGCCATGTACCTGTCACGGACTACATTACGCCTTATCTAGAGTTTACAAGACCCTTCTCTAGCGCCTATCTCAGCAGGGAAGAATGGAGAGACGGACTCGTACCTAGGACACCAACCATAGCCGTTTTCACAGACGGATCAAAAATGGACGCTAGGGTAGGGTCAGGTGACTTCTCTGAATCGCTGGGTATATCAAAATCGATTCGCCTCCCCGACCATAGCAGCGTTTTCCAAGCAGAGGTCCTGGCAGTGACAACAGCAGCCCGCGAGTCTGTGGTAAGGGCAATACCACCTGAAGGTATTACCTTTTTTATCGACAGCCAGGCAGCAATAAAAGCCATAACTGCACCAGAAATAAAATCGAAGCTTGTGAAGTGCTGTCGCGAAGAACTCAAGGCTCTTGGTACACAGCACAAGGTATCACTCTGCTGGGTTCCGGGACATGAAGGCATTTCAGGCAATGAGAAAGCAGACGAATTAGCAAGACAAGGTTCGACAGATGTTTCAGAACAAGCTGATCCCTCTGTGGATATCCCGCCTTGCACATTAAAGCTTAAAGCAGGCAGGAAAGCCACAAGAGAGGCGAAATCAAGATGGGCCACCTTAAATACTTGTAACACCACAAGAATGCTATGGCCGTCCTTCAACGAATCCAAAACCGAGAAGATAATGCGGAAGGATAGGAAATCCCTGTCCACCCTCCTCGTAGGTATCATAACAGGACACAACACCCTGCGGTACCATATGAAGAAAATGGGCTTAACGGAAGAAGAACTTTGCAGAGGCTGCGGTGATGAGGCAGCTATTGAGGATACAACCCACTTCCTATGTCACTGCCCAAGTCTCCAACACAACAGGTACAAATTGCTAGGGAGTCACTTCTTCAACGACCTGTACGAGCTTTCCAGCACATCAATAGACAAGATAATGAACTTCAAATCAACAAGATGGTTTGTATGTAGCAGCACAGTAAGTAATTTGAATACAGGGATATAATGGGTAAGGGACAACCTCTTTCCCCCTATGGGAATCACAATGGGTCGACCTGAGTGTGGCACGGAGAAATCCTCGCCAGCCCACAAACCTAACCTAACCTAAGTTTTAATGGATGTAGTAAGGGCGGCTCGACAGAGGCTTCTGGGGTTTCCTCCACTCCAAATTCGGCAAAATGGGCCTCATTGGAGTACAACATTTTGCCGTAAAAATGAGGAACAAGCTGATCATGTTTTGGGCCCATTCACCGAACCTACAACGCGTATAATGGTCACGCGGTTCCAACGCTTACACAAGCTGGATCCTATAAGCTTTTAAGCCAAGATCTTTCCGTAAAATCTCCCACAAAGTGGATGGGAATAGCTCCAATTGCTGTGCACGATGACGAATCGACTCATTCGGATTCTCTTCAACACTGCGCTTCACAACGGTAATAACTTCTTTTCGCACTGTTTTGTCGTCTTTGGGGATGCGTATTATACACTACGACTAGAGTGCATGTGGTGTGAAAACGATTCATGGTGTTCCGATTAACTTGCTCAGATGGACGATTATGTCGACCGTAAAGCAGACGTAGCGCACGTTAAGTTTGGCAAACCGAACCATGGTTTTCAATGGCAAAACGAATTAACCACAAATCCACTTTCAACTGTCAAATTGACAATCTGTAGAAACAGTGTTGCCAGTTAAAAAAGTAAACCTCTAAAACAACACCGTTTACAATAGGCCTTTCATTTTGTAGTTTTGGAAATTCGCACATTTTTCTATTCAAATTTGTAGAATAGTTCAAAAATACATATATAGCAAAAAAAAAAAGTAATGACATCTACAACTTAATGAAGAACCAATGAAAAAAGTGACACTGAATTCCAATCACCCACTTCGATGACAAGACTTCATTTTACAAATGGAAACGTAAGGGAAATTAGGTAAATCAAGAGCAATTCAGCGAATTGGATACTCATTTCTATAAATGCGCATTTAAAGCCCTTTCAAATCTATTTCCCTATGCTAACTGAAGTTCATAATTGGTAATAATAGCCTAAAAATAGCCACAAAAGAACAAAAAACAATACCAACACTCTTCCTCTTTCATGAAATGTTTCGATGCTACTTGAAAACCAGTTTGTTCTGATCAAGAGCCTTGTAAGTATAGAAACAATTCTAATTTACTACACTTGTTTGCAAATTCTTCCACTTTATCGAGTGGTTCACGCATCCCCTCAAGTCTGCGATCGAGGAGAGTACGAGTACATGTCTTTTATGCTCCACTACTAATACGACATGATGTATAATATTCTATAGCAAAATAATATAAGGAAATGTGTCTGCACATAAAATTTAACGCTCCACATTTAAAATTCAATTCATTCAAATGGATTCCCATTTGTCGGATGGATAAGAGCCAGCCAGCGGCAGCCGGCGGCGGTGACGGCAACAGCGTTAATATAAACACGAGACAGTTAAACGCAAAGTGGCTCAACATCTCAATTGTTATTGTGAAAAATTCACAGATCACAGATTCGCCATTTAAGAGCAACACACAAACGACAAGTAAGGCAAAAAAAAAAACTCGTTTGCAAGAGTCTGGGCAATTTGCAAATCCGAGTCCGAGGCCCAGTTACCTACCACCGCATCTATTCCCTCAAATAGCATTACTACTCCTCATTGCTATATTGCCGTATGTACCTTTTTCAATTGAAGTAAAATGATTTAATACGTATCTATGTGTACAGTTTTCGCACCCGACATGGGCACAATAGCGCCCAACAATAGGCAAAAAGTCGGCTCGAGTAGAGTACGATCAGCTCAGCGTCGGAGTCGGATCCGAGCGCCAAAAAAGGCTTTTATCTTTTGTGCCAAATGTGAAGTCGTGCCTTTGAACAGGCGGCCTAACCAGGCACCATCGCTTCGAATGAATCTTTTTGTGGCCTTTCACATACCTATACGAGCACACTATAGAGAGTCGAACAAAAGGAAGAGAAGCGTACCAATGAACCTTAACTTTTCAACTTCTCAGGCTATTGCTGTAACAGTGACGTGTGCGCAATTGGGTAAATCTAAATCGTTAGCTTATTCGGTGGGCAAATGTCAGGCTCAGTCGTGCGATGCGGGGGAATCACGGCTTTCATAAGTACACGTAAATCGAAATAATGTTTGTGGATTGTTGTAGAATGAGGAGGACTGATGGTGTGTATACATAGTTTGAAATCAAGGAACCGGCTTTTCACTGTTCTTTGATAATAAACATGTATGAGAAGGCAAAGGCGACCCCACCCGCCCACGTAATGAACTTGAGTTATTGCCGAGGTGGAGAGAAAAGAGGTTTTTTCTTTTCAATTAGAAATGAAGGGTTGGGCAGTTCGCTTCAATACAAGTTCATGTAAAATATTGCAGTCCATCGAAGTGGTGTATTGCGCGCATAATTTATCAAATAAATTTGCATTGGGTGGAGCTTTGACAAGAAGCCTATAAGTTGCTTTGAAAAGTTATCTATACCTTGCATATTGAGAGAAGTCATTAAAGAAAACCAAAATTATTGCTTGACTAGATAGACAGATCCATTTTTATAAGAAAGTTAGCTCTCCTTTATCTACATATCTCAATCTCAAATCCAGCCCGTTATGTGCTTAAATGCCAGAGTATATGGCTTGATATTTCAACACCAGATCCATTACGTTGGCATCCTTAAGAGACGAGTCTATGATACTATTAGCAAACATTTAGCCCACCAAATATATAAAGGGTAGCCCATCTAGTGATTTCTTTTTAAATTATATGTTATTTTGACACTGACAGCTGTTTTCCGCTCGAAATCTGAACAAAAAGTCAGTATCATACCTCCGCGAAACGAAATGAGTCGCTTTACGCTTGAACAACGTTGGGAAATATTGAAAACTTATTTCCAAAGTGAGTGCTGTGTAGTCCAAACAGTGGGTTTTTTCAAAAGAAGTCTTGGCTAAAATGTAGCGCCTGCTGTACGCAAGTTTGTGCAAAAAGTTCCTGAGACTGGTATGCTAGTGGACAATACAAGAACGTGGCTGCTGTAGCCGAGAGTGTGAGACTCAATTCACAAACAACAACTCGCCATCGATCTCAACAGCTCAAAATTTCACGCACTAGCCTAAGATTCTGCAAAGATCTCGGATTATTCGCTAACAAGGTCCAATTGACTCAAAAATAATTGAAGGCGCACAGCCATCCGCTTCGTTATCGCTTCGCAGTTTGGGCCTTAGAGCAGCTTGAATTGGACAACGATTTTAGGCGAAAAAAACATATTTTCTGACGAGGCGGATTTTATTTTTTTTGTCCGAAGAACAAAGCGGGCTCATGGTAGTATCAGATTCTTACTGACTAAAAACACCACCCTTCGATATAAATTGTAGATAGATATTGCACCTAAGATATAACTTATGAAGCAATTTTTCTATTACGAAATGAAAACTTTTGACAGGTTACTCTCCAATGAAAGATCCTGCATGTTCCGCAATTTAGATCCGGTTAATCCATATATCGCCGAGTCGAAAGGTTTTGTTCTTTGTAGTCGGCGCAATAAATTGCTCTCATCCAAAATTTGTAGGACTGTGTTGTTGGTATGTCCGATTAGTCGGTTTCTACAAAGCTTCTAGTTTCAGCTTCGATTGTAGGTATTCCGAGATATCTGTGGATATCGTCGCGTCGTTTCTAATAACCACGATGGTTTTACAATTTCCCGAAGCACTTTATTTTGAAAAGATTGTATAATATTGGCATTTGTTTTCTTGGTGCAACCCCAAAGTTGAATACTGTAGGTCCACACCGGCTTTAGCACTTGCTGGGAATGTTTTCCAAGTAAAGCCCAGTATCCTGCTCGCGCTAAATTTTATCTTCCATACAAAAATGTCTACAGAGATAAAATTTAGCGAGGCAGTTTAGCAAAGCTGTATCCTGTTCCGCACGCTAAATACTTACTTTTATATAGATGGGACACACTCAATGTCAGTCCGGTATAACAATATTGAGTGTTATACGTACTACGTACAATTTTGTTATACTCGGCCAAGAAAATGTCTCCACTGATTTAGCTCTCGAAAGAATTGCATGGTACATTAAATCGGCGATAAATTTTGACATTTTCGAAACAAAACAATTTTTTAATTGAATATTTCATGGAATACTTGATAATCGATGTAAGTGAGTAGGAAAAAAGTGAAAAAATAACAAAAATCAAAATACATGTGGCAATAAAATATGGGTGTGTGTCCTATCTATATCCAGTACAACGAATTTAGCGAGCATTTATCTGTGCTGTGGAGAGAAAAGCGCTCGCTAAAATTAAGCGCGAGCAGGATACTAGGCTTAACCAGTACATTTTTCTAGAGTTCGAGCTCTTTGCATTTAATTTTCACGTGCGAATTCCATTTCAGCTTTGCGTCGAGTGTCATTCCCAGGTGTTTGACTTCGTTCGCAAGGTATGACCATAAGTTTAGAAAAATTGGCAAGTCATTGGTTTTTTTACATGTGAAGTTCACGTGAACATATTTAGTTTCATTGAGGCGATTCGCAACACCCTCGTCCATTCATTTACTTTATTTAATGCGGTTTGCAGTTTTGCAGTCGTTTCTTCGACTGCTAGAATAGCGGTGACATCGGCAAACGTAGCAAGGATAGTGTCATCTTCCTGTGGTATGTCACGAGTATATAACAGGTAGAGAAGCGGCCCAAGAACGCTTCCTTGCGATACACCAGCCGAAATGTCTTTTAGCTCCGACTATTCGTTTCCATGTCTTACACGGAAAAGTTTTTTGCCGAGATATGATTTTAGAATATCGTAGACGTGCGAGAAGAACTTGCAGTAATTTTAGTTTGAAGCCATCGTGCCACACCTTATCAAAGGCTTGCGATACATCAAGGAATATGCTTGAACATGTATTTCGTTCCTCAAGTGCTTTCTCGATTACGTCAGTAATTCTATGAACCTGGTGAATAGTCGAATGCTTACTTCTGAACCCAAACTGATGGTCAGTGTGGCATTTTCATCTCGGCGGCTACATTAACAAACAAAATTTTGCATCTAGGGCTCCGAAAACCCGCACGTTATTGTCGAGAAGCCAATGCATCCACAGAGTGTGACAGTTTGGTGCGGATTATGGAGTGGTGGCATCATTGGAGCTTTTTTCTTCGAAAATGAGTCTGGCAACATCGTTTCGGTCAAGTGTAGGCGTTACAAAGCCATGTTAACCTACTTTTTCTTTAATGAAATGGAAGACATGGATTTGGACGACCTCTGGTTCATGCAGGATTGCGCGCCATGCCACACAGCCCATGCCGCAATCGATCTTTTGCATATAGAATTACGAGTGGCGTTTTTTCGTCGTTGAACGCCAGTTGTCGTTAAACGCCTTGTGGATCCCATTTGTGTACGCCGAACGTCATGTGAGAATTTTCACTGCCATTTTGTGACGTCGACCATGTACTTTCCACGAGCTAATCTTTTTTTTTGTCCAATGAAGATTTTCTTATGTGGAATGTGAACTACTTACCGACGCGACGACATCAGGTCTGTTTTTTTGCACATCGATCTCAGTGAAGTAAAGGGAAGTAGGATTTTCAGCACGCAATTACAACAACTGCACTCAATTTGACACCACTGAGATTCACACAAGCTATTCATTTCCAGCAGGACCAACTTTGGAGCATTCTTCAATTCTGAACACCAGGGGAGCACATTTTTGTGTAATTTGGATCTGTTCACAGAGTGTCTCCTTTTATGATACCTACTATTTTGTCGGCTGTGGTGGGTGTAAATGTACATATAAGGAATTGCATATTTTAAACAACTTTAAAAATGACAACTGAATATTACGGAAAGTAAAAAATACTAAATATTTTCCGTTTTTATTTAAGTTGCATTTTGTTTACAAAATATAATTATATTTACACATAGACTTGTAATAATTGAAAACTATCTTTGATATGTCATTATGGGATACATTTTTTGTAGATAATAAATAGGAAATCCTCCCATTTTGTATTCCCTGTTGATTTTTTAACTGAAGTATGTAATAAAGGTTAAGTATTATTTACATAGGTACTCTTTTTTTTAAGTGAAAGTCATTCGATTTCAGCCAACTGACATTTCAACTTTTGATTTCGATGGGGATTTTTTTTGTTCATTTCTTCGCGCATTCTGATTTTCGATTGCATTACCTAAGTTAAATGTTATGAGTTTTTTCGACTGAAAAATGTGGTCTAAGTCTTTATTTAAACAATGTTTATAGTGAAATTTACATAAAACATACAAAATTGGAAGCAACATTTGTTCGTCTTATGGGGAAAAAATTTCAAATGTAAATAATCGTATGTCACAATCAAAATGAACAAACCAAAACGATTTGAAGTGCTCATTTATTTAATTTTTATTGCATTTTTTCTATTCAATTTGATCTATTCTTCCTCCAAGAATGTGTAAATAAACCCATCCTTTCTCAAATTAAAGTCAAAACCAACGCAATCGACAGTGAAATATTTATACAGCTGATTTCGAAAATAAAATGCATACAATTAAATCGTTTGGTAATGAACTTCTTTCCTTCAAAACTTAGATTGTGAAAAGTTCATTCGAGTGAAAGTTTTAAATTCGAGGAATACTCGATTCGATCGAATCTCAGAATTAGCACGAATACTCTTACTTTAGGACTCACCTAATAAACACACCCACGCATGTTTTTGTTTTTTTTTTTCTTTGGCAATTAATTTGTGTTTTTATTTTGACCATACAAGACGCCAGGAAGAGAAAAAAAGTAAACAGAAAAAGTAAATATTCTGTACAAATTGATAATCATTATTTTTTTTTGCGCTAAAAGGTTAATTATTCATTTTTCTAGAAGGATTTTGATTTTGAAATTGAATTTTTAATTGATGGCCATTTTGACAGCAATGCCAGCTGTTAACTTTTCAGGGGTAAAACCGACTGTTCAGAAAAGTGGTTGGGGACTGTTTTTTTGCACATTTTCTTACTTTACTTTACTTCAGTGAGATGGGTGAGCAAAAAAACAGACCTATCGTAGAAGGTACCCTGTCGTGGAAGTTAGGGAATAGGTCTTCTAAAATGAAACCCCTCAAATAACGAGAAACGTTGTGAAAGTGAAACCCCAATCGGGATAAGGGTGATTACCTCAGCATTTTAAGATTAGTCGCGTTGCATAACGCAACACCATTACTACCATGCGAAACCGAAATTTATTTCACAAACATTATTACCAATCGATTGGTGAATTAATTCCTTGTTAGTCATGCATCATCACCAAATTTATCAGCATATATACGACAAATTCGACGACATATTTTGCCGGCAACTGAACACACTCGATTGGGTGTGGAACTAATTTCACATCGCATTGCATTCCGCCTCAACACTACTTTGAAAGTACAATAAACTTGAATATGGGCCAATTCCATTGCAAATGGAAAATATTCCCACGAACAAAAAGTTCGCAATGTGTTTGGATGGAATTTTACGCCAACAATATTTACATTTTTTTTTTTCAGTTATTTGATTAGTACGAGTCGAGTGCTTGTACTTGTCGCAATATTGTCAAGGCGGTATCCAAATTTGCGTAGAGCCAATAATACGACTACGCAGCGAAACATTATATCAAACGAAATGACGCATCAATTAAATGAAAAGAAATTCATTGGAAGTCCACGACAGAAGATGAATATTTATTTATTTGCGCCAACAAAGTTCATCATTTCATCTAAATTCTTGCCTTTCCTTTCCGTCCATTCATCAGTATATAACATACAAGTCGAAGATTAAACAATACCAAGCTGATGACAGCGTGTTTAGAGAAGAATTAGAATGTTATTTCTTTTTTTGTTAATGACACTCTTTTGTTTATTGAAATCTCGCGTGTGTGTGTGTGTATGTGTGGTGAGGATTGAGGACTGATAAGTGTATCAATTTAAATCGATTTAGCCGTGTGGGCAGCAGCGGAAGAGGATGGTATAGTGTGTCAGCTTGATCAGCAAATATTGCCGGATGTAATAGAGAAAAAGAAATGTCATATCTATAGCTGTGACTATGAGTATATGCACTGTCACCAAGGAAATCGATTAAATGTTTGGCTTATCTCCTTTTTTTTCGAAAGGGAAGACTAGATACTTGAACAAACTGAAACTGTTGGTGTATCTTTGTCGAGTGTAACTTGATAACTTTTTGTAAAAACTAATTTAAACTTTATTATTATCCCTCTCCCTTAGAGTGGGTGGCGAGAAGGCGACGGCGACAGCGACGGCTCATTCTTACATGGGAGTTTTAACAAAATTGATTTATTGTTGACATAAGTAGCTTATGGTTATGAACATGGACTTGGAAGAGAAAACAAACTTAACAAGTTAATGAGGGAATGAAAGACGTTTTTGAACTTTGCCGATACATTGAGCGGTTATTTTTCATTATTTAACTTTAGGGTAACACGGAGATAATCACATGTAATTATTCGGTTAGGAGTTGCGTTGCGGTTGATTTAATTATGGCTTGTGATTGTAATTTGTGAAGAGATATTGTTGTTGTTCTTGTTTTTTGGTTAAGGAGGGTATTTTTTGTTATATATAAAGTTGCGAACCGCAAACAGATTGATGGCCAGATAGAAGATTAGCAATTGAGGGTTTTGAATGTAGAAATCGATTTTCTTCCAAGTATGTACCTACTTATGATTGAATAATTAAAATTTCAAAATATGTATATAGGAAATGACCACAAACCGCAAATTGATTTAAATATAAAACTAGCTGTAGCCGTGCACAGGAATTGCATTGCTTAGGTCTTAGATAATAATGAAATTGTGACCAATTTTCACGGGAGCACTCCTGGGCCAATACCTAAAGTTATGAGTAATTTGAGCTCAATCGAATCGGTGGTTTACGAGATATCGAATTGTGCGCCTAAAGCGCAACCTGTTGAGAATTTTCCGACTTTTCTTTCTTCCTAAAACTTCGCGTAGCAATTTCGAACAAACCCGCAGAAGGAAGTATCCAATTTGGTCCTGTCGTTTTCAAGTTTTAAGCATCCTAACAAGCACGATCCATTTTTATACCTTTCAACGTGGGCGTGGGCGTGGGCGTTTGACTTCGTCTTGTCTCCTCTCCTTTTCATTACTTTATGGACTGAATATTATTGGCGAAGAACGTTTCGAATTGGGAGGTCTGACGATAAGTCATTTGTTTGTTCTTCGCTGATGACTTGGTCATCCTTGGGTCCCCTCAGACTGAACTTCAACGCGCATTCGATCGGTTTGTAGCCGTTTGTGTTGAAGCTGAGATGAGAGTAAATGTTAACAAATCTGAAGTGATGGTCGTCTCTAGAACGCCTGGTCAATGCACTCTGCATGTTAATGGAGTCCCATTGAAACAGGTGGAGAAGTTTAAGTATCTCAGGGCCTTCGTCACGAGTGATGGAAGGAGCAATGCTGAGTTTTCCGGTAGGATTGGTCAGGCTTTGACACAGGTGGGCCATTCTCTTATTAGGAGGACGGAACCTGGTGTAAAACCTAGGTTGTTAGTCTTTAATTCTGTGTTTGTTCCAACTCTTACCTATTGTCATGACCATGAGATTTGGGTAATGACCGAAAGAATAAGATCGCCAATACAAGCTGCCGTAATGAGTTTCCTCTGTTGTATTGCTGGTGTGACCCGTAGAAGTCGCATTAGAAACACCATAAGCGGTCCATGCTTCGATGGTTTGGTAATTTTAAACGCATGTCTCCATTTAGGATCCCGCGCGACGTGCTATGGAATCCGCACCATCAGGCAGGCGTGGTATAGGTAGACCCAAGATGAGATGGTTAGATCAAGTTCATAATCTCTCCTCTACCCGTATGGGGATTGCCCTTTATGATTTAGAGTCGATGCGGGAGAATCGAGAGCTATGCAGTGTCCACTTGAGCGACCTTCACCCGCGATCCACTTAATGGATAAGCGGGCCATCAAAAATGAATGAATGAATACGGCCATATTGTTGAAGCTACATCTGTCAAATTGGTAGGAATTTATTTAGTCTGGCAACACAATATGAAGAGCTATAGCGTTCAAAAACATGTGCAAATAATTAAATACATATTTAGTTTTTTGAAAGTGCGTCTTCTGCTCGAACAACATATTGCGCTCTTCGCCCATTTTACCGGCGACATAATCGTTCTTCCGAGAAGACTATTCTGGATGAATGGGTTCATCAACAAGCAAAATTATCGAATTCGGGACGATAACGAGATCCACCAAATTGCAATGTATCCAGTTGAAGTCACTGTTTGGTGAAGATTTTGGACTGGCGGCATCATCGGTTCATACTTCTTTAAGAACTACGTTGGCACAGGCCATCACCGTCAACGGCGAGCGCTATCGTTCGATGATAACCAGTTACTTTTGGCCCCTATGGGATGATATGGACACCGATTTTACATGTGGTTTCAATAGGACGGCGCGGCGCTACGTGCCACCGTAGACATTTTGCACAAACGATTTCCGAACATGGTTATTTCACGCGCGAGGCGATGTGAATTGACCAACGAAATCGTGCGATTTAACCCCTTTTTAAATTTAACCCACAAACCACCCAAAGCTAACATAATCAATGTCATTGGTCAAATTCCGCCGTATTTATGCGCCAGTTATGGAAAATTTAACATTTTGGATGCGCGCCACCCTGCGAATTCGCGGGGGACATTTACATGATGTTATATTCCATACATAATAGCATACACATGGCCTTCTAAATAAATAAATAAAATTCAATGTATCTCAGGTCCCTATTGTGAGTGTCGATCGTTGATCGACAACTGTCGATCGATCGAGAACTGTGATTGTCAATTGCGATCGATATTTCTCGATTTGACAGTCGCTTGTAGTCGATTACAAATATCTGATCGATGCTTTCTCTTGGAAGTGGAAACATTTTGTCGATAATTGTCGTGACGATCGCTGATCGACAATCACAATAAGGACCATACTCACAGTTTGTTTTACTTATTCAAAGTTAAAGATATAGGAAAGGCTTAATGGGAAACTCTTTATAAACGAAAGTTTTGGTTATCGCATTCTTGACGGATATTCTCTTAGAGGGTTCCAAGGATATAAATAATGCTTGTTAACATAAACCCCAGAAGAGATAAATTTGTTTTTTCAAATATCCACAGAGAAAGAAAAGTTATCTCCTGGCTTACGCGTAGGTTAAACGCGCTTGGCGGTCAACAGCTAACAACTGATGCACTGTTTGCACTTTATAAAGGAACATCTTACAGTCTTTCACCAAAATTCTCTGTAAAGACAGCCGAATGATGACTAATTGCGTGGCACGTCGTGTCGTCTGGTCAATACTCCGGGGTCCTTTGCGACATCTACAGTCACAGCTGCGATATTCTCAGCAGAACGGTTGCTTTGGAACCAGACAGATCTGGCATTTTTAACAGAAACAGAATATACATATTTTGTTTAGCGACAAAATACCGCCGTCTGGTGTCAGAACAGAAAGTAATTTGGTCAGTTCCCAAAGGGTATCAACGTAATCTTCTTGGAAACACGTTACCAAGTCCCAATTACCATTAGATTGGGCTTATCTACATACCTACCCATATGTTTTGTTTTTCTTTATAGAAAAGATAAAGAAATGACATCAGTGAGTGTAAACAAATGCTAACGAATAATATTTGTCGTTATGTTTGTTTTTTTGCAAAAAAAAAAAAAAAAAACAACAAATTTGCACTCAAGTCAAACATGATGACTCCTTCGTTAAGGCCGTAGTACACGGCATATAAAAAGCCACGTACGTAACACTAACTTAATTTTTCGTTATTTAACGTATGTGTAGGATATGTGGCACTCTCTATTGACGTCAAAGCTACATACGTATGTGGCTTTCTACATGCCATGTACTAAGGCCTTTTTGCCTAGTTCTGCCATAAATTCTGTTACAAATATAATTCTATAAATATATAGAAAAAAAAACATTTAACATTTTGTATTCATTTTTTTTTTCATTTATTAGACAATAATATATCAATTGATAAATAAAAAAAAATACATCACTCGAAATGACCACCTTTTGCCTTAACACAAGCTCTCAAACGGGTTGGCCATTGAGCTATAGCGGCACGTACAGTGTCCATGGACGCTGCCACGGTCAACGAATTTTTTAGGCACTCGAAATTTCTGTGGGGAGTTTTGCAAGCCTTGCTCTCAAGTTCTGACCACAAACTGTAATCCAATGGATTCAAATCCAGACTTCCCGACGGCCAATCATCTGCGGTTATAAAAGCAGGGATATTGACCCTGAGCCACTCCTGTGTGGTTTTGGCTTTATGGGCCGGAGCAAAGTCTTGTTGAAAGACCCATCTTTCTCCATTAAATAAAGAATTTTTTAGCGTCTTTTCAACACCCTCTAGCACATCTTCCTGGTAGACTTTTGCACATGTTTTCACACCTTTTTCACAGAAAGGCACAAAAACATTACGGAAGACGGATGATGGCCACGCTGAACCTTTGGAATAACTTTTTTCGATTCCTTTGATGACAAGGCACAAACTTTATCATTTTGCTTGTTATAAACTTCTTCCACGGTAAACATTTTTTCATCCGTAAAAAGAATATTTTCGTGCCCATTGTCCGCGTGCCACAGCAAAAGTTTGCTTTTGTTTGTATTGCATCTCTCCGCCCTAATTTTTTTTTTAATTGAGGAGTTAAAAGATGACTTTCATATGAAGATCATCCCGAATCAGCCTAGACATTGATCTGGCGGATATGTTCAACTCCCTGGACATGATCTTCTGCTTTCGAAGGGGATTTCTTCGAATACGTTCAGGCACAGCTTTTAACGTACGTGCGACGCGCGGGCGACCACTTCTTGGCCTGTCCTCCACTTCCGACAATTCCACTAAAACGACCAATTTTCGATATTCCGATAAGTTTCAGCAAGTTAAAAATTTTGCCAGCACTCTTTTTCCGCACTTATGGAACGCTATTAACCCGATTCTATTTTCTTTGGCACCCCACTCCATCTTAATTTACTGCAAGCTAAAACCAAACTAGCTTCTATTCTTCAGGTCTATTCAAGTGTAAGTTTTAACAGAAGAGCGCTGTTAATTGAGTAATAGCATTTTTGGCAGTTGGTACTAGGTACAACATTAGGCACCATTATTATAGCAGGCCCATCGCGGTCCTTATATGTGCAGGTGCACTCTTTCTGAATAGAACCAATGACCTTAAAAGCACACCCATTTCATAAAAGATAATTGCAGTCCTCGCTACCCAAAATTTCCTATGCAACACCCAAACGAATACATTAGATATTATGTACCTACATAGTCAAAGACAAAAAAAAAGACAAAAAAGATTCGCTCGCGCAAAGTTATGAATCATCAACACCAACAGAGTCTGTCGCGGGTGCGGGTACCTACTTTCCCAAATCCCATGACAATGTATATTTAATTATCTCAATTTCACCTGAATTACAGTAATTTCTTGACTTAATCAACATCGGCAAACACAAAAAATACAACCAAGTTGGCTCCCATTATACTACATAATATAAAGCAGTCAAAGGCGACAATATGGCAAACACCGTACCGTGATACTTAACAATTATAGTACAACACTCACGGTAGTTAGTCAGCAATTTAAAAACAAAAAAAATATGTATATAAATAACCGGTGCCAAACTGACGGCGGAAGCAAATAAAAAAGAAATAAACTCTAAAAATTACCCGCCCTACCCTTTACACGCACTTTGCACGTAGGTACCCAAAACAAAAATGATAATAAGATAGAACAAGTAGATTAAAACACCCGTGAATGGTAGCAATTGGCAACACCCTACAATACTTTGCTATTCAATCAAATAAAATTTGCTAAATCCTCTTACGCCGAGTAGTAGGATAACTACATGCAAACTCATGCAATATTTTGTATATAGCAGATAATGCGATTGGAAAATCATATACAAAGGGACAAGCAACAACAGCAACAAAAAAATGTACGACCTACACACATTCTTTTCGCATTCACCCAAAATTACAAGTTTTAGCACTCCTTTTTCCCCTTTTATGGGAAACTAGTATTTTTTTTATAGGAAATAGTCCTGTGCTGCTTTTTGGTTCCATTGAAGACAATTGACAGAGGAGAGATAGGGAGAACCGACCAAATGCATGAAAAAGAGAGAGATAGTTGGTGTGATTGAAGAACGCGTGTATGAAAGGCAGAAACAAATTTCACCACGACTGGATGTGCCGGTGTGTTGAAAATCCGGTTGTTCCTTTTAAGGGCAAACAAGGAAAAAACAATGAAGATTGGAGAGGAGATGTAAAGGGCGAGTACGAAAGAAGGAATGCAATGCACGCAAACGAGACACCCTCAGGGAAATCTTTATACAGAAGTACATTTATACTAAACAAAAATTAAGCTAGGTTGGGTTACTAAAAATGTAAAGGGAGGTGGAAAAATGAAATTATAAAAAGGAAGGCCAAATGAAATAATTGTGTCCGTCGTTCGACCGTTTCAAAGGAACAGCACAAGTAAAATGTGCAAGTGCTTTAATGCCAGCAGATAAATAATATAATTTCTACTAAGCTTTAACACAGTTAAAATTAAAACCGTGGCTAATAAGCTGTTGCTACATAATTAGCTTGTACAATTGTACATAACTACGTTATTAAAGAGGTTAGAAATGGATAATTGTTGCTAAATTGGGGTCAATTTTTGGTAGTTTTTTTGACAGATTGGATTAAAAGTAGGTACACACCGGCGGTAAATTGCGTGAGGGTGAGCCAACTTAGTAAATGACAAGGTATTGTCTTGGGATACATAAGCAATTAAAGAGGTAGGTAATTTATAGGACCCCGAAGAAGTTCTCATATGCGAGAGTACTATATTACACTCATGACAAAAATCATTAAAATTTTTGACATGCTGACGTCAATATGACGACAAATTCTGTCGGTCTGAAAATTGACACTATTTTTGCCATTTGTATCTCTATGTACATATATAAAACAAAGTGGAAAAAACTGTTTCCCTCTGTCGCCCGTAATTTTCAACCAATTTTGTTGATTTTTTTTTTAATTACGGTGATCGGGTGATAGGCTAATCAAATTTAAAATCGGACAAAGGGGCGTGGCACCGCCCATACAAAAAAAACAATCAAAATCGTATATTTCGAAAACCATAGAGTCGATTGAGTTCAAACTTACAGATTGTCTTAGGTATTGGCCGTAGAGTGCTTCTGTGAATATTGGTCAAAATCCGACAAAGGGGCGTGGCACCGCCCATACAAAAAAATATTAAAAATCGTATATCTCCAAAACCACAAATCGAATGAGCTCAAAATTACTGATAATCTAAGGTATTGGCCCTAGAGTGCTTCTGTGAAGATTGGTCAAAGGGGAGTGGCACTTCCAATACAAAAAAAAACTAATTAAAAAAGCAAAAAAAAGACCTGGCGATATATAGTAGATTTGAAAGAATATTTTACTGCATTGGTCGGCTACGCCTTACTCGACGGCAATTGAAAATTATTCATGAAATCATTTTAAAATCTAAATCAGCAAAAGAGACAAACAATGCTGTCAGACTTACTAAAATAGAAATCCAAAGTGGAGTTCCGACAATGTCACATCAAATGGGCAACAAATTGAAAGGATGATTTAAGCTTCATCCGGCAATAGATAGTCTATACCCTACTAGGTATACATTTTTATCTCACATATTATAGAGTAACATATTTTAAGAAAAACTACAGAGAAAAAAAACTAAAATTAACAGAGTTAGAGCAGGTGGAGTATGCACCAAAGCGTACTCAAAACGATCTGATTTATTTATGAAACACCTTTATTCACTAACTCTCATCAGACTATACAAAGATATAATTTGTCGTACTTACTTTCGATTATCCGGTATTCTATTAACCGGCAGCCCTATTAACCGGGAAATTTTTTTCAACAAATTATTTATTTAGTAATTGATTATCCGTGATCATTTTTAAAAACTTTCTTTAATTCTTGCACAAAAAAAGCTAACATGCAAGGTTTTGTTTATTTTCATTTGCATTCTTCTGTTAATTTTTTTGAGGCTGCTTCCAGGTGAGAAGAGAGATTTGTAGAATTTCAATAAGATATGTTAAGATTTTAACTTTAAATTTAAAATTAAATTCCAAAAATCTCTTCCGACATCAGCTCTTGTCAGTCTTAATATTTTCTTTTTAAGACACCAAATATTCTGTTTCTTGTTTACTGCTCAGATAGATCATTACAAGTTAAATTCAATCAATATTGCTTTAAAGCCCCATAATGACTTTGATTGTCATTTAAGTTTTAAGTCATATCGACGTCCTATTTAGGCCGTGTGTCAATTAAGCTAATGTAGGTAATTATCCTCGGACAATTTTCTTCAGCTGTCAAAAAATTATCCTATAGGCTATTTTTTTGACGTTTTCTTTTGCTGAGTTTTGCAAGAATGTTGCAAGCGGAAATCAAACATTGAATTTCAATTAATTGATAGGTTGCAGTTTGGTGAACTTCTCTTTCAACACTTTCATATATGTGTCAGAAAGTTATTTGAGCATAATTATTTAGCCCGATTGACACACGGCATTAAGCGGCGATTTTATCGGGGCTCGACTGTAGTATTATGTACTTCTTTCAGAACAAACGTATTTAATCAAATTTGTGTAATTACCTACCTACCAACAAACCATTCCACTGCACCTTTCTGACGATCACGTTTTTAAAGTCTTATTAAGGTAGGTACTATATTCAGTCAATTCAACACGTCTAATGTGTATTTTATAAAAATTTAAATACCTAGCTAGCTGCCCTCGAGCCCTCCTGAACTCGACGAATTTATCTTGTCTGCCAAATTCAAGGATTCTTCTTCCATGATTCCAATCACGCAATTGACTATCTCTCTTCCTCCCATGGTCTGGGTTGCAATTATAATCAATAGATGTAGCTACATCTATATGCCCGCAACAAGGGCTGGGTCCACTTCCACTAACCACGAGCCTTGCACGCAAAAAAAAAAAAAAGAGAGGGATACAATGCTTCAAAAAAAAGCCTACCACAATATGATACATCATCCACACGACATAAATTTATGTGGGAGTTCCAAAAAATCTCAGCAAAATTGGATACGAAAAGGGCATCCTTTGCATCTTGGTTAGCAATTTATTAGATTAATCTGATTTTCATGCATTTTCTAACGGCACAACGAGAAGCCATTATTTTGTCGAACAAGACAGTCTGATGGTGTGATGGAAGTACACTTAAGGAGTAACAAGGACATCCGATTTCACACACTGGCTGCAACCCACACATAACCTCGCGTGTATGCGTGGTTGAAACTTTAAAATCCACCACCTACACTAAAAAATTTTTAAATTTTCCATGAATTTTCTTTATTGCACAGAAAATTTTAATTTCAAATCTTTTTAACTGAAAATCCCCATCTTCTCTTACAATCCACAAAAAAAAGTTTTTGGTTCCACAGTCATCATCGCAAACAAAATCAAAACGAGAGTTAAAAACCGGTAAAAAGTTGCACCTATCATGTGCAAAAATGAATACATTTTCTTTGTTCCATTGCACAAATTTCTCGAGTTTTCCCAACCAGATTTTCATTTAAAAAAATAACAGAAGACTCACCTTTTTTTTTTGTTGATCCCAATTGATCAAAGGCGGGGATAATCCTCAATGGTACGCGAAATATTATTAATTCGCAGCAGAAACAAAATGTTTTTTTTTAATATATTTCACACACGAAACACAGAGTGGAGAGACAATATTTTTGCCGTTTTTTTATGATTTTTTTCAATTTGTAAAATGTTGGTACAAAATATTTTATATAAAAAAAAATTGGTGGAATACACTCGAACAAACTTCACTTCACGACTTTAACACTCGGACTTGCTAACGGCAACAAAAGAACACACGGACAAGAGATGGCGAATATGGCACGCACACGAGGTGGATGGATATGGATAGAGAAATTGCACACAGAAAATACACGATAAAATTGAAATATGAGAAGAAACAAAAACGCTGCTACTTGATTTGCTTAAATTGAGTTGAGTTTTTTTCAATTAAATTTGAGCAGGGTTTGGTTTTGATATAGTATTGGTGCGGTAGAGTACATCAGAGACAATATGCGTGAAGGGAGGTATAAATTCTATTCCAGAAAACTGTGGGCGAATAAATGGGATAGATCTATATGCATGGAATTTTGCAAGAGTAAAGAAAATGAGTGGCTTTGAATGAAATGAGAAAATGCAAAAAAGTTGTGCATAGAAAGAAAAATGTTAAAACGCTGAAGTCAAATTGGGTCCGTTCAAAATGTTTGTTGGTAGCTACATTATATTTAAGTGAAGTTAAAAAAGGAGTAAAAGCACTTTTAAAGGGGTTTTTCCATGTTTTTGCAAATTTGAGGCTTTATAAAACAGTTTGATGCCATTTTACAAACGTACAATTTCATTAGGTGTCAATTACTTAAAAAACAGATTGTGACATACTGCATGACGGAAGGTTTGACCCTGTATTTCACTGGTTCAAAGCACTTTTCGGAAACCCGCTGTCAAAAATAGTGACACTAGGGCTGGAATATTGAATGTCTTCAAAATAATGTTGACAATTGATCAAGGGGTTTACACTTAATCTGATAAATTTATGCAGCTCGTAAATGTATTAATTTCTGCGGTGCTTTAAGCGAACACAACTCGGAAATGTCATTGCGTAAATCTACTCTCAAGCAATCAAAATTATTTTTTTACTTGAATTCTTATGTCATTTTGAGCTCTTCCTAAAACAAATCTGGAATCAAACAAACAATTCATACGACTGTCTGTCAAAGTTTGACATTTGTGATTTACGTAACTATACGCTGTTGATTTCCGAGCTTAAATCGTCGCTGAAAATTATGAGGTCTGCGTAAACTCTTCTCCATTCAAAATCGGATAGTTAATTTACGAGGAGGTACATTTCTGCAGTTTATGTTTATGAAGTTTATGAAGCTTTTACTGCTTTTACGCGTTTCAGTGAATACCCTTAATAAAATTATTTTAAAGTTATACCAATTCATTTTTGTGAACAAGTGATTTTGCTATGTACTATTTTTTGTATAGCTCTACTTTTGCTTTGATTTAAAGTTCTCATAGTAACAGCTCACTGTGCGCGAATGGCGCTTAAAATACATTACTAGTTAATAAGGAAAATGCTTTGATTTTTTTTAAATGAATTTCTTTATGTCAATAATGTCACTTTTGACAGCACTTATTAATAAAATTTAAGCAATGATAGCTTAATAGCAGAGTTCATATCGGTTTGTATGGAATTATTTCTCTAAGCTTACCTAATATACGATAGCTGAAAAAAAAATGGTAGCTATTGTTTAATTGTCTGGGAAGTCCTTCACAGAAAATATCCATGAAAGTTTTGGGTGGTTCTCTCAAACTAAATCGGACATTTGATTTCTAACTTCAGGAAACTTCTTGGCGTATTGAATTATTTATTTTGAAGAGTTTGTTTGGAAGTAGTTGCTGGTTCTTTATCGGCATCGTGAATCACTGCCAAGTGTTTGGATGTTGACATTATTTTGATTAATAAGAAAAATGTAAATTTCCTTTATGAATTCCATTAATTGATGTTTAAAGTAAATGAAGTCGTTAATCCGTCATAAACTTATAACCATATTTATGAAATTTCCTTACATAGCGCCTACGATGTTGTTTAGTTGAACATCGCGTAAGCCCTTAAGGAATACTCACATGAGTATGAGAGCGACCAACAACCTACGAACAAACGAATATTCGCGAGTTTTGGCAGTTCGTTCATATAAACGCTTTTATTGGTCGCGGCAGTTCGCTAATTTCAGCCATCAGTTTCTATTTCTACCAGCAATTTACAATTTGAGGTTAATTTCGAACGAATGTTTTATTAGTTAGTTTATGGAATGCATTTTAATGATGTGGATTGTGAATAAAGTTTGGCGGCAGTTCGTGGCAAAAGGGTGTTTTCGTTCGAGGCAAAAAGTTAAGAATTTGAAATTTTGTTAAATCTATTCTTAACATAATTTCTTAACACATTTTTATGGACTAATTAAAAATTATAAATAATTAAATTAGCTGAGCTAAGTTTAAGCGAATCCTTTTAGCCGAGCGGTACGTTCCTTCAGCTAAACAATCAAATTTTACTTGATAATCTCTCAAAATTTAGCGCGTCCATTAATGGTTCGGGATATTTTCTCAAGCTAAATTTTGACAGATCTGTTTTTTTTTTTTTGTGTTTTTGTGTTTCGGAAAAGTAAATATGGATGCGTTTTTTCAACGAATACCTACCTCGATAAGGAATCCTTATAAAATTTCAGATCGAAGAATAGAAGACGAGGAAAAGAGGAAGCACTTTTTCACGTCGATGAATTTTTGAAGACAGTTACTTTCAATAAACAGCTGTTTTCTGTGACAGTTATAATCACATAACGCACTTCATGTCAAAATTTAGCCAGCAATTTAGCTTATGTTTGGAGAAAAAAATTGAAGAGCTGCTAAAATTTATTTTCGCGCGAGCTGCGTAACTTAGCATAAATTTAAACAAACGTGTCACCCTGCATATCGATTGCAATTAATTTTCACCGTATTCGAAAACCACTTCTAAAACAAATTCTCGCCACTGTTCAACCTCAGCGCTAGTTACGCACTCAGCTGTTTAAAGACAAACAGATATGACAAATCTGTCAAATTAACCAACAAAAAAAAAATGTTTTCCTTTAATAGAAATAGAGTTATTAGAACTAGAAGTACATAATTTGCAATATCGGTGTGCTTCGGAGGGTTTCGTTCGAAAAAGAATTATTTTCCATACAAATTAAGTTCATAGTATTAAAATGACAAATTTTAATTTGTAATCAAAACAACATACCGCACAATGTCTTTGATTGAATACCTAAAAGGGCCCGAATTGGTGGTTAAATTTCAAGAATTTTTCGGTGTCCACTATACATCTACGCATGAAAATAATTCTGCGAAACCCTCACAGCAAATAAATGGAATTCTAAAAACATCTAATGAATCGGCACAAAGTGAATCACAAAACATCGCCTCGAAAAAGGATCTACCTTATAGGATAGACAACAAATTCTGGTATTACCTATTTTTAATTGGCACCGAGCTTGGCGACGAAATCTTCTATGCTACATTCATTCCATGCTGGTTCTGGAATGTGGACAGTGCCGTTGGCAGGAGAGTCATATTTCTCTGGTCAATTGTTATGTATATAGGTGGGTGAACAGTATGGTTTTAATCTGATTTGATTGTAAAAGACAGTTTTACTGATTACAGGTCAAAGTCTAAAAGATATAATTCGATGGCAAAGGCCTGGCCGACCTGTGTATCAGCTACAACAGAAGTGGTCCATTGAGTATGGCATGCCATCGACACATGCCATGGTTGCAGTATCGATACCATTTTCTGTGCTTATCTTCACACAGCAGAGGTAACATTTGAATCATCCTGACGTTATATCCAATTAACTTGGTTATCTTTATTTTTTTTTTAGGTATATCTATCCGGCATACATTGGGTTGACAATTTCGATTCTGTGGTGCACTATCGTTTGCCTGAGTCGAATATATCTGGGCATGCATAGTGTTTTGGTGAGTAATAGATGTTTTTAAGGTGGCAAGTTCCTGCTTATCTCTTATTTCCATTCCCAATTTGTTGGTAAAATTAAATTACCAACTGCGATAACGCATAGAGCATAAAACACTGGCGTGCGTCACCCAAGCATCGTTAGGCTTTATCATAAGATAACTTGCTTACGATATACTTGTTCAGTTATTTTGAATTTATTTTGACGTTTCCTTATTGGTTAAGATTTGGTAACACAGTCACGTTTTTTTCAATGAGCGTGTGTTTGTTTTTGTGGTTAAAACGCGACAGTGTCCATGGCAAAACTAATCTACCTATTCGATCTGTATGGCAATCGTTGTCGATTATTTTATATTAGAGCGAGATTGCATTGGCTTTTTCTGCTTGTTCGAAATTGGACTTAAGGTACCCCTGCAATCTGATTGCATGTGTAATCTAACTGCTTGTGCAGATGCTTTCTGAAAGTAAGTCTGGAATCCAAATCGAACAAAATCTTACCGCCCAGTCTCAATTAAATTCGTATAATTTTTTTTAGGACATAAAAGGTTTAGAAAAGGATACTTTACCGGCCTTCTTTCCTGTATAGCTTGTGAGAAAATCAACCAGCAGTAAGAACAAACCACCGACAAAGATAATCAGGCGATATTCACTAATGGTTGCTGAATGAATTTAACAACACAAAATGATTGTGTGGTTGGGTTGAAGCATATACCTTGGAGTTGCTCGGAGATACCTTTTGGTATACGTCCGTAAAAAAAAATGTTCCAATCCAAAAATTTCGCGACTTGAGTAGCTTGTAGACTGAATCTAGACTGAATCCAAGAAGCTCTTGAGTAGTTACATCATGTTAAGTGATTGAAAAAGATCTTTAGCACAGTGAGAGATAGTTCGACACCATCTCCAACTGCTCTTTAAAACATATTGCATAGCCATTCGAAAACCACAGATTTCCGCTTGAAAGATACTATAATGTAACCCATTGAGTCTTGTTTAACATGCGTGGATTTGTTTTCACAGCCAGCTGTTTATCGAATGCCTCCAAAATCATTACTAATTTCATGAATTTTCCTTTATTTTAGGATGTCATCGCCGGCATTGTCCTCACTTTTGGCCTCATGGCCATCCTCGTTCCACTGGTCGATTACTTGGATATCTACATCGTCACAAGTATCTATTCACCAATCTTTGTTCTATACGTCTCAATTTTCCTGATTTATTGTTACCCCCAGTCAAAAGAAAAATGGACACCTACAAGGTTTGTATTGCACTCGATCTAAGGTACAAATTGAAATCCTTTTTTTTTATCTTTCATTTAGGGGTGACACCACAATGACAATATCTGTTTGCGCTGGACTGCAAATCGGCGCATGGGTCAACTACCAATTGGGCTATATGAATGGAACTCCACTAGAAGAGCCGCACATAATCATTTGGCCCACCTATCAGATGTGGGGTTACGTAATACTAAGAACCTTGCTCGGTTTAGCTGGCGTTGCAGCGACTCGATCGGGTGCCAAATACATATCGTACTATGTGTTCTGTGCCATCCTGGGAAAGGATCAGAACGAAGTGCGCAACTCTCCTAGTAGTTTGCAGAACAAAATCAAAACTATCGTCGATCTAGGCTGTAAATATTTCACTTACGGTATGATGGGCTTCAATATACATTTTACGCTTGCGAATGCATTCAAGCTGATTGGCATTGGACGGCCCGACTTTTATACGGAGATTTAGATTTAGGACTCACAGCTTCCTTAAAAGTAAATCATTCCATATCACACGATCTATTTATCTGGTAACAACACAGCCTTGGAGCTCTGAACCGTTCAAGAAACCTTGTAACAAGTAGTGAAATAAAATAAAAACAGAAATTATCGCTTCTTCTCACAAACACATTATGTGATTTGTTTGTCTTTTTATTTGTGACCAAAAGGCTCTTCAGAGCTTGTCTTCAAATAGAAAATTCCGTTTTCTCTATGAATCTTCGTTGGATCGCCTATGTCAACACTTAAGGCGGAAGTGCTACAGGCTTTACTGTCCTTAATATCGGCGTAATCTGAGCACTTGGTAACTGGAGTGAACTTGTATCCTCTAATCGCATCGGCGTAGTAAAGTACGCTTCTAGCATGAGCACATGATCCATCAATATCGCTTCCACAACCAGGCTGTTTGCGTCCCCCATTGGGATAAAATGAGGCGCTACCGATTGGCTCGAGGAAACCCTTAAGCCCACCATTTGTTTGAATAGTTTCCACGTAGTCTGCGTCTTTTGAATTGAGTCGTCCATCGGGTTTGCTATAGCTGAAGAGTGGCAAAGCCGGATCAAGGCCCACGATGTATGGCAGGCGACCTCGCTTAACATTTTTCCCAGTGAATCCAGCACAATGGGCACCCAGGCTGTGTCCGATGACAACGAGTGAAGAAAACGATAGTCCAGCGGACTTGTTTAGAAAATCAATGAACTCTGCTACGTCAGCGCCCACCACAGACACCTTTTTCGATGAGGAATAGTAGTTCAGCGCAGCATAATCCTTCCAATCGACAGAGATTATATTGTACTCGCCAACATTTAGGTATGCAGATCGTAGTTGAGGATTGGGAATATCTTCCCCGGACATTGTCCATCCGTGGATGATGATTCTAAAAGCGATTAAAAGAAAGTATAACAGAATATAGGCCGTTAAAGAAATTCTACTCTCACCTCGTCGGCTTTTTTGAATCAAAATGCGACCTTGTCACACTGGCTACATCGCCAGTTACTAATTCCTGTGGACTGGATGGGTTCGACTTGGTGTACAAGAAGTATTTCACAGGACTTGATGCTCTGCCTATGTTCCTCTCCAGCGGTGTGGATTCAATGAAACCTGCAGATACATGGAATTACAAAGACTGCACTGGTTGTTCTTACATTTTACTTACCAAAAACCGCCACTATCAGAAGCAACTGGCAAATTACTTTCATTTTGGCAAATGTCCAGCTGTCAGGCGGATGTTAGTGCTTTTATACTTAATTTGAGGAGAGATATGAAAGGAAGCCTGTCAGTCAACTAAAGTGATTGAAACATGACTACGTAAAATGGGCTGACGGGATTATCTTCGATCTTAACAGTTTCTAGCGATAACGAATGGATGAGAGTGTAGTTAGCCCAAGCAGGCGATTTAAGTTTATCGTAAATTGGAATTGTGATTTGCTTATGAAATGTTCGTCGTGCTTCCGCCGAATATCTAATAGTGATGCTTTTATATAGCAAGGTTAAATATCAGCTGTTGGCAAGGTACTATAGGAGAGGGTTGTATAATTGCGATTGCATGTTTAGACTAGTACAAAGATCTTGTGCTGAGCAAAATACAATAGTACTACAATTTATATCCGTTAATAAATCATACCTCGATTTTGAATAATACCACAAGATGAATAAAGAATTGAGACTTTCCTAAAAGTATGCAACCTAGGAGCACAAAAATTTAATTTTTGATTTTCCAGACACATAAAAAAGGGGAAGGTCGAAACTATTTTGACAAATTAAGGGAAGTGACTGTGTCTACGAGTTATTGTTAATGTAATTCTCTCAAACAATAATTCATAGACTGAAATTCGACAAAATTTCCCAACAGAAATTGTCAGGGTTAATCCCAACTAGCGAGAATCGTTGTTACTCCACGCTTCCCAGGGAAGTTATGTAAAAAGTCACACAATCTGTTTCCTATTGAAATAGATAGTTATATCGGATTCTGTGACTGTTCAAGGTTTGTAATCAATAATTACTGTCGTGGGCTCCAAGTTAAATGATATACTCAACCTAACCTACGATGTTTCGTCCATTACCGTGTACATTGTTTATTACAGGACTCATCCTGTTGGAATTTCGATAGGTATATTATCTATGACGGTCTGTCTGTGTACGTACTAAACACATCCCCTTCTTTTGCTAACCATTCTTCTCGCGAAACTGTCGCTTTAAATTATTTTGCCGAGCCGGCTAGCTATGAAAATGCAGTATCCCGATGAGTATACTATATTTCGATATTTGCGCCCGAAGGTCGGCTTTCTCAGAAAGTGTTATAAATATTCATTACGAATCAATCCCAAATACATATAAACATCTCCATCCCGCCGCCTTCCAGCCGCTTATTGCCACCACTTGGTAAATTCTGTCCATATCCATGTCCTATACCAGAATCATAACAATGAATAACAAAGATTTGTGAACATTGTCCTAATCCTCCTCCGTAGTTAGCAACCCCACCGTAGTTAAATTCAAATCGACCATTTGCTAATTGTTGCGGGGCACGCATCCATCAGCACGCCTACAGGGAGCGCCTGAATATGAAACTCTCCTCTGATGGGCACTCACCTACCACAGACGCCAACAATCAGTGGTGCCAGTATCGCGACATCATCAAGGAGGTAGTCGAAACCACTGTATCCACCCCAGAGAAAGAGCCCGTGGTATGATGAATGATGTTGAATGCGTGTACAGGAAAAAGGTGACAGAAGATGTATACAAGAAAACGCTGCAGAGCAAAACAAGGGCAGCGAGAGAAGAGTATATCGAGGCAGGAAAAGAAGATCCTGCATAGAAAGAAGAGGGCCTACGCAGCTTCTCAGCTCAATGAAATCGAAGTCTTACGGTCGTAATAACACCCGCGGAGGTTTATAAAAAAACCCCAGCGAAGGAAACCTAACCGAGTCACTTAATCATAGAAGTTCCTATCCAATGTACTGCGTGAAGTGTGAACGTCTTAAGCCGTTCTGCAACACACTAATCGGCACGTACCAGTGTAGCTTCCGGCCCGGCAGATCGACTATAGACTAAATTTTCACATACTGAAATCTTCACCCGGTAAATCCTGGAAAAGACCAACGAATTTTAAGTCAAAATTTACTCACTTCATCGACTTCAAAGCCGCGTATGATAGCATACATCGTCAGGAGCTCTATATATGGCCATGGCCGAATTCGGAATCCCGGCAAAACTGATTTAGCTGTGTCGCGTAACGCTGATGGAAAATACGCGCTGCAACGTGCAGTTTGGAAGCAGCTCCTCCGATCTATTTAAAACTTGCTCCGGATTTCGGCAAGGAGACGCGCTATCATGCGACTTCTTCAATCTCGTACTGATGGAGCAGATAGTGCGCAATGCAGGTGTCAACACGGAAGGCACTATCTTCAACAGATCCGTCCAGCTGTTGGGCTATGCCGACGATATTGATATCATCGGTCGCTCCCAGCGTGCCGTGATAGAAGCGTTCACGGCGATTGAAGAACAGGCGAAGTCCGTTGGCCTTGAAGTAAATGAGGACAAGTCTAAGTACATGCTATCAACAAACAAACAAGCATCTGTCCACCGCCTAGGACAAAACGTCACTATTGATAGCAACAACTTCGAGGTAGTTAAGGAGTTCACCTACCTCAGAGTAAACATGAACTTCACGAATGACACCCTAGTGGAGATCCAGCGAAGAATTACCCTAGGAAACCGTTGCGTTGCTACCTCGTTTTGGCAAAACAACTGGGTTAAAAACTCCTAACTCAAAGGACGAAATGTGTGCTCTACAAAACCCTTATCCTGTCAGTTCTGCTTTATGGCGCTGGCGCCGAGTGCTGGACGATAAACAAGAAGGGAGAGCTGATACTGGGCTCCTTCGAAAGAAAAGAAAAATACTTCCCCGGATTTTTGGTCCTGTGTGCGAGGAGGGCGAATGGAGGAGAATATACAACTGCGAACTTATGAGCTGTACCAAGATGTGGATGTAGTCCAAAAAGTCAAAACATGGTAGGTACATCGAGCGAATAAACAATAATGCTCCAGCTAAGAGGATCTTGGAATCCCAGCCCACAGGTTTGAGAAGACAAGACCGAACCTCCTTTTCAAAGCTATCGTGGATGTCAGAGCTATTGGTTTGGAAAACTGATGGAAGCAACGCGTACCCGGGATCCCAGAGGATGCATTGTCTCAGTACTCTTCAATTATCTATTACCAGTATTCAGTATTCGAATAAAACGATTTTATAGCTATAGATGTTTAGTGTGTATCATTAACCATGCGGAATAGTTACAACTAGCTGTATATGTTTTATTGGCTATACTTGAACTTATAATTCGATTATTGCTAAATTTATGATTTGTTTTCAATGTACCCAAGGCATGTGTGCTATAATAATCCGCGCAATTTTTAATTAAAAATAAAAGAACACAATAATCGCATTTCTTTTATTTAACATATTAATCGGACGATAAAAAACTGTTCGATTAGATCTTATCGTTAGGAGCTAATAACCTGAGTAGGTTTATTAAATTATAAATCACAATTGTTAACAAAAGTGTATCGAACAAATTTTGCGGGTATAAAAAGCCATCTCAAAGAAAGCATGCATTCAAACGTGTTCACTCAGTAGCGCAATGAAGGGAAACGTGGCGATTATCGCGCTCTTGGGAGCTTTCATCGGTGGTAGGACATGCTAAAAATTACCAATTAAAAGATGAATTCTAGCTTAAGTCACATTTTCAGCACTTGCATCACCTACAAACCTATACGAATCGGTGCACAAAAATTGGCCAATTCCCCAGAAAGATGGCAGCATCCGTTGGATGACTCGTGGCCAGGCTATTATAGAAGCCATGCTCACAGAACCCATAGCTCCGAAGAAACTAAATAAAGTGCGATTCTTCTTATACACTCAATCGAATCCTACAACACCATTCGAGGTCGATATGGCCGACCCGAGTTCATTGACGCGATCACCTTTTAATAAAAATCATCCCACCAGGTAAGCTAGCGAGTTGCCTATATATTTATCCAAGAATCTAAAACTTTTAACTTTTCTTGGATAGATTCTTTGTTCACGGCTGGAATGGCGGATATTTGGCAGGACAAAATAGAAAACTACGTGAAGCTCTGCTCTTGAACGGTGAGAAGCGGCAGTTTAACTTTTTCGCTGTCGATTGGAGTGTTTACGGAGAGACTGCAAATTACATTTCGGCACAAAGCAGCTGTTCCAAGGCTGGCAAGATTGTTGCAGAATTCGTTGATTGGCTTAATACCGCTGGAGGTCTTTCATTCGACGCACTGGCATTGTATGGACACAGTCTGGGAGCACATGTTGTAGGATTCGCCGGCAAGAATGTGAAACGGGGAAAAATTCACACCATCATAGGCATTGATACGGCTATGCCGCTGTTCAGCTATGATAATCCTGCCAATCGTCTAGCGGACACTGATGCCAGATATGTGGAATCTATTCATACCAATGGCGGAACGAAGGGTTTCTACAATCCCATTGGACAGGCGGCATTCTACCCCAATGGTGGTCAATCCCAGCCCGGATGCGGACTTGACCTTGATGGTACCTGTGCCCACGAGAGGGCAGTTGACTATCTGGCAGAAGCATTAAGACGTAACACCAATAATGGATTCAATACAGTCGGTTGTAATAAATTTTCCGAAGTCAAGGATAAAGCATGCAGGCTCTACTCTGGAGGTGTTCGTTTGGGAGAACCAAGCAATGCTAACAAAGCAAAGGGCATATATTACTTGGAGACGAATGGTAATAGCCCCTTTGGAATTGGCGGTTAAACTACTCTAATAAATACATATTGCAAAATTAATAATGTACTAAAACTTATATGTCTCCTTTGGGCTATGGCAGCAACCATAGGTACCTAAAAAATCGTTAGGCAATAACGCCCAAGGAAATAGCGCCCAAATCGATTTGGAAATAACGCCCAAAAAAATTTGAAGTATACGTATGCTGTGCATGCAACCTCCTGCTTAAGGTTACTGTCAGATTTGGAGTATGTGCGAAATTTGACATATTAGATTTTTTTTTTTGCAGTACCTACAAACTCCCACCTACTCCGAAATGCAACAGAAAACCCAAGCAGAGGTGCAGCATGCCCGCCCATACCTATTCCACTGTTTATGCATTTCAACTTACTATTTGGGCTTTACTGCTTGTCAAAAAAACGAACCCTGGAAAGCAAATAACACCCAAAATGACGAAAAATTTTGCAATAACAAGGTAGGTAGGTAGGTAGGTAAGACTGGCGGTTTGAGATAATCTCAAAACCCAAGTAGCACTAAGTGCCGTTTTGTTACCACATACTCATTTGATCTGGTTTTCGTAGGTGTGTCGAAGGGTGGTTTAGATCCAGCCTGTGGAATTCAAAAAGGTTATAAGTTCGTTGATGATATTCTTCGCGACTTCCTCGATGGATGCGAAGAAGGGTTTACGCATAGGTATAGTGAATGAGGGTTTCTTTTTCGGTAGCGTCGTTGCAACTGCGTCAGTATGTATTATGTGGGATGCTTAATCTGACCGCATGGTCCCCTATGGGCCAATAGCCTGTGGTAATCGCTATTATTCTGGCAATATCTTTGCGTGTTCTACTCAGGAGGTGGGTTGTTTTTTCCCTGCTATAATTTGGCCACACATCCTTCTGGATATGGTACAATTTGTTAGCCACCTCCATCTGAGATTGGCTTTTGATAGGTATTCTGTGGAAATTTTTGCTTGACTGCTCCTATTGGAATTTGGAATAACAAAGTGTACGCGTTTTTTTTACGAAGTGGCTATTCGCACGTTCATTTTGACAGATTTTGTACTGAACTGACGCTTACCGATGTTCGGGACACGACTACGTAATCAACGTAACGTAATACTATTTTCATTAAAAACTTATAAATATAAAAGTTGGATCCTAAACGTACGGCATAATGTCCGAAAATGATTATACTGGAGTTTAGAGTCATTGCGGCGAGCGTAGCCAGCCACATACCCCAACTGGACGCAATATAAACTTTTGACATTTCGTTACGTACCCGTGTCCCGAACAACGGGCGAATAGCAACACCCATTTTTTTAGGGCGTTACTTCCAAATTGATTTGGGCGTAGTTGCCTAACGCCACCTTAAAAGGGAGTCAGCTCTTATAATAGCTCTTAAAAAAACATCATATTGACGTCAGCGTGTAAAAAAATTGCACTATGTTTGACTAGTAGCTTAAGAACTTCACACACCATGCAGCACAAAAGGCAAAAAAAACGTTGCGAACGTTGTGTATGTCAACTACGTGTTTGAGCAATTTTTGACACCGATCTTACACATCACAAAAATGGTAGTTGACATGTGTCATTTGTTGCGTCGTGTACCTTGATTTGATAGTTGACATCATCTTTTATTCAGAATTGTTTGACACATCAGGCGATCATCGATTGCATCGTGAATTCAGTGATTGGGTGCAGTTGTAAAAGTTGATTCACTTTTGTCGCCGTTGCTTTGTTAATGAGCAAAACTGTCACATTTGGCGCGAGAAAAATCCAAAGTATGCCCCATTAGCTACAGATGATGCTTAAATGAAGATAGTCGAAATGTTACAGTAAAGTGGCGCCCGGTACAAAACTATGATCAATCATTTTTTTGTTTCCAAACGTGTGTGAATAAAAGTTTGCAGGACATTTGGCTTTAACAAATATGTATAAATATAATTGGCGCAACAGGTCCGTTTATATACGAAGGCCTATCTTCTCACAAGCATTAATTTGTGTGAGTTTTTATTGTTTGGGACAAATGGAAGGGATTTTATCACAAACCAGTAAAAACTAAACCGCCGACTTCCCGTACACCTACCCGATTCTCCCCGGAAAAAATTACCCAGTCTGTGAATAAGTACGTGTAAATGTCAAAGTTAATGGCGGCAATGATTTTCCATGCTATACCATGGGCTTAGGATTTTTCGAGTATGCGTGCGTTAATGGCGCTCCCCAGCAAACATTTTTCTTCAGTAAAAGTGAAGAATCACTTTACATTCAGTAAAAATGAAGAACATGCCTTCATTTAACTTTCATTTATGTGAACCAAATCTGGTTTCAGATTAAAACGAATGTTGACATTCGATTTGCATTCACATAAGTGAACAAAAATGATTATAAGCAAGCTATCTCCAAAAAAAAAATCTCGCTTACATTTTCAGAGTTCAAATTTAAAACGACATTCAAATTTCCTTCACTTAAATGAATAAAAGTGACGTTGCACAAGATCGTAAAGAAAAAGATCGAGGGTTATTTTTGTGCAAGAGAAAACTTGTTTTTGCGCAAATGGATAGTGATAACGGGACCTGGAAATGAAACAAAGAAAATATAAAAATTAGATGCGTCAGTTCGATTAATTGCTTGCAACGAACGGTGGTCCCCACTCGCGAAAATAAAAGGATTGAAAAGTTTAAAAAAGATAGAAACACCAGCAATAAAAACATCTGCGAGCAAAAGCATTTTCTTGGAGGGGTAGGTACTCAGACCAAAAAATCTGCACGGGCTCTAAAAACCGTAGTTGCCCTACGAAGTAAGTTAAAAAACAAAAATTATAAGCTCATATTAACTAAATTTATATATTTTTTTTTAAAGATGCATTTCACGCCAACTACAACCTTCCGGAGGATTTTTTCGAGCAAGCAGCGACATTGAATACGCCAACGAGCGGCTCAAGCAAAAAAAAAAAAACTGAATATAAGCATTCATTTTAGTGAATGGCCGCGTTCCATTGACCGCTAGTGATGACTAGCGCTCATGTCAAACTCCATATAAAAAAACTGACATCTCATCATTTGCGCTAGAGCTCTAGCACATATTGTGAAATGTAAGTTTTTTTATATGGAGTTTGGCATGCCGCTAGTCATCTAGCGGTCAATAGAACGCGGGCAATGTTTCTCCAATCATTTAGGAATCATTTATTGATATCATTTATGAATCTTTATGATGATTTAAAAATTATTCAGTCAATATTCACTTAAGTGAAGATGTATCCTGACATTTTGCATGACACTTTTCTATAAGTAAACATGCTTACATTCATTTTAGTGAATGTTTCTCCAATTATTTATGAATCATTTAGAAGATTCATAAATGAAGGCCCATTTCTCAGGAAAGGGGATTCAAATTGAATCATAAATGAATTCATATCTGAATGTTTTCTTCATTTAACTGAATCATTTATGATTCATTTCTGAAGAAAAATGTTTGCTGGGATCCTTTGATTTTGTACAGCACCAATACATGAAAAATCCTGGGCCCGCCGGTAGCTTGTAGGCAAAGTCCGTTATGTGGGAGTAGTCGACGGTCGACGGAGTGGATTTTATGCCGATTCCGAACGGCTGAATTGAGGAGATTTCTCATGATCATGACTGTTATAATCTCGGAAAATTGTTGAGATGTTCGAGATGGTTCACTAAAAAAACGTAACCACTCAGCCACTGTGATTATGCTAAAAGTCATATTGCTCAAAAAGCCATAGAATTATCGAAGCAAGCGTTCAATTGCAAAATTGTCCCCAGAAATAGATTTGTTCTACTTTAATATTGAACTTCTCGATAGGCTCCCGTGGTGACCATATTATAATTCTTGAAATCGTTTTTCATCATTAATGTCAAAATATCAATCGAATTAAAAAAACGTTGCACATTTGCTCAACTTGTGTGCATTTTATTTAAATTTTAAATTCTATAGCTCTTGAAAAAAACACCCTTTATTGCCACTCCACTGGGTTTAAGTATGTTTGGATTAACAGCTTATTTTGTAAATATATAATTACCTTGACATTCACCGTAAATTTGTATTTGTATTTTACGTTTTTGTTATCAAAGAAGCAATATTGCATTGGTATTATTTGATTTGATGTTATCGATCGAGTTAGGTTTTTATTGTTTTATGTTAACGAACCTACTGTGTGTTTTATATACGAAAACAAAACCGAAAATATTTAAGCAAATTACTTGATAAGATCAAATCAAAAATACCGCTTTGTTATTGCGCTCATTCTTTTGATACCATATATACGATATATTATAAAATAGTAGTTGAAGATGATTTTATCTGATTATAAACCTAATTGGGGGCTTAAAGTGTGACCTTACCAAGTGTTTTATTATATGAGGTAATACCCTTGTCACAAAGACGTTCCAATATTAATTTTATAGGTTGCGGAAGAAGCAATATTGTCGAATTTCATGACGGATTGCATCCACACATTACCGCACATTTGACATACCTATCCTTGGCTATATAGCTGCATATTAAGAACATAGAATGTACTACTACTACGAGTTTCGATAGACTTATTTTCTTACTAAGATAGTGCTGGGTGGTGGCTTCAAGTGTTATGTTTCACATTCTGAGATAATTGAGGTTCCCTTCTTTTTGAGCGCCACTTAAGATGAGGTTTTTGCTCTATTACGTTTCGAAATGGAACCTTTCTGGCCATTTTTGAGTTCTATTTCTCCAAAACCTATTCAACTCCGATTTGTTCCAACAATATGTTACTTTCTCGCTGCAGTTTCTCTATAATTCTGGAAAACTTTTTATCGGCTGGATAAGATTTCAACTGATATAAACGTGTTATTTATAAGCGTTATTTCAAATTATTCGATAAGATAGTGAAGCATCTGAAAGTCACTGTTTCTTACACAGTTTAAGTTGTATCGTCGATATGTTAGGAAGGGTAGTTATTTTTGTAAGCATTGCCTTTGCACTGTGTGAGTTGTCTCCTTGAACAAATTGCTGAAACTATTTAAACAACTACATTCTACATCTATGCAGGCTTCTCTTTGCCAGTGATTGAAGATAACGATAATCAAATATGGCCGATTCCACAATTGGATGGTGGCATCCGCTGGATGACACAACGCGAAGCACTCGCCGAAGCCGTACTTAGTGAGGCAAATATTATTACTCGCAAAATGGATAAAGTTCGATTCTTTTTATACACGCAAGCGGATCCAAACAAGCCAATGGAAGTTGAATTGAACGACATGGAATCCCTAGTTCGGTCGTCGTTTGACAAAAATCACCCAACTAGGTACAATTAGGCATTCTGATGTGTCAAAATTTTATTTTAAGTTTACTTTGACAGATTCATGATCCACGGTTGGAATGGTGGACACATATCACCACAAAATGTCAAAATTCTCGATGCGGTATTCAACAACACCGACAAGAGTCCCACCAACTTGTTTCTCGTTGATTGGAGTGCCTACGGCGAAGCCTTGAACTATATTTCAGCGCAGAGAAGTACCTCGAAGGCTGGTAAAATTTTAGCCGAATTCATTGATTGGCTGCATGACAACGCGAAGATGTCATTTGAAAATTTGACAGTTATGGGTCATAGTTTAGGGGCACATGTTGTTGGTTTTGCTGGCAAGAATGTTAAGCGGGGTAGAATTCACACAATTATTGGTCTAGATCCAGCTATGCCTTTATTCAGCTATAACAATCCGGAAACGCGATTATGTGACACCGATGCTGAGTACGTTGAGTCGATAACGTAACGACTTATGGTGGAATGGCGGGATTTTATCAACCAATTGGAAAGGCAGCATTTTATCCAAATGGAGGAAGGACACAGCCAGGATGTGGTATTGATATTGACGGTGCATGTGCACACGAAAGAGCTGTGGACTATTATGCAGAAGCGATTAAGTTAAGAGGGCGAAATGCCTTCTATTCGGTTGGGTGTGGTGATTTTAATGACGTTAAAGGCGAAAGTTGTGATGTTCTAACAGGGGGAATACGTCTTGGCGATCCGACTAATGCAGACCGTGCTAAGGGGGTTTATTACTTGACAACAAATGGGAAGTCACCTTTTGGCAAGGGAAATCAATATGAAGGGTAGAATGAAATAATTAAGAATTGAGAAACACATGAGTGGTATTATTTTGAAATATTTTATGTCATGTTTTACAAAGATCGCCTTTTGTAATAGATATAGGCGATTTTCTTTTCTAGTTCACATCTAAACTCTGAATTGAGCGTGCTCTGAACCCAGCGTACTCAGATCGTTCGGATTTGTTTATGAAACACACTTGAGCATATAGCTGTCATAGTGGTTATTTAGTTATTTGGTTTACCTTTTGTGCCAGAACAAAAAGTCTTGTCCGCCATTTCAACTACATACCTATATTTTGTTTATATACTGGTTTTTGTTTTCTGTCAAATGTGACAGTAAGTGCGTAGGTAATCGTAATCGTAAGGGGCCAGATAGAGTAAAATAAAAACGATCGAACGACATCGTTTTCACTAAAGCTGTCTCTATCTTATCTGTGACAATAGACAGAGACTGCTAGTATCGAAACGACTTCGTTTTCATTTTACGTGATCTGGGCCCAGCTTTTTACTCAGCCTGTTCTGCTCAGTCAATTTATTCAGAGCTCATAGAGCGCGCTTTGAACGAAAAAAAGAAACGTAAATATCGCCTGAGCTAAAAAAGAAACACGACTTTTTTTTGACAGTTCAGGCTCTGCTCTGAAATAAAAAAGAAAAACGCTTAATGTCATCTTGTAGAATCCTAAGAATCGATCGCAAAGATTAAGGAACGCTTGCTGATACGACTCATTACGATGTAAGTTCTACTTAAATTCTATGGGGTGCTTTTTGTATGGCATCAAGGATCTATCTCCAACTCAATTTCTTCTCCACATCAACGATTTGCTTGGATCAACAAATAATAATATCTACAGCTATGCTGATTACCGCACTCTAATATCCTCCATCTCGAACAGTGGGCCTGTGAATGTGGCTACATCTCACAGTCAGAGATGTGAACAAATTCTCTAAATTATGATCTGGACAAAATCTTGAAGTGGGGAAACAACAACTTGGTTGTATTTAATGCAAAGGAGACACAGCTCACAACATTTTCTAGGAAAAATGCATCAACAATTCCTCGACCTCAGATCTAAATTGACCATTGAATCCATCGCAAGGACTCAATGCACCTTCTAGGAGTCAAAGTCAATTCAGGAATCACATGGCAGGACCACATATCCTATATCGCAAGATCGTCGCCCGCTAAGTTGAGCTGCTTATTTAGAGAAAAGAGGTATTTTAGCCCCAAGCCCTAGCAACTTCTCCTTCTCTACAAAGCACAGGTTAGAGCAGGCCTGGAATATTTTTCCCATACATGGAGCTTGGCCTCAAAATATTCACTTAACCTACTTGACAGCATACTGAGACAAGCAGTTCGACTTATTGGAGACCCCACACTCACATTGAATCTACAACCGTTGGTGCACAGAAGACAAGTCGCTGACCTATGCTTGTTCTATATGTACTTCCATGGTAGATGTTCCGAAGAACATCATCATCGAAATGCAACTTTTGGGCGCCCCATAAGACAGGCAGCTAGTGCTCATGCTCATACAGTACACTTGACAACCGCGAGGACATCAATTTTCCAAAACTCCTTCTGTTAAAGGACAAGCAAACTTTGAAACTCTCTTCCTGTAGATATATTTCCAGAAGACTACAATTTTAAGCAATTTAAGTGCAGGACAAGCAAGCATCTCGGGGCGCCCTTCACCTTTCCCGGGCGAAGTATTTAAAAAAAATTCATATTGCATGTTTATAAGCGGTGCACTACGCACAACTCCCTCTGCGGCACTAGACATATTGTTTCATCTATTACCCCTTGATATAT